>CATOUR010000048.1:2400000-3600000 GCA_951848785.1 Callosobruchus maculatus | reverse complement strand
TTACTAGCCTCTAAGGAACGTGTAAACGACATAATATTTTTTTCTGCAAGTACCCTATTTTCTTCACCAAATATCTTACGTCTAATGTCGGGTTTTGTAAGCAAATAATATATAAAATAGTAGCGCTGTAAATAGTGAACAGAATGGTATATAAAACTCTATTTTGGAAACAATGTGCATTTAGACGACTGTCATGTAACTCAGTGGGGGTATAGTCTGTACATGTAACTAACCAAAAGTTCAACTTGATTACATAATTTGGGCAGTATGGGCGTCAGCTGTCCAGCTGAAAGCGAATCTCAAAACCCGAACTGGCATCCTTGATCAGAGTGATTAGTGGAACCACAAAGCACACTGGGTGACCGAAATACAACTTACACAACGAAATTATAACAACTGGTTTGTAATTATTTGGGTCTCGGTCTGTCTCGAACAAAACCTGCCCTACGCGTATTTTGGTTACTATAAAAGTCTGGGCGTATGCACAATTGGTCACCAGTTGACACAACTTGTCCATCAATACATCATCTGTATTCAATAGTACTGCAGTTACGAACCCCTACAACAAAATGGCATTCAGAGTAAGTATAACCGTACTTTTTTTCTTAGTTTCGGGTGTGTTAAAAAAGTAAGGTGAACTTTTTGTCTTTTTTTTACTTTTTTTATTTAGTTACAATTTTTATCCTGACCGTTGTTATCCAATACTTAATAATAAATCCAGTGATACGGTCAATATTATATTTCAACAAATATATAATATATAATTTTTTTAATTTATTATTAATTGATATTTATTTATTTTAATTTTTTTAACAAAAAAAACTCATTCTGATGTTTCCCTGAAATCTGCTGTAGTAATATAACCGAAATTTTTTTCTTAGTTTCGTGGGGTGTAAAAAAAAGTAAGGTATACTTTTCCTTTTTTTTCTTTTTTCTCTATTTTCTCTTTTTTTTTCTTTTTTTTCTCATTTACAATTTATTATCCAATATTTAATAATAAATCAAGGGATACGGTCAATATTATATTTCAAAAAATATATATATAATTTTTTTATTTATTATTTAAGGATATTTATTTATTTTAATTTTTTTAACAAAAAATGTTCATTCTGATGTTTCCCTGAAATCTGCTGTAGTAGTATAATAATAAAATATTTAGTTGAAAATCTTCAACAATTATCTGTCAAAGTATAATAACGTTCGAGATATAACTGACATTAATTTTATGGCCCTAAAGTCGTTGAGCTCCAAAAATATTTTTTTTTAGATAATACTGAAATTTTTAGATTTTGTTCACGGAGTCTACGCATAGACCTTCTCCACATTTGAACCTTATACTTCCCACAGCGATAGGTGAGGGGAGTATTGTGATAGCGAAAACTTCCGATTTTGAGATAATACGCTTTTTGAGTGTTTTATCATGTCTACATAACGAAAATTCACGGCACTCATTTCCGTCGGTCTGTCTGTCTGTCGCGTTTTTTCTACCCTTGTAATCTCAGTAACCGCTGCATGGATTCTGATGAAATTTGGATACGCTATGCTGTAGGGTTCTGGTAGGTAATGCTGCTAAAATTACGAAAATCGGTGAATTGGCGGAGTTATTAGCAAAAAACAAAAAAAAATAAATATTTCTCGAACCTCGTTTTTATAGAGGCATTTTAGGAGTTTCTGATCATTTTCTATTTTCTTTGTGGGGGTGAAATTGGTGTGGTTAGGGGGTGGGGGTGTAAAACCCAAAAATTTGTTGTATTCATAATAGGCTGTGCATTGACCTGTGAGTCCGGCATACTATCCTTTTTTAGGTCCATCCGATCATTACCTTGCCTACGACAGAAACCAAGGGATTTAGAATTTTCTGATATAAATATATACGAATATTGCTTTAAGCCTCGTGTCTACTTGCAAGTAACTTTTGGTAGTTTTTGCAGCAAGTACTTGCTTGTTTGTCTACACTATCTTTTAATTGTTCGCAAATTTAATCTAGGAAATTGCTCTCGCAATTTAACTCGGGCTTGATTGGTCTGATTCCGTGTTCACTATAGATAAGATATCGTATGCAAAATCTGTACCTACTGCGGTAGTTGTGATATATTTCATTAAAAAAAGAAAACAAGAGAAATATAGTAAAAGGAGAAGAGAATATTGGGTGAGAAAATGGATTCAGCGTAGAACTACTCTAGGGATCATCATCATGGTCACAATCTCTTAACAGACATGTTGTGAACTCGTAAAATGCATTTACACATTTTACGAGTTTCTCTTGGGATATCTTTAAGATCTTTAATGCAGTAGTTTCCCGTTTGCTTTCTGCATCCTCATGCCGTTGACCAGATGTGTCTACTGTTTCATCCGCCTTTAGGGACAATTTCTCACCCCAAGGACAAGAAGGTGTCCTGACTCTTCTCAACTCGTCCACCCAGAGCTGTTGGTTGAGAAGAGGTTACTGCTTATACCGACAGTAGTTCGGTGTTCCTTTTAGTCGCCTTTGACGACACGCAGGATATTCGATGGGAGATATTCTATAATAACCCGCCCCCACACGGGAAACTCTCGGGCCTCTTCTGAAACTCATTTGTTATTCTTCTATTAGTTGTTCTGTTATGATTTTCAGTCTATTTATTCAGTACTCTGGCATAAGTTTTGTAGGCGGTATCAATTAAACTAATTCCCCGGTAATTTTGAGGGTTATTCTTGTCACGTTTCTTGAACAGTGAGATTACTTTTACAGTCATCAAGGATTGTGAAATTTTTCCTGCATTTATTAAATAAGTGTAGTAGTCTTAGGTGTAATATGAGTCTGGCGTATTTCCAAAATTCTGTATTGATACCATCCATACCAGTCGCGTTGAACGACAGTTAAAATAAAAATAAAAAAAATTCAAAATAAATTTTCAACAACCTGTATTCTAAAAACTAAGCGACTTAAGAAAAAAATGGAGTCAAGTTGATTGATTCAGTACTTCCCATACATTACTGTGATACCAGTATATTATTTTCCCATAGCATGAAGCTTTAGTCTGAGATCCCCTTGCAACCAAATCTTCGGCAGCCTCCCCCCCTAAAATTGTCTTATGCCGCTAGGTCTTTCCTTCACAGGTCAATGGACAGCCTATTATCAATACTACAAACTTTTCAGTTTTACAACGTCCCACCGCCCAACCACCCCAATTTCACCCCAATTTCACCCCCACCAAAAAAAAAGGTAGGAAATGATCAGGAACCCCTAAAACATCTAAAAACGATGTTTGAGTTGTTTTTATACTTTTAGTTTTTTTTTATTATTGCTACGCTGCCACTGACACGATTTTTAACAAACATACGCGTTTTCCATCCTCATCAAGGTAATAATACTGTGTCAAAATTTCATTAGAATCAATTTAATAGTGTCCACGTTACAAAATACAAAACGATCTAAAGCAATAAATACTCGTATGTATACAGAAAAGTCCCTTAGTTTCCGTATATGTTCGGATGGACCTAAAAAGTTGATTTATGCCGCTAGGTCTTCCTTCATAGGTTAGTGGACAGCCTATTATGAATACAAGAAATTTCTCAGTTTTTCAACGCCCCACCCCCCAACCACCCCAATTTCACCCCCACCCAAAAAAAACGCAGAAAATGATCAGGAACCTCTGAAATGCTTAAAAACGAAGTTTGAGCTGTTTTTATATTTTTAGTTTTTTTATTATTTCTGTGCCGCCACTGGCACGGTTTATAAAAACCATACGCGTTTTCCATCCTCGCCATGGTAGTAATACTGTGTCAAAGTTTCATTAAAATCAGTTCAACAGTTTCCTCGTTACAACGATCAACGATCAACGATCAATATAGAAGGATCTAAAGCAAGACTCTCGTATGTTTACACCAGAAAAAATTCGAAGTCCTTTGGTTTCTGTAATAGGCAAGGCAATGTTCGGATGGAGCTAAAAAAGTTATTTATGTCGCTAGGTCTCCCTTCATTGGTCAGTGGACAGTCTATTATGAAAGCAAAAATTTTTCAATTTTACAACCCCCCAACCACCCCAATTTCGCCCCTACCCAAAAAAAAGTAGAAAATGATCAGGAACCCCTAAAACGCCTAAAAACGAAGTTTAAGCAATATTTAATTTTTTTCCTATTTTGCTAATTACTCCGCCGCCCATGCACCGATTTTCAAAATTACCTACTACCACCCTATCGGTGTGGTAAAATACAGTAAAACTGTATTTTCACATTTTCATCATAAAATTAAGCGAGCATTCACCTCCTTCATTTTGTCAGAAAGCTTAGGAAACACCCTTGCAACTGCTAGGGGTCAGACACTAACACATCATTCTGTTCCAGCTGATGATCACTTTGGCCGCACTCGCCTGCGCCAACGCTGGCTTCCTGGAGCCCGCCACCCCCGCACTAGCAGTCCACGCCGCCCCCACGGCCTACTCGGTGGCCACCCCCGGTGCTCTGACCTCCCAGTCCTCCAACATCTACCGCAGCTTCGGGAACCTCGGACAGATCTCCGCCTATCACAAGACGGTAGACACGCCCTACTCGAGCGTCTCCAAGGCCGACGTTAGGGTGTCTAACCCCGGATTGAGATTCGCCGCCCCTGCCTTGACTACCGCCTACGCTGCCCCTGCTATTGCCGCCCATGCTACGTACGCTGCACCTGCTATTGCCGCCCATGCTACGTACGCTGCCCCAACTGCGTATGCTGCCCCTACAGCATATGCTGCCCCTGCAATTGCTGCTCATGCTACCTATGCTGCCCCGACTGCGTATGCTGCCCCAACTGCATATGCTGCCCCAGCAATTGCTGCCCACGCCACGTATGCCGCTCCAGCTGCAGTTGCCCATGGACCTCTTCTAGGAGTGGCCTATTCAGCTGCCCCAGCTGTGTCTCATATCACTTATGCTTCTGGGTATGCCAACTATGCTTTCTAAGTTCGTTGCGTTAACATGTTTTGTTAATTAGATTATTTATAGCGAATAAAGACTGTTGAGATTTTATTTTTTGGTATTTTTGTATTTTACGTAAGGCCGTATTGGTTTTGATTACTCTGGTGACACTGTTGTGTAGTCTGAAGATGGAAATACATGTGCAGGGTATCCCATTTTGGGCACTTTTACGGGGTCGTAACGCGATCCTGGCTGTCATACGTTAGAACGCACCTTTAGCTGTCAGGCTGCCAAAGTTTGACATTGACGGCAGTGACAGATGGTAGAAGGAAAAGACTAAAAATTTGTTGTTATAATATAAGTGTGTGAGTGCAGTCATTTGATGAAGTTCAGTTAAGTAATTTATTTGATTATCCTATATTGTTCAGATATTTTGATACTTGTCAGATCATGAGTGACTTTCTATATTAATTTTCAATCTGTGATTCAACTACTGTTCTCTAATGCTTCCTTCCTTTCCTTTCAGTCTGTGACTAATGCTACTGTTTTGTGATGCTTTTGGGTTTTGTCACTTGAAACTTGAATAAAGTAGTGGGTTGTGATGATCGTTGCCATAGTTTTGTTGATAGTTTGTTTATTAATTACGAGAGGGGATTAGTTTTTGAAAAATTCAAGAAGCTGGAGACCAAAATTTCAACAAAAGGGGTTTTTTAATGTTTTTCACGAATATTTGCAGATTTTGACTGTGACCAGTTGCTTACTACAAAATCTCGGTTATTTTTGAAGATTTTTGAAGAAGCTGCTGTTTTCGCGACCCTCTTGGTTTTTGAAATACAGGGTGAAATCGAAAAGTATCGATTTTGGGACCACCCTCGTATCCCGGTTATCTTCTATCTTATTGAAAAGTTTTAAAAATGCTCTCACAGGATTTTTTCTCTAGAATCTAGTGGTGTAGTTTGATTTTTTCTTTATCTAACCATTTTTCAGTTATGAAACAGACATGCATTTTTTTTAATGTAACACTCTGTATGTAGGCCATGGCTAATTTATTAAAAACAACATCCAAGTAAACAATTATTGAGATACAAGATACTTTTCGATTTCACCCTGTATTTCAATAAATTATTACATTAATTAAAACGAAACAACATTATATCTACAGAATATCAACATATTGCTATATCTGAACCTAGTAGGTATCAAAACAAAAATTAAAAACATCGAGGAGCTTTTAGAGATGTTGGTTCAAGTTGGAGACTATTTTCTGGAAAACAAATTTGGTACATTTTTCTTATTCTCTTAATGTCATTTAAAATAATTATTGGTCTCCTTCGTAGAGTTTGAAAAATTAAATCAGTTGTCCTCCGAGAAAATTAAATGGTGATTTTCTGTCAACCAGTTCCTCGTGTTATGGCGATTAAACATTCCAGAACTAGGATCCTGGATGCAAATGTTGAACTATCTTAAACTTGTATGGATCGTATTTGTATTTTTTTAAAATTCTTTGGGCAGTTGATTTTGGTACCCCTACAGCTTCTTCAATATGCTTGCAAGAGATGAAGGTGTTGCTTCTATGTAACCTAATACGCTACCTATGCTGCCCCGACTGCCTATGCCGCCCCAACAGCGTATGCTGCCCCAGCAATTGCTGCCCACGCCACGTATGCCGCCCCAGCTGCAGTTGCCCATGGACCTCTTCTAGGAGTGGCCTATTCAGCTGCCCCGGCTGTGTCTCATATCACTTATGCTTCTGGGTATGCCAACTATGCTTTCTAAGTTCATTGCGTTAACATTTTTTGTTAATTAGATTATTTATATAGCAAATAAAGACTGTTGAGATTTTATTTTTGGTGTTTTTGTCTTTACGCAAGATTTTGGTCATTCTGATGAAACTTTTGTGTAGTCTAAAGTAGGAAATACATATAAGTGGGTGACACACGTACGAACTTTAAGTACGTGGTTTTTAAGTTCGCGAACTTACTCGGCTCGACGTGGTGACACACGCGCAGCTGAAATCACTCATTTTGATAATTTTCCTAAATAAACAAAACTTTTAACAAACGCCATATACAACAACAGTTGGATCGCCGGCGGTTTGAGCGAATAAAGACCTAGCCCGCAATACCCAATAGAAAGCTTTTGCTAAACGACATCCAATAGAAAAGTTTTGTCAAAGCCTTCGTTAGAATATGCATGTTGATAAAATCGGGCCTTAATGTCACACTAGAATGAACCAAGAAATCTAAATATGCAATAATATTTGAAAAATCTAACTTTCTTTGGTATAAACACAAACAATTAAGTGAATATATTTCAAATTTGTAGTATTCCTCGCATATACGAGTATAAATGCAACTAATTGACACTCACCGGTTGAATTTGTAGATTTCCTCTAGATTGTTGAACAAATACGGAAGGTGCTGGGCTAAGGGACAGTCAGGGTCATTTCGCCAAACCTCTAGGTATCCCTGCAAAAAGAGAAAAATAATAACTACACAGTTTTCAACACTATACCTACATATACATGTCCTTTTGGTTTGATCAGAATCATTGCTTACAATGTTCTTATATCAAGATACAAGTTGTGATTTTATTTACAATACAAGTCTGTTCCAGAGTTAACCGCAGAGTGCACTATTTTAAACGTGAATAGCAATAACAGATACCTGCTAGACCATTTACATAAAGTCGATTGTACCACCATAGAGTCAATTGTCATTTGACGATAGGCAATACTTGTAAAAGTGTGAGGGATCTATGTACAGTCCCTTCTCAAATTCATTAATATGCCTTTTAAGTTACCATCGTTTGATATTCAGATACAGAAAGCTTGTAAACCATAAAAAAAATGAAAAAGGAAGAAATCGTGAAGCTCCCTCACATCTGTTGCATATGGTGTGGAATGGACCCACATGTACTAGGATGATGGGAACGTACATGAAATATACCCTGACAGGATACCGGCAGTGGTAAAAAACAGAAAAAAAACCGAACGATCTGATAGAAATTTGATACTGTTTTTTTTTTGTTTGTTGAGGGTGAGATGAAGGGTAAAGAGTACTACACCTTTTCAGCTGTAGTTTCTAAAGCGTCAAGTGATGATTCAAAACGGTCAAGCTAATTTTCAAACTCGTCAATTGTATATTCAAACTTGACAAGTACTTGTCAGACGAGTTGAAAAATTAACTTGAATAGTCAATGGGGAAATGGAGTCAGGTCTGTATTTTTATTTCCAGGAAATTTTTATAATACCGTTACTTTCGTGTCTTTTAACAGCTTTTGTGAAAAAAACCCATTAAAGTTTCATATCATGTGTTATCAAGCACTACTCAAAAAATTTGTTTAGTTTTCAAAATAGATAGTTATATAATTATATAAATTTGGGATTTCATACAGATCTGCATGAGCATAGAATTTTTTTGTGAGAATGTTCGGTCACAGGGTCAATCTGAGCACATCATTGGATTCAGCGATAAATTTTCATAAGAAATAGTGAGAAATAACAAGGTAACGTCCCAAAATTAGGGATGAGAATCGGCGTCTTAATGTCGAAAAATCCAAAGGTCTTCCCTTTGGTCACAAAAAGAAGATTCGAGCAAAACTTTTGGTTCTCAATCAGGACAAAGATTTGAGCGTTGGTTAATTTGGGGACATTGATCACTAATTCAGCTTCTGTTCCTAATTTTGCCGTGTTTGAAGTAAATTAAAATTTGAAATTCTGCACAAATGTGTATGTTCAGAATTTCTTTGGATTGGATTCAGCGCTAAATTTTCCATAAGGCACTGATGAAAGGTACTCTGTACATATAGTACCCGGTAGTAAATTTTATGGCACTCAAATGTCTCAAAATGTCTCAAAAACAGAATTATACGTGGTTATACATTAAACAGCCCTTATTGTCAGACCGTTCTCTGTCCAGGGTAATACTGAAACAGTTTTATAGTAAAAATCATAAGTAAGATCATCATTTCCGTTTTCCGTACAATGTCGACTTAGTAATCGGTGCTTTATGAAATAGAAAGAATAGAAAAAATAGAGAAATAGGAATTAGAGATTATTGGACTTCTTAAAAAACAAACTATCACAATGAGCCTATACCGTGATCTCAAATTGATCAATTTATTTACTGCGGTATTATTTTTGATGATGCATAGGACCGTTTACTGTAAAAGCTCAGCAGAAAACTTAATCCAAATGAGAATAACACTAAAAAGAAAATTGTACTGTAATTTGAAATAGCCGAAGATGACGTCACCTGTAGGGAACCAATGAGAAACGTCCTTTCTGTAGGGAACCAATGAGAAGCGTCCTTTCGTGGTCCGATGACTACGAGCGGATGCTATTGTTCTGTATCAGTGAGCTCTTATTGGTTCCCTACAGGTGACGTCACGTCCTGGGTGGGAAGTGTATGGTTTCAAAAAATTCAATATTTAGAGCAATTTTTTTCGGTTATAAATACGATAGAAAAATTTTTTAAGATTACTTATGGCATCTACGTAGCGTCAGGGTTCGTTTAAGCCAATAAACCAAAAATGTGGTATAGGCCCATTACACCAGAAATTAAAACAAAGGTCAGTTATTGGAATTAGTAAAAAGCTACAACTTTGATAAAAAAATATATTGTTGATGAAATGGCGCGAAGTAGTATATAGGTGTGAAGTTTTGAGACTTCCACATTATTTTTATATTTTTAATCCGAGTGAATTAATATGGAGCCATTTTAAAAAGAAATATCAGAAAGTATAATCATATAATCACCCGAAAGCTCACCAGCAGTTCTAAATCTTTACATTTAATAACTCAAGAAAAATGGTGAAAGTACATTAAACACATAATAAAAGTAGTCGCCATTTTTTAAATTCACCACCGAATGAAATTATTGGGATCTATTGTCCGTTTTATAATGTTAATTAATATCTATTAAAAATCTAATACGCAACCAGGTTTTGTTTTCTTCTTTAATGTTTGTGCGTTGTATAATACATGTTTCTGGCCACTAAAAGAGACTAACTTTTCGAGCAACTAGGGCCATAAAATTACCTCAGGGTACATCACGAACGTTTTCACTATATGGCCGAAAAGCCTTTTCTTCATACTGTCGCAAGACATATACAGCAATCAATTATCAAAATGTAATAAGTTTATTAAATATTCCTGGTGGTATTGTTGATAAAGAAGCATAACAACATCCATTATAATGGTAATTAGACACCATAAAACGCCACTTTTATGCACGCGTCGATGTTTAATCAACTGCCACTGCCCATACCTGGTCTAACCAGCGAACGATTCTACCGTTATGTTGGGAACCATTAGCATCAATTAGACAACAACCCAAGTGACATATGGTGTTTTTCGTAATGTAAATGCCCAAATATTGAGACGTAGGCGCTAGATCCACAGCCGGGCCTATATTAAAGGTGTCGAGTAGATTAACTCAATGCTTCCCACGCATCAATAAATCAATACTTATGTTACGTAATGATAGGACGTAGGTACAAGGGCGTATTTATGATTCAAATTCAAGTAGAAAAGTTTATATAAACATGTGTCCTACATAAAGAGTATTTTTTATGGTCTACCTTCCACAAAAAACTGAGAGGATAAGTATCAGTGCACGTTAGATTTGAAACGCTGCAGGTTGTAGCCGTCGGGAAACAAATTCCCCGCAGCTCATTCCACAGCGTCGAAGTTCTCCAACAGAAGGAATGCTGGAAGAGACAGGGACCTCGACCTGGTAAGGATGAGCTAGCAGAGCCTCTCTAGCGTTTCTGGTTCGGACGGCCTTTGGTTTTATTATCTGGGGAGCTCACAGGAACATCTGCCGTGATAGAATCTGTAAAAGAGGGACAGGGCAACTACCCTTCTACGATGTTCCAGGCTGTGGAGGTCCCTTGTGGTGTTAGGGGTATCGATTGCTCTCTTCTGGATAGTGCCCAGAAGCTTTAGACAACGATGGTCGGATCTGTGCCTTATAGAGCAGCAGTAGTTTTTTTTATGGTCGGCCTCCCGCAAAGGCTTAAAGCCTATGGCGCTGTAGAAGCGCTGCAAGAGGATAAGTATCGGTTCACATTAGATTTGAAACGCTGCAGGTTGTAGCCGTCGGGAAACAAATTCCCCGGCAGCTGATTCCACAGCGTCGAAGTTCTCCAAAAGAAGGAATGCTGGAGGAGACTGGTTCGGGGAGTAAGGACCTCGACCTGGCAAGGACGAGCTCGCAGAGCTTCTCTAGTTTTCCTGGTTCGAACGGCCTGTGGTGTTATTATCTGAGAGAGCTCACTCGAACATCTTCCGTGATAGAATCTGTAAAACAGGGATAGGTCAGCCACCCTCCTTCGATGTTCCAGGCTGTGGAGATCCTTTGTGAGGTTTGGCGTATCGATTAGTCTAATCGCTCTTTTCTGGATAGTGTCCAGAAGCTTTAAAGAGTGCTTCGGAGCGCATCACCACACATGGGAGCAATACTCCAGCGATGGTCGGATCTGTGCCTTGTACAGCAGCAGCAGTTGCTCTGGTGTATACAACTTCCTACAGGGGAACAAAACTCCAAGCTTCTGGGATGCCGTTTTGGCAATACTGACGACGTGGTCGTGTCAGGACATGTTATTGTTGATGTTGATTCCCAAAAGCTTGACGGAAGGTGATTCGACTATGGGATGACCCTCCATTTCCACAGTTGGTAAGCCATCGTGAGACTTCTTTGTAAGTATTGTTGCCTGAGTTTTTTGTACGTTGAACTGTACTTTGTTTGCTAATCCCCACTCGACAATTGTTTTGATATCTGCGTTGATCTGTGAGGCATGCTGCTGTCGCCGACGTACCGTCTCCTGGGATGATAGTGGCTTGCCTGGTTCCATGCACAACACTAATGTACTGTCATATGCGAAGCTGTAGAACGGATTGGATGTTATTTCCAGCAGCTCGTTGATGTACATCAGAAACAGTGTTGGCGATAGGACAGATCCCTGAGGAACACCGGCGTTTATAGGAAACATGTCCGATGAACAACCCTCCACCACAACAAACAAACAAAGTTGCTCTGGTGTATACAGCTTCCTATAGCGGAATAAAACTCCAAGCTTCTGGGATGCCGTTTTAGCAATACTGACGACGTGGTCGGGCCAGGATATGTTATTGTTGATTTTGATCCCCAAAAGCTTGACGGAAGGTGACTCGACTATTGGGTGACCCTCCATTTCCACAGTTGGTAAAATCCTCAGATGAAAAAATGCACAGTCCTAGCCTGAAGACCCTGGAACTTTGGTCTGAATACACCCTCCTTCATAGACGCTCAGGAAACCTTTCGGTTCTGTGCAGTTCCAGCAAGCATGGTATCAAAAGACGGCCTGCGCAGGCGATCGAATGGTTTTTCAATTCCTCATCCGGCGGCCTGTACAGTCCAACGAACCTCCACAGAGGGCAGGATTGTGCAGTTTTTCCTCTGAGGATTTCCGGAGCGTCTGTGGATCGCTTTAGGGACGATGTTCACCTCGGCAGATGCCGAAAACTCTATAACGAACGTGGTCTATTATGATTCTCAAACAGTGTTAAAGGCCCGGTCAAACAGAGGGCGTTCTAGAATGCCCTCTGTTTGACCGGGCCGTGAGTTCATCTATGTTTAAATCACTAGATATCTCGACAAAAATTGGCGTAACGCTTTTGCTCAACCCGTCAAACAGGTCTGTTTGGTACAAACAACGGAATGCGGTAACGCGACGTTAAGTATTCGGTTGTATTTGGTCGTTTTCTATCTTTTACAGTTGTTATCTGCTTACCATCTGCTGTTTTTAGCTGTTTTCTGTTCTTTTCTGTTATACTCGGCTGTGTTTAGTCGTTTTCTATTGTTTCCCGCTGTTATCTGCTTGCTTTCTGTCATTTTGAGCTAGTTTCGACTCGATTTGGTTGTATTTGGTCGTTTTCTATCGTTTGCAGTTGTTATCTGCTTACTTTCTGTTGTTTTTAGCTGTTTTCTGTTCTTTTGTGTTGTATTCGGCTGTGTTTAGTCGTTTTTTATTGTTTCCCGCCGTTATCTGCTTGCTTTCTGTCGTTTTGAGCTAGTTTTGACTCTATTGTATTTCGTCATTTTCTACCGCTTACAGTTGTTATCTGCTTGCTTTCTGTTTCTGTTTTGAGCTGTTTTCTATTCTTTCCTGTTGTATTCGGCTGTGTTTAATCGGTTTGTATTGTTTCCCGCTGCTATCTGCTTGCTTTCTGTCGTTTTGAGCTAGTTTTGACTCTATTTGGTTGTATTTCGTAGTTTTCTATCGTTTACAGTTATTATCTGCTTACTTTCTGTTGTTTTTAGCTGTTTTCTGTTCTTTTCTGTTATATTCGGCTGTGTTTAGTCGTTTTCTATTGTTTCCCGCTGTTATCTGCTTGCTTTCTGTCGTTTTGAGCTAGTTTCGACTCGATTTGGTTGTATTTGGTCGTTTTCTATCGTTTGCAGTTGTTATCTGCTTACTTTCTGTTGTTTTTAGCTGTTTTCTGTTCTTTTGTGTTGTATTCGGCTGTGTTTAGTCGTTTTTTATTGTTTCCCGCTGTTATCTGCTTGCTTTCTGTCGTTTTGAGCTAGTTTTGACTCTATTGTATTTCGTCATTTTCTACCGTTTACAGTTGTTATCTGCTTGCTTTCTGTTGTTTTGAGCTGTTTTCTATTCTTTCCTGTTGTATTCGGCTGTGTTTAATCGGTTTGTATTGTTTCCCGCTGCTATCTGCTTGCTTTCTGTCGTTTTGAGCTAGTTTTGACTCTATTTGGCTGTATTTCGTAGTTTTCTATCGTTTACAGTTATTACCTGCTTGCTTTCTGTTGTTTTTAGCTGTTTTCTGTTCTTTTGTGCTGTATTCGGCTGTGCTTAGTCGTTTTCTATTGTTTCCCGCTGTTATCTGCTTGTTTTCTGTCGTTTTGAGCTAGTTTGGACTCTATTTGGTTGTATTTGGTCGTTTTTTATAGCTTACAGTTGTTATCTGCTTGCTTTCTGTTGTTTTGAGCCGTTTTCTGTTCTTTTCTGTTGTATTCGGCTGTGTTTAGTCGTTTTCTATTGTTTCCCGCTGTTATCTGATTGCTTTCTGTCGTTTTGAGCTAGTTTCGACTCCATTTGGTGGTTATACTGTGTAAGGCTTTCGCGGCCATCGTCCAATGAATTTGTGGTTCTTGGGTTTTTAGGCCGGCGTTGTTTAGCGTTAAAGCTTGACGTTTCGCCACCACGAGTGGATGGCATCTTCAGAAGCTATTTCACTTCGGCGACTTCCAAAATACTCCAAACGTCAAGCTTTAACGCTAAACGACGCCGGCCTAAAAACCCAAGAACCACAAATCCATTTGGTTGTATTTGGTCGTTTTCTGCCGTTTACAGTTGTTATCTGCTTGTTTTCTGTTATTTTGAGCTGTTTTCTGTTCTTTTCAGTTGTATTCGGCTGTGTTTAGTCGTTTTCTATTGTTTAGCGCTGTTATCTGCTTGCTTTCTGTTGTTTTGGGCTGTTTTCTGTTCTATTCGGTTGTATTTGGTCGTTTTCTATCTTTTACAATTATTATCTGCTTACTTTCTGTTGTTTTTAGCTGTTTTCTATTCTTTTGTGTTGTATTCGGCTGTCAAACAGAGGGCGGTCTAGAACGCGACGTTACAGCGTTCCATTGCATTGTTAGAGAACGCCGCGTTCTAGACCGCCCTCTGTTAGACCGGGCCTTAAATAAATAATGTCCGCCACTGGCAAAGGACCTAGAGTATATAGTAGTAGTATCTGAAAGAGTCCTTATGCGTCTGCTTTGATCCCAGATCAACGGCACCGAAGCGCACTTGACATCATCAGGATTTTAATGGAGTTTATCTTCTCTATTTGGCCTCATTCGTCGATCGGTAGGTAGTACCGGTTACGCAATCTATTTTGGTCTGGCCGGAGATGACGGGAAAAAAGTGCACGGACACACATGCACTTTGCCGTACATGGCCTTGAATGCTGCTGCTTTTGCTGCTACTGAAGTAGCTGTTGGAAATACTAGGGTCCTTTTACAGGTTTTTAAAAATATTTGGCGTTTCCAACAATCGCAATACACCCTTCACCTATCGGTGAGGGAAGTAAAAGTTGACTTGGTGGGCTCAAAATGGGTGTTAATCGACGTGGCTGAACATCGTGACTCGAACTTGACTACTTCCAGAGTGAGGAAACATTCCGGCCAGGTCTTATCTGGGCTTTATATAGAGTAAGGATGTTACATGGTGAGAAGTACTTTTTGGCTCTAAATAGGTACCCAAGCTTTTTACCAGCAGCTGTTGTAATTGACGCGACGTATTCGTGCCAGATCAGATTTTCTGTAATGTTGACTCCTAACAGCTGAAGGAGTGACTCCTTGGCAGGGCCCGGTTGTTCATTAGAACCTGGTGTTGGCTAGGGTACTTCTTGTGCGATAGCGTACAATACTGGGAAGCATCGAATTTTACCATATTCTTGAGCCCCCAAGCGGTAATGGTATCGAGATCCTATGAAAGTGAAGCTGCCACTGCCAGTCTTCTGCATTCCAGCTCGACCAAAGAGATTGGTCTATTGCTCATGATGCCTGTATGAAGCGTACTGTCATCCGCAAAACTGTGGATTGGATTCGTAGTGCTAAAGAGTAGATCGTTAATGTGAAGCAGAAACAATGTCGGAGCCAATACCGAACCCTGGGGAACCCCAGCATTGATGCTATGGAAAGAAGAGGAAAAGCCGTCTAGCATGACAGACATTTTCCGACCTGAGAGGAAGTCTGCGAGCCAACCGCAAAGCTTAACTGGAAGCCCATAAGACGGGAGCTTGTTTAGGAGAGCTGCATGCTACAGTTGATCGAATGCCTTTGAAATATCGAGAGCAACGACATGAGCCTCGCGAAATGAGTGGATGAGTTTCCTCCACACATGTGTGACGTAAGCCAGGAGATCTGCAGTTGATCTTTGGTGTCGGTATCCATATTGTCTGTCGTTGATTAAGTGATGGAGCTCTAGGTATTTCATGAGCTCTTGGTTGACGCATCTCTCCATCCCTTTACTGATTACAGAAAGCAGAGCTATAGGTCTGTAGTTGGTCGGATCAGTTTTGGATCCCTTTTTTGGCACTGGCTGGATGCAAGCTGTTTTCCAGTCTTTCGGGAAAATGCCGGATTCGTAAGACATCCGAAAGAGGCGGGTAAATATGGGAGCGAGCTCCGGTGCGCACTTCTTCAGAACAAATTGACTCGGTTTGATGTTCTGACTCGAACTGTATCAATTAATAGACTAAAAAAACGTTTATTTTTATTCTAATTTTTAGGAAATTAAGCCAAAAAAAGATCTTCGAGGGTCAGCGCCTGGGCCTATTTCGACACACTGTGCATTGGAAATAAATTTTAGGGCTTGCGTTTTCCACCCCTTACAACCATGGGATAAACTAAATAAATTACTGGCTAAGTTCTTTTTGGTAGTAGAAAATGTCAATATTGTAACTTTTTTAGTGCTTGTGAAAAACTGGGCTGTATCTTAACAAGGGATGCTCCAATGAAGTTTCTATCTTTTTTTGATGAGAATCACCCCCTTAAATGTTTGACACTTATTTAGTTACACGCTGTTATCATTATCATGAATGAATAAGGGCCGGAGGCTATCCAGCACGGAATGTGGCTGGTGCATAGGCCACACGATGGGCCCTTTTGCGCCTCTATCCGCGCTAGTTCCTAAGACCTGCCCTTTTGGCAAAGGCAAGTACATTCTTAGGTCCTATCCGTTTTATCTCTATTGGTTCCAAGGTTCTTGAGCGCAGCATAGTCTGCCTGTGATAACCCAGGGTTTCACAGCGACACAAGATGTGTGCCGAGGATTCTTCCTCTTCACCGCACCAAGTGCACGTTGGGTCGTTGACCACCCTCATCACAAACAAGTGACGCCTGAAGGTGTTGTGACCCCTTAGTAGGCCTACTACCAATCTCAAGTTACTCCTATCCAGAGAGAGACAAAATCATCCTATTCTCCCTGCAGGCCCTGCTAATAGTTCCCGAGCTTGACGGAGATGTTGTTCCATCTCAGAGAGTGTTGATTCTGGATCCACTTTCCAGTTGTTTTCCTAATCAAGTTTGCAGATAGTCCTAAGACTGGTTCCGGGCCCACAAAACTGTTGCCGGATCCCATTCTGGCCAGATGATCCGCCATTTCGTTACCCTTTATCCCAGCGTGCCCAGGTACCCACATCAGTGATACCTTGTGTTTAGCTGAGATGTCGTCAAGAGCCCTCCTGCACTCCAAAACCAGTCCCGACGCTATTTTCCAAGCACTCAGTGCTTTGATGGCTCCCTGACTGTCAGAGCAGATAGTAATCCACCTCCTAGACCCGTCAATTTCCCGAATACGATTTACACAAGCAAGTATCGCATAGATCTCAGCCTGGAATACTGTGGTGTGCCTCCCAAGAGGGAATGAAAGTCTTGTATGGGGTCCGTAGACTCCCGAGCCCGAGCCCTCTCTAGCGAGTGAACCGTCTGTGTACCAGACCTGTCCTCCTCCTTCGATGAGCTGTCTTTCCCTACACTCCCACTCTTCCCTTGACGGAAACACCACCGTAAATTTGCGATTGAAGCGATGCGTAGGAGAAACTGCATCGCTCCTCGCCAACAAAATAGGACAATCCTCATGCAACTCTGCTAGAATCATCGAATGTCCTTTGCCTGGATTCCATCATCATCATAGTCGCAATGTCTTAATAGACATGTTGTGAACTCGTAAAATGCATCAAGTCGGAGCTAGAGTATTGCCGACACGAATATTATCAATAGTTTTGAGAACTGTAGCTCGTCATCATTCGCGATTTACTGTCAGTTCAGTGGCGATCTTGATACTCATATCCAGCAACTGTTTCGTCGTATCCAGCCAGCGTGTAGGGCAACGGCCACTCGGGGCGTGACCCTGAACTACAAGTTTCCCCATATTATCGCTTCTGCTATATGAACACAAAAATGTTGGCAACCCTACGTGTACGCCACTGGTTGAGTCACCAGCAGACCACAAACCGACAGGATGTCGTTGCACCAAGTCGCACAGAATTTCCAGGAAGATGATTCGTCGTCGGTACGATGGGAAACAGCTAGAATTTATTGGTACCGGCAGTACCGGTCATAGAACGTCACGGCGACAAATAATGCAATTATTTGCTAATGAGACACCGCGTTGTTGATTAGCATTAGCATCGACTCGAGGAGGTAGTACTTTGTGTTTGGATGTGCCGATGAGGTGATGACTCAATACCTACCGCAGTTTATACAAAGCTATATCATTTATTATTTATTTATCGTATGGCTCAAAAACATGACGACAGTAAATATAGATTAAAAGAAAAACTATTATAACCTATACTAAAATAAAATATATACAGCTACAAACTAAGATACATAGTCTTTGGTATTTACAGGTTGATGTCAAGTTCTTTCAGCCACTTCAGCGCCAACGGTGTGGCTGTGAAGAACTCTTCTCGCGATCCCTGAAACGCACGCAGTTCACATTCGCTCGTAATATGGTTTATAGTTTGGCGGGGCGCGCCACAGTCACATAAGGGAGATTGCACATAGCCCCACTTGTAAAGGGAGTCGGCACATCTGCCGTGGCCTGTTCGGACTCTATTAAGTTTTACCCACTCTTTCCGGGGTAGTTCTGATCCTGGAAGTAAGGCTGCCCCCATAAATGCGCATCGCGAGTGGTGTTCCGCAAAAGCTTCCCACTGAGAGCGCCATTGGTTTAAGGAGTCGAAGTTGTTGGTTTTAAGCCCTTCTGCATCCCTTATTGGTGGTTGTCGGGATTTAAGTCTGTTTATTTGCAACGGGGGTATTGCTCGGTGGATGGGCAGTTTGTTGTTGGCCGTAACCTTGTTATACTCCCTTAGAAAGGCGTCAGTCCTTCGCAGCTGCGGTGGGGCTATTCCAGAGAGTACAGGCAGCCATTGAGTTGGGGTTGTCTTAACTGCGCCTGAGCTATATCATATAATAATAACAATAATGCAAAAGGCAGTCATCCTTAGGTCCCTTCGTCTACTTAGGGCGCACGATTCGCTGACCCAGTGATTGCTCACCTCACGGTGGGAGTATTATGATCGCAAAAATTTTCGATTTTGAGATAATATACTTTTTGGGCGTTTTATGATGCCTACATAACGAAAATCCACGTCACTCATTTCCGTCGGTCTGTCTGTCGGTCTGTCTGCCTGTCGGCCTGTCTGTCTGTTGGCGTTTTTCTAGCCTCCTAATCTCAGTAAGCGCTACATAGATTTTGTAGAAATTTGGGTAGTGATATGGCGTAGGCTCGTAGTAGGTAATGTTGCTACAATTTTGAAAATCGGTGCATGGGCGGTGGAGTAATTAGCAAAAAACGAAAAACTTCAAATATGCCTCAAACTTCGTTTTTAGGTGTCTTAGGGGTTCCTGATCATTTTCTACTTTTTTTGGGTGGGGATGAAATTGGGGTGGTTGTAAAGTTGAAAAATTTGTTGTACTCATAACAGGCTTTTTAGATCCATCCGAACATTGCCATGTGTATTACAGGAACCAACTTAGAGGATTTTCCGATGTATAGATACGAGTATTGCTTTAGATCGTTCTGTATTTTATAATGTTGAAATTACTGATGAAATTTCGGCACAGTATTACTACTTTGGCGAGGATGGAAAACACGTATGATTTTTAGAAATCGTCTCAGTGGTGGCGCAGCAATATTGAAAAAACTAAAAATATGAAAACAGCTCAAACTTCGTTTTAGACGGTGTAGGGGTTCCTGATCATTTTAAATTTTTTTTGGTTGGGGGTGAAATTGGGGTGGTTCGGGGGTAGAGGTTTGTAAAACTCAAAAATTTGTTGTATTCATGATAGATTGTCTATTGATCTGTGAATGAAGCACCTAGTAAAATAAAACCGTTTTTTGCGGTCGGGCGAGCGATGATTTGGCTGCAGGGGTATCTAGACTGTAGTTTCATGATGTGGGAAAATAATAAAACTGGTATCATCGGAATGTGTGGGAAGTACTGAGTCAATCATCTTGACTACATTTTTTTCTTACAAGAACCATGGAGACATGAGGAACGAACATACACCTTAAAACTCGTGGCTAGAAAAACGCGTACAGACAGACCGACAGACAGACCGACGGAAATGTGTGACGTGGATTTTCGTTGTGTAGACGTCATAAAACGTCCAAAAAGCGTGTTATATAGAACGATCTAAAACAATACTTGTATGTATACATCACAAATTCTAAGTCCCTTAGTTTTTATAATAAGCAAGGCAATGTTCGGATGTACGTAAAAAGTTATTATGCCGCTAGGTTTTTCATTCAAAGATTAATGGACAACCCGTTATGAATACAACAAATTTTCCAACCACCCCAAATTTACCCTCACCCAAAAAAACGTAGAAAATGATCAAAAACCCCTAAAACGCCTAAAAACAAAGTTTGAGCTGTTTTTATATTTTTGTTTATTACTGCTGCGCCGCCACTGACCTGATTTTTCCGAAACATACGCGTTTTTCATCCTCGCCGCGGTAGTAACACTGTGTCAAAATTACATTGAAATCAATTGAACAATTTTCGCGTTACGCGATATCGAACGATCTAAAACAATACTCGTATGTATACATCACAAATTCTAAGTCCCGTGGTTTCTATAATAAGAGTGCAACGTTCGGATGGACCTAAAAAAGTGTATCATGCCGCTAGGTTTTTCATTCAGATACCAATGGACAGCCAATTACGAATACAACAAATTTTTCAGGTTTACAACCCCCCACCCCCAACCACCCTAAATTCACCCCCACCCAAGAAAAAGTAGAAAATGATCAGGAACCCCTAAAACGCCTCAAAACGAAGTTTGAGGCACATTTAAATTTTTTTGTTTTTTGCTAATTACTCCGCCCCCCGTATAACGATTTCCAAAATTATAGGAACGTTACCTGCTACGACCCCACAGCATGTCGCTGCCCAGATTTCATCAAAATCCATGTAGCGGTTACTGAGATTACGTGGCTAGAAAAACGCGTGCAGACACGCCGACAAACCGACAGACAGAGCGACGGAAATGTGTGACGTGGATTTTTGTTATGTAGACGTCATAACACGCCCAAAAGGCGTATTATCTCAAAATCTAAAATTTTCGCGATCACAATACTCCCTTCACCTATCGGTGTAGGAAGTAAAAACATAGATCCATATTATTATTACACACCGATATTACTACTCGAAAACAATCAATACAAATGAATTTGTGGTTCTTGGGTTTTTAGGCCGGCGTCGTTTAGCGTTAAAGCTTGACGTTTCGCCACCACGAGTGGATGGCATCTTCAGAAGCTATTTCACTTCGGCGACTTCCAAAATACTGACGGCTGGTGGATCTTTACCTGTATTTATACCTGCTAATGGTGACGTGGCCCAACCAGGTAGCGTTGGTAGCCCCGCCCCTTCGCGATATGGTAGTGTCTTCAGGTCCTTTAGGATGGGTATCCATGTCCCGTTGACTTTTTGTGTTTCTTCTTTCCTGTTGAAATTATTATGATGTTTCTGTATTTCGATGGCTTCTCTTTGAAGTCTGGCATGGTATGAAGACGTTGCGGCAAGAACCTGTGTTTCTTCAAACTTGATCCTGTGACTTCCCTCCTTAATCGCATGTTCGGCTACCGCTGATTTGTCCGTATGGCCTAGTCGACAGCTAGCCTTATGTTCTGCAATTCTTGTGTTTATAGATCGCTTCGTTGTTCCTATGTATACACTCCCACATGTGCATGGTATGCGATATACCCCCGGTGTTGTGAGTGGGTCTCTTTTATCTTTCACCGTTCTCAAATATTCCTGTATCTTTCTTGTGGGCTTGTAGATCGTCTTGACGTTTTCCTTTCGTAACATTTTTCCTATTCTGTCTGTTATTCCAGGCACATAGGGTAGAAAAGCTTTTGCTATCGGTTTAGGTTCTGATTTTGCCCTATTTCTTCTCATTGTCCTTGTTATTTCTTTTTCTGTGTAACCATTTGCCTTAAGAGCATTCTTTAGATGTTCCAGTTCGGTGTCGAGTTCTTCTGGTTCGCACACTTTTCTAGCCCGTTCTGTCAAAGTTCTAATAATTCCGTACTTCTGAGATGGGTGGTGGTTTGATTCTTTATGCAAATACCGGTCAGTATGAGTTGGCTTTCTATATACCTTGTGCCCTAATCTAGCTCCTTTTCTTGTTAGAAGAACATCAAGGAAGGCGAGCTTTTTGTTTTCTTCTACCTCCATGGTGAACTTGATGTTTTCATGCACGCTGTTCAGGTGTTCTAGAAATTCTTCGAGCTTTTCTCTTCCGTGATTCCATATGACAAACGTATCGTCCACGTATCTGAGCCATATCTTGGGCTTGTATTGAGCGCTCTTCAAGGCTGCCTGTTCGACCTTCTCCATTACAAAGTTCGCTACCACCGGGCTTAGAGGGCTTCCCATGGCTACACCTTCAATTTGTTCGTACATGTTGGCGTCCCAGACGAAGTAGGTTGTCGTTAACACGTGTTTGAAAAGGTTTGTAATGTCTTCCGGAAATATGTCCTTGATGTGTTCTATTGCATCGTTTAATGGCACCTTTGTGAATAATGACACCACGTCGAAGCTGACCAGCATGTCGGATTCTTCCAGCTGTACGTCTTTGATTTTCGTAATGAAATGGGCTGAGTCCTTGATGTACGAGTCGGTTTTTCCAACGTATGGCTGCAGTAATGTAGTTAAGTGTTTTGCTAATTCGTAAGTAGGCGAACCTATTGCGCTTACTATCGGGCGAAGTGGAACGTTGGGCTTGTGTATTTTTGGTAACCCATAAAGCCTAGGAGTCAGTGCTTCACTTTTGCAAACCTTCTTTTTGGTTTCTTCGTCAAGGCTTGAATTCTTCACCATGGTTTTAGTTTTTCTCAATATGGTCTTGGTCGGGTCTTTTGCGAGAGTGCGGTAGGTGCCTGGATCTAGCAAAAAGTCAACCGGACATGGATACCCATCCTAAAGGACCTGAAGACACTACCATATCGCGAAGGGGCGGGGCTACCAACGCTACCTGGTTGGGCCACGTCACCATTAGCAGGTATAAATACAGGTAAAGATCCACCAGCCGTCAGTATTTTGGAAGTCGCCGAAGTGAAATAGCTTCCGAAGATGCCATCCACTCGTGGTGGCGAAACGTCAAGCTTTAACGCTAAACGACGCCGGCCTAAAAACCCAAGAACCACAAATTCATTGGACGATGGCCGCGAAAGCCTTACACAGTATAATCAATACAAACTATACTGGGACGTCAAAAAAAAATACTAATAAAACTATCCCAGTGTTGACTTGGCACAGCCCGTTATTTTCTGATACAAGCCACTTGACGAGATAGTTTTTTTCGATTAAAGGGACGTTTAAATATAAACATTTTGATGCCATATGATATAGTTAAAAGTGCATTATTTGCAATTAGGACGTATAGACGAAAACAAACCAAGATGTTGACGTCGCAACTGGTTTCCAGTGTAAACGACTCCTCCGGTCTCGATTTCCATTTCGACCGCAGCTGACACGAAGCGCGAATTACGCTACAAGGCCAATCTGAACAAATTATGCTCGCCATTATGTTATTAAACGATCGTTAGTTGGAATTGATTTTTTTAGGAAACGACCAATTGCATTTTTAATCGCCGGATTATGATGTTCCTCCATTACTTGGACGTATTTTCGTTGATGGAGTAATAATCCTTAACATTTGTTGCTTCTCCATCATAACATACAGTTGTGTGCAAAATTTCGTAGTAGTAGTAGTAGGCCCGATTTTATCAACACGGGCATTTTAACAAAGGTTTTGACCAATCAGAGCAGCCCATTCAAAAACTTGCATCAGTCAAAGTTCTCTTAAAATTATTGATTTCTCTTGGAATTTACTTCAAAAAGATGAAAAAAACATGCTTTATATGTAATCGACCATTGTGAACCCTCTAGTATCTTTTCAACTCTGCTTTTCCATCCTAAATCGGTGAAAATTTGCATTTTCCTGTTTAACAAAGAGTTTAGCAATTGCTAATCTCAACCAATCAGATTCCACAAAACCGATACATTTGATCACTGGATCAAATGCACTGTTAATTTAATGATAATGGTGACAAGAAATTCAAATTACTGCATTATTTTGATAAAACAATCGATAATAATTTATAAATACCTCAAATATACCTTAGTATTATAGTAAAAAATGGTAAAAATAACATTTTATTGCATTTCACAAATCTATTATAGACACACATGATGCAAGTGTGCATTACTGGTTGCCTGTCCTGCTTAACAGCAAAGCCTTGCAATCTGGCAAAAGTATAATGTATATTCAAGTATAACCCTATTTTTCCTAAACTAGAAACCTTTCGTATAGTCAGAAAGTGAATAAGGTGCTTTACATAAATGTGTTTCTGCGCTACGGTGCCTCTTACGCAGTGCCTACAATCTTTACATCCTCTGTGAATATTTCTATAACAAGGTATATTCTATAACAAACATGCATCCAGTCTATAATCAATTTGACTGCAATTACAATTGGTAATTATACAATAATTATAAGGTAAACATTAAAAATCTAACATTAATTTGCAAATCAACCACTTTGTTCTAATTTTCTGCTATGATTTTGATCCATGAATTCTAAAATATTTTTGATCAAAGTGTCATCCAGCTTTGACGTTTTGTTTCCAATATTAATAAAATACTATTTGGTGATAACACAGCCCTCAATATCCAACAGAAAGCTTTTGTTAAACAACATCCAATAGAAAAGCTTTGTCAAAGTCTTTGTTAAATATGCATTTTGATAAAATCGGGCCGTAGTTTATTGTGAGAAAGAACCAACACACAGACATGTGGATGCATTTCGATCATAGATAAGAGTTTCACAATAAATTTTAAAAATGGCCAAAAAGAAGAATCTTGTGCTGGACCTCAAACTAATTCGCAGAGACAAACAAAAGGTTATATATTGATACAAAGGTAATTAGGAGTGTAAGAAAGAAATAACTCATATCTAACAAAAAGTTTTAACAATACCGATGACGTGGTCGTGCCAGGACATGTTACTATTGATCTTGATCCCCAAAAGCTTGACAGAAGGTGACTTGACTATTGGGTGACCCTTCATTTCCACAGTTGGTAAGCCAACGTGAGACTTCTTTGTTAGTGTTGTTGCTTGAGTTAAACTGTAGTTTATTTACTAACCCTCACTGGACAATTGTTTTGGTATCTATGTTGCTGTCGTCGTACCGTCTCCTGGGATGATAGTGGCTTGCCTGTTGCATGCACGATATGAATCTACTATCATCTGCGAAGCTGTATATTGGATTGGATGTTGTTTCCAGCAGCTCGTTGATGTACAGCAGGAACAGTGAAGGGGATAGGATAGATCCCTGAGGGACACCGGCGTTTATTGAAAACTACAACACCCGGGAATCGCCATGATTTTATTGTTGTCCAGGTATTTCAGGAGCTGCGTGTTAATGACAGTCTCCATAACCTTAGACATGATGCTGAGGAATGGGTTGTACACAGTCAATCTTCCATGAAGCGGGAAACACGCCTCCTTGATATGATAGTTTGAAGAGGTTGCAAAGAATGGATGCAAGCTCAGCGGCACAGCGTTTAAGTACAATGACTAGAATTTGGCCAGGACCAGTAGCTTTGTTCGTGTTTAGTTCAGATGGATTGACCCACAGATGAAAGAGTGACAGAGCAAGTCCTGGATAAGACGGCAAAACGGATGACGTCTGATGCGATCTCTGAAAGCGGCCATTTGTATTCAGCGCGACACGACGTAATACATGGTTGGTACTACCAAAAGCGTACCAACAAACACGCTTCCTGTTTCGCGGGATTGCTAACGGCTAGCCTGCCTCTTTGAAAACACTGACCCGAGCTTATATATTATTGCCTCCTTACGTTTTTATAAGGATAGAACTAAGTCGGACGTCATCATAGCCTAGTTGCAGACGGTGTGTACATATCAAGGTGAACTGTTATTTGAAAGTGAGCAAATGAATCTGTCATGAAGACGTAGGTACTGGGTTGTCCAATGAAAGCGCAAGATATTAAACGTCATTGTTTTCGGTCAATGATGTGTCAAATTAATCTGCATTCTATCCTCACATATTCAGAATCCAGAAGCCAGTCTGGATTTCGTAGTGGATACTCCACAACGACAGTTCTTTTGAATATGTATGTTGCCGATCTACCTACGATGCAAGTCAGTTCTTCTATCACTTCGTCCCAGATGATTTGCAGCAGGGAATTGCAATCAAAATTCATATTGAAAGTCGGATCAAACCACAGAGTTAACATCTATAGAGGGAGTGTAAACAACAAAATGCACAGGTCGCTGATCAGCCAACATGTAACGGAAATTTTGACAGCCTGAGGGCATTACCAGTAGCGTGCGATTTTATATTAAAATTGGATGTTCATTAATAGATTCAATTATTACTGTGACGTTACAAACTGATACCACTAAGTTGTATTAGTATTTCGCTATACTTAGAGAGTTACTCTTATTATAATTTCATTGAAACAGTTGATAATAATTTATTATTACCATGGAGTGTTTTTCAAAACATAATTATCTAACAGTGTTCTGAAAGGTAGCCTGTTGGAATGGCTGCATCATGTTTTTACTTCAGCAATAAAATATAATAATTGCATTAGGTAATATCCAGTTCTATAAAATTTTCATAGATAGATTTTCTGTAAGTAAATGTGGCATACATTTTTGCATTTCACGTCCTCAAATAGTTTAAAAAATGGAATTTGGAAAATTCATGTTGATTGACATGAATGTAATGCGTGCACAAATCATACATTAAACAACCATTATTATTCCTCAAACTGGAGTGAAGTTACTTTTGTTCCCAGTTATCCCCATATATTACGCTACTGAAAACTAAAATAAAACCTACACTCACCTATGATAAGAAGTGTTCACCGATTCGTCGCTATTACAGCAAACTATGCACTTTTTATGTTGTCTCATCATGCAATTATGACAATATTCTTCATAAATAATTTAATTCACACCACAAATAGTCACAAAGTCAGTCAAATATACACTAAAATCACAAAAATCTCGACACACGCAATAACCACAACTACAAGGACAGTCACATGACAGCTTAAGGGCACGCCGATTGTAGGTTGCCAGATTTACGACATATTAGAAGTTATTGCGACATTCCGCTATGAAATTTACCGTTTTTAAGATTTCATTAAATCAATACAAATTATCTTCACGTAAATCAGTTACATTGCAAGTATATTGGAATGTATAGTTAAATACCCAGTTAAATACTTTGAGGAATATGTGTTCAAACTGCGGAAACTGCCAGATTTTGAAGAAACTGGAAGGTGCTTAAGCGAACGAAGAAGAGTGGCAATAGCGCTATAGATGTTGGCTGGCCAATATTCAAATTAGGCTCCCTCTAGAGATGTTAACTCTGTGGATCAAACACTCTACAGCTGTCTAACCAAATACAAATTTTAGGTGTCAAATTTGACGGTCAGCTTAGGTTTAAAGGACCAACTAATTTATTACAACTTATTTTAGACTTAAGAGTTCTGCGCTCTAACAAGCTCTTGCTCACCTTTTAGATTAGAAAAAAGTTATGAAAGGATTGTTCTTTCAATTCTCAGCTACTGTGATCAGGCTACAAAGAAACTTCTCCAAGTCGTCTAAAATATGTAATTGGATTCACTTCATTCATTCAGTTTAAGGAAGTTTGACCAAGCGTTGTCCAAATACCCTCATATATGATGGTGATGGTTGAAATTTGATGATCTGGTTTCTTTCTTGTTTTTATTAAAATGCTTGTAGGCCTAAATATTTTTTAGAAAAGTTTCCGCAAAGGCTGATAGCCTATGGCGCTGTAGAAGCACTGCAAGAGGATAAGTGTCGGTGCACGTTAGATTTGAAACACTGCAGGTTGTAGCAGTCGGGAAACAAATTCCCCGGCAGCTCATTCTGCAGCGTCGAAATTCTCCAAAAGAAGGAATGTTGGAGGAGACTGGTTCGGGGAGTAGGGACCTCGACCTGGTAAGGATTATCTCGCAAGACCTCTCTAGTGTTCTTGATTCGAACGGCCTTTGGTGTTATTATCTGGGAGAGCTCACTGGACATCTTCCATGATAGAATCTGTAAAACAGGGACAGGTCAGCCACCCTTCTTCGATGTTCTAGGCTGTGGAGGTCCTTTGTGAGGTTAGGCGTATCGGTAAGTCTAATTGCTCTCTTCTGAATAGTGTCCAGAAGCTTTAGAGAGTGCTTCGGAGCGCATCCCCACACATGGGACCAATACTCCAGCGATGTGTCCGGATCTGTGCTTTGTAGAGCAGCACTAGTTGCTCTGGTATATACGAGTACAGGATGAGTCAAGCTCAACGCTTCGGACTCTTGTGACCAAACAATATCCTTTTTCGTAAAATCGACTTTGCAAGTGTATGTAAGTCGAGTTGGGCTACATTTTAAAAATAATGACTTTTATACAGGGTGTCTAATAAAAGCGTCACATATTAAAGTTATGTTTTTTTAAATGGAACACCCTGTATATTATTGCATATTTAGATTCCTGGGTGCATTTTAATGTGACTTTATGTATCACACATGGGACTTTAAGCGAACCGTTTAGGTGCAAATCACAATTTTGGGTATTGGTAGATGTCAGAAAAAAATTGAATACCGCAGCTCTTATAAATCATAGAGGGCTGTGACTTTTCCATGTTACTAAGCATGAAATGTGTCAGCTTACGTTAGACGGTCGAGTTCGAATTACATTTGTACTTGGAGAAATCGGTAGATCAATTAAGGAAACTTCAATCAAAGGTAACTTGATTTTTTCAAATGGGAATGCATAATTTTTTCTATACGATCAAATGTGCAATTTGATCGGCTTTCTAATTGTATCAGGTTGTGAATATCAATCTATGCTAGTTTTTATTAAATTTCGAGATTTCAATGAAATCAATGTTTTTCAATGTCCCTACCTATAAACAAACTAGCAGGCCATGAAATATAAACAAAATCGTATTCAGATGGAAGAAAATAACTAACTTAGCAAAAAGATCCAGCAGAACTAGAGTAAAAGGACAAGATTATAAAAATTCCCCACAACAAATCAACTCTAACCAGAAACAATGGCGGTAACATGTCTAAGCTTAAAGAGAAGCTGGAGTACGACAGAAATGGATAATTTTTACAACCTACTAGCGACTGCAATGTACTAGAGATTAAAAATTTCCAAAATTACTAAACACTTTGAAATGAAAGCAAAACTTTCAGCGATCGTTGCCGTCAGTCTAATATCTTCAGAATACAATTTGATATTTAATGGTATAAAACAGTAGTCATTTCCGACAAAGTCAAAAGTAATGATACCTCTCACTGTCGTCTTTTAAGTTTTTCAGTATCTATTAGCAAGATCGCAAAAAAGGAATACTAACAAATCATATTTTAATTTTCTGCCAGGTAAATTGTGTTTAATAGTTTGAGCAGATTTTTAATTTATTCTTCATTTTCGGCGATCTTGCTTATGAGTATTGAAGAATTTGCAGAACTCCAGTCAGAGGTATCGGTTACTGTTTTTTTAAATCGTGAAATGTGAAATTTTATTCTGAAGCTATTAAACTGCCAGCAACATTACGTGGTAGACTTCCTTTCATTTCAAAATTCACAATGGTTTTGTGAATCGTCAATCTTTAGAATATTGTAGTAGCCGGTATGCTGTGAAAAATACCCATTTCTGTCGTACTCCAGCTGCTTTTTGACCTTAGATGTGTTATGTCTGCTATTTCTGGTTAGAATTGATTTGTTGTAAGTCATTTTTATAACTTTGTCCCTTTACTCTAGTTTGTCCGTGACTATCTGCTAAGTTAGTTGTTTTGTTCCATCTGAACAGCTTCTTGTTTATATTTCATGGCCTGCTAAGTTGCTTATAGGTAGGAAAATTGAAAAACACCGGTTTTACTGAAAATTTGAAATTAAATCAAAACTACCAGAGATTGATATTTACAACCGCATATCATTAGAAAGCTTATCAAATTGCACATTCGATCGTATAAAAAAAATTATGGATTCCCATTTGAAAAAATCAAGTTACCTTTGATTGAAGTTTCCTTAATTGATCTACCGATTTCTCCAAGTACAAATGTAATTCGAACCCCACGGTCTAACGTAAGCTGACACATTTCATGCTTAGTAACACGGCAAAGTCACAGCCCTCTAAGATTTATAATAGCTGCGATATTCAATTTTTCTCTGACATGTACCTATACCAAAAATTGTGATTTGCACCTAACCGGTTCGCTTAAAGTCCCATGTGTGATACATAAAGTCACACTAAAATTCACCCGGGAATCTAAATATGCAATAATGTACAGGGTATTCCATTTAAAAAAACATAACTTTGATATGTCACACTTTTATTAGACACCCTGTATAAAAGTCATTATTTTTAAAATGTAGTGCAACTCGACCTACATACACTCGCAAAGTCGATTTTTCGAAAAGTGGTATCGTTTGGTCACAAGAGTCCGAGGCGTTGAGCTTGACTCACCCTGTACAGCTTACCACAGCGGAATAAAACTTCAAGCTGGTTGGTTGGTAAGCCAACGTGACTATACTACTATAATACCTTCACACCTATGTATTGGGCATGGGCGCCAGCAGAGGGGGGGGTAGGAAGGGGCCACCTCCCCCTCCAGGAGCAGCGAAGATAAAAAACTTGTGTAAGCAAAAACCAAATTCGTCGCCTTACTCCTGGTTTGTGCACTCAAATTAAATAAGTCGCCCCTCTGTAAAATTTTCTGGTGGCGCTCTCCTATTTAAACGTAGATTTAGCTACATTTTGCGATCAGTTTCGTCATCACACAAAGCCCTTTTCCTCGCTCCGATTGCCTTGCAGTGCAAAATATGTCGAGCAGCCTCTTGAAACTGATGACAGTCTTCACTCCTATTCTATGTTGACGATTCCAGGAGTATATAGATGTTATCTGAAGTCACCATGTCAAGTAAGAAGCGCAATGTCGATGGACGTAAATTAGAAGTGAGACAAATATCAACAGCGATAGCGTAAAAGATTCTCAATTAAGGTGAGCAACAGGCAACAGAGTAATATTCATCGAGTGGCATTTTTAAATGCAGGCAGGCAGCAGCAGAAGCGAGCAAGATCGTGGTCTTGGCAGCATAATCACCTGATGATTATATGTAAACGATCTAACGTTCACGCAGACGACTAACCGGTAGCCGGTTAGCTGTCTTACAGGAAAAATACACCTATCTACAGATCATTTGTTTCAGTTAGAACATTATGTGTTATGTTATAGTCATTATACGGTAGTTGATGGTTTTTAGTCGTGCGTTTCACGGCTTTTTGACAGCTTTTCTTAAATATTTAACGAATAATACTAATTGGTTAATAAATATATAGAGATAAGTTTATATGTACACACATAAAAAGGAATTCTCAAGTCAAGAATTGTGATATTCTTGTAAATACATACTCACTACAAGAATATCGGTTCTCACTCTAAGAAAGAATATTTGATGAGAAAATTATAAAAAATTTGTATTAAGAATAATATATTTTTGATTTATATACTTATTTTAAAGAAATATGCTCCGAAAGAAAATATAATTTTCTTTGTAACCAAGGCTATCATAATTTAATAACAAATATGTTATAATTTTATATCAAGATTATCATTTTTTCCAGCGGTGTCCAGTTTACTCCTATCAAAAATATAGACAGCTTACAAATGCGAACCTTCATTTACAATATGATAATCTTGGTTTGAAAATGAACGCTGTTTTACAAGCACACTCTATATTTGTATTAAGTAAATCATTTATTCGACGTCTACCAACGTCGGAGTGCGCACGCGCGCAGCATGTCACGGGTCAACTCTAACCTGTCCACCCTCTCTACTCAACAGCCTGTTGCCCGACCGCGTTCGCGCCGCCATTATCGGTTTTCGGATTGTCGTATTCGCCGCCGTCTCTAGCACCGTAGCGTAATACCTGCATCCTGGATCCTGCATAATAGCACATAATAGTATCTAATATCTATCAAACTGTTAAATAAATTGCCATTGCCACGTGATACCCGTGATACCACCGTCAACCATCAGTCATCGAATCTGCCGGTAGTGCTGGTCCATCGCGATTTGAGTCGCGTCCCAGTTCCCATCAGCTTCCTTATCACTGGATCTATCCAACCATGAATGAGCTATTAAAAAAATTGGGATGCGAAGACCTGACTCAGGTGTTCCTAGATAAGTACTAAGTATATTAAATGTGATTTAAGAAATTTTGCAGAACTATTTCTCCAGAAAAATTTCTACATGCTCATAGAAGAGTTTGAATGCTCAAATTAATACTATTAGACTCCTCATCCAAGAATATCACAATTTTAGAATAAAGTTGAGCAACTTGCGTCAAGTTTATAAAATGCTCCCAGTTAAGATTATGAAATGCTTCAGTCAAGATTATGAAATACTTCGGTCAAGATTACCATATGCTTGATTTATGTAAGATTTTGGTATTCTTACTATCAAGAATTTCCCAGTTTTGCATTGAAGATACTTTCTCAATCTAACCCTTATATGGTCAAAGATATCGTATTCTCACTTTAAGATTAGCATAACTTTGCGCGTATAGGAAGTTACGGTGTACTTGAATTAAAGCATCTGTGCTCCATCTAAGAAATTATTCTTATGTGTGTATGTATAATAAATACGGGATGTCACGATCCATATTTCCTTCCTAAATATATAACCAAAAATTTGACTAGAAATATGATGTCTGCTTTAACAACAATATCTGCACTCCATGGTCAAGTGTAAGAGTAGCTGCAGCTAGACTTCTTCTTTTTGCAGCTCACCAGTTTATTATAGATATCTGTATTTATGAGTAATTTAATATAAAGGTTTTATTATTATGATTTTCTAAGTTATGTAAAGATGTCCCCCAGAAGACGGCAGTCCCAGTTTATGCAGTTAAGTCCCATTGAACGGGATCGGACTGTAGGCCAACGATAACGTAGAGCTTCTTTCAGAGCAATTGCCATAACCATGGGACGTAGCGTGGCTACAGTTGTAGCAGCATGGCGCGCATGGATCGCAGAAGGGCGAATGCAGCGAGCTAAAGGTTCTGGAGCACGTAGAAGAACTACAAACCAGCAAGATCGTCATCTACGACTACTGGCCCTTCGAGACAGAATGCGATCCACTCGAGCTGTTGCTGACGCTTGGTATGCAGCTATAGGGAGGTCCATTCGAATCCGCACGGTGTAGCACAGATTGAGTGAAATGGGCTTAGGATCATATCATCCGCAATTAGTGCTTCCACTCACTGCAAGTCATCGTCGCCAACGGTTAAATTGGTGCCAAGAACGCCGACAATGGCATCAGATGGCCTTTTCTGTCGAGTCCAGGTTTTGGCTGGGGCACATGACGGACGCCAACGCGTAAGACACACTGTCGTCAGTTATGGTAGGATCTTCAATTATATATTTCTTGTAGTTTCGTGTCGCAATCACTTTGTCCTGGATGGCAAGCATAAAACCTTTCATTTCTAGAAACAGCTGGCCATACTCTAGCCAGGTGTATGACTATTTTTCATTAATGTGGTCTTGTATAACACAGTATCTATGTTTGCCATGGAGTGCCAGGTGTTTATTTTTCTTGTTGTGAATGGATGTGATAGTGAGCGTCTGCTGTGTGATCTGGACAAGAGAGATTGAGTGGTGTAAAGATAATTGAAACATGTGTGGCCCACCTTACTGAATGGGAATTTACGATCTAGTTCTCTAGCAAAAAACGAGAGTCGAACATTTAGCAGTATTACGCACACAGGCATTTTTAATAATAATAATAATAATAATAATAATATTTATTTACTCGCAAAGTACATAAAAAACAAAATTGTTGAAAAAAATGAGTAAATAAATATGTTAACATCCATAGAAGGACTAAGCCTGTGCATGGACAAATTAGTGTTACAATGTACATATTATACACACATAAATATTACAAATACTTACGTATGTATAAGATATAAATGTTACATATAAGATAAATAGGGTTATGAGTAATTTGAATGAAATTGTTTATAAAATTATAAGATTACTTATGGATTTAGTTATAATATGACTTATTTATTAATTCATGTATTTCTTTTCTGTCTACTGAACTTAGCCATTCTTTAAGAGATTTTTTGAATCGTTTATTGGATAATTCCCTTATATCATTAGGTACTCTTTGATATAGTTTTGGCGCCAAATAAATGTTTGATCTCTGCATAATCGATTTTCTCGTTTTAGGTATGCTTTTTGCGTGTAATTTGTATCTTGTGTTATGACCGTGTTTGATGTTGTCTTGCTCATTTGAATTTTTGTGATAACGAGTGATAGCATGTAAGAAATAAAGTTGCCTGACATCGTATATCAGAGCTTCCCTGAACAAATCATCACTAGGATACAGTTTTGGTTTGCTAAACATAGATTTTAGAATTGCTTTTTGGAGGATATCTAAATCATTGATATATGTTGTGCATGCAGCACCCCATGCCAATATACCATAAATGAGATGGGTTTCAATTAATGCATAGTATACTGTACGTAGATGCTTTTCAGTTAAAATGTTTGTTAGTAATTTTATCCTATATGAAGTGAATCTAATTTTTTTCAATAAACTATTAATATGTACATCCCAACGTAAGTGTGAGTCTAAATATATTCCTAGATACTTTATACTGTTCAATTTGTCAATTTTAATTTTTTTATTATTTATGTTTAATGTAATATTGTCGAAAGTAGGTAAATGCCTAGAATAAGATGTGAACGGTAAAAAGTGTGTTTTTGAAAAGTTGATTGTCAATTTTCTTTGAGTAAGCCACTGAATAATTTTGATAAAATCATTTTCAATAATAATTTTTAGTTTATTCCATTCTTTTTCCTTATACAGTACGGCCGTATCGTCTGCGAAACTGATTATTTTACCAACACAATCAATTTTGAAAAGATCATTTAAGTATATATTAAATAAAAGTGGTCCCAAAACTGTTCCCTGTGGAACACCACACTTAACAAACATTTCTTTACTTATTGATTTTGCTATCCTCACGGATTGTGGCCTGTTAGATAGATAATTTTCAAGCAAATTATACATTGTCCCACGAAATCCAAGTCTTTCTAATGTGTTTAGAAGTAATTTATGATTCACTGTATCAAATGTCTTTGTCGATTGTTTAATTTAACTATCAGAAGTCTGTTTCGTACAAATATGATACCTATGTCGTAAAAGCGGCTATACACTACTATTTCTGCCATTTTGATGATCTAATTAAGGAAATTTCAACTTTTTAGCTATCACAGATAAAAATATAATTCGAACATAAAACACAAGCCCCAATGTGTAGCTGATTCCGTAACTTTGGAGACATCTGCACGGCTACACCACACCGTGGGCTTTCCAGGTCATGCGTACGTTGATTTAACATGTAGAAGAATGTATCCGTGCTAGTGTCGGGTGGATATTTGATATCTGATAGAGTTATCCTTGAAACGAGAGTGTGCAGTGAGGAACGTGGTCAGAACTCAAACTCGATCATGCTAATGACCGCGACTCACATTCGATCCGTCGCACCAACCCACGACAAACGCTGCATCGGGAGACCAAGACCTACACACCGGTACCACTTGAGTACCACTGTCACCAGAGGCGTACAACCTGGTTCTCTCCCTGAGGTTCAAAAGCCATGAACCATGAAGTGGTGGGCAGACTAGTGAGACAGAAACACAATGAAGCGTTAAAAATAAAATGCGAAATTAAGTTTGGTCAACTCTATCCTATGTTATGTAGAACTTCAAAATTGAGTTTGGTGGATATCTACTCATTCCAAAAATGGTCATTTGCACCTTAACGGTTCGTTTAAAGTCGCATATATGATTCATAAAGTCACACTAGAATTAACCAAGGAATCCAAATATGCAATAATATACAGGGAGTTCTATTTAAAAAAAATTAAGTTTGATATGAATTATAACGGTTCACCCGTTTTCAAAATTATTTTTTTTATATTATTTACTTGACGACCATATACAAATAATGAGAGCCTTACACAGTACATATACAAATAGTTTACAACTTCCATTTTTAGCAACTACTTCCTCATTATACTAATTACATTTTTACTTCTCACCTCTACCTTTTCCCATCTCTATTTCTTTCAGCTGGAAATATTATATTATACAAACTGCGCAAGTGCGCACAAATTTTGGGAAAATCTAATGAGTGGGGGTATGCTCTCGCTCTCCACCAAGGTTACCTTTTACATTGAAACACGTACCTCTTCCCTTTTTCACTTCTGAACTCAACCAGTGAATACCTAATATAATTATGTCTCTCTAAGACAATCTTTTGTGTCTGTGCAATCATGTGGTAACCGAGGTAAGGGATTCATATTCCCAATGCAAAATCATAACGATTTGATTGCTATGGTTTCGCATATTTTTATTGCTTCTGCTTTTTATTTTACAGCTATGTGTAGGTATGTGATTTTTCCGATTCATACATTTTTTCCATGAACATGTGATGGCGAACATTTTAATCTTTAAATATCAAGCCAATCATGCACTGTATATTTATCATTTATCTAAGAGTCGCTAAACATCACTCTTTGTTTCTAGCCATATATTTTTGTGTTACAATGCCTCATCTTGTGTGTATTGTATGTTTCACATCTTTTTTATAACATTCCTTACGTAAAAATACCTAGCAGTCAGATTTGCTAATTAAGAACGCAATGAAAAGATCTGTTGGACATTTGTATAATTCCGTTTTACGAGGCGTGAGGGAAAAGTTGTAGATTTTCGAACATATTTTATATATACTTTTTTTTATTTATCACCATATATCCGAAAAGATCCGCTAGGACTGTGATTGTAAAGCATTTATGAATTTTTTTTAACTATTGTTCTATCTATTCGCTCTTGTATATATCTATATATTTTTTTAATCTTTACCATGTGAACATTTGAAAGTTATCTGCTTTTTAGCTTTTTAAATATGCCCATACTACTTCATAGATTTGTTTCTGAAGTATATGAACGCAATTTTTCAAAATGTAAGAACGCATGAAGGTCCATACTTCAGAAACAGATCGTGAAGTCCTGTGAAGTTCGCTACAAGGTGCTAATACCAGCCATAACTCATTCACAGGAAAACGACCCCTTTTTTCGGGGTGCCACCATCAAGACCACCTTTTCTTTGGAGGGGCACTGCACTTTTTTCGGGATGCCACCATCAAGACCATTTCTTTGGAGGGGCTCCACCAGAACTCCTAAGTTCTTGTTTTTTTTAAATAGATAGAATACAAATGTACTGCATTCATATATATATATGAAATAATTCTTTATTAAACTTTTGTTGTCCTGTTTTCATTTCTTGGCGGCTAGCTAGACTCACGCACACACGCACGCACCCATATACCCTTGTCTATCCGATTGAGCTGCTGGTTGCTATGGGCAATATGTTGGTTGGTGGCTCATCACCAATCAGCGCTTGTGTTGTTATAGAATCCCCCTGTATAAACGTCAAAATTTAAGTGAAAATATTTTACCGTTATAGCCCTCAAGTCTTCTTACCAAGGCCAAGTGACAGATTTTTGTCTCAGTAAACCTCCAATCTTCCGTTCACTCACTACTGACCCACCCTGTATACTGTGTAATAAACAATTAAGAGACAAATCCTCATATCAGTCGTCTAAATGCAAAACCTGACAAGTCACAAATTTTTCAAAATAGAGTTTTATATACCATTTTGTTCATTATTTGAAGCGCTACCATTTTCTATATTTTTCGCTTACAAAACCCGACATTAGACATGAGATATTTGGCTAAGATAACTAGACTTAGGTGCAAACACCGACAAGTCCAAGTGGTGTTTTATTTCAAACACCAACATGTCCACAGGAGCCAATACGGACAACGGGAGCAAGTCACATGTCGATCACACGAGGTATTCTGACCGTTTTGTGTGTTTTTGTTTTATCCAGTCGCTGAAAATACGTTGTGGTGAATTCATGTGTTTTTCAGTGAAAGAATGAGATTAATTTATGCTGTATTGATAAATTATTGATAAAAATAACCATGTTTTTTGAAAAATGCTTTGGACGCGGATTTTGGAGAGCCTACTTCAACAGAAGCTAGGTCCACATTAATGCAGAGGATCGAAGCTAATTGTGAAAACGCATTTGCTAGTTCTGAAGAATTTTGTTTGTCAGAAAATTTAGATTTTGACCTTTAAACCTTGTAACCCTTGAAATGTATCCTTTCTAATATCTAGCTTTATGTTTATAGTTTCTGTCGTTGAGCACAGTGATTAGATTCCTTTATATGCAGTAAAATAATCCAAATTGATAAGTGTTTCATTTATTTTGATCCGATTCCACAAAAATAGCAGTCAAAACACGACATGTCACGGTTCCTAACATGCAAAACCCGACGTGTCCAAATTTAAAAGTCAGATTTTAGAAAAAACATATGTCCTAGATTTTGGGGCGTTAAGACTTCACATCCTAAAACATCGTATATTATCATAATCACGATTTAGTATTATTTTTGCTCATAATAATACTTTGATCTGTTTTTCTTGATTTCTGTAAAGTTTGTTACCGCGGACTTGTCGGGTTTTGCATTTAGACGACTGATATACAAGCTACTGTGTACAAGAACAAGAATACATGCACACGCGACTACAGGACTAGTCGCTAGCCGCAGACAAAAAAAAATTGGGTAAACATCGGTCGTTTATCACCATTGGAACTTGGAACGTTATCTTCTTGTGCGTTCATTGCTTATAGGCGCCTGTCTTATCAGACTGTAATGGTACTCTTATTAGTTTAAACGATTCAAGTGTCGAAGAATACGGGACTGACTGGCCGTTCGAAATGTTATGTGCTATGTTATGTCTGTCTGCTTTCATCACATGTTTCCCATTGGTGTAGTCAGTTATTATTTGTTTTGATTTTTAGGATATTCGGCCGGCGTCGATACGCTTTGGCCCTGCTTAAGCCCTGGAGGATGCCTATTAGATTTGTTTTAAATTGCACTACTACATGATTTGTAGCCTTACTGTGAAATCTTGGGAACAGTGGAAACCATAGTTCTCTTAAATATTAGTGTGAGATCCCCTTGCAATCTAATCTGCTGCCCGCTCTCGAAAAAACATCAACACAAAAAATCTCGTAAATAGTTTCTTGCATTTCTAGCTGTAGGAACTAGGACGACACAGTTTTCATTCTGCAAGCTTCAACTGAATAAAACCAAACAAACAGTCGGAAACCCCAAAATCGCCAAGGAAGGTTTAGCTATTTTTATATTTTTAGTTTTTTATTATTGCTGCGCCGCCACTGACACGATTTCTAAAAACCATACCGATTTTCCGTCCTCGCGACGGTAATGATACTATGCCGCAATTTCATTATAATCAATTCAAGGTTACACAATACAGGACGATCTAAAGCAATACTCGGATGTATACATCAGAAAATGCCCTTGGTTTCTGTAATAGGCAAGGCAATGTACGGATGGACCTAAAAACTGTATTATGCCGCTAGGTCTTTCTTTCACAGGTCAGTGGACAGCCTATTATTAATACAACAAATTTTTGAGTTTCACAACCCCCCACCTCCCCAATCACCCCAATTTCACCCCCACCCAAAAAAGGTAGAAAATGATCAGGAACCCCTAAAACGTCTAAAAACGAAATTTGAGCACTGATTTCCAAAATTATAGCAGTATTACCTACTACGACCTCACAGCATATCGGTACCCAAATTTCATCACAATCCATGCAGCATGCAGGGGTTGCTGAGATTACGAGGGTAGAAACAGACAGATCGACAGACAGACCGACTGAAAGATCGACAGACAGACAGACCGACAGACCGATAGACCGACAGACCGACAGACAGACAGACCGACCGACAGACAGACAGATCGACAGACAGGCCGACAGACAGACAGGCCGACAGACAGATAGACCGACAGACAGACGGACAGACAGACCGACAGACAGACCGACAGACAGACCGACAGACAGACCGACAGACAGACCGACAGACAGACCGACAGACAGACCGACAGACAGACCGACAGACAGACCGACAGACAGACCGACAGACAGACCGACAGACAGACCGACAGACAGACCGACAGACAGACCGACAGACAGACCGACAGACAGACCGACAGACAGACCGACAGACAGACCGACAGACAGACCGACAGACAGACCGGCAGACAGACCGACAGACAGACCGACAGACAGACCGACAGACAGACCGACAGACAGACCGACAGACAGACCGACAGACAGATCGACGGATATGAGTGACGTAGATTTTCGTTATGTAGACATCATAAAACGCCCAAAAAGCGTACTGTCTCAAATCCCCTCACCTATCGGTGTCGGTATCGAACTAAAAAGTTCAAAATAATTTTTAAAATAAGCTTGAAACAATATGAAACAAAGCGCCCACGTTTTTTTCACAATCATACTAGTATTTCGTCCATTATTGTTTTAAGCTCATTTTAAAAATTATATTTTTAACTTTTTAGTCCGATGTTCTTTAAAAGCGAGTTTTTAAGTTTTAGTATATTTATTTTTAATTTCTTTGTTAACTTTATCATTAATGCGTGTTTTTTTGTTTTTTTTTTTCAAACTAACGACCATCATCAATATTAGCGATTGATTGATGTATCTCATTCACCATTTCTTAAAAAAAAGTGAGGTAAGTTTTTCACTGACACTTTCATCATTATATCGAATATTGTCCAGTTATTACTCTGAGAGGTCTTGCGTCACGCGCACCTGTGCACACAGCCAATATTGTGAAAATCAAACACTGAAACGACACGAGCTCACGATTCGCATCCTAGCGTAAAGTCTCGTCGGGTCGAAGTAGACGTATTTTTTTTTCCAGTACTCAGCTAATGACGAAAGGGAGTTCTTTATTAGTATGCGTTTTGTAGGCGTAGCGTTTAAAAGCAAACACTCTTAATGGCTGTTGACCAAGTTGGACATGTAAATTAATACCGCTCTCAGTTGCAAGCCAGTGGCGGAGCCCGAAATAATCTTTGTACCTATAGAGGATATACAGTTACTGAAGAGTAAATTCTAAAGTATTTCGGGGGTTTTTAAGGGCAAAATTGAAGGAAGGAACGATCACTTTGTCAAGACTTAGGTTAGACGCAGAAGTATTATGAAATACTCTCTGCTTCATGCAATGAGAAGGTTTACATCTGGAAGATATGGCATCTGGCGAGGCTGAACGCATTGATGTGGGTCCCGGGTCATACGAGAGTTCTTGGTCAAGAGGAAGCTTTGTAATGGATTTTGACCTACTATGATGAACTTGGTAAAAAGCTTGGGTACCTATTTAAAGCCAGAGAGTACTTCTCACCATGTAACCTCCTCACGCTATATAAAGCCCTGACAAGACCTGGCCAAGAGTATTGCTCTCATGTCTGGGGAGCTGCTGCCCCTACTACCCTGTCTATACTTGATGCCGTCCAGAGAATGGCAATTCGACTAATTGGCGACCCGGCCTTAACGCGCCACCTCCAGCCACTTTCGCACTGACGTGTTATTGGTGACCTCTCGCTCTTCTACCGACATTCAAACGGAATCTGCTCATTTGAGGTATCCTCTATCGTTCCGGCGCACTAACTGGGTAGGCAAAGACTATACATGCAGTCACGTAAATTGATTTTTTATTTATTTTGTAATGCAATACAAAATAGCGCCACCTCGAAGGCTATACCTTGTATGAGGTGTAGCCTGAATAAGTATATGTACACTATTATTTGCTACACTCACTTTGCCCAACGTATCACCTTATCTGCAGCTAGTTTGGTTAACCTTTCTTTCTGTTTGGTGTTATTTCTTTCGTCCTTCTTCATAGGCCATAGACCTGGGCCATAACTCAAACTGCAGCAGTATAGGAGCCTATAATTTCCCATATTCACCAATATGTAAGCATTTTGTACTTGAAATTTTGACGAGATATGACAAACGTTATGACTGGTTATGACAGGTGTGAAAGTATACTTTTTAAGTTTACTTCTAGACAGAAGCCTAAAATGACTGTAGCATTCGAACACGATAAAGATTTGTTGTGGTTGTCAAGATAATAGGCGTCATGTATCTATTAAGAGGTCGTTAACTCTGTCGAATTTGGAAACACTTCTGTCTGTCTCCAGACATCACACTTTACCTGTCTTGTTATTCTCATATCAGATTCCAGACAAAAGCCAGTCTGAACTTGTCTTGTTTATCTAGCCAGCTGAGGATTTATCTAAGAAATAATCCTAGTGAGAACTTTTTAGGAAGCAGTGGCTGTTTCTTCTTCTTCAATTTCACTGGACTCGTGTCAATTCTGACATCTGCCCAAATTCACAATTTTTCTTGCACAAAACTCTAAACTATGACTATAATTACATGAAACGATGAATACTGCATATGATACTGTATCAAAAATATGAAAATATATATCAAATAACATGATTAACATTGATTATTATAATTTCCTAACCTTCAACAGGCACGTGTGGCCATGACAAAGCTTACTAAGATATGGCGTGACCATAACCTCACTAAAGCTACCAAACTGTCGCTGGTTCAGTCTCTTGTGTTCTCCATATTTTTTTATGCCTCGGAAACTTGGACTATCAAAAAGCAGATCGAGCTCGCATAGATGCTTTTGAAATGTGGACGTGGAGGAGAATGCTGAGAGTTCCTTATACCGCCCATCGAACTAACGTTTCCAAACTGGATGAGCTCGGTAATCCAAAGAGACCATCCTCCATTGTGTCAACGAGAATGATTACATTCTTCGGATATATTCACACAAGCGATAATATGGAGAAACTTGTAGTTGAGGGTTACGCCCCGAGTGGACGGCGCCGTGGCCGTTCCCCTACACGCTGGGTGGATACGACGAAACAGTTGCTGGATATGAATATCAAGTGCGCCACTGAACTGACAGTAAATCTCGAACGATGGCGAGCTACAGTTCTCAAAACTATTGATAACATTCGTGTCGGCAATACTCTAGCTTGGACTTAATGCATTTTACGAGTTCACAACATGTCTGTTAAGACATGTGACTATTATGATGAACCTAAAATCGGTTGACACACAGTGGCCACGAGACTCCCAGTGGGTGGTTGTTAATAGAATCTCATCGATGAAAATAATTTCACTAAAACCTCTACCTGAAGCCCTGGATACACTGGGAAGAAAGAGAATTTCTTTTTGTGTGCTTGAGACAATTATACTTTAGCAAAAATAAACCAGTATTACCGTACGCTATACAAAAGACAAGAATGTGTGACAAGTAGGTACTGTGTCAACTTCAGTCTATTATTTTCTCTCTGATTCATCATTTGATCCATATCCTTTCATACAACAACAGGAAATCCCCAAATACCTCTTACAAGTTAACTCGGTTTAAAAAAATTACTAGTCACAGAGTGAGGTCAACAGACAGAGACAGAGAAAGATAATTGCATTGTATTGAAGGGTTGCCAGATTGTTTGGAAGCAATTATCGTACAAATTTGGGGATCAACAACAACAATAAAGCTTAATTCAGATGCACACGACATCCGACGATACGACGAAACTGTTTCTATTGGTTGAAATATTTTGAATTGACATCATTTTGAATATTTCAACCAATAGGAACAGCTTCGTACCGCCGTATCGTCAGACGTCGTGTGCATCTGAATTAAGCTTTACATGCCCTGGCACGACCACGTCGTCAGCATTGCTAAAACGATATCCCTGAAGCTTGGAGTTTTGTTCCGCTGCAGGAAGCTGTATACACCAGAGCGACTACTGCTGATAAGTCGGAGCTAGAGATTTACTGTCAGTTCAGTGGCGTTCTTGATACTCATATCCAGCAACTGTTTCGTCGTATCCACCCAGTGTGTAGGGGAACGGCCACGGCGCCGCCCACTCGGGGCATGACCCTGAACTACAAGTTTCTCCATATGATCGCTTCTGTGAATATGTCCGAAGAATGTAAGCATTCTCGTCCACACAATGGAAGATAGTCTCTTTGGATTCCCGAGCTCATCCAGTATGAACACTTTAGTTCGATGGGCGGTGTAAGGAACTCTCAGCATTCTCCTCCACGTCCACAGTTCAACAACAACTATGCGAGCTCGATCTGCCTTTTTAACAGTCCAAGTTTCCGAGGCATACAAAAATATGGAGAATGAAAGAGACTGAACCAGCGATATTTTGGTAGCTTTAGTGATGTTATGGTCACGCCATATTTTAGTAAGCTTTGCCATGGCCACACGTGCTTGTTGAATTTGAAATATAAGCCCTGATTATTAAAATAGTTCATTGCAACCTCTAGTACTTGGTCACTCTGATAATCTAGCATAATATGTCTGATGATGCAATTATGAATGAGACTTCATCGGCGTAAATGATGTTATGGGTATTCCCTAAAGCCTCTGTGATGCCATTGATGTACAAAGTAAATAGCACAGGGCCCACCAGGGATCCCTGCGGCACCCCCACAGTTATCGGTAAGGTGTCAGATGGAATAGTATTTTCACGACTTAGCTATGAAACGTATTCCTGTCGATATGACAGAAGCTTTATAACCCACTTAAAAGGCATGCCCCTCAATCCATACCATTCCAAAATCGAAAATAATTTTGAGTGATCGACGCAGTCTAAAAACTCATAGAAATCATGTGACAGGATCGCACCGCACGAATAGTAAGTATTTTCTTACCATTTTTTTTATTCTTCGCACATTAGCTTTGTCATTTCAAAGGCAGTGGCTTTTGAGAAGGAAAGTCCTACACAGAAAAAAATACTGTGGCGTTTCCAATTAACTGTTAGTATTTGGACGTTTTTCCATCACTTTAAATATATTTACAGTTGTTTCAAATCCATGTCATTGAAAGAATTCAATCCTTATATTCGAAGTAATCACAGGTACGCCAATAAATTCATTCTTTCATTCCAACGATATGTATAATCCTTCTAATACCAGTATTGACATATAATGCAATCAAAACATCCTTTTATTTTCGAAATTTATCCTATGTTTCATTTAAGCAAAGCATACAATCTATTCAATGTACAAAAATTATTACTGCAACAGCAGTTCGTGATAATTCATCTGATAAAAATTAATTTTGTTTCAATGGCCCTTGTCGTTCGCTGAACTATAATCAGTATTCGGCGGGACTGATGTCCCGATTCAATGAAGGTAAGAATAAACAACAGGGGGATGATCTCAGTGTTACTATTGCCGCGAACCCGTCAACATGGACGAGGTTGTTCCGTTGTGTTGTTTCGGTGTTAGCCGTGTTGTGTTATCTCGTGGTTTTGCGTATTGCATCAGCAATTGTGTGATTTAAATGTGTCCAGTTATATATTAAATGAAGGACCTACTGAGAAATTGGGAGAGCTAACACCCACATTTGAATGTAGGTATTTAGATTAGTCAGACAGTTATATTTCAGGTAATAATGCTTATGTCTAATTCTTATATCATGCCTCCTATAACTTTATACAAAATCCCACAATTAAACATCCAAACGAATCAATCAGCTGTCCTCGCAATAAAATCTGTTGATCCAAGGAAAACAAAGTAGTTTGGAATCAATTACCAAACACAGATTCGATTCAACGACAGGCTGCGATTGAATTATTCATTGGAATCCAATGACACCTTGTAGTTGAATCGACAATACGATATAATTCGTTACCAACTATACACTTCCCGTTGGATAAAACATCGGTGTATTTGAGGAATGCTGAGTGCAACGTCCCATTGAATCTAAGCGTAAGTCTGTGACAGAACGATAGATTTTTCTGTGTGTTTTTTTATGGTCGGCCTCCCGCAAAGGCTTGAAGCCTATGGCGCTGTAAAAGCGCTGCGAGAGGATAAGTATCGGTTCGCGTTAGATTTGAAACGCTGCAGGTTGTAGCCGTCGGGAAACAAATTCCCCGGCAGCTGATTCCACAGCGTCGAAGTTCTCCAAAAGAAGGAATGCTGGAGGAGACTGGTTCGGGGAGTAAGGACCTCGACCTGGTAAGGATGAGCTCGCAGAGCTTCTCTAGTGTTCCTGGTTCGGACGGCCTGTGGTGTTATTATCTGAGAGAGCTCACTCGAACATCTTCCGTGATAGAATCTGTAAAACAGGGATAGGTCAGCCACCCTCCTTCGATGTTCCAGGCTGTGGAGGTCCTTTGTGAGGTTAGGCGTATCGATTAGTCTAATCGCTCTTTTCTGGATAGTATCCAGAAGCTTTAGAGAGTGCTTCGGAGCGCATCCCCACACATGGGAGCAATACTCCAGCGATGGTTGGATTTGTGCCTTGTACAGCAGCAGCAGTTGCTCCGGCTTATACAACTTCCTAGAGCGGAACAAAACTCCAAGCTTCTGGGATGCCGTTTTAGCAATACTGACGACGTGGTCGTGCCAGGACATGTTATTGTTGATGTTGATTCCCAAAAGCTTGACAGAAGGTGATTCGACTATGGGGTGACCCTCCATTTCCACGGATGGCAAGCCATCGTGAGACTTCTTTGTAAGTGTTGTTGTCTGAGTTTTTTGTACGTTGAACTGTACTTTATTTGCTAATCTCCACTCGACAATTGTTTTGATATCAGCGTTGATCTGTGAGGCATGCTGCTGTCGCTGACGTACCGTCTCCTGGGATGATAGTGGCTTGCCTGGTTCCATGCACGACACTAATGTACTGTCATCTGCGAAGCTGTAGATCGGATTGGACGTTATTTCCAGCAGCTCGTTGATGTACAGCAGAAACAGTGTAGGGGATAGGACAGATCCCTGAGGAACACCGGCATTTATTGAAAATACGTCTGATGAACAGCCTTCGACCACAACAAACAGAGATCGGTCGTTCAAAGGCTATTCAGCCACTGGCGCAGGCAAGGTGGTAGTCCATAAGCAGTGTAAGTTTGAAAACACCCTGTATCTTTGTACGACTGGCAACTATGTCCTTATTATTACAGATTATACTGTGTAAGGCTTTCGCGGCCATCGTCCAATGAATTTGTGGTTCTTGGGTTTTTAGGCCGGCGTCGTTTAGCGTTAAAGCTTGACGTTTCGCCACCACGAGTGGATGGCATCTTCAGAAGCTATTTCACTTCGGCGACTTCCAAAATACTGACGGCTGGTGGATGTTTACCTGTATTTATACCTGCTAATGGTGACGTGGCCCAACCAGGTAGCGTTGGTAGCCCCGCCCCTTCGCGATATGGTAGTGTCTTCAGGTCCTTTAGGATGGGTATCCATGTCCGGTTGACTTTCTGTGTTTCTTCTTTCCTGTTGAAATTATTATGATGTTTCTGTATTTCGATGGCTTCTCTTTGAAGTCTGGCATGGTATGAAGACGTTGCGGCAAGAACCTGTGTTTCTTCAAACTTGATCCTGTGACTTCCCTCCTTAATCGCATGTTCGGCTACCGCTGATTTGTCCGTATGGCCTAGTCGACAGCTAGCCTTATGTTCTGCAATTCTTGTGTTTATAGATCGCTTCGTTGTTCCTATGTATACACTCCCACATGTGCATGGTATGCGATATACCCCCGGTGTTGTGAGTGGGTCTCTTTTATCTTTCACCGTTCTCAAATATTCCTGTATCTTTCTTGTGGGCTTGTAGATCGTCTTGACGTTTTCCTTTCGTAACATTTTTCCTATTCTGTCTGTTATTCCGGGCACATAGGGTAGAAAAGCTTTTGCTATCGGTTTAGGTTCTGATTTTGCCCTATTTCTTCTCATTGTCCTTGTTATTTCTTTTTCTGTGTAACCATTTGCTTTAAGAGCATTCTTTAGATGTTCGAGTTCGGTGTCGAGTTCTTCTGGTTCGCACACTTTTCTAGCCCGTTCTGTCAAAGTTCTAATAATTCCGTACTTCTGAGATGGGTGGTGGTTGCATAAAGAATCGAACCACCACCCATCTCAGAAGTACGGAATTATTAGAACTTTGACAGAACGGGCTAGAAAAGTGTGCGAACCAGAAGAACTCGACACCGAACTCGAACATCTAAAGAATGCTCTTAAAGCAAATGGTTACACAGAAAAAGAAATAACAAGGACAATGAGAAGAAATAGGGCAAAATCAGAACCTAAACCGATAGCAAAAGCTTTTCTACCCTATGTGCCCGGAATAACAGACAGAATAGGAAAAATGTTACGAAAGGAAAACGTCAAGACGATCTACAAGCCCACAAGAAAGATACAGGAATATTTGAGAACGGTGAAAGATAAAAGAGACCCACTCACAACACCGGGGGTATATCGCATACCATGCACATGTGGGAGTGTATACATAGGAACAACGAAGCGATCTATAAACACAAGAATTGCAGAACATAAGGCTAGCTGTCGACTAGGCCATACGGACAAATCAGCGGTAGCCGAACATGCGATTAAGGAGGGAAGCCACAGGATCAAGTTTGAAGAAACACAGGTTCTTGCCGCAACGTCTTCATACCATGCCAGACTTCAAAGAGAAGCCATCGAAATACAGAAACATCATAATAATTTCAACAGGAAAGAAGAAACACAGAAAGTCAACCGGACATGGATACCCATCCTAAAGGACCTGAAGACACTACCATATCGCGAAGGGGCGGGGCTACCAACGCTACCTGGTTGGGCCACGTCACCATTAGCAGGTATAAATACAGGTAAACATCCACCAGCCGTCAGTATTTTGGAAGTCGCCGAAGTGAAATAGCTTCTGAAGGTGCCATCCACTCGTGGTGGCGAAACGTCAAGCTTTAACGCTAAACGACGCCGGCCTAAAAACCCAAGAACCACAAATTCATTATTACAGATTAGCCGTTTTAGATAATTCCCGTGCCAAAGCAGTCCAATTTTCGCGGATCATTCATCAAGAACAACAGGAAATGGCGAGTCAAAAAACGGGCACGCGGTCAATCAAGGCAGGCCACGATCGCGTAGTAGTGATTCATCAAAGCCTGCTAGATTGGATTCATTGATACGCTGAAATGTAGACCAGATATTGTGACGTCTACTTAATATAATGAGGAAATGGATTCGACGAAAAACGCTTCTACCGTTTATATTGCTCTGAAGGGGAATCCTTTCTCCATTGGCGTAGCCTGTTTGTTTTTTAGACACAGAAAAATCTGTCGTTCTGTCACAGACTTACGCTTGGATTCAATGGGACGTTACACTCAGCATTCCTCAAATACAGCGATCTTTAATCCAATCCGAAGTGTATAGTTGGTAACTAATTATATCGTATTGCCGATTCAACTACAAGATGTCATTGGATTCCAATGAATAATTCAATAGCAGCCTGTCGTTAAATCGAATCTGTGTTTGGTAATTGATTCTAAACTACTTTCTTTTCCTTGGACCAACAGATTTTATTGCGAGGACAGCTAATTGATTCGTTTGGATGTTTAATTGTGTGATTTTGTATGAAGTTATAAGGAGCATGATATAAGAATTAGGCATAAGCCTGCACCAGTTGTTGCATTACTACCTGAAATACAACTGTCTGACTAATCTAAATACCTACATTCAAATGTGAGTGTTAGCTCTTAATAATAATAATAATAACCTTTATTTCCAAGAGACAAATTACATTGTTTTGGAATAGTCAGTTGGGGAAAAAAAAGAACGAAATATTTGATACATACACTACAAAAACACATTAATAAATGTAATAAATAATGATAAATGTAATAAATAAATAAATGTAATAAATAAGTAAGTATAAAATGACCAGATCAGAGTCAAGCCATTTAGTGGTGAATATTAAGGAATTCTTCTACATCATAAAAGCATTGTTTCACCAAAAACACCTTAAGGCATCATCTTCTAAGTCCCAATTTCTCAGTAGGTCCTCCATTTAATATATAACTGGACACATTTAAATCACACAATTGCTGATGCAATACGCAAAACCACGAGATGACACAACACGGCTAACACCGAAACAACACAACGGAACAACCTCGTCCGTGTTGGCAGGTTCGCGGCGATAGTAACACTGTTCTTTATTTTACGTTCATTGAATCGGGACATCAGTCCCGCCGAATACTGATTATAGTTCAGCGAACGACAAGGTCCATTGAAACGAAATTAATTTTTATCAGATGAATTATCACGAACTGCTGTTGCAGTAATAATTTTTGTACATTGAATAGATTGTATGCTTTGCTTAAATCAAACATAGGGTGAATTTCGAAAACAAAAGGACTTGCTGCGGGGTTGTAGTAGATAGTGCTGCCATAACTTTGAAAATCGGTGCATCAGCGGCAAAAAACAAAAAAATTTAAAAATTCCTCAAACTTTCTTTTTAGGCGTTTTAGGGTGGGGGTGAAATTGGGGTGGTTGGGGGGTGGGGGTTGTAGAACTGAAAAATTTGTTGTATTCATAATGGGCTGTCCACTAACCTGTGACAGAAAAACCTAGCGTCATAATACACTTTTTAGATCCATCCGAATATTACCTTGCCTATTACAGAAACCTCGACAGAAACCAAGGGACTGTGAATTTTCCTGTGTATACATCCGAGTATTACTTCTGACCGTTCTGTATTGTGTAACTAGGAAACCATTGGATTAATTTTAATGAAGTTTTCACACAGTATTATTACCGCGTCGGGGCTGGAACACGTTTATGATTTTTAGGAATAGTGTCAGTGGCGGCTCAGGAATGATAAAAAATCCAAAAACAGCTCAAATTTTGTGTTCAGGCGTTTTAGGGGTTCCTGATTGTTATCTACTTTTTTTTGGGTGGGGGTGAAATTAGGGTGGCTGGGGGGGTGGGAGGTCGTAAAACCCAAAAATTTGTTGTATTCATAATAGGCTATCCGATGACCTGTGAACGAATCTATGGCCCACAGTACTGCCGTCCTAATATGAAAGGTCCTATTTGCGATATTCAAGTTCCGAGAAAATCAGCTTTTTGTCTTTTTTTATTATAAAACTCATAATATTTCAAGAAATTCTACCAATTTCATTTTATATACTATGTAGGAAAATGGAATCTAATTGCTCATCATAATTTTGCTTCTCGTCATCCCCATCAAGAGATACTTGATAGTTTTGTCACTTAGGACAATGTAGCTTAGTATATGCCATTATGTTTTTTAAGTTTAATATCTAAACACTTTATTTAAATTATAATAAGAAAAACTGAATTAAATTATTATAAGAAAAACTGAACGTATTATTCATATAGTCATAGATATGATAGGAGTCTTTCCAAAATTTCAAGCGACTTTCAGGAATGTGATGTGATGTTTGATTTTTCGTTGTACTTCTACCTTTTTTACATTGTTTTACCCTTTCTGAACAAACTGTTTTAGTTGTTCCTTTGGTAATAGCCAGTATTGTTTATTAATGTGCTTTTGACTAGTGTACGAATGTTTTTGGGCGCAAGTGAGTTTGCATTGTCACGGCTTCTTCACTTCAGCTGTTCTGTATACCTCTCTATCTTTTGTTTCTTCCTTTCAACTAGTGGTTCTTCTAATTTTTTACTTTTTCTTATTTCTCCAGTATTTTTATAGGGTTTACAAAATATCTTCTCGAATGAAGACCTCGGTAGGGTTAAAATCTTTTTCTCTTGGTTCTATAATATCAGATACATTCTCGAGAAAATTTACTTTACTGTATTTTTGTTCAACATTTAAATAATATAAAGTATTTAAGTCTACCTGAATAACCCTTGGTGGTGGAGCTACCATGATATTGGACACGATGTGTATTTTTGTATCAGGTGAGGTAATTTGGCTATATTCATAACTACAATTCGTCTCACTTTCACTTCTATTGCCTAATTCATTGGACAGCCCCAGTACATAATCTGAATCTTTATTACGTTTGGCATTATTCATTTGCTTAGATCTTCGAATAACATCTAGTTTTCCCTTGAGTTGGACATTTAAAGAAAGAGATACCATCCGCGCGCATCGACTACCACTGTTGCATCGGCTACCTGATGCACTACAAAACAAAAATTACAATCACAGATTAGTCAAAAATAAGGAATTATCACTAAACTCACCCTGTATCCATTTCTCGGGATATATATCAACTTAAAATGCAAAAAAACACACCGGGTAACAAACACGTGTCCTATCTCCTATCACTTATTTGAGGTTATGTTCCACATAATATGTATATTTAGTCATACTACTAGGCTTAATTGTCCTAACTGATGCCGCTCAGCAAAAAATGCTAGCCTAAATTGCCCTAACTGCGCTTTTGAAGGCAGAACGGGCTATTTTTCTTAATAATTGTTTGATCCGACAATTTAAGTTAGTAAAGACTTTTTATTCACTTCGGACTAAACACTTAGGTACAAAATGAAGCAGTTTAGACATAGATAGGGCTCTCAGACTTCGCCAAGGTGTAGAAAATTTGCTTACTATTCCAATGAACCAAAAATGTCAATTTACCAAATTTTGGAGATAGGACCTTTCTGTTAGTACGGCAGAGTAGTTGGATATACTTCAGTACTCGAAAGAATACCATTCAAATACTGTACTTATAGGTGTCTAGACTACGGTTCTTTGTGCAGCGCGAATTATCATAATTCGCTAATAACTCAAGAGCTGAAGAGAGAGAAAAATATTGGACATTCCGTTTGTTGTACTAATACCATGCCGGCAGAATATACGATAATTAATGATCCGTACGGTTACATGGGCTTGTGAGGAGCGCTATTTTTTATTATTTGCGCACTCACCATGGGATGACGTTAATACCTCGTAATTATCAGATAATTATTGCTTTCTGCTTTGATATTTTTAACTGTTTCTTGATCTAGTATACCCTCGTTGCAAATAGAAAAAAATAAGGAAAAGAGATCACGAATTTCAATCTTTAATTATCATCAAAAACTTTAAATACATATTGTTAAAAAAAGTATTATACTGTTTTTCGCTATATAATACTTTTTACTGTTTAACTTGTATTAACGTTCATCCTTCTCATCCGCAGATATAAATTAGATTTTATCAACATGATCACTGGCAAAAAATTAAGTTATTTGCTAGTAAATGCTTCAGAAGAATCCGTTAATATTACCAAAATTATTTCATATTTACTTTTTGTTCCTGCCACTTGATGATAGGAACCGAGCTTCAATTAATTTAATTTAATGACAAATGAACTACTTATATTTGAATTTTGGCCTAAAATATGATGAGGCCTTCACAAAGGATTTTTTTTTATGGTCGGCCTCCCGCAAAGGCTGAAACCCTATGATGCTGTAGAAGCGCTGCGAGAGGATAAGCACCAGTTCACGTTAGATTTGAAACGCTGCAGGTTGTAGCCGTCGGGAAACAGATTCCCCGGCAGCTGATTCCACAGCGTCGAAGTTCTCCAAAAGAAAAAATGCTGAAGGAGACTGGTTCGGGGAGTAAGGACCTCGACCTGGTAAGGATGAGCTCGCAGAGCTTCTCTAGTGTTCCTGGTTCGGACGGCCTGTGGTGTTATTATCTGAGAGAGCTCACCCGAACATCTTCCGTGATAGAATCTGTAAAACAGGGACAGGTCAGCCACCCTCCTTCGATGTTCCAGGCTGTGGAGGTCCTTTGTGAGGTTAGGCGTATCGATTAGTCTAATCGCTCTTTTCTGGATAGTGTCCAGAAGCTTTAGAGAATGCTTCGGAGCGCATCCCCACACATGGGAGCAATACTCCAGCGATGGTCGGATCTGTACCTTGTAGAGCAGTAGCAGTTGCTCAGGTGTATACAACTTCCTACAGCGGAATAGAACTCTAAGCTTCTTGGATGCCGTTTTAGAAATACTGACGACGTGGTCGTGCCAGGACATGTTATTGTTGATGTTGATTCCCAAAAGCTTGACGGACGGTGATTCGACTATGGGGTGACCCTCCATTTCCACGGTTGGTAAGCCATCGTGAGACATCTTTGAAAGTGTTGTTGCCTGAGTTTTTTGTATGTTGAACTGTACTTTATTTGCTAATCCCCACTCGACAATTGTTTTGATATCTGCGTTCTATATAAAAATGGTCCCCAAAAAATTTGACCTTGGAAGGGTTTATGGATAATTTTACGGCTGTGAAGTTTGGGTAGAGATGCGAAAATGAAAATATCGATACCGGTACCAACTCGATATTTTTTAGCCAAATAGGCGCGTTTGGTTCGTACAGAGCATTTTGTGCAACTGATTACACCCCTCAATAATTATATAATTATTTTCCATACCGATACAAAAGTGTCAATACCAGCTTGGAATGCCTCAAAAAGTATCGTTGACAAAAGTACTCGATATTAGTGCAGAAGTATCGAAGTATCGTTAGCATCCCTATAAAAAACCCTCCAAAAGTGGGGATGCGCCTGTAATTTGTGCTTAATAAATTAAAGCTTAATAATTGACATAAGACACGACATAGCCCTAATGACACTTGTGTAACAGTGACAGTTCCCTGACAATTCGGTAATTGAGATCATGGAACACAAAAACCATAGATTAGACATAACACAGGGTAATCTGTTAACTACTCCTACACATGTTAATTTTTTCTGAAATGGAGTCGCGAAAGTTCCTAGAACGAGGTCTACCAACACCCTCAGGCCCAGGCTCTCTTGGCTTGGCAGTCCATTCCAAGCCTTGAACACTCTGGGAATAAATATACGGTTGAACCGCTCAGTTTTTGATGTATGAAGAAACAGTTAAAATTCGGGCTCTACTTTATATGACTTTTTTTGTTGGAAATGAGCTGTACACTCTTCTAAAGTATCTTCCACTCAGTCATGGAACACCCTGTATAATAAAAGCTTTGCAGTTCATGTCCATCAATCCCCACTAGTTATCATCAACATCATCATCATAGTCACAATGTCTGAACAGACATGTTGTGAACTAGTAAAATGCATTAAGTCGGAGCTAGAGTATTGCCGACACGAATATTATCAATAGTTTTGAGAACTGTAGCTCGCCATCGTTCGCGATTTGCTGTCAGTTTAGTGGCGCTCTTGATACTCATATCCAGCAACTGTTTAGTCGTATCCACCCAGCGTGTAGGGGAACGGCCACGGCGCCGGCCACTCGGGGCATGACCCTGAACTACAAGTTTCTCCATATTATCGCTTCTGTGTATATTTCCGAAGAATGTAAGCATTCTCGTCGACACAATGGAGGATAGTCTCTTTGGATTACCGAGCTCATCCAGTATGGAAAGGTTAGTTCGATGGGCGGTATAAGGGACTCTCAGCATTCTCCACCATGTCCACATTTCAAAAGCATCTATGCGAGCTCGATCTGCCTTTTTAACAGTCCAAGTTTCCGAGACATACAAAAATATGGAAAACACTGAACCAGCGACATTTTGGTAGCTCTAGTGATGTTATGGTCACGCCATATTTTAGTAAGCAACACGTGCCTGTTGAATGCGCCGTCGAATCTCATTTTCACAGCCAGCCGAATTGTCGATCAAAGAACTGAGGTACACAAAACTTTGAACTACTTCACAACGGCCTATTGACTTTATTTCTCGATGATTATCGTGCTCTCTATCTACGATCATAACCTTGGTCTTATTGTAGTTAATACCAAGACCATATGCTGCACTATGTTGTTCTAAGATGTTTAATAGAGCTACTAGTTCTTCCTGAGAAGCTGCAATAAGGGTTGTATCGTCAGCAAATCTTAAAAGAAGTTGGATATTTTGCTTCCGCCAATAGTTACATCACCATTCCAGTTGTCTAGTACGTGTCTCATCACAAATTCAGAGTAAATGTTAAACAACATCGGAGATAATACACATCCCTGACGAACTCCTTTTCTGGTTGCAGTTTGACTACACAGGTTAACATCAATTCTTAGACGAACCGAATTAGACTCGTAGAGTTGCTGTATGAGAAACACTAGGTGATAAGGAACTCCCATAGAGATAATAATAATAATAATAATATCCTGGCGGGGTGTCTGACAAGATGACGATTTCTCACAGATTAGGCCACTTTACGTTATCAAACGCCTTAGAATAGTCCATCAAAATGCAGATAATGCTTTTGGTTTTGGGCTCCTTCCGCCCTATTATGTCATCCCAGATTTTTATAGTAGATTGTAAAAGAAAGTGACCGCATACATTTTTTCAACATATTCCGAATAATATACTAATTGGAGTAAAATCTTACGAAAGCCGGCAGCGTGAGTATCCGAAATATTTTCCGTTTATGGCGTTTTCACGAAAGAGACATTTTCAGGTTATTTTCCTGAAAAGTAAATACGATCATATGTGCGCGGCTTTTATGTAACTGGTTTCGCAATGTTTGAACGCCACGACGTTTTCACTGTGCTTAACCCAATTTGATGCTTACTTTGTAATTAGATAAAAACAAGTGCATCGACTCGATAGTCTAGTAGACAACGGCAACGGTTTTCAAACCTTTCCTTTTCGTGACCCCCGTTGTAATTCGAAAAATTTAGTTCTCTCTATCTCTACCCTTAGTCTAGCAACCAGATTTTTATAGCAAGGCTGAACATATCTAGATCAGCATGGCTACGAAACCAAGGCAAACAAGAAGTGCCCAAGCCAATACCAGGTTCTAATGAACAACCAGGCTCTGCCAAGAAGTCACTCATTCAAGCTGTTAGGAGTCAACATTACAGAAAATCTGATCTGGCACGAACACGTCGCGTCAATTGCAACAGCTGCTGGTAAAAAGCTTGGGTACCTATTTAGAGCCAGAAAGTATTTCTCACCATGTAACCTCCTCACGCTATATAAAGCCCAGATAAGACCTTGCCTGGAGTATTGCTCTCATGTCTGGGGAGCTGCTACCCCTACCACCCTGTCTATACTAGATGCCGTCCAGAGAAGGGCAATTCGACTAATTGGCGATCGGACCTTAACGCGCCACCTTCAGTCACTTTCTCACCGGCGTGTTGTTGGTGACCTCTCACTCTTCTACCGATATTCCAACGGAATCTGCTCCTCTGAGCTATCCTCTATCGTTCCGCCGCTCACTGCTCCTATCAGATGTACCCGTGCGACCGCTGCATCTCATCCTAAGACGGACGTTCTTCATACATCAAGAACTGAGCGGTACAACCGCACATTTATTCCCAGGGTGTCCAAGGCTTGGAATGGACTGCCAGAAGATGTATTTATTGGGCATGCGGGTATTGGCCCATGCAAATCTCGCGTTAACAAACTTAAAAATTGAGCAATCAGAAACCTCGTGGGTGTTCTGATGGGGCACTGTAAGCTCAGGCGGCATCTATCACTATGAAGCGGGCCACAAACACTCCGGAAATCCTCAGAGGAAAAACTGCACAGTCCTGGCCTGAAGGCCCTTGCACTTTGGTCTGAATACATCCTCCTTCACAGAAGCTCAGGAAACCTTTCAGGTCAGTTCAGTTCTAGCAAGCATGGCATCAAAAGACGGCCTGCGTAGGCGATCGAATGTTTTTTAAAGCAGAAAAGTCCTTTCCACGAATGGCCAACGTTCTCTTCAACTTTGATTCTTCATCCAAACGTAGACTTTAAATCTATAGCTGGCAAATATTTAGCGTCCCTAACTTTGGTGAGGCACGTGTGGCCATGACAAAGCTTACTAAAATATAGCGTGACTATAACATCACTAAAGCTACCAAAATGCCGCTGGTTCAGTCTCTTGTGTTCTCCATATTTCTGTATGCCTCGGAAACTTGGACTGTTAAAAAGGCAGATCGAGCTCGCATAGATGCTTTTGAAATGTGGACGTGGAGGAAAATGTTGAGAGTTTCTTATACCGCCCATCGAACTAACGTTTTCATATTGGATGAGCTCGGGAATCCAAAGAGACTATCCTCCATTGTGTCGACGAGAACGCTTACATTCTTCGGACATATTCACAGAAGCGATAATATGGAGAAACTTGTAGTTCAGGATCATGCCCCGAGTGGGCGGCGCCGTGGCCATTCTCCTACGTGCTGGGTGGATACGACGAAACAGTTGCTAGATATGAGTATCAAGAGCGTCACTAAACTGACAGTAAATCGCGAACGATGGCGAGCTACAGTTCTCAAAACCATTGATAATATTTGTGTGGGCAATGCTCTAGCTCTGAATGCAGTTTACAAGTTCACAACATGTCTGTTAAGACATTGTTACTATGATGATGAACTTTGGTGACGATAGAGTCAATCAAAAGAGGTAGCATTGAGTCCTTAACAGTTACTGAATTTAGTTTCCGGTCATCAAGACAGGGAAAGTTCCATCCTTTTTTTCACTAGCCAAAGTGGTGAGCACCAAGGTGCCTCACAAATTTCAATGACGACAAGCTATAGCAGTTCATAGACTTGGGAGAGCCTGCTGCATAGAATAACTAAGAGGATACTGCCTTAGCTTACCTTTGGGAGCAATCTCTCGGAAAGATTCTATCATCTCAGTTGTTGTTACTTTTCTGCATCACCTAAAGATCCTAGACCATAGAGAGAGTTAACCATAGATATTTCCGCCTTAGCTTCATACAAAAACTTAGCGAAGTCTACCGCTAACTGAAAACCAAGTACAACATCCATACCTAAAACTAACTTGTGGACGATAGTACAGACGATGAGGACCTTAACTTCATTACTAGCGCCTTCAAAATTGATTGGTTACATCACAAAACCTAGAGTTTTCTGAAGTTGACCATCAGCAGTTGTCAACTACAGAACTATGTAATTAATATCCAAATTCAATTTCTTAATGATGAAACGTCCTACCCTCAGAGTAATAACTGAACATAGAGGTAGTAAACAACTAATTCTAATAGGCCGACATCTTTTCTTACGTTGTCATATTGACCACCAGATACGGCAATCATAATTGTTTACTATAGTCTTAATTGTATAGTATTCAGAAATATTCCATTCTACGTTAAAAAAGACGGTATTTCAATGGTTCAGGAATGATTACCGCAAAATCAATAGATACTATATGTTGACCTCTACTGCGTTACTGCATATTTCTTCATCATAAACGCAAATTCTGAAGTCTTACATACATTTTGAGGAGCTGGCAACGCCGATATAATTTTCATGCGACTTATTTACGGTAGAACCTCGACTGTCAAACGTTTGTTTTGTTTGTGCGTCTTTTATGCTTGGTCAGTAAAATCGAATTTGCTATTTGTTGGTAACTGTAGTGAAGCTTTACGGACTTACTGTGCTATATTCGAGTGTTGTTTAACAGTTTTTCGAGATGGAACTCAAAAAGTGCAGTGTTTGTAACACGGGTTGCATTGGAAGAATTTTCAGGTTAGTTGGCGTTACACAGCATTGTTTACAATTCGAACTCTCACTGCGAGGTCACAGCTGATCAATGTTTGGAGGCTGAAGTGTCAAAGATGATGGCTTTGAGCACGCCATGCTGAAGTGGTTTGTTTACTACCTCTATGTTCAGTTGACACTCTGAGCTGCAGATTTGTGTAATTAGTATCCAAATTCAATTTCTTGTTGATGAAATGTCCTACCATTTTTGCTTGCGAAAGGTGAGTTGCTAGGCGGGCTGAGATAAGAGATCTTTGGATCCGATAGGCTCCAGCCAGAGGAATTACCCTGCCTCAGCTTGGCTGGCATAGAAACAGTGATGGCGGCTTTAGCAGAGTCTAGAATTACGCCTAGAAATTTTTACTGATTGGGAGAGTTCCAGTGATGAAGATTGGCTTTTGTGAACCTTGAGCATTTTTCCGGACGTTGTGTACTGGACTATCTTAGCTGCACTGGAAAACATCGATTCGAGTGTAATGGTAAGGTAATAGGTTTCAGCTGCGCCTTATCAGGCGCTTGAAGCGGTACAGGTACTTAACCAGTATATCAGTACAATACAATGTCAACAACGTTTTTCTAAGATTGGAGTGTATTGGGTATTTTTTCTTGGTATAGTCCACAGCCGTTAGTATCTTAACAAATACTACTTAGGCCTCTGAGTATAGTTTAAAATCCAGAAAAACAGCCCTGAACAAAAAAAAATCAATTATATAAGACTCTCGTATCGTAACTAGGATGGTATCAGAAATACCATAACCCCCAAAGTAATATCTTCAAACCTGAAAGATATAATTATGCTTTATAAATTGCGTACCTTTTAGTACAGTGATTTTTATAAAACAGCTTTTTTATAGTCAGCCTCTCGCAAAGGCTGAAAGCCTATGGCGCTGTAGAAGCGCTGTGACAGGATAAGTGTCGCTGCATGTTAGATTTGAAACGCTGCAGGTTGTATATTGTCCTCCAAATGTGGTCGAAGAATGTAACCACAAGAATCTATCTGCTAGGATCCTAAAATCTAGAAATCTAAGAATCCAAGAATTATGAAATTAAGAATCTAAGAATCCAAGAATCCATGAATCCAAGAAACTGAGAAACTGAGAAACTGAGAAACTGAGAAACTGAGAATCTAAGTATCTAAGAATCTAAGAATCCAAGAATCCAAGGATCCAAGGATCCAAGGATCCAAGGCTCCAAGAATCCAAGAATCCAAGGATCTAAGGATCTAAGGATCTAAGGATCCAAGGATCCAAGGATCCAAGGATCCAAGGATCCAAGGATCCAAGGATCCAAGGATCCAAGAATCCAAGAATCCAATAATCCAAGAATCCAAGAATCCAAGAATCCAAAAATCTAAGAATCTAAGAATCTAAGAATCTAAGAATCTAAGAATCTAAGAATCTAAGAATCTAAGAATCTAAGAATCTACACATCTAAGCATCTCATGAATCTGAGAACCTAAGAATCTAAGAATCCAAGAACCTAAGAATCTAAGAATATAAGAACCTAAGAATCTACCACTAGAGTCTATATATCCAGAAAGCTAAAAATCTGCGAAATCTGAAATCTAGAAATCTAACTGCAAGAATCCTAAAATCTAGAAATCTAAGAATTTACGAATCCAAGAATCTAAAAATCCAACAATAAAACCGCGAGAATCCTAAAATCCACAAATCTAAGAACCTGCGAATCTAAAAATTCAAGAAAAATTTAAGAATGTAACTGCAAGAATCTGCGGATCTAAGAATTTTACTGCGAGAATAAAAACCTAAGAATTTACGAATTCAGGAATCTAAAAATCCAACAATAAACGTGCAAGAAAAATTTAAGAATATAACTGCAAGCATCTGCGAATATAAGAAACTAAGGATTTTACTGCGAGAATAAAAAATGTTTACTGTGAGAATAAAAAAATCTAAGAATTCACGAATCCAAGAATCTAAAAATCCAACAATAAAATACCTACAAGAATCATAAAATCTAGAAATCTAAGAATCTGTGAATCTAAGAATCCGTGAATTTAAAGTCCAAAATAAACCTGTCGATGACAAATACTTTTCAACGCTGCTGTAAGTTAAGGCGGAGATACACATGCCTGTAAAACGGAATAGTAGCTTGGATGCAAGTTAAAGGCATGTGCAAGTAATTAGCACACTGTGGATACATTTGCAAGTCAAACTTGCATGCAATTTGCGCTCTTGTATGCTAGTTTCTCCAAGACGTATACATATGCCAGTTCACAAAACAGACAGTGCGTGTCAGTTGCTTTTGCTTTTCTGCAATGGAAGATATCCGAGGTGAATTAAATACTATCATATTGCATCTAGGTGTAAAATGTGTGGCTAAGGTAATAAGACAAAAAAAGAAAAGAAGAAGACAGATTTGGGGGAAAAATTGGATTAGTAGAAGGAAAAATTTTGGAGCAAGTAGCTGCCTTCTTACAGAAATGCGACAAGAAGATGAAGGTGGTTACAGAAACCATTTAAGAATGCTTCCAGAAAAATTTGACGAATTATTATCAAAAATTGTCGACAACATTAAAAAAAATGATACCCATATACTAAATGCAGCTACTGGCATGCCTTTAGCTGTCGCGTACGTTCACACGTGCCGGTTTTACAGCCCCCCGCGCCCCTCTTTCAGCGTGCATGCCAGTAAATCAAATGATGTGCTGTCTACTTGCATGCCAGATAGAGGCATGCCAGTTAGCGTATACACATGACAGTAGGTGGCACATGCAAGGAGCTGTTATGCCAGTGTGCCAGCTACAGGCATGTGTATCTCCGCCTTTACTTGAAACTACAAAATGTCTGAGTCGATCAACTAGACACCATTTTGGTTACCGTGGGAATGGAAATCGCGATAGAATGAATCATATCGTCCGCCAAATGTGGCCGATAAAAATCAGCCTTTAGCAAACGGATAATAAATAATCAAGTTCTAATTGCAATTTCATGCATGTGCGACTTGCCATTGTTCTACGGCGAGTATAATAAATATTTAGTCTATCGGCGTGAGCTGCCTGTTGGTTGTTGGTCAACGTTCGAGATCTTTCTTTTTCTTTGCCCCCTTCATTGTCGTTGTCGCTGCCGATGCCGTGCCGTGCTGTGGTACGACTACTAAAAATATCAACTGAACATACCAGCCTTCATATCAGCCAAATGTTGCCACTTCTCATAATATGTGGCATCTCGGCTTGCGGAAAGCTGGGCTTTGATAAGACAGTACTGGTAACAAGACTATTATAATCGTCTAGTGTCCCAGGCTGCAAGAAATTACATCAAAACCAGTATGGGATTGCTTCAACACTCTCAGCTCACTAGCTCCACGCAACTCTCTACATCTAGGTTGGATACCAGGTTACAAAGGTATTGGTGGCATAAGCCAAACTACCGCCCAAAAAGTTATCAACCAATGGTCCCACGAAGGATCAGTCACCAGTCTACTCTGGACAGGCACTAGGCAAAAAGCTCCTTATAGCCCCAAATGAGCGGTTCACTAACTGGTTAGTGAAGCTCTTATTTCTGGGCACTGCCATTTCAAACGACATCTATACACTCTTGGAATCACCAGCAGAAAATATAGGTGTGTAGGCTTGAGCATCAGTCTCAAGAGACTGGTTACAGTATTGTGAAAAAAAAGTCCTAGACTCTGGACCTGGTTAAAGGCAGAGGTATTGGCTTACTTTACTAATACTAAATCTAATCAGATCTAAAAATCAAAGAAGCGAATAATTCAAGAATCCTTGAATCTATAAATCTAATCATATACGAATCTAGAAATCTAAGAATCTGAAAACGCATGAATTTAACTGCAAGACAGATATAGATAGAAGTCTAAGAATCTGCGATTATAAGAATCCAAGAGTCTAAAAATCTAAGAATATTACTGCAAGAATTCTAAAATCAATAAATATAAGAATATACAAATCAATAAATGCAAGTCTAAGAATATACAAAGCAAACGATTCAAGACTCTAAAAATCTAAGAATCTAACTAAAGAATCCTTGAAATCCAGAAATCTAAGAATCCAGGAATTTAAAAATCTAACTGCAATAATCCTAAAATCAATAAAAATATGTATCTACGAATCTAAGAATCCAAGAATCGAAAAATCTAACTGCCAGAATCCTAAAATCAAGAAAACTGTGATTTACGAATCTAAGAAACCAAAAATCTAAAAATCTAAGAGTCTAACTGCAAGAATTCTAAACTCAATAAATATAAGAATATACAGATCAAAAGATGCAACAATCTGAATATCTAAGAATCTAACTGCAAGAATCCGAAAATCCTGAAATCTAAAAATTCAGGAATTAAAAAATCTAATGTAATAATTCTAAAATTTAGAAATCTAAGAATCTACGTATCTAAGAATTTACGAATCTACGAATCTAAGAATCCAAGAATCCAAGAATCTAAAAATCTAACTGCAAGAATTCTGAAATCAAGAAAACTATATATCTACGAATCTAAGAATCCAAGATTCTAAATCTAAGAATCCTAAAATCAATAAATATAAGCATATGAAAATCAAAGGATCCAAGAATCTAACTGCAAGAATCCTAAAATCCAGAAATCTAAGAGGAATTTAAAAATCTAACTGCAAGAATCTGAAAATCAAGAAAACTGTGTATCTATGAATCTAAGAATCCAAGAATATAAAAATCTAAGAATCTAACTGCAAGAATCCTAAAATCAAGAAATCTAAGAATCTACGAATCCAAGGATCGAAAAATCTGAGAATCTAACTGCAAGATTCTTAAAATCAAGAAATCTAGGATTCTACGAATCTAACAATGCAGTAACCTGAAAATATAAGAAACCAACTGCAAGTATTCTAAAATCTAGAAATCTAAGAATCTAACTGCAAGAATTCTAAAATCTAGAAATCTGAAAATCTACGAATTTAAGAATCCAAGAACATAAAAATGTAACTTCAAGAATCCTAAAATCTAGAAATCTAAGAATCTACGAATCATAGTATTCAAGATTCTGAAAATTTAAGAATCTACCTGCCAGAATTTTTTTTATGGTCGGCCTCCCGCAAAGGCTTAAAGCCTATGGCGCTGTAGAAGCGCTGCGAGAGGATAAGTATCGGTTCACGTTAGATTTGAAACGCTGCAGGTTGTAGCCGTCGGGAAACAAATTCCCCGGCAGCTGATTCCACAGCGTCGTAGTTCTCCAAAAGAAGGAATGCTGTAGGAGACTAGTTCGGGGAGTAAGGACCTGGACATGGTAAGGATGAGCTCGCAGAGCTTCCCTAGTTTTCCTGGTTCGGACGGCCTGTGGTTTATTATCTGAGAGAGCTCAATCGAACATCTTTCGTGATAGAATCTGTAAAACAGGAATAGGTCAGCCACCCTCCTTCGATGTTCCAGGCTGTGGAGGTCCTTTGTGAGGTTTGGCGTATCGATTAGTCTAATCATTCTTTTCTGGATAGTGTCCAGAAGCTTTAGAGAGTGCTTCGGAGCGCATCCCCACACATGAGAGCAATACGATGGTCGGTGTGCCTTGTACAGCAGCAGCAGTTACTCTGGTGTATACAACTTCCTACAGCGGAACAAAACTCCAAGCTTCTGGGATGCCGTTTTAGCAATACTGACGACGTGGTCGTGCCAGGACATGTTATTGTTGATGTTGATTCCCAAAAGCTTGACAGAAGGTGATTCGACTATGGGGTGACCCTCCATTTCCACGGTTGGTAAGCCATCGTGAGACTTCTTTGTAAGTGTTGTTGCCTGAGTTTTTTTGTACGTTGAATTTTACTTTATTTGCTAATCCCCACTCGACAATTGTTTTGATATCAGCGTTGATCTGTGAGGCATGCTGCTGTCGCTGACGTACCGTCTCCTGGGATGATAGTGGCTTGTCTAGTTCCATGCACGACACTAATGTACTGTCATCTGCGAAGCTGTAGATTGGATTGGATGTTATTTCCAGCAGCTCGTTGATGTACAGCAGAAACAGTTTAGGGGATAGGACAGATCCCTGAGGAACACCGGCGTTTATTGCCAGAATCCTAAATGCTAGATATCTAAGACTCTATGAATCTGAAAATTCAAGAATCTGTTGTGGAACGTGCAGTGTCAAGCCACCTGGGATTTTTTTAATTGACCCAGCTATAGTAATAATCTGCTATTGAACGCGTAATCATAAATAGATAGCCAACTACTTATAATAGTATCTACATCTTACGATGTGAGTTGTTGATCTGACAACAGTGTACGGAACACGCGTCGCCGGTTCTGTGCCATGTGGTCATTTACACCTTCGCATTTTCGATATATAAGTATGTTAACACCGTTGAGTTCTTTTTTATAATAATTGTAAAAAATCCCGTACGGATTTCTCATGGTCGACTGGTCGCCATGGACGCATTTTCGACCAGCTTGGATTCTATGGAGGCGAATTACGCAACAGGCTACCGACACTTCGGTTTTAATAATCTTTTATACAATAATGGTAATGATTCCGCTATGAATATATCAAAAAAAAAATTATTTGTTCATCTTCAATAGTCAGAGTATTAATAAATACAGTTTATAAAAAAATAAAAAACAGGCTTCAATGATAAAGTTAACTAAAAAATTAAAAATAAACATAGTTAAAAAAAACAAAAAAATATGAGGACTAAAAAGTTAAATATAATGTTTAACATAAGTAAAATAATAATGAATGAGAAATATTGGTATGGTTGTGTGAAAAGCATGGGCGCTTTGTGCCATGTTATTCGTAAAACTGATTTTTGCACAATAAAACTAGTACTTTTTGTGCACTATTGTTTTAAGCTTATTTTAAAAATCATTTTACACTTTTTAATCAGATGTTCTTTAAAAGCGCGTTTTTTTAGTTTTTTTTAGCTATATTTATTTTAATTCAAGTTTTCAAGGAAATACCCCCATAACGAGTATTGTCGCTTTTAGAGTAAAGCAAAAAGTTGTGTGATGTAGTGTTTCAGCAGTTACCTTGAGAAACATTGCATAGTTGTACTGTTACTTGCTTTACACAATAATGTGATTTCAGGATTATACGTAGTTGTTTTATTGCCCGCAGTTTACTGATTCTGTTATGAAAGCTTCATAGATAATGTCGAACATATTGCCTTAATCTATGCATGATAATTTATTCTTTTTAAGTAGCGGTTTAAAAAGATACGTTATCGTATATTGGTATTTTGTAGTAGGCGTAGCAGCTAGAAAATAACTGCATTTTGAATGTGTCTCTTACAAGGACATCAAACCGCAGTGAATTATTTTCCGGAATTTCTGTATTGGATTGAGGGAGGGAGCGAATGAATGAATAAGGACCAGAGGCTATCCAGCACGGAATGTGGCTGGTGCATAGGTCACACGATGGGCCCTTTTGCGCCTCTATCCGCGCTACTTCCTAAGACCTGCCCTTTTGGCAAAGGCAAGTACATTCTTAGGTCCTATCCGTTTTATCTCTACTGGTTCCAAGGTTCTTGAGCCCAGCATAGTCTGCCTGTGATAACCCAGGGTTTCACAGCGACACAAGATGTGTGCCGAGGATTCTTCCTCTTCACCATACCACGTGCACGTTGGGTCGTTGACCATCCTCATCACGAACAAGTGACGCCTGAAGGTGTTGTGATCCATTAATAGGCCAACTAGCAATCTCAAGTTACTCCTATCCAGAGAGAGACAAAATCGTCCCATTCTCTCTGCAGGTCCTGCTAATAGTTCCCGAGCCTGACGGAGATGACCAGAGATGTTGTTCCATCTCGGAGAGTGTTGATTCTGGATCCACTCTCCAGTTGTTTTCCTAATCAAGTTTGCAGATAGTCCTAAGGCTGGTTCCGGGCCCACAAAACTGTTGCCGGATCCCATCCTGGCCAGATGATCCGCCATTTCGTTACCCTTTACCCCAGCGTGCCCAAGTACCCACATCAGTGATACTTTGTGATTAGCTGAGATGTCGTCAAGAGCCCTCCTGCACTCCAGGACCAGTCCCGACGTTATTTTCCAAGCACTCAGTGCTGACTGTCAGAGCAGATAGTAACCCGCCTCCTAGACCCGTCAATTTCCCGAATACGATTTACACAAGCAAGTATCGCACAGACCTCAGCCTGGAATACTGTGGTGTGCCCCCCAAGAGGGAGTGAAAGTCTTGGCAGGGAGCACTTAGGCCCCGTTGAGCCCCCTGAACATCCTTCCAAGAATCCCCCAGAGGCAAAGAATTCGAATAGGTTAGAAGAAGCAAAGCCCATGCTCTAGCACGCATTATCTCATAAATTACGTCATTTTAATTGACAGATGCGCCTACCTGCCAAAAAGGGTTCCTCGAAAAACACAACACAACAACAATTGTGGTAAAAATGTCCATCATGTCTAAGGATATGGAGACTGTCATTAACACCCAGCTCCTGAAATACCTGGACAACAATAACATCATAAATGATCGCCAGTATGGCTTCCGTAAGCACAGGTCTACAGGTGACCTCCTTGCCTACGTCACTCACTTGTAGAATAGAGCAATAGAAAATCATGGCGAATCCCGTGTTGTTGCACTTGACATATCGAAAGCCTTCGACAGAGTGTGGCATGAGGGACTTCTGGTCAAGCTTGCTGCTTATGGACTACCACCTGGCCTGCGCCAGTGGCTGAATAGCTTTTTGAACGACCGATCTCAGTTTGTTGTAGTCGAGGGCTGTTCATCAGACGTATTTTCGATATACGCCGGTTTTCTTTAGGGGTATATCCTATTCCCTATACGGTTTCTGTTGTACATAAACGAGCTGCTGGAAATAACATCCAATCCAATCTACAACTTCTGGACTCTTATCCAGAAGACAGCAATTAGATTAATCGATACGCCTAACCTCACAAAGGACATCCACAGCCTGGAACATCCAAGAAGGGTGACTGACCTATCCCTGTTCTACAGATTCTAGCACGGAAGATGTTCGAGTGAGCTCTCCCAGATAATAACACCAAAGGCTGTCCGAACGAGGCACACTAGAGAGGCTCTGCAAGCTCATCCTTACCTGGGGTCAAGGTCCCTACTCCCCGAACCAGTCTCCTCCAGCACTCCTTCTTTTGTAGAACTTCGACACTGTACAATCAGCTGCCGAGGAATTTGATTCCCGACGGCTACAACCTGCAAGTTTAAAATCTAACGTGCACTGACACTTATCATCTCGCAGCGCTTCTACAGCATCATAGGCTTTTAGCCTTTGCGGGAAGCTGACCATAAAAAAAACTATAAAAAACATAAATAAAAGGTCCTCAATTTTACATGGCGGCATACGAAAAACAAGCCATGTTTGTCCAATATCAGCTGATCAAGACGATTGAGGTTATGGCCGTGGAATTGCCCTATACGAATTCGTCATTCTAGACCTATATTTTCATGTATTCCTATTTACTGCGGGATTAAACGTGTCTTTTTACCAGACTATAACAAAACACTATGGAATGCATTTTCAGCCAATTCAGCTGAGTATAGATAACGAGTTCATGGGAACGAATAGTATGAAATTAGAGCGTTGACATCTGAAAATACGAATTTGTCAGCGGTTGTACGACTTACGATGAGATACAATTCTCATGTTTCCTTCAAATTCTCACGTATTGCCAAGTAATATCGTTCGTTTGTGTAAGCACGAAGAAAAATTCAATCCGTTTATGGATTTGTCCTTAACTGTATTGTAAACACAATAAGTCGTTTCGTAATCTACTATTTTATGCGTTCTATACACTGCGTCCCAGGACGAATCCCGAAATAAATAGAAAAAAAATGGAGTCAAGTTGATTGACTCAGTACTTCCCACACGTAATGATGATACCATTTTATTATTTCCCATTGCATGAAGCTATATAGTCTAAAATCCCCTTGCAACTAAATTATCGCCCATCTGCCCGCAAAAACAACATCCAACACAAAAACCCTCGTAAATAGTTTCTTGCGTCTCCGTCCTTAGGGACTAGGGCGCCACAGTTTTTTTCTGCATGCTTGAACTGGACGATGCGAAACGATCAAGGGCCTCCAACCCGTCTAAAAACGAAGTTTGAGCTGATTTTATGTTTTTGGTTTTTTGATTATTGCTCCGCCGACACTGACACGGTTTTTCAAAAACAGTGTCGTTTTCCATTCTCGCAGCGGTAATAAATTCTGTGTCAAAGTTTTATTAACATCAATTCAATAATTTTCGCTTTACGCAATATACATAGAACGAAATAAAGCAAAACTCGTATGTACAGATCACAAAATTGGTTTCTGTAATAGGCAAGGCAATGTTCGGATGGACCTAAAAAAGTGTAATATGCCGCTGGGTATTTCTTCTACAGGGCCATAGATGGACTATTATGAATACAACAAATTATTTAGTTTTACTACCCTCCCCCCCCCCCAACCGCCCCGATTTCACCCCACCCAAAAAAAATTGAAAATGATCAGGAACCCGTAAAATGCCTAAAAAGAAAGTTTGACCTGTTTTCATATTTTTAGTTTTTTTATTATTGCTGCGCCGCCACTGACACTATTTTTCCAAGACATACGCGTTTTCCATCCTCGCTGCGGTAGTAATACTGTGTCAAAATTTCATTAAAATCAATTCCATAATTTTCGCGTTACGCAATATAGAACGATCTAAAACAATACTCGTATGTATTTGTATACATCACAAATTTTAAGTCCCTTGGTATTTATAATAAGCAATGTTCGTATGTACGTAAAAAATGTATTATGCTGCTAGGTTTTTCATTCAAAGATCAATGGACCACCCATTATGAGTACAACAAATTTTTCAGTTTTACAACCTCCCACCCTCCAACCACCCCAAATTCACCCTCACCCAAAAAAAAAACCTAGAAAATGATCAGAAACCCCTAAAACGCCTAAAAAAAAATTTGAGCTTTTTTTACATTTTTAGTTTTTTATTATTGCCGCGCCGCCACTGACCCGATTTTTCCAAAACATACGCGTTTCCATCCTCGCCTTCGGAGTAATACTATGTCAAAATTTCATTAAAATCAATTGAACAATTTTCGCGTTACGCGGTATCGAACGATCTAAAACAATAATCGTATGTATACATCACAAATTCTAAGTCCCGTGGTTTCTATAATAAGCATGCAACGTTCGGATGGACCTAAAAAAGTGTATCATGCCGCTAGGTTTTTCATTCACATATCAATGGACAGCCCATTACGAATACAACAAATTTTTCAGTATTACAACCCCCAACCACCCCAAATTCACCCCCACCCAAGAAAAAATAGAAAATGATCAGGAACCCCTAAAACGACTAAAAACGAAGTTTGAGGCATATTTGAAATTTTTCGTTTTTTTCTAATTACTCCGCCCCAAATTTCATCACAATCCATGCAGCGGTTACTGAGATTACGAGGGTAGAAAAATGCGACAGACAGACAGACCGACAGACAGACAGACCGACGGAAATGAGTGACGTGGATTTTCGTTATGTACACATCATAAAATGCCCAAAAAGCGAAAATTTTCGCGATCGCAATACTCCCCTCACCTATCGGTGTGGGAAGTAAAATGGCCATAACTTTTGAAATACCCGGTACAATACCTTATATCTTGAGAACGGAAATCATTAGTAGAATCATTGATTAAAGTATTTAGGGGTACATTTGTGCTCATATAGGTGGCGACAGTCCAAGAGAAACAAAAATTAGGCGCGAGATCTTAGCATCTGGTGGCCCATCTTCCCGTTAATACCTTAATCAATGGTAGAATCTAAATAAGGAAAAATATATACAGTGTCTCATTAAAAAAATGTATGTTTGCATAACCACGTAGGTATGGGTCACCCTGTATAACTAAAAATATTTTCTGAGCAAGGAGCATATCCTTGGCTACAACTTTTCTATACAACTTTTTTCGCCATCTTCTGCAGTAGTGAAGTTATTCGACTGATCCGGTACTAACAATTCACCCTGTATATAAATGCTCAACCCGGTGACCCGCTCTCAGTTTCTCGGAACACGCCGAACAGGTAACATCAGCTTCTGAGGATGCCAACTACTTGTGTTGGCGAAACGTCAAGCATCTCAAGGACCAACATTTCAGACGGTGTAAAAAATATAGCTTAAAAGTACTTACATGTATAACTTCCCCTAAGTCCGCAACATAAACGGCTTCAGTCTCTAATACTTCCTGCAGCACTCGATGTTCAGGTGTTGAGGTGGTTTGCTCCTGTTCAGCTATGCCACTATCTGCAGAACCTGCAAATAACAGAAATACCCATAAATAATCTTCAAAAAAATAGTAGCAACAGTTTATCTAATTTCTGAAACTTACTCATTGACGACTTTGCTATCAGACTTCCGAAATTTCTAGTATTTCATAGCACTAGCACTCATAAAAGCAAGTATAGTATTATCCAGTGCCCAATAACAAACATACACCAAAGAAAGCTGTAAGCAGTTATTATCTCATGGCTTTAGAAGATATGAAACTTTAAAATTGTTTCTGAGGTATCATAATAATTATTATCTAATGTACGCCTATACCCTGCCACAAGGCTGAGCCTTCTAGATGGGGCATTATTTGTATCTTGCAAATAAAATGAAATGAAATTAAAATAAATGAAAACACTCATCCGAACGTCTTCTTTACACATTTAGAAAAAAAACCTCATTTAATCGGTTCCCGAGAATTCACATACGTTCGACATAAGCTGTGTAAGCTGAGTGTCCAGCGCATATGAGAAACATTCCAGGAATTTCCTTCTGACACATCTGATAGTACCGTAGTACCGAATTGCAGTTAAGCACACCAGAGTCATATATGAACGTAGGGATGTTCGATATCTGTACGATACGACATTTCAGTCAACCGATACTAGATATTTCTGTAACGATCTGTTTATATACAGGGTGAGTTTTTAGTACCGGCTCGGTCGATAACTCCACTACTGTAGAAGATAGCGAAAAAAGTTGTATATAAAGATTGTAGCCACGGATATGCTCCTTGCTCAGAAAATATTTTGATTTATACAGGGTGATCCATAACTACGTGGTGATGCAAACATGCATTTTTTTAAATGAGACACCCTGTATATTATTCCATATTCAAATTCTACTAATGATTTCCGTTCTTCCAATATAGGATACTGTTACATTATACAGGGTATTTCAAAAGTTATGACCATTTTTGTATCCAAATCACGGTCAAATGAACGTAGTGTATATCAAAAAGTAATGAATCAAAAATTATTTTTTTTACATGAGAAGATTAGAAATATCCTCTAGTTTTAAAATACGCTATAAAAAAATCCCGCGACGCATATTCGTATACAGGGTGATGTAGAATGCAAAATCTAGATTTTCTCTCTTTTTTTAAATGTAACCCCCAATATTTTATTACACCAAAGAATTGCTTTTAATATGCTCTTTCATCTTTGTATAGCACTTATTATGGCTGCGTTCATTAGTTTCTGAGGTATTTCGATTTTTCTACAAATTTTAAATATACCTTCTATTTGTTTAACAAAATTTATCTATTTTGAGAAAATACTACCAAATTTTGTTTTTGCTTAACAAACAACTAAAATACAAGGCGATAATAATACTTGATCAAGTCAAAACACTGAACTAACGAGATAATATAGGTCACAGTGTGCTGAGGAAACAATTTTATAGACGTCATGCATAATTATCAAGCAGATGTATCAGGTAGGCTATGAAATATGAAACGACACAGTCCAAATAAAACGATTCTTCAATCTTTCAAACGCATTAGTTTTAGAGTGCCTCCGTTCTGGATATTGCTATTCATAGTTGATATATTCTAGAGGCAAGTAGACAATTTCTCAAAGATTCTCCTAAATACCCTCAATGAAAAAATTAATTTTCAAAGCTGGTTTTTCACACAGTACGGAATTATTGAGTAGGTTATGAAAACTGTCAATTTTTCAAAGCCTACCTGATAAAACTACTTGAGAGTTATGCATGACGCCTACAAAATTGTTTCCTCAGCATACTTGACCTTATTATCTCGATGATTTAGGGTTTTGACTTCATCAAATGCTATCAAGACGTTATAATTTAGTTGTTCGTTAAATAAAAAACAAATCAGATAGTACTTTCTCAAAATAAATAAATTTCAGTATACAAATAGAGGCTATATTTTAAATTTACCGAAAAATCGAAATATCTCGGAAACTAATGGACGTAGGTACAACAAGTGCCATACAAAGATGAAAGAGCATATTAAAAGCAATTCTCTGGGATAATAAAATATTGGGGGTTACATTTGAAAAAAAAGAGAAAATTTGGATTTTGCATTCTACATCACCCTGTATACGAATATGCGTCTCGGGCTTCTTTTATAGCCGATTTTAAAACTAGAGGATATTTTTAATCTTCTCATGTAAAAAAAATAATTTTTGATTCATTACTTTTTGATATACAGTACGTTCATTTGTCCGCGATTTGGATATAAAAATGGTCATAACTTTTGAAACACCCTGTATAATGTAACAATGCCCTATATTGGAAGAACGGAAATCATTAGTAGAATCTGAATATGGAATAATATATAGGGCGTCTCATTTAAAAAAATGCTTGTTTGCATCACCACGTAGTTATGGATCACCCTGTATAAATATAAATATTTTCTGAGCAAGGAGCATATCCGTGGCTACAACTTTTATATACAACTTTTTTTGCTATCTTCTATAGTAGTGGAGTTATCGACCGAGCCGGTACTAAAAACTCACCCTGTATATGAAGAAACTTGTAGTTCAGGATCACGCCTGAGTGGGCGGCGCCGTGGCCGTTCCCCTACACGTTGGGTCGATACGACAAAACAGTTGCTGGATATGAGTATCAAGAGCGCCACTGAACTGACGTAAATCGAGAACGATGGCGAGCTACAGTTCTAAAAACTATTGATAATATTCGTGTCGGCAATACTCTAGCTCCGACTTAATGCATTTTACGAGTTCACAACATGTCTGTTAAGACGTTGTGACTATGATGATCTGATCCACATTTTTCTATAACTGAGGGTTGGTAGTTTTGATAACTCTGCCTCGGGTAATCAGTGGCGGAACTAGAATTTAATTTTTCGTGGACTGAACGGGGCAAAATTTTGTGAAAGGACTTTCAATAAACAAGGCGACCAAAACAGTAGTTTAACGTTGTTTTACGGAGCTTCCAGGATGTTTTATTTTACTAATTTACTGATGAAATGCATTAAAGTTAGTAATAATATTTTACGAGCTTCAAACAAATTATATTGGTATATAATTTACATCTAACACCTAGCAGTAATAACACTATGTCCAAACATTGTCATTCTCTTATCTCTATCTTACAATTTATCATTAAGGGTCTAGGGTATAGCGCGCGAAATTGAGAATTCAAGAAAAGACGTATTCCCCTGTTAGCGAGGAGGCGTGGCCGCCTGTTCCCTTTCTCCAGTGTGTGTGTCTAAGATGAGGGGAGATAAGTCCAAAAATCCAAAGGTAAGGTCAAAAGGTCCAAAGGTCACCATAAAAATGAATTTCGCATTTCCAAGCTCCTGACGTTACCTTTAAACTTACAGTAATGACTCAAAGAGCAAATGCAAGCAATGATTTTGCATTGCGAGTGTTTTTGCACATTAAAAAACTTTTTTGAGAAAATCGAAAATAGTTGTCATTCATTAAGGTCTTAACTATCGCCTTCTGAAATATTATATACAAGGTGTCCCACGGCGATTAAGACCAACAATATATCGGAACTGGGCAGTAGTAGTGAATTACAATTTTCGGGGTGTAAATTAGAGCAAATATAGTATCTTTTCTTATTATTGTGTCACCCAATGAGGTATTTGTTTTTGGTCACGTGACGTCCGATTCAACATTTTTAATGGAACACCCTGTATATTTGTGACTTTTTGTGTTCCTCCCGATAAAACAATTCCAACAAACTAGCACACTTGGGGTCTAAAGTGATTCAAGAGCTACAGGTATTTAAAGGACTGTACCACTGCCATTATGAAACACTACCAAAGTAATTTAACTGTAGGGGTACACCTTATAATCAATGGTAGTGGTACAATCCTTTATGTATCTGTAGCTCTTGAATAAATAACTTTAGACCCCAAGTGTGCTAGTTTGTTGGAATTGCTTTATCGGGAGGAACACAAAAAGTCACAACTATACAGGGTGTCCCATTAAACATTTTGAATCGGACGTCACGTGGTCAAAAACAAATACCTCTTTGGGTGACGCAGTCATAAGAAAAGATACTATATTTGCTCTAATTTAAACCCCCAAAATTATAATTCGCTACTGTGGCTCAGTTCCGATATATTGCTTGTCTTAGTCGTAGTGGGACACCCTGTATGTAGTTTGAAAATAGTGTGAGTTATGCGAGAAACTGTGAGTCCGTGTTTTCCATGGCAAATACGTATGTATAAATGTGTATATCCAGGCCCCTTAATGTTCATATCTTGATGCTATGTTATTTAAAGTTTTTACGAGTGACAGCAAAGACCTTCAATGGTTCACCTGAATGATTAAAGTTATTATCATCGTAAAAAATGTAGATATGGTAACACTGCTAACGCCCTCTGTTGAAACTACGATACGTATCGACACCAACTATCGACATTCCGGTTGCCCCATCTCTATACACCTGAGTCACACATGCCGGGATGTTTAGCGCGGACCCGGTGCCAGCGAACCGCGTAAATCAAATATTTGCCCGTGCAGGCGCATCCTTAAAACAACTGACAGTCTGTTTGTACGATAATTACAATGCTCCGCAGTGGCCCACAGCTATCCTGATGTCGAAGGTGGTAATTATTTACGATCACAGAATGCACTCTCCACGTACCGGGCTCTCGTCACTATTTATACAGGGTGAGTTTTTAGTGTCGGCTCGGTCGATAACTCCACTACTGTAGAAGGTAGCGAAAAAAAGTTGTACATAAAAGTCGTAGCCACGGATATGCTCCATACTCAGAAAATATTTCATATATTTTATTATCCCAAAGAATTGCCTTTAATATGCTCTTTCATCTTTGTACAGCACTTGTTGTACCTACGTCCATCAGTTTCCGAGATATTTCGATTTTTCGGTAAATTTAAAGTATGGCTTCTACTTGTGTACTGAAATTTATTTATTTTGAGAAAGTACTATCTAATTTGTTTTTCATTTAACGAGCAACTAAATTATAAGGTCATGATACTATTTGGTGAAGTAAAAACCCTAAATCATTGAGATAATAAAGTCAAGTATGCCGAGGAAACAATTTTGTAGGCGTGATGCATAATTATCAAGCAGATTTATCAGGTAGGCTTTGAAAAATGGACAGTTTTCATTACCTGCTCAATAATTCCGTACTGTGTGAAAAACCAGCTTTAAAATTTAATTTTTCCATTGAGGGTATTCAGGAGAATCTTTCAGAAATTGTCTACTTTTGCCTCTAGAATATATCAACTATGAACAGCAATACCCAGAACGGAGGCACTCTAAAACTAATGCGTTTGAAAGATTGAAGAATCGTTTTATTTGGACTGTGTCGTTTAATATTTCATAGCCTACCAAATACATCTGCCTGATAGTTATGCATGACGTCTATAAAGTTGTATCCTCAGCACATTTGACCTATATTATCTCGTTAAGTCAGTGTTTTGACTTGATCAAGTACTATTATGACCTTATATTTTAGTTGGTTGTTAAGCAAAAATAAGTTTGATAGTATTTTCTCAAAATAAATAAATTTTAGTAAACAAATAGAAGGTATATTTAAAATTTGTAGAAAAATCGAAATATCTCAGGAACTAATAAATGCAGCCATAACAAGTGCTATACAAAAATGAAGGAGCATATTAAAAGCAATTCTTTGGTATAATAAAATATTGGGGGTTACGTTTAAAAAAAGAGAGAAAATCCAGATTTTGCATTCTACATCACCCTGTATACGAATATGCGTCACGGGCTTTTTTTATAGCCGATTTTATAACTAGAGGATATTTTTCATCTTTTCGTATAAAAAAATAGTTTTTGATTCATTAGGTACTTTTTGATATACAGTGCGTTCATTTGACCACGATTTGGATATAAAAATGGTCATAACTTTTGTAATATCCTGTATAATGTAACAATATCCTATATTGGAAGAACAGAAATGATTAGTAGAATTTGAATAGGGAATATTATATAGGGTATCTCATTTTAAAAAATGCATGTTTGCATTACCACGTAGTTACGGATCACCCTATATAAATATAAATATTTTCTGAGCAAGGAGCATATCCGTCGCTACAACTTTTATATACAACTTTTTTCGCTATCTTCTAGAGTAGTGGAGTTATCGACCGAGCCGGTATATGTTTTTCATTCCTTTTTATAGTGGCTAGGGATTTTTGCCACCTGTTGAAGCTCTGTGAGAGGCTATAAGACTCAAAATGCCGACTATGGCAAGATAAACTAGTGCTGACGTTTTTTTCTTCAAACTTCAAAAACAATAGAATATTAATCTCTGTATGTGTAGAGGCACATAGCCAGGAGCCCCCCCCATTAATGTAATATTGTAAAAATGTAAATCCGCCTGGAAATTTCTAGAGCTTTCGACCCCTGTCTAACATACACGCGGTTTGTTGTAGACACACAAAACACATGTTTAACCTTAACAATGATAAATAAATGCATATTTTTCTTGTAAATATGTAGTATGCTCGTATTATGCACGTTACCAGGTATCACTGTTATGCGAAACCTCAAATGAATGTTAAATATTTTTCTTTATTTTTATTTCAAATGAATTCTAATTATTTATTTTATTATTATTTCTTAGTGACTATACAAATATTTGCAATATTTTAGATTTGGTACTTCAGATGAAACCGTACAAAAAACTGTTTTTTCATTTTTGCAGGTCCACGACAAGGATGGTTTTCAAAATGTCACCCAAAAATGCTTAAATTTCGTTTTTTTACCTTTTAGGGAATTACTCAAACTACGCATCTTGGGCTTTAATCCGATCCCTAATATTATCACAAGAAGGAGGTACAAAAATTTGAAAGGTGCAAAGATGCTTCAAACTTCGCCTTGACATCTCAAGTTTGCAGCTCTATTTGGCTTAGTCAAAAAAAAAATAGACTGACTTCATTATTGAATGAATTATTATTGAATAGATTTCTATAATTCTATAATATATGATTCCTGAACTTTACATGGTGTCAGAATTTTTGTTGTAACACGAAAATGCATAGAAAATACAGAGTCAAACTACTACTTGTCACAATTTTTATTTAAATTTTAAAAAGAAAACAGAATCAAATATAAAGCTTAAATTAATACATTACCGATCTGAAAATGAATATATATGGATGTAATTAAATGTTGTTGGTACATTTTTAAGACTTTCATTCAATGTTCAACGCGTCTTACCAAGACCCACAAATTCCTCTGAAATTCTTTGCTTGTACACTTTCGTCAATCAACATGCAAATTGTTGTTAAAAACAGACAGGATATGACGTGAAATGCATGTTAATTTTGATCATTGCTACGGTCAAACGAGTGTGAATCTGACAAATTAAAAATACTCTAACAAACTAGAGAATATAAGAATCTAAATACCTTAGAATCTAAGAGTCTAGGAATCTAAGGACTTAGGTGTCTAAGAATGTAAGAATCTACATATCAAAGAACAAACAATCAAACAAGCAAAAAAACAACGAATCGAATAATCCAAGAATCTTGGATTCTAAGAATAAAATAATCAAGTTATTTAAGAATCCGATAATCAAGTAATCTCTCAAGCAAATCGTTCAGTAGCCCTATAACGAAGGAATCTAAGAGTCTGCGAATTTAAGAATGAATCTAAACATCTAACTGTCTGACAGGATCCATGTGTCTAGGTATCGTATCTAAGAATCTAAGACCAAAGATCTAAGAATCTATGAATCTAAGAATCTGGAATATAAGAATAAAATGATTTAAGAATTTAAAACAAGGATATAACAATCCAAAAATCTAAGTTTATAAGTATCCAAGAAGCTACGATTCTTAGTACCTGAAGCAAATAATCAAAGAAACAAAAGAAACAAAGAATCAAATAATGCAAGAATCTAGGAATCTAACAACGTAAGTATCTTAGAAACTAAGTATGAAAGAATCTGAATATCTAAGTAATCAAAGATGCAAAGTAATAATCTAAAAATCTAAGAATCAAAAATCTATGAATCTAACAGTCAATCAATTTAAGTCTCTAAGAATCTAAGTATCCCTAAGTCAGATCTATGAACCTTAGTATCTAGGAATCTAAAATCAAAGAATATATAATATAAGAATCCAAGCATCTGAGATTCTAAGAATTTAGGTAGGTATCTAAAATCTAATAACCTGTGTCTAATGATCTAAGCCCCTAATAATACAGAAATTTTAGAATCTAGGAACCCAAGAATCAAGTAGTCCAATAATCCAAGCATACACAAATCGAAAAAAACAAACTCAAAATAACCTGGACTTGACGCAATCTAAGAAACCAAGAATCTAAGAACCAAACAATCTAAGAATCTTGGAAACTAGGAATCTAAGAATCTAAGAAACTAAGAACCTAGGAAACTAGGAAGCTAATAATCTAGGAATCAAGAATCTAAAAATGAAAGAATCTACATAATCTAAAATGTAAGGTTCTAAGAATCTAACTGCCCAAGTTTCGAGTATCTAAGAATCCAAGAATCAAGGAATCTAAGAACCTAACAATCTAAGAATCTTGAAAACTAGGAATCTAACAATCTAAGAAACTAATAATCTGGAAACTAAGAGTCTAACAATCAAATAATCTAAAATATAAGAATCCAAGAATGTAAGGTTCTAAGAATCTCTCTGTCTAGGAATCTAAGTTTCAAGTACCTAAGAATCCAAGAAGTGTCTAAGAATTCAACTGTTTAAGAATCTAAGCGTTTAAGCTTCTGAGAATATAAGAATCTATAAACTAAGTTTCATGGTATCTAGGATTCTAATAATCGAAAAATCTAAAATCTAGCAATCCAACTGTCTAAAAACAAAAAATCTAGAAATCGAAGAATCTAAGTGTCAAAAAATCTAAAAACCTAAGATTCGAAGAGTCTAGAAAATCCAGAAAATAAAAAAAATCACCAATCTAAACATATCAAAGGCAACGATTTTCTTCAAAAAAATATTTCGATAGTGACTGGGCCATGGTGAGATTTCGGTCATTTTGCAAATCTACGAAAATGTGGGGCAGCATCTGCTTCAACTGAATGGCCATGGCCACTCCTCATCACGCATATCATCATCATGCTTCTCATCATCGCCAATAAAGTATTACACGGAAAATTAACTTGTTTGCTGACCTTTAGCTAGGCCGTGGTCGTCAGCTCAGCTGTACTGGAAAATATGGCGGACTGTTTAATTGAGCCACATTTTTTATTACAGCTGCGTGAAACTCCATGCGAAAACACAAATATATCTAACCAAAGTTTACGGAATACATATAAGTTGGATCACTCCGCAAAAATATCAAAACAGCCTGCCCCTTGCCCCGTCTCCCCGGTACACCGGTAGCAGTGTACCGACGTCAGCCGGGAGATACGAGGCGGCGCAGTGGAGGTTGAACGTGTTTAACGCGAAGTGTATACAGTGTCTCAAAAATATCGGATTTTGTTATCTCGGATTTGTTTGCGGGAAATGGATAATATTTTTAGAAGTTTGATTTTATCAATTAAATTTATTAACGGATGGAAAATGACAGTCATCCTTATTTTGTGGTAAACCTTGAAATGTAAAGGATATAAATACAGGGTGTTTCACGGCGATTAAGACAAGCAATATGTCGGAACTGGGCAGTAGTAGAGAATCATCATTTTGGGGATGTAAATTAGAGCAGATGTTGTGTTTTTTTTGTCATTGTACTACCCAATGAGGTATTTGTTTTTGGTCACGTGACATTCGATTCAAAATTATTAATGGAACAAACATTTGTGCCTTTCTGTGTTCCTCCCGATAAAACAATTCCAACAAACTAGCACACTTGGGGTATAAAGTGATTAATTCAAGACCTTCAGGTACTTAAAGGATTGTACCACGCTAAAAGCGTATAGTGAGACAAAATATTCATTCGGTCGTCTTACCATACCACCCAGGGACTTTCTAAATTATATTTTAGAGCTCGGAAATATTTTTATTGATAACTTCAACAATTTAGTTTCTACAGTAGCAATTGGAATGACACTGAAAAGCAAAATGTCAAAAATAATTTATTCACATCCAAGTAAAGCAGTTCCACATGATTATCTTTTAAAATTGTACATACGAGTTCGTATATACTATACCATAAATTGTAAAAGCTGTGGTCTCAAAAATAAGCCAAATAAACAAAACATTAAGGTAAAAATACTACAGCACCTTTGAAGCAATTTTTACTTATCTACGAGTAGGAAATAGCTACAACATGTGAAATCATTTGAGATTAATTAGTAATAGTTTTACTAGGTTTTATTTTTGATATCCATTTATGTAACTTAGTGTATTAGCAAAATAAACGTTATATTTGTATTTGTATGTCTAAATCGGCTGTCAATACCTAGTCTTTCAATGACCCTCGTATATACGTAAAACCCAGGCGTTAGCAAGTCCCCGCTAAAAGACCCTGGTACTTGAGCAAAAACCAACGCAAAAACTAATTGGCGCGTGCGGCCGCGGCATCGCTTTGATGTGAGAACTTCAAAGTGCCGACGGAGAGTGATCCAACTTGTATGTATTCCGTAAACTTTGATCTAACCTAGTCTTGACTATGCGATCGGTAATAAAAACTTCAAATGTTGAATTTTGTGGACAAGGTAGATGTTTGTAAAGATCTATTAATTGAGCCACATTCTTTGTCACAGCTGCGTGAAACTCCATGCGAAAGCACAAATAGATCTCACCTAGTCTTGACAACATGATCGGTAATAAAAACTTCAAATGTTGAAATTTGTGGACAAGCTAGATGTTTCAAAAAAGATCTATTTCGGACATCCATTGAAAACACAATGTAAGGATGTGTCTAATATAAAGTGTTGTCCACACAGAAATAACAAAGAGCAGCATTTGTCATCATGACTCTTTTAGACCTTGGGAGGTACACTACAATCTTCTAAGCAGAAGCTGCACTTGCACTTGACATATCGAAAGCCTTCGACAGAGTGTGGCATGAGGGACTTCTGGTCAAGCTTGCCTGCGCGAGTGGCTGAATAGCTTTTTGTACGAGCGATCTCTGTTTTAATCGAAGGCTGTTCATCAGACGTATTTTCAATAAACGCCGGTGTTCCTCAGGGATCTGTCCTATCCCCTACACTGTTGCTGCTGTACATCAACGAGCTGCTGGATATAAAGTCCAATCCAATCTACAGCTTCGCAGGTGACAGTACGTTAATGTCGTGCATCGAACCAGGCAAGCCAAATCATCCCAGGAGACGGTACGTCGGCGACAGCAACATGCCTCACAGATCAATGTAGATATCAAAACAATTGTCGAGTAGGGATTAGTAAATAAAGTACAGTTTAACGTACAGGAAACAACACTGACAAAAAAGTCTCTCACGTTGGCTTACCAACTGTGGAAATGGAGGGTCACCCAATAGTCGAGTCACCTTCCGTCAAGCTTTTGGGGATCAACACCAACAATAACATGTCCTGGCACGACCACGTGGTCACTATTGCTAAAGTGGCATCCCAGAAGCTTGAAGCTTTGTTCTCCCGTAGGAAGCTGTATACACCAGAGCGACTACTGCTGCTCTACAAGGCACCGATCCGACCATCGCTGGAGTATTGCTCCCATGTGTGGGGATGCGCTCCGAATCACTCTCTAAAGCTTCTGGACACTATCCAGAAGAGAGCAATTTAGACTAATCGGTACGCCTAACCTAACAAAGGACCTCCACAGCCTGGAACATCGAAGAAGGGTGGCTGACCTGTCCCTGTTTCACAGATTCTATCACGGAGGATGTTCCAGTGAGCTCTCCTGGATAATAACACTAAAAGCCGTCTGAACGAGAAACACTACAGTATATTCAATCCCAAGATAGACTCCAAATAAACAGTCGCATGCAACATTCGCGTGGCTACTGTCCGCTAACGTCTGCGAACGCGCCAGCTATAGTCCAGTGCAATTATGAAATTTTATATGACTATTTAAAAGAGTTGCCCTATGAGCCTATTGCAACTCAAAAGCAGCCAGTTGCCAGTTTGAAATGATCATTACGCAATGAGCACTTGTCATTGCATAGTTGGATCTACTTTCCAGTCAGCCTTGGAGATTCTGACTTGCCAGATTATAACACACAATTTACACATAATGTATTGGACTATTAGGGAACCCACCGACACCAGCCGATCACGCACGCGGGCTTGTTTTTATTTGGCCCAGCTTGGCTGTGAATACAGTATAGAGAGGCTCTGCGAGCTCATCCTTACCAGGTCAAGGTCCCTACTCCCCGAACCAGTCTCCTCCAGCATTCCTTCTTTTGGAGATCTTCTACGCTGTGGAATGAGCTTCCGGGGAATTTGTTTCCTGACGGCTACAACGTGCAGCGTTTCGAGTCTAACGTGCACTGATACTTATCCTCTCGCAGCGCTTCTACAGCGCCTTTGCGAGAGTATGGCCATAAATAAAAAGGAAAGCACCCCTGCACTCATTCTATACCCCTCTAGTCTTGGCCCCAAGGATCCTAGATTAGAGCAGGAATAATTTGCGGATTCTAGAAACCACTTGCAGAAAATAGGTCTGAAGCAACGTTTTTTTTTTCCAGGAGCCGTCCGACATTGCTGTCCCCGTCAATACTTAAGCCTTAAGGCCTATTGTATTATTGCTCATCTCTTTTACAGTATCCACTCCAGCAATCTGGATCCCTGCATAAGTTTATGCAGTTTACCTACTGGTTCTGGTGCTGAGCCGTACTCCATTGGTTCTAGCTTGGTCTTCCCAAAGAGCTGTTGTCTCTTGTGATCTAGCGCTTCGCACTCACAGAGCACATGTAGGGCTGACTCGGTTCCTCTTCCACACAATCTGCAGTTGAGGTCTCCATTGTAGAGTCCCATTTTATTCAGGTGTTCGTTCAGGCCACAATGTCCTGTGAGGAGACCCGTCGTTATTCGGAGCTGATTTCTACTCAAGGAGAGCAGTGTTTCAACTATCTTCTTGCATGGAGCTTTAATGAATGTTTTTCCATGAACACATCCTGGCAACAAGTTCCACTGCTCCTTGTGCTGATGTTTCACCCATTCTCCCACCTGGTGTCTGATTGTGCTTTTAGGCACCCCCAGGGCAGGTTCTGCTCCAATGTATAGGGCAGACGAGCCTAGTCTTGCTAGCTCGTCCGCTCTTTCATTGCCTCTTATACCTGAGTGTCCAGGCACCCACTCCAAAGTTACTTTGTTGTGTTCTGCCAGTCTTCCCAGTTCCTGTAAGCATTCCCAGACTAGAGCAGACGTAACTTTGGGCGCTTCTAGTGCCCTAAGTGTAGCCTGACTGTCTGTAAGTATTGCGATCCTCTTGTTTCTGTAGGATCGTTCATTATTGATCCTTGCACATTGCAGGATGGCGTACACCTCTGACTGAAATACCGAGGCGTATTTTCCTAGCGGAATGCTCTGTCTAGTTCCTCTTCCAAAGATTCCCGCTCCTGTGCCTTGCTCGGTCTTTGATCCATCTGTGTACCAGACTATTTCCCGATGCAGGTTGTTTACTTCACAGAGTTCTCGATCTCTTATTATAGTTTCGAATTTCTTGTTGAAGATGTATTTCGGAGTTATGTGGTCCTTTCTAGCATCCATTATGGTGTGCCCCACATATTCTGCGATTTGGTTGTGTCCAAGATCCTTGTAAATTCCTCTTGGTAGGGTTTGTAGTCTAGAGTAGCCCCTTCTCGCCTCACCCATTATTACAATTTGCAACGGAGGGAGGTCCAGGATGGTCTCTAAGACTGCAGTGGGTGCGCTTTTCATTGCCCCTGTTATGGAAAGACAAGCAACGTTGGACTGTCGTTTCTGCTATGTAAAGGACGAAACAGCGAAGCACATATTGTGCTCCTGTCTAGTACTGGAATGAGCTAGGTTTCAGACTTTCGGATTCACCCATCCAGAAATCACATAAATCACTTTACTAGCGCTATGGATAGTTTTGGCCTTTTGACGTTTGGGCTGTCTTTATGCTTGCATTGCATACTTTGGAACTTCAACTCGTGGGAATCAAAGCACTGTTTAATGTCTAAGTTTCAAACCTAGCATCCAGCCACTGTAAATCTTATTATTATTCGAGTGTGGTACCATCGCGCTAGTACCATTGCGAAGTGGTTCTATTCCGATCGGCGCTGTCCAGTCGTACAAATGGTCTAATTGCACAGTGTCGCGTCAAAATGAAAGTAACTATCCGACTGGTCTTTCCTTTTAAATGAATATGCTGATGCAGATTTTGACCAATAAAAGCAATATACAAGGTGCGCCATCTATCAATGACATCAGCTTGGGTTTATATTTTCTTATCGTAAGACAACACATGGTATGGAGAACGAGGTTCCGTCAATGGCGTCGACTCCTATTCTAGGTCCATGGGTGCTTGAACCTCAAGACATAAGATGTACAGTGAGAAGAGGTGCAGAACGACCAGCTTATAAGCCTATGTACTGGTGGTTCTGGTCACCACAAAACCTCTCTCCTACTTTCATTCCTTATTCTTTTCCTGCATCACTCAATCTCTCCTCCATTGCTTCTGTCCTTCATTTATTCATTCCGTCACTCCGTCACTACATCCTTTCTTCCTTGCTTCCGTTCTTTCCTGCTTGGGTTTATCTTTTTTTTATCGTATGACACATACACATCGTATGGAGAACGAGGCTTCGTCAATGGGGTCGATTACTTTTGCTCTAGTCTTCTCTAGGTTTTTTTTATAGGACAGAGTCCTGTCTAAGGTAACACCCAGATAAACTGGATTTAGGTAGTGCTGTAGCCTAGTCGAATTCCATTCAATTTGCAGTTCCCTGTTCACTTACCTATTAGGTATCAAGATAAAATAGGCAGGTTTGAGCTTTATCTGGGTTTGGGCGAAGCTGGTTTAACTTGAATTATTCGACCATTGAAAAAGCCGGAGAGCATTATTCTCCAGTTTTTATTTACTTTGTGGACTATTCTAAGGCGTTTGATAATGTAAAGTGGGAAATCCTTATCTCTATTGGAGTTCCTTACGACTTAGTATTTCTCATACAGCAACTCTACGAGTCTAGCTCGGCTCGTGTAAGAATTGATGGTAACTTGTCTGGTCAAACAGCAACCAGAAAAGGAGTTCGTCAGGGATGTGTACTATCTCCGATGTTATTTAAAATTTACTCTGAATTTGTGATGAGACAGGTATTGCACAACTGGAATGGCGGTATAACTATTGGCGGAAGCAAAATATCCAACTTAAGATTTGCTGACGATACAACCCTTATTGCTGCTTCTCAGGAAGAGCTAGTAGCTCTATTAAACGTTTTAGAACAACACAGTGCAGCATATGGTCTTGGTTGGTAAGTACAACAAGACCAATTGTGAGGTAGTTCAAAGTTTTCTGTACCTCGGTTCTTTGATCGACAATTCAGGTAGCTATGAGAATGAGATTCGACAGCGCATTCAACAGGCACGTGTGGCCATGACAAAGCTTACTGAAATATGCCGTGACCATAACATCACTAAAGCTACCAAAATGTCACTGGTTCAGTCCCTTGTGTTCTCCATATTTTTGTATGCCTCGGAAACTTGGACTGTTAAAAAGGCAGATCGAGCTCGCATAGATGCTTTTGAAATGTGGACGTAGAGGAGAATGCTGAGGATTCCTTATACCGCCCATCGAACTAATGTTTCCATACTGGATGAGCTCGGTAATCCAAAGAGACTATCCTCCATTGTGTCGACGAGAATGCTTACATTCTTCGGATATATACACAGAAGCGATAATATGGAGAAACTTGTAGTTCAGGGTCATGCCCCGAGTGAGCGGCGCTGTGGCCGTTCCCCTACACGCTAGGTGGGTACGACGAAACAGTTGCTGGATATGAGTATCAAGAACGCCACTGAACAGACAGTAAATCGGGAACGATGGCGAGCTACAGTTCTCAAAACTATTGATAATATTCGTGTCGGCAATACTCTAGCTCCGACTTAATGCATTTTACGAGTTCACAACATGTCTATTAAGACATTGTGACTATGATGATGATTCGACCATTCCTGCTCAGGACTGTGTCAACTTTTTTCGATTTCCTCGACGTCTTGGGATTGGCACCTAATGGCTACGTCATAGGCGTAGATGAAACTATTTGTAGAAGGGCCGACAGATTGATCATTCGTGTACGAATTGAATAGAAGTGGCACGAGCACGCTACGCTGGGGGACACCATACTTCTGGTTTCTTCATCGACTCCTCTATACCTGAAACTCCACGTATACGGTGCCCCAATAAGAATGATAGGAAAACAAAATTAAATAAAACAACAATGGTTTGAGATATCAATTGGTTTTGGCTTTGTTTTGAAGCTACATCCATGGCATTATGTATGGAATAGAACTAATTCAAATGTCTGCCTCGGACTCCCTGGCAGTGCTTCAAGCGGTCGGTCTAATTTCAGATGACATTTTAGAGCATTTGCGGCGTTATGGCGTTGATAGCTACTCGAATATTGTTTTCGAGAGCATCCTAAGTGGCTAGTTTGTTGGAGTAGACCCATGATTTGACGTATCCTCACAGAAAATAATCGAGAGAGTTCAAATCACGCGATCGCGGTGGCCAATCAATGAACGCTCGTCTGGTGATGATCCAGTCGCCAAACTTCTGTCGAACAACTTCGAACGTTGCGTCGCTTGTGTGGCTTGTGGCTCCATCCTGTTGGAACCGCATGTCGGTAATATCGATATTGTCGAGCTCTTCCAACATAGATCGGCAGCGTAACCCATTGGATGTAACGGTGTTTCCTTCCTCATTTCGAAAGAAATAAGGACCGATGATGTCGCCATGCCACAATCCGCATCACACATTCGATTTTTTCAGGTACTGAAGTACTTCTTGAGTCATTTGTCATTTGTGGATTATTCACAGCCCAGTAACGACAATTCTGCTTGTGGGCACAGTCACTGGAGTAAAAATTGGCTTCATCTGAGATGATTTTTTTGTCTAAAATGAGGATCTTCGTCCAACATTTGTAGCGCCCAATTTGCGAACTCACGGCGGCAGCCTGTGGTCGTCCGGCTTCAATTGTTGCGTCAGCACGATATTATTCGGGTGCAATCCCAAATCCAAACGCAAAATTCGTCGACTTGTCTCTTGGGGAGAGGCCCAATTCTGCGGCTCGGCGCCGATACGACAAATTTGGGTCGTCGTGAACACTGGCCGCTACAGCGGCGATGTTTTCTTCACGTCGACCAGTTCTCATTCGGATTGGTTTCCTTAGGTCCAATAGAGTGTACTCACGCTCAAACTTTTCCACGGTGTGACGAATTGCCTGCTCACTGAAGCCATGATGAAGGCCGAGTTCACGACGAAATGCGCGTTGCATATTTACAATTCAGCGAGAATTTCCGTAATATTTTTTACTAATTTTCAAACGATCGGCAGGCGTAAAACGATCCATGATAAAATGTCAAACCTTACTGAATAAAATGACAGCTGGATGACGTTTGTACCTTTGACTGCTGTCTAGATTTCCTATTAGAAAACCTATCACTTCTACTGGGGAATCCTATAGAATCTCCTATTGTACAGCAGTGATTTCAGGACTTCTGTCAGATGGTAATGGAAGGAAATTGGTAATTTTTTTCAAATTTGGTAAATAAACTAAACTGTGATCGCCGCGTAAACTCAGTAACAGCTAAAAAATAAACGCTGCAAACCGGAAGCTCGCACTGAGCCTCCCTGTGTAGGCAGCACTGTCTGCCTGCGCTTGACTTGACGCCAGTATTCCTGGCGCATTTGCATACGTGCATAATAAAAAGTAAACTGTGATACCGCGTAATCTCAGTAACAGCTGCACATATTTCTATCCCCCTTGCCTCCACCTATCTTCGACGCATTTACATTTCCCCCCCTTGGGGTTCCCCTGCCCAATCCTCCCTCGGTCGCCCATCCGAGTGCTGACCGCCCATATACCTGCTGCGCTCGGTGTGAATAGTCGATGCTCAAATTTGATAAAAACCTCTCCGCCTAACCTCAGTAACAGCAAAAAACCAAACGGCCCTCACTGAGCCTCCCAGTGTCGGCAACCCTGTCCGCCTGCGCTGGACTTGACGCCAGCATTCCTGGCGCATTTGCATACGTGCCGCATGTGCCTCGGCGGCGCGGCGGTCTCGACCGGAAGAAACAAAAGAAAAACCACGGGCAGCGGCAAAACAGCGGCGGCCGTGCAGCGGCATGGCGCGACGTGACGCGTCACAAATGCACCGCGCGTAGGCGGGAGGCTGAATGATAAAGAACGGACCGGCGACATTGAATACCAAACGATATGACATGGTGTAACGTCAGTGGCGTATTTTGTGGGGGAAGGGGCCATCACTGTTCGTATTGTATGGCTGATATAAAGGGAGTGTCCCAAAATTCATGAAATTGGATACATTTGGTACAAGGTGTTAATATTATTTAAAGTGATTACCTTTAGGGTTAGTTCAGATGACGCGCGTACGACGCGCGTCGACGTGGCGCACGTTTGTTGAGTCTGTGTTCAACAACTACAACTTTTATATAAAGTAAGACTAGGCAATCGAGAGTCAGTTTATTTGTTGTCATTAAAGAGAATGGATGTAGGAAAATCTGTTTGTGTTTGGTTACCATATAGAAGAAGGAAACGACATAGGAGGGAAAGGACACACTGGGTTCACCCAATTTTAAGGCATAGACTTTCTACAAGTTTATACTTTACACTGTATCCCAGCCTGCAAAATCACGAACCTAAATTGTTATCATCGGATTTGCAAAACATTAGGACCAGTTCCTCCCAGGCGCTTTTTTGCCGTCTTATTTGAATATAATTTGGAATGCATGTCCCAAATCGTAAGCCTCTTCTCAATGTCATCAATGAAAACATCTGTGTTGAATTCTTCTGTTTCCATTTCAATAGCATGCGTGAAAAATAAATGTTTGCAAATAAACGCCATGTATGTCGACTGAACGCTAGAAAAGACGCGTGCCAACTGAACAGTCAATGGGAACGTCTAGTATTTCAATACGCGCGTCGCCGCTGACCGACGCGCGTATTGAGATTCTCTGAGTCTAGTGGCGTCGTACGCGCGTACAATTTGTCGTGCGCGCGTCCATGTGAACAGCTTGAATTAATTATGTGTATTTTCAAAACGAGCGTCAAGCGAACGCGCGTCATCTGAACTAAGCCTTAGCATTACACATTTTTTACAGAGGCTTTGCCTTGTCTGGTAAGCCCCCTCAAAGGGAACTTGTGTAAAGTCGTTCTCACAGCCCTCTGAATATTGTCAAAATGGTTTTCTTTTAGTTCAGTCTTGATTCTAGGTTTGACTGCGCACTTTTACACTCTAACTACGCACGCCAAAAATCAAGCAGTCTTTGGTTGCCAACGACTTAACTGTGCACGCCACACGCTTCCCCATACAAAGACAAGTAAGGTCACTGGCCGTGCCGACTTTGATGTGAGTGTCACAAAATGCGAGCCGCCTGGATATGAGAGGGGTTCCCTTCGTGCGATCTCGTTTTCTTACAGGGAATCTGACTCTGCGATATTGTCGACGGCAACGGTCGACGTTCACTTTACTTATGGGGGGGTCAATAGAAATGAATTCTATAGTATAGATAGAATATAATTTAATATCCAATAAACCATTCAACACAATAACTGCAGATGCAGCTACTGGGGTGGCAAATAGCTCAAGAAGTATTATAGATCATGTTTTGTCAGATAGATGTAGTAATTTGAAATGTACGATTCAAGCAGTAAGTAACAGCAACAGTCTGATCGTTCATAATTTGTTGTCAATAACCTTAGGTATAAACATAAAAGTACTTGCGACAAAATGTAGAAAAGAAGTAAACAGAATAGGTCATAAAAAATTCATCCCAAAATTTGAAAAGAATATTCAAACTACAGAAGTAGAAGTTCAATCATTTCAGGTACTAATCACTTCTTGTAAAAAAGATTCGGAATTCAAAAAAAAACGTATAAGATACGTGAAACGACTGGATAAATCAAGAAATTCTCGAAATGATTGAAAACCGAGTCAAAATTTATAAACAAGAAGTTAAAGAGCCGGGAAACGCGAATTTGGAAAATGAATTTAAAAACTTGAGAATCAAGTCAATAATAAAGTTAAAGTATTAAAAACAGATATTTTAAAAATCATTGGGAAATAAGTAGGCACAAATATAAAAAAACAATGGGGCCATATACAGAGCATGTCACCGGCATTTTTTTGTAAAATACGCGCAAAACGCTCAATATCACACAAACACTACTTATTTAGGCACCGTGTCGCGTGTTAGGTGGTGTTAGGCGGACTGACCCTGTAAACCACAGCTGTTAGCGTTCGGCTACTGCTCGAGATCGCCGGGCGCCAAAATCCGCCAGCTTGCGTAGTATCCGAGAGCACAGCTGGAAAGACCACATTGGGGGCGGAGCTTAGAGTGACCCTACTTGTCTTTGTTAATGTACGGTGGTATCGGTAATAGTACTGTGTCAAAATTTCATTAAAATCTATTCAATAGTTTCCAAGCTACACAATACAGAAAGATCTAAAGCAATACTCGTACGTATACATTAGAATTACAGATTTCTGTAATAGGCAAGGCAATGTTTGGATGGACCTAAAAAAAGTGTATTATGCCGCCAGGTCTTTCTTTCATAGGTCAACGGACAGACTGGAATACAACAAAGTTATAAGTTTTACAACCCCCCAACCACCCCAACTTCACCCCCGCCCAGAAAAGTAGAAAATGATCAACAAACTGATCTCACGGCTATGGCTGCTATGCTATGGGAAAATAATAAACTGGTATCACCGTAATGTGTGGGAAGTACTGAGCCAATCAACTTGACTTTTACATTTTAAATACCGTCTGAGTTTCGAAATAATTATTTTTCAATCTGTTGCTAAAAATCTGGGTCTTTGAAACTAGCGCAGTTACAGGTGCACTGTGTGATCAGCGGTTACTGTTAGAAATCATAACTGTCAGCACACGTGGCATAAATGTGGTACTAACGCGCAGTTCCTTGTCCAATATTTTGGAGTTGAAAATTTTTGATCAATTCTTCCAAGAAAAAGGGCTAAACTCACTTTACTTTTACAACAATTTCTTGTCCAAAATATTCAGAATGAAAAAATTTATAAGAAGGACTAAACAATAACTATACTGTATTCACATCCAAGCTAGACCAAATGAAAACAAGCCCGCGTGCGTGATCGGTTCATGTGGGTAGGGTCCCTAATAGTCCAGACATTATGTGTGAATTGTATGTTATAATCCGGCAAGTAAAAACCCTCAAGACTGACTGGAAATCAGATCCAAATATGCGATGGCAAGTGTTAATTGCCTAAATGATCATTTCAAACTGGCAACTGGCTACTTTTAAGTTGCAATGGGTTAATAGGGCAACTCTTTTAAATAGTAATATATAGTAATATATAGTAATATATATAAATATATAGTAATATATAGTAATATATAGTAATATATAGTAATATATAGTAATATTCCATAAATGCACTGGACTATAGCTGGCGCGTTCGCAGATGGCAGCGGACAGTAACGACGCTAATGCTGCATGCGACTGTTTATGTGGAGTCTATCTTAGGATTGAATATACTGTAGGCAATTCTCATGGACCACTCTAGAAATCAAAGATAACATTGCTTACCTTGACTGCCGGTAGGTTCTGGATCGCTATCCAGACTTTCTGCTGAGGCCAGATAGACGGACCCAGGTTGGTGGGGTCCGCTACTACCGCTGGACGAACAGGAGCCCAGACTGGTCAGGGAAACTGGTCGGGACACCTCAGAGGACGCCGTACTACTTGTGTTGCCTACACTGCTTTCGCTTGGAATCTGGAAACAAAAAAAAAACAACCTTATTTACTATCACTAGTATCGCTTCGAAGCACTCTCTAAAGCTTGTCGACACTATCCAGAAGAGAACAATTATACTAATCGATAGGCCTAACCTCACAAAGGACCTCCACAGCCTGGAACATCGAAGAAGGATGGCTGACTTGTCCCTGTTTTACAGATGCTATCACGGAAGAACTAGTAGCTCTATTAAAGATCTTAGAACAACACAGTGCAGCGTATGGTCTTGGTATTAATTACAACAAAACCAAGCTTATGTTCTTGATGTAAGAAGAACTACCGTCTTAGGATGCGATGCAGCGGTCGCACGGGTACATCTGATAGGAGCGGTGAGCGGCGGAACGATAGGGGCTAGCTCAGAGGAGTAGATTCCGTTGGAATATCGGTAGAAGAGTGAGAGGTCACGATCACGCCGATGAGAAAGTGTCTAGAGGTGGTGCGTTAAGGCCGGGTCGCCAATTAGTCGAATTGCCCTTCTCTGGACGGCACGTAGTATAGACAGGGTAGTAGGGGCAGCAGCTCCCCAAACATGAGAGCAGTATCTCAAGCCAGGTCTTATCTGGGCTTAATATAGCCTGAGGAGGTTACACAGTGAGAAATACTTTCTGGCTCTGAATAGGTACCCAAGCTTTTTACCAGCAGGTGTTGCAATTGTCGCGACGTGTTCGTACCAGATCAGATTTTCTGTAATGTTGACTCCTAACAGCTTGAATGAGTGACTCCTTGGCAGAGCCCGGTAGAACCTGGTGTTGGCTTGGGCACTTCTTGTTTAGCGTACAATACTGGATCTTGGAGGCAAATTTAACCATATTCTTAAGCCTCCAAGCGGTAATGGTGTCGAGATCCTGTGAAAGTGAAGTTGCCACTGCCAGTCTTCTGCGTTCCAGCTCGACCAGAGATTGGTCTATTGCTCATGATGCCTGTATGCAGTATACTGTCATCCGCAAAACTGTACCCTTCTTACCACCAGAAAGCTTCTCTCCTTATTTCGTTCATTCTTATAGTAGAATATTCGAATATAAGACGACCTTCACAGAACTGGTTAATGGATGAAAAACATTTTATATTAAATTTAATATGTTAAAAAACATATCGCGAGTGGGTTGGCTGAAAAATTTCAGTCCAGGATATGATTAATTAAATACTGAAAAATTAATTTTTTTTAAACATTTCACTGGTTAGGTTAATAGACAAATCACATACCAACCGAAAGTATGAAGCCCATAGAATATGCAAACGTTAGGTTGGCAACGTTTTTCCCGTCCCAACTATAGAGTAGGCAGGTATAAACAGGTAAATCAAATATAGTAATTTGCACCGGTGTGGTTAATACATGAAACATGTATCAAAATAAAGATAATTTTATTGCAATTCCGGTTGTCGAATTTTAGGGATCAAAACATTGCTGCCAGTGAATACGTGCGCCAGAGAGGTACGAGTGAACTATCCCGTGCATTAACAAAGGACGCAGGAAAGCAGCTGCGTGAAGCTCGGCCATTGAATGAAAGAGAGTGCGCATGTCATGTGTCCGTAAAATTGAAATGATTTATTTGAATAAAACATAATCAAAAATGTATAAATTTATGAATCTTCCATGTCATTATTTCACAATTAAAAAAATTTGAAAGATATATTTACTAAGATAGTTTTGAAGGTTAAATTATTATGCACTTACCGTATTCTCACCAAGAAAGTTATTAAACTCTTCATTATATTTTTTACCCAAAGCAGTCACTTTTTTGTAGCACGTGGTGTGATAACCTACAAAATCGAGTGATGCATTGGTTAACTCAACGCCACTGTATTTAAAATTTTTCTTTTTACGAAAATTTAATTTCAACGAACAGTTTTTATACGTTTCATCGTTAAAATCAAGAACATCATCGTCCGAATTGCATAGAAAACACTTTTTAGCCATTTTTTATCACAATCTAATGTTTATAAATAACAACAATCAGTATAGTAGTAGTAGCACGCTTTTTCAATTCAGAAGAATGAGGCAAACTGTTCCAATACAATGATGTATTTACGAGTGTATCGCTATCCTTAGTTAATACACGGGATAGTTCGCTCGGACCTCTCTGGCGCACGTATTCACTGGCAGAAATATTTTGATCTTTAAAATTCGACAACCGGAATTCCAGACTGATTTTTTGCAGACAACCCTATATCGACCTGTGTGCAATAAAATTATCTTTATTTTGATATAAGTTTCATGCATTAACCACACCGGTGCAAATTACTATTATTGATTTACCTGTTTATACCTGCTTACCCTACAGTTGGGACGGGAAAAACGTAGTCAACCTAACGTTTGCATATTCTATGGGCTTCATACTTTCGATTGGTATGTGATTTGTCTATTGTGAAACCAGTGAAATGTTTAAAAAAACATTAATTTTTCAGTATTAAATTAATCATATCCTGGACTGAAATTTTTCAGCCAACCCACTCGCGATATGTTTTTTAACATATTAAATTTAATATAAAATGCTTTTCATCCATTAACCAGTTCGGTGAAGGTCGCTCTATATCCGGATCTTCTACTACAAGTAGTTTGATTTTACTTGATATCAAGTCAAGTAGTTCAGATCGAAAATCAAGTCAAGTCAAATATCAAATTTTCATAAACTTGAGCTTTCAAGTCAAGTATTAGTAGTAGTAGAAAAAACTCAAGCTACTTGGCTTGATGAATCCCTATGTATTAGCCCAAATTTTTTTTTTATGGTCGGCCTCCCGCAAAGGCTGAAAGCCCATGGCGCTGTAGAAGCGCTGCGAGAGGATAAGTATTGGTTCACGTTAGATTTAAAACGCTGCAAGTTGTAGCCGTCGGGAAACAAATTCCCCGGCAGCTGATTCCACAGCGTCGAAGTTCTCCAAAAGAAGGAATGCTGGAGGAGACTAGTTCGGGGAGTAAGGATCTCGACCTGGTAAGGATGAGCTCGCAGAGCTTCTCTAGTTTTCCTGGTCCGGACGACCTGTGGTGTTATTATCTGAGAGAGCTCTCTCGAACATCTTCCGTGATAGAATCTGTAAAACAGGGATAGGTCAGCCACCCTCCTTCGATGTTCCAGGCTGTGGAGGTCCTTTGTGAGGTTTGGCGTATCGATTAGTCTAATCGCTCTTTTCTGGATAGTGTCCAGAAGCTTTAGAGAGTGCTTCGGAGCGCATCTCCACACATGGGAGCAATACTCCAGCGACGGTCGGATCTGTGCCTTGTAGAGCAGCAGCAGTTGCTCTGGTGTATACAACTTCCTACAGCGGAACAAAACTCCAAGCTTCTGGGATGCCGTTTTAGCAATACTGACGACGTGGTCGTGCCAGGACATGTTATTGTTGATGTTCATTCCCAAAAGCTTGACGGAAGGTAATTCGACTATGGGGTGACCCTCCATCTCCACGGTTGGTAAGCCATCGTGAGACTTCTTTGTAACTGTTGTTGCCTGAGTTTTTTGTACGTTGAACTGTACTTTATTTGCTAATCCCCACTCGACAATTGTTTTGATATCAGCGTTGATCTGTGAGGTATGCTGCTGTCGCTGACGTACCGTCTCCTGGGATGATAGTGGCTTGCCTGGTTCCATGCACGACACTAATGTACTGTCATCTGCGAAGCTGTAGATTGGATTGGATGTTATTTCCAGCAGCTCGTTGATGTACAGCAGAAACAGTGTAGGAGATAGGACAGATCCCTGAGGAACACCGGCGTTTATTGAAAATATGTCTGATGAACAGCCCTCGACTACAACAAACAGAGATCGGTCGTTCAAAAGCTATTCTGCCACTGGCGCAGGCCAGGTGGTAGTCCATAAGCAGCAAGCTTGACCAAAAATCAGTCATGCCATACTCTGTCGAAAGGTTTCGACACATCAAGTGCAACAACACGGAATTCGCCATGATTGTCTATTGCTCTGTTCCACAAGTGAGTGACGTAGGCAAGGAGGTCACCTGTAGACCTGTGCTTACGGAAGCCATACTGGCGATCATTTATGATGTTATTGTTGTCCAGGTATTTCAGGAGCTGTGTGTTAATGACAGTCTCCATAACCTTAGACATGATGCTGAGAAGAGCCACAGGTCTATAATTGGTGGGAGAAATCATCTTCAGCATAGAAAGACAAAGAGCAGCATCCAGAAGAGCCGTATTATAACGACTTCATTAGGTACCGGCCTCTCAGTCGGCTTGATTTCAGCCCCGTTGACCAAGATTCCATTTAGATAATGAAGCGAACGCTTCGCTCTTAATGTATTCCGGCGATTTTTATTCGGTTCGGCAGAACAAGGAAGCGATTAGCGCTCTGGTCGCATGTGCACGCGCCCAACAAAAAAAAATCGCGGTCGTAGTCGCGAGTCTGATCTGATGGTTTCCATGATGCCACTGGAGCCGCGGTCGACGACCTGTGGCTGCCGATAGGCGGAGGAAGTTTTGTAATCGCGAAAAAATTGCAATACGAGAAAATGCGGTAATAATAGGGATTCCGATCTCCTGCACACATGAAAAGAAATTCTCGAGTCAAGAATTGTGATATTCTTGTAAATACATACTCACAACAAGAATATCGGTTCTCACTCTAAGAAAGAATTTTTGATGAGAAAATTTGTATCAAGAATAACATATTTTTGATTTATATACTTATTTTAAAGAAATATGCTCCAAAAAGAAAATATAATTTTCTTTGCAACCAAGGATATAATAATTTAATAACAAATATTTCATAATTTTATATCGAGATTATCATTTTTTCCAGCGGTGTCCAGTTTATTTCTATCAAGAATATAGACACCTTGCAAATGCAAACCTTCATTTACAATATGATAATCTCGGTTTGAAAATGAACGCTGTTTTACAAGCACACTCTATATTTGTATCAAGTAAATCATTTAGTTGACGTCTACGAACGTCGGAGTGCGCAGACGCGCAGCGTGTCACGGGTCAACCCTAACCTCTCCACCCTCTCTACACAACAGCCTGTTGCCCGTCCGCGTCGGCGCCGCCATTATCGGTTTTCGGATTGTTGCATTCGCTGCCGTCTTTAGCACCGTAGCGTAATACCTGGATCCTGCATAATAGCACATAATAGTATCTAGTCAAACTGTTAAATAAATTGCCATTGCCACGTGATACCACCGTCAACCATTAGTCATCGAATCTGCCGGTAGTGCTGGTCCACCGCCATTTGAGTCGCGTCCCAGTTCCCATCAGCTTCCTTATCACTGGATCTATCCAACCATGAATGAGCTATTAAAAAAATTGTGATGCGAAGACCTGACTCAGGTGTTCCTAGATAAGTACTAAGTATATTAAAAGTGATTTAAGAAATTTTGCAGAACTATTTCTCCAGAAAAGTTTCTACATGCTCATAGAAGAGTTTGAATGCTCAAATTAATAATACTAGATTCCTCATCCAAGAATATCACAATTTTAGAATAAAGTTAAGCTACTTGCGTCAAGTTTATGAAATGCTCCCAGTTAAGATTATGAAATGCTTCAGTCAAGATTATGAAATACTTCGGTCAAGATTACCATATGCTTGATTTCAGATTTTGGTATTCTTACTACCAAGAATTTCCCAGTTTTGCATTGAAGATATTTTCTCAATCTAACCCTTATGTGGTCAAAGATATCGTATTCTCACTTTAAGATTAGCATAGCTTTGCGCGTATAGGAAGTTATGGTATTCTTGAATCAAAGCATCTGTGCTCCATCTAAGAAATTATTTTTATGTGTGTGGCTTACGAGTGGAGCAAACTCATCCATTCGTTTGGCGAGGCTCACGTTGTTGCTCTCGATATTTCAAAGGCATTCGATTAACTGTGGCATGCAGCTCTCCTAAACAAGCTTCCGTCCTGCCGCCTCTCTGTTGAGCTTTGCAGACTTCCTCTCAGGTCGAAAAATCTCTGTCGCGGTAGATGGCTTCTCCGCTTCTTTCCATAACATCAATGCTGGGGTTCCGCAAGGATCGGTATTGGCTCCGAAATTGTTTTGCTTCACATTAATGGTTTACTCTCTAGCACTACAAACCCAATCCACAGTTTTGCGGATGACAGTACGCTGCATGCAGGCATCATGAGCAATAGACCGATTTCTGTGGTTGAGCTGGAACGCAGAAGACTGGCAGTGGCAGCTTCTCTTTCAAAGGATTTCGATACCATTACCGCTTGGGGGCTCAAGAATGTGGTAAAATTTAATGCTTCCAAGACCCAGTATTGTAAGCTATCAAACAAGAAGTGCCCAAGCCAACACCAGGTTCTAATGAACAACCGGGCTCTGCCAAGGAGTCACTCATTCAAGCTGTTAGGAGTCAACATTACAGAAAATCTGATCTGGCACGAAGACGTTGCGTCAATTGCAACAGCTGCTGGTAAATACTTGGGTACCTACCTATTTAGAGCCAGAAAGTACTTCTCACCCTGTAACCTCCTCACGCTATATAAAGCCCAGATAAGACCTAGTCTAGAGTATTGCTCTCATGTCTGGAGAGCTGCTGCCTCTACTACCCTGTCTATACGTGTACAGAGAAGGGCAATTCGACTAAATGGTGACCCGGCCTTAACGCGCCACCTCCAGCCACTTTCTCACCAGCGTGTTGTTGGTGACCTCTCACTCTTTTACCGATAATCAAATGGAGTCTGCTCCTTTGAGCTATCCTCTATCGTTCCGCCGCTCACTGCTCCTATCAGATGTACCCGTGCGACCGCTGCATCTCATCCTAAGGCGGTCGTTCTTCAAACATCAAGAAGCAAGCGGTACGACCGCACATTTATTCCCAGGGTGTCCAAGGCTTGGAATGGCCGCCAAGAGATGTATTTATTGGGCCTGCGGGTGTAGGTTCATTCAAGTCCCGCATTAACACGCTTCTCCTAACATAACCCTTTCATAGCAGTCGCAGATACTTTGGTATTTAGGCTCTGCCTACGTGTTCTGCTCTGGAATGTTTTTTGACCCAATGGGATATGTTATCTCTTGTTGTAATATATGTTATATACAACGCTACCAGTGTCAAAAAGGTATTATTAGTTTAAAATTGGTACTAATTTTCATTATGTTATACCTGTTTCATTGATATTTTATTAGTAGTTAAGCAACATTTCTCTAGATTATAAAATCGTTTTATTAGCGATTTAATATCGCTTACATCCATACACTTTTCACCTTATTCTGCATCAAGTGGTATGCTTGCGAAATATTTCAAGAGTCTAATCCCCGATGATAGTAAATTCCGCTGAACCGTATGGTTGTTGAAGCCTGCTACTTCCTTGATGTTTATCGAATGTATCCAACTAGCGGATTCTTGTAATTATTTATCGTACCAGTGATTCTAGTTCACTGGTTTGCTGCATAACAATTTTGTAACTGGACGATCTGTATGCGAAACAGTTGCCGATAGTTTGCGAGCCAAAAAAAAAATTGAGTTTTGAGTACAGTGACGGGCAATGGGCGCCAATAGGTACAGGAAGTGTTGCAGTCACAAAAGCCTTACAAGCTTGTAGTAGTAGTAGTAGTAGTAACCTTTACTGAAATATACAAAATATACATTTCAAAAGGCGGAGTTCAGCATCACCAAACTGCAAATATTTAGCTTGCTGGTCTTCCACTCAACCTTACCTATCCTAAACTTAAGCTAACAAATAAAAGAAATGAAGAAAATTATATAAAGAAAAGATTACATCCTTGTTCGTCTTGATTTTGAACTACAGGGTAATGGCAATTCTATTTCAAAGTGCGAAATTACCTATTTTTTTTTTGGAAGACGTTACAGATAAGTGTCTGATATTTTGTGGAACCTGGTTGTATAATTTGTAAATACAATATGTGAAAGATCTTTGATAAATTGCAGTTCTGCGGCGAGGAGCTGAAATAAGGCCATCACTTCTCAAATTTAATCTTATAGTATGTGTTTGAGCCCTGTAAATTATTTTTTCATGTAGGTAAACTGGAGTCTTGTACTTTATGGAACAGAACTAGACAAAGGAGCAAACGTCGGTCTCTCATTTTCAGCCAGCTTATTTCAGATATGCTGGATGACACATGCTGTCTTCTAGGTATTCCGCATACGCACACAAGCATTTTGAATTGATTGGATTCTATTGGAGTCACGTTGTGAAATACATGCATTATAAAAATTTGATAGAATAAGGAATAGAGGAATAGAGAGCCTTGCTGCGCTAAAAGCTTTTGGGATGGATTTATTTATATGGCCGTTAAATCTCAGAGACGTGTCCAACTAAACACCTAGATTTTTTGATGATTCCAACGAGTTATTTGAAATCAATTGACATAAAGGTGAAATTTACGATGGAATTGGAAAAAGATGGATGTTTTCCCTTTTTGGACGTTTTGTTTTCTCGTCAATGAGATGGGCTGAAAGCCTATGGCGCTGTAGAAGCACTGCGAGATGATAAGTATCGGTGCATGTTAGATTTGGAACGCTGTAGGTTGTAGACGTCAGGAACAAATTTCCCGGCAGCTCATTCCACAGTGTCGAAGTTCTCCAAAAGAAGGAATGGTTCCGAGGCCCGAACGGGTATAAGGATTCGCTCGCAAAGCCTCTCCTCGTTCTGACGGCTTTTGGTGTTATCATCTGGGAGAGCTTACTCGAACATTTTCCGTGATAAAATCGGTAAAACAGGGATGTTCCCGCCTGTCTAGGTCCTTTGTGAGGTTTTTTTTTCCAGGAGCCGTCCGACCTTACTGTTCCTGTCAATACTTAAGCCTTAAGGCCTATTGTATTATTGCTCCTCTCATTTACAGTATCCACTCCAGCAATCTGAATCCCTGCATAAGTTTATGCAGTTTACTTACTGGTCCTGGTGCTGAGCTGTACTCCATTGGTTCTAGCTTGGTCTTCCCAAAGAGCTGTTGTCTTGTCTGTTGTGATCTAGCGCTTCGCACTCACAGAGCACATGTAGGGCTGACTCAGTTCCTCTTCCACACACTTTGCAGTTGAGGTCTCCATTGTAGAGTCCCGTTTTATCCAGGTGTTGCTTCAGGCCACAATGTCCTGTGAGGAGGCTCGTCGTTATTCGGAGCTGATTTCTACTCAAGGAGAGCAGTGTTTCAGCTATTTTCTTGCATGGAGCTTTAATAAATGTTTCACCATGAACACATCCTGGCAACAAGTTCCACTGCTCCTTGTGCTGATGTTTCATCTATTCTCCGACCTGGTGTCTGATTGTGCTTTTAGGCACCCCCAGGACGGGTTCTGCTCCAGTGTATAGAGCAGGCGAGCCTAGTCTTGCTAGATCGTCCGCCCTTTCATTGTCTCTTATACCTGAGTGTCCAGGCACCCGCTCCAAAGTTATTTTGTTGTGCTCTGCCAGCCTTCCCAGTTCTTGTAGACATTCCCAGACTAGAGCAGACGTAACTTTGGGCGCTTCTAGCGTGTAACTGTCTGTAAGTATTGCGATCCTCTTGTCTCTGTATGATCGTTCATTACTGATCCTTTGTGAGGTTAGGCGTATCGATTAGTCAAATTGCTCTCTTCTGGATAGCGTCCCGAAGTTATAGAGGGTGCTTCAGACAGAATACTGTTTTTAACAGTATGGATGGCAACTCTAAACGGAATGGTGGATACTGCACCTGTAATACAAGCCCAAGCCACTCATTGAATTTGATTACCAGAGCTTTGAAGGTTTGAAGAGTACTTGTTGTTTGCCATTAGTTTCCCAAATACAAATCGTTGCCGATCAGCGTAAAACGTTAGGTAACGTAACAGTTTATTCTGTTTAGAATAATCGTTCCCAGCAATCTTTAGCAGATTCTCTGCGGCAATTTTATAATGAATAATATCAGCTCGCTTTCTTCTCAAACCGCTTCGTCGCGTCGTTTCCTATATTCTACACGATCGTGAAATGTTATTACATGCAATAAATGGACATTCTCATGTTTCAAGAGTAAGTGGTTTTGCATTCATTCCGATTCGTTCGCGATTATATCGCCGCAGTTATACGATTTTCGCTTGTGCGACGGGAAGATTGATCCGAAACGTGAATTGCTTCGCGACCCGTCAGACGTCGGGCTGATTTAAATTTAAAGTTATTAAAATCACGACTTGAATCACGGTAAAAAAAGTGAGAGGTCACAAACCGCACGTCGGTGAGAAAGTGGCTGGAGGTGGCGCGTTAAGGCCGGGTCGCCGATTAGTCGAATTGCTCTTTCAAGCTTGGAAATAAGTATCCAGGCTTTTGTTGAAGCTTTTACCCGTCAATGTGTTAATCAATGCTTTTATTTAACTTTAATGTATGTATGTACGGGTGAATCTTGCTACTCAATTTTGAAGCAGATATCTTCAACCGATGGAGCTGATATTTTGTGTACACGTTTAGTTTGGACGACAATACACGATAAGCTTTGTGGCGTTATTCTAAATCCAATATGGCGGACCATCCAAGATGGCGGAATAGTTATTTTTAATGCATTTCTACAATATGGGTATCAAATGAAAGGGCTTGTCGAGAGTAACTCGAAAAATAATGTGACGTTATTCTACATCCAATATGGCGGACCATCTAAGATGGCGTAATGGTTGTTTTTTATGCACTTCTACAATATGGGTATCAAATGAAAGGGCCTGTTGAGAGTAACTCTAAAAATAATGTGACGTTATCCTAAATCCAATATGGTGGACCCTCCAAGATGACGGAATAGTTATTTTTAATGCATTTCTACAAATGGGTATCAAATGAAAGGGCTTGTTGAGGGAAACTCGAAAAAGAAAGTGACGTTACTTTAAATCCAATATGGCGCACCATCTAAGACGGCGGAATAGTTATTTTTAATGCATTTCTACAATATGGGTATCAAATGAAAGGGCTTGTTGAGAGAAACTCGAAAAACAAAGTGACCTTATTCTAAATCCAATATGGCGGACCATCTAAGATGGCGGAATAGTTATTTTTAATGCATTTCTACAATATGGGTATCAAATGAAAGGGCTTGTTGAGAGAAACTCGAAAAAGAAAGTGACCTTATTCTAAATCCAATATAACGGACCATCCAAGATGGCGGAATAGTTATTTTTAATGCATTTCTACAATATGTTTATCAAGTGAAAGGGCCTGTTGAGAGAAACTCGAAAAAGAAAGTGACCTTATTCTAGATACGATATGGCGGACCATCTAAGATGGCGAAATAGGAATTTTTAATGCATTTCTACAATATGGGTATCAAATGAAAGGGCTTGTTGAGACGTTATTCTAAATCGAATATGGCGGACCATCCAAGATGGCGGAATAGTTATTTTTTATCCACTTCTACAATATGGGTATCAAATGAAAGGGCTTGTTGAGTGAAACTCGAAAAAGAAGGTGACGGTATTCTAAATCCAATATGGCGGACGATCCAAGATGGCGGAATAGTTATTTTTAATGCATTTCTACAATATGGGTATCAAATAAAAGGGCTTGTTGAGAGAAACTCGAAAAAGAAAGTAGTGTTATTCTAAATCGAATATGGCGGACCATCCAAGATGGTGTAATAGTTATTTTTAATGCGTTTCTACAATATGGGTATCAAATGAAAGGGCTTGTTGAGCGAAACTCGAAAAATAAATTGATGTTATTCTAAATCTAATATGGCGGATCATCTAAGATGGCGAAATAGGAATTTTTAATGCATTTCTACAATATGGGTATCAAATGAAAGGGCTTGTTGAGACGTTATTCTTAATCCAATATGGCGGACCATCCAAGATGGCGGAATAGTTATTTTTAATGCATTTCTACAATATGGGTATCGAATAAAAGGGCTTGTTGAGAGAAACTCGAAAAAGAAAGTGACGTTATTTTAAATCCAATATGGCGGACCATCTAAGATGGCGAAATAGTTATTTTTAATGCATTTCTACAATATGGGTATCAAATGAAAGAATAATTAGCAAAACATTTTTTATGCTATTGTATAGATATTAAATGATAGGGTTCACTAAGGATACAAATTCAGGTTAATAACTCAAAAGTAAAAGATAAGTTAAAAGCAAATTAAAAAAAGCTTTTATTTAAATGCTCTGAAAAGAAGAAAACAAAATTTTGCTCTAAAATTTTAAGTATTATCTACTTATACACCTTTACCCCCTAGGCCGCGGTATGAGAAGTAAAACAAATTCGAATCGGCCGTGATTTAAATCTAAATCAGAATTAAAATTCTGGTCATAAGAAGAATGGCGCGTAACATCCGTTGTTAGAAATCTAACGATGCATTATTCCACCACAGCACGCGTTATGTAATGTGCAAATAAACCTTGTAACAACGAGCAGTTGAGATGTAAATATATCCTCCTTCCGGGCATTGGTGAGGAACAGAAAGTGTATAAAACGATCAGCTAACGTATCTATACTTTCTCGCCACCATATCTATATCTTCGCTTCGTTATTCCATATTAAACGTAATACCGTATTTTCGCCATCTCAGTATCAGTTTTCACCGCGGTTTGGTTTGGATTATTTGTATGGAGTGCACTCTCAAAGTTATTTATTATTTATTTAGCGTATGGCTACATGGATTAATTGGTAATGAGTCTTAAGCAATAAAATAAAATACAAACATTAAATTTAAAACAAACAAAAATAAATAGTTTTTAGATTTTAAAATTAAGACCATTTATCCAGTCCACTACAGACTACGAGGCTTCGAAGAAATCCGACTGTTGTCCAGCATATGCGGTAATCGGGCATTCGGTGACAATATGCTGAACAGTCTGCCGGGGCTCTCCACAGTCACAGGACGGTGATTCGGATATCCCCCATTTAAAGAACGAGTCACGACAGATGCCATGCGACGTTCTGACTCGATTAAGGGTTTTCCTTGCATGGCGAGGCAATTCCATTCCTGGCAGGGTCAAAGTGGGGTCCATATTGGGTGGAGCCTGTACCGGCTTCTGGACTTTTCCTTTTCCAGTGCTCATCAACTTGGAAGCCATCCCGCAAGAGCCTTCTGCAAATGGTAATGGGGGATTTCTAGACTTCAACCTCCGAAGATCTGCATCATCTAGGTCAGTATGCAGTGGAAGTTGGGGATTGGATAGTATTTTGTTGTATTCCTTCACCAGTTTATCCTGTCTGCGGGTATGAGAAGGAGTGATATGGCACAGAACGGGCAGCCACGGTAGGGGGGTAGTTTTTAGACAACCGCTAATTATTCTCATTGTCTCATTCAGTTTGGTGTCAATCATTTTTGCATGAGGGCTGTTTAACCATACTGGGGCGCAGTATTCAGCAGTAGAATAAACAAGACTGAGGGCAGATATTCTGAGGGTGGTTGCGTTTGCCCCCCAAGTGGTACCGCACAATTTATGAATAATATTGTTTCTGGTGCCAAGCTTTGCTGCTGTGTTTTCTAGATGTTTTCTAAATGATAATGTTCAAAGTAACAACTGAACATAGAGGTAGTAAACAACTAATTCTAACTGGCCGACATTTTTTCTTACGTTGTCATACTGACCACCAGATACGGCAATCATAATTGTTTACTATCGTCTTAATTGTATAGTATCCAGAAATATTACATTCTGCGTTAAAAAAGACGGTATTTCGATGGTTCAGGAATGATTACAGCAAAATCATTAGATATGTTGACCTCTACTGCGTTACTATATTTCTTCATCATAAACGCAAATTCTGAACTTTTACACAAATTTTGAGAAGCTGGCAACGCCGACATAATTTTCATGCGACTTATTTACGGTAGAAGCTCGACTGTCAAACGTTGGTTTTGTTTGTGCGTCTTTTATGCTTGGTCAGAAAAATCGAATTTGCTATTTGTTGGTAACTGTAGTGAAGCTTTACAGACTTGCTGTGCTATATTCGGGTGTAGTTTAACAGTTTTTCGAGATGGAAGTCAAAAAGTGCAGTGTTTGTAACATGGGTTGCGTTGGAAGAATTTTCAGGTTAGTTGGTGTTACACAGCATTGTTTGCAATTTGAACTGTCACTGCGGGGTCACAGCTGATCAATGTTTGGAGGGTGAAGTGTCAAAGATCATAGCTCTGAGCACGCCATGCTGAAGTGGTTTGTTTACTACCTCTACGTTCAGTTGTTACTCTGAGGGTGCACTCTAGTCGTCACACGTCAATCCAAGCTTGTTGTGTAGTTGTATACCCTTGATCAGGTCCAATAAATTCTTCCCAATACAGTTTCTTAAAGTTCTTACATACTTCAATTCTTATAGTTTAGATACTTAGTACTCATACTGTATTCACAGCCAAGCTAGACCAATTGAAAACAAGCACGCGTGCGTGATCGGCTCATGTCGGTAGGGTTCCTAATAGCCCAGTACACTATGTGTGAATTGTATGTTATAATCCGGCAAGTAAAAACCCCCAAGACTGACTGGAAATCAGATCCAAATATGCGATGTCAAGTGTTCATTGCTTAAATGATCATTTCAAACTGATGGCAACTGGCTACTTTTAAGTTGCAATGGGTTAAAAGGGCAACTCTTTTAAATAGTAATGTAAAATTCCATAATTGCACTGGACTATAGCTGGCGCGTTCGCAGATGGCAGCGGACAGTAACCACGCTAATGCTGCATGCGACTGTTTATGTGGAGTCTACCTTGGGATTGAATATACTGTAGATCCTTAAATACATATATTCTTAGGCACTTGAGCTCTTGGATTCTTAGACACTTGAAACTTACATTCCTAGACAGTTAGATTCTTAGAACCTTAGGTTCTTAATTTCAGAATATTTTATTCTTAGATTCTCAGGTTCTTAGATGCTTAGGCACTTGGATTATTTTCTTCTTATCTTCTTTTTATGGTCAGCCTACCGCAAAGGCTGCAGCGCTGCGAGATGATAAGTGTCCGTGCATGTTAGATTTGAAACGCTGCACGTTGTAGCCGTCGGTAAACAAATTCCCCGGCAGCTCATTCTACAGCGTAGAAGTTCTCAAAGAGAAAGAATGCTGGAGGAGACTGGTTCGGGGAGTAGGGACCTCGTCCTGCTAAGGATGAGCTCGCAGAGCCTCTCTAGTGTTCCTCGTTCGGACGGCCTTTGGTGTTATTATCTGGAAGAGCTCACTCGAACATCTTCCGTGATAGAATCTGCAAAACAGGACAGGTCAGCCACTCTTCTTTGATGATCCAGGCTGTGGAGGTCTTTTGTGAGATTCTGGGTAGTGTTCAGAAGCCTTGGAGAGTGCTTCGGAGCGCATCCCCACACATGGGAGCAAAACTCCAACGATGGTCGGATCTGTGCCTCGTAGAGCAGCAGTAGTTGCTCCGGTATATACAGCTTCCTACAGCGGAACAAAACTCCAAGCTTCTGGGATGCCGTTTCAGCATACTGACGACGTGGTCGTGCCAGGACATGTTATTGTTGAAGTTGATCCCCAAAAGCTTGACATCCAGACTTGACAATTTTGAATATGGAATTTTAGACTACGTCTGTTTTTATAAGAAACAGTCAATTTCAACAAGACTCACTTTATTCCATTCGCGTCGTACGCAAACGGCTTACCGAAATACACCAACTTACAAATCAGTTGTAGACAGGTAGCTCCTATATCAATGGTCACCAGTATCAAGTACTTAGGAATATATTTAGATTGCCATATCAAATGGAAGGAGCATACAGAATATGTTGTCAAAAAGATACGTTCCGTTATAAGCAAATTTAAGTTCCCTTCCACTATACTTACCTATGAACAGATGATCATTGTATACAAAGCACTTGTTGATAGTCATATACGATATTGTATTGTTGTGTGGGGCGCAGCATGTAAAAATAATATAAAACCTATAGAAATTATACAAAAACGTATAATAAAAATTTTATATAAAGTGAAATGTACATATCCTAGTGCCTTGTTATTTTCTAAAACAAAAATTCTAGATATCCGCCAAACATTTTTCATGTCATTAGGTATTTACCAATATAAAAATAAATCAAACTTGACAAAGTACGAATATAAATATGACATAAGATATGCATCTAATGTTGTACCAAAAGCAAGCAAAAATACTTTATTACGATGTCATACATTTCTTGCTCTAAGACTATACAATGAGATACCAGAAAGCATAAAATGTCTAGTGCCTTTAAATTCATTCAAGTGTGGTTTAAAACAATGGATAGTGAATAATAATCGTATTAAAATTCACCAAATTGTTGACATGCGTAATACCTATTATTACTAATATCTATAGAATGCATAATATTTAATAATAAATATTCCTGAATTAACCCTTATTTGTTGCTTCTATTTTATAATAATTACTTTGTACCAAAGCACAAGTTTTTAACTTTTTTGGGGCACTTTTGTTGTTTATTGTATTTTATTTATATTTACAATAAACGCTATACAGATCTCAATTATAGGTACACAAACAACCAATTTTTAGCAAAAAATGACCGTCAGGTGTTGCCAGGTGTTTTCGTTTAACATTCATCTTTTTCTATTTTCGATTATCCTTATCCTTAAGCATAATCATCTAAATTCAAATGCAAACCGTTAAGGTCACTATGCGTTATTAATAGACAATCTGGTTGCAGTGTGTGAATAGAAAAACAATGCTCATCTTTTACTCGGGACATAATTAATTGCATTAATTAGTGTAATCTCGTTTCGATGGCGTCACAAATGGTTAACGGCAATGAAAGTTTTATCATGAATGCATAATAATCATTTTGCTTTTCAACTTTCCGTGGTGACTTAGGCTGAATAGTTTTTATATGTACAGGGTGTTCTATGATTAAGTGAAAAATACTTTAGGAGAAGACAATATAGCTCATTTCCAACAAAAAAAGTCATATAAAACAGGGTCCGATTTTCTACTGTATCCAAGCCAACACTAGGTTCTTATAAACAACTGGGTTCTGCCAAGGAGTCACTCATTCAATCTGTTAGGAGTCAACATTACAGAAAATCTGATCTGGCAAGAACACTTTGCATCCCTTGCGACAGCTGCTGGTAAAAAGCTTGGGTACCTATTTAGAGCCAGGAAGTACTTCTCACCATGTAACCTCGGCACGCTATATAAAACCCAGATAAGACCGGGCCTGGAGTATTGCTCTCATATCTGGGGAGCTGCTGCCCCTACTACTCTGTCTATACTAGATGCCGTCCAGAGAAAGGCAATTCGACTAATTGGCGACCCGGCCTTAACGCGCCACCTGCAGTCACTTTAATTTATTAAAATGCAGGTTTTTGTATGCTTTAGCTGTAATCATATTCATGTACAAATGTCAGCTTGGAGTCAATTAAGACTTCCAAATATCTGTATGAGTTTGCTCGTTGAAGCTTATTGCCTCCAATCTCGAAGTAAACACATATTGGTTTAATTTTACGTGTGAATGTCATACTTAGCAAGGTTCAATAACATATTAATCTCCTTATACCGCTGACGCATACGGTCCAAATCTATTTTGCACTTTTATACTATCATCCACAGTATTAATGCTTTTAAATAATTTAAGATCATTAGCATAGAACAAATACTTACATTGCAGATCATTTACTATGTCGTAAATCAAAATCAAAACCAATAAAGGGCCAAGAACTGAACCTTGGGGTACACCTATTGTAGCCAATATAACCCCGATATTTCTAAACTATAACTTCATCATAGAGAAATAACTAAGAAATACCAAGGCTTTTTAACTCTCACTGAACTGAAGTCACTGAAAAGAGTTTATGCAGAACCTCTGTCTGTCCGTCCATCTGTCCGTATACAAAAGATAGCCAAAACTACAGGAGCTAGAGAAAAACTAAATACAGATTCGGAATCAGCATGAAAAAACTAGTGCGGAAAAAATCCGTTTTTGTCAATATCGCTATTTTTTTATTGGCACAATTTGAAATCATATGTGTTCCTGTATTAATGTTATATTTTTGAGGAACTGCAATGTAAAAGTCTCCGAGGTGCAATGGTAAAGTTTCTGTTTTGTATTCCAAAGATCCAGAGATCGATCCTCAAGCTAGACGACTTTTTTTTGTTATTATACTGGTGATATCATTTGAACGTATTTTGTTTAAGCTCTATAACGTTTAGAACAATTATTGTTGTTAACCTAAGATTCAGAGCGTTTGTCTGTCAACTTTGTACAAATTCCACAGTGAGAGCGCCGTGTTTGAATTTACTCAAGTGAATTCTTTCCTACTTTTTTGTTTTTCTGGAATTCACTTCAACACTTTTGACCATGCGTGTATGATGTCTCCGTGCTGAGATGTAATCAATTGATACGATGCACTTGTGACATGTTGTGATGACTCGCATTGTGTTTCTAACAAAGCGTCTGGAACGTGACTTTTTTCATGAACCGTCTGTAGCAACAGTAGGCCTTTTCAATGAGAAACATATTGGAAGGGTGCTTGACAAATAAACTTCCCTTTATCTGGCACAGGGAAAAGTTTGGGTAAACCATGCGGTATCCAACACTGAGGCTCTTATTTAGATGTAAGGGTTGACAGTTTGGATAAATAAAATAAATAAGTAGTGTTATTTATACTACGGCGACTCTCTAAAAAAGAAATCGCACTTAGGTTTCAAAATGTGCAGTCGCTATCAAAAGGATTATTTTTAAAGTTGCAATTGTTACAAAAACCTTCGAAGTTTTGCTGTCAGGATAAATAAAACGTGTATGGCCCACCTCTCTGAATGTGAGTTCACTATACATATATCTACTCCTCTAGCAAAAAAAGGGAGACAGTTATTCAGTAGTTACGCTCACAGGTCTTTTACTTCCCACACCGATAGGTGAGGGGAAACTTTGTCACAGTATTAATACCGCGGCGAGGATTGAAAACGCGCATGTTCTGAAAAAATCGTGTCAGTGGCGGCGCAGCAATAATAAAAAATAAAAAAAAATAAAAACGTCTCAAATTTTGTTTTTAGGCGTCTTAGCTGTTCCTGATTATTTGCTACTTTTTTTTTTGGTAGGGGTGAATTTGGGGTGGTTGGGGGGTGGGGGGTTGGAAAACTGAAAAATTTGTTGTATTCATAATGGGCTGTCCATTGACCTGTGAATGAAAAACCTAGCGGCATAATACACTTTTTTAGGTCCATTTGAACATTGCCTTGCTCAGTATAGAAACCAAGGGACTTACAATTTCTGATGTATACGAGTATTGTTTTAGATCGTTCTATATTGCGTAACGCAATTATTCAATTGATTTTAACGAACTTTTGACACAGTATTACTACCGCGGCGAGGATGTAAAACGTGTATATTTGGAAAAATCGTGTCAGTGGCGGTGCAGCAATAATAAAAGACTAAAAATATAAAAACAGCTCACACTTCGCTTTTAGATGGTTTAGAGGCTCATGATCGTTTTGCATCGTTCAGTTGAAGCATACAGAATGAAAACTGTGGCGTCCTAGTTTCTAAGGAGGCAGACGCAAGGAACTATTTACAAGAGTTTTTGTGTTGGACGTTTTTTTTCGGGAGGGTGGGCGTGATTTAGTTGCAAGGGGATTTCAGACTATAGCTTGATGCAATGGGAAAGCAATAAAACGAAATCATTATTATGTGTGGGAAGTACTGAGTCAATCAACTTGACTCCATTTTTTAATCTCTCTGTCGATTGTTTACTTCAACTATCAGATGATGTCCTAATGTCCATTACGTACAAATATGATACAATACCTTCCTTGCTAAAGTGGCCACACACTACTATTTCTGCCAATTCCAACATCTAATCAGAGAAATTTGAACTTTTAACTATTACGGATAGAAATGTCAACATTTAGCTTCTTAGCAACATCATTTTTTATGGTCAGCCTCCCGCAAAGGCTGAAAGCCTATGGCGCTGTAGAAGCACTACGAGAGTATAAGTGTCTGTGCACGTTAGATTTAAAACGCTGCAGGTTGTAGCCGTCGGGAAACAAATTCCCCGGGCAGCTCATTCCACAGCGTCGAAGTTCTCCAAAAGAAGGAATGCTGGAGGAGACTGGTTCGGGGAGTAGAGACCTCGACCTGGTAAGGATGAGCTCGCAGAGCCTCTCTGGTGTTATTATTTCTTATTTCTTTTCAAACTAGCGCATGGTATGAATGATTGCCCTTCTCTTTTATTACATCTTGACTTCAATGTCACTGCAGTTGCATTGCGGTCGTTTGATTCCTTCCGGATAAAGAGATGGAACACAAACTTAGGAGTGAACTCTCCCATAAATTTTTCTACAAAAAATTTTAAATGCATTTCTGGTAGATGTGATATACACGCAGACTCATTAAGTTCTATTTTAGTGGCTCTCGCTGATTCATATCACCAAATATATTGATTTTCTCTAGTGTACAATCTGAATTTTTGTTTAACAAGTGAATATTGCTGATTTGTTTTTTTTTATTTTGAATGTATGAGTCATAAATTAGTGCTTCTTGGTTTCTTATTTTATGTATGTTGATGGGATTGTTACTTTTATGCACCATGCTTAATTTGAATTTTGTAATAAGTCCTTTAAGCCATTTTACTTCCCACACCGATAGGTGAGGGGAGTATTGTGATCGCGAAAATGTTCGATTTTGAGATAATAGGCTTTTTGGGCGTTTTATGATGTCTACATAACGAAAATCCACGTCACTCATTTCCGTCGGTCTGTCTGTCTGTCTGTCTGTCTGTCTGTCTGTCTGTCTGTCTGTCTGTCTGTCTGTCGGTCTGTCTGTCTGTCTGTCTGTCGCTTTTTTCTAGCCTCGTAATCTCAGCAACCGCTGCATGGATTGTGATGAAATTTGGGCAACGATATGCTGTGGGGTCGTAGTAGGTAATGTTGCTATAATTTTGAAAATCGGTGCATGGGCGGCGGAGTAATTAGCAAAAAACAAAAAAAATTAAATATTGCTTAAACTTCGTTTTTAGGCGTTTTAGGGGTTCCTGATCATTTTTTACTTTTTTTTTGGGTGGGGGTGAAATTGGGGTGGTTGGGGGGTGGGGGGTTGTAAAATTGAAAAATTTGTTGCTTTCGTAATAGACTGTCCACTGACCCATGAAGGAAGACCTATCAACATAAATAACTTTTTTAGGTCCATCCGAACATTCCCTTGCCTATTACAGAAACCAAAGGACTTTTCTGGTGTAAACATACGAGAGTATTGCTTTAGATCCTTCTATATTGTGTTACAAGGAAACTGTTGAATTGATTTTAATGAAATTTTGACACAGTATTACTACCGTCGCGAGGATGGAAAACGCGTATGGTTTTTATAAATCGTGCCAGTGGCGGCGCAGAAATAATGAAAAAAGTAAAAATATAAAAACAGCTCAAACTTCGTTTTTAAGCATTTTAGAGGCTCCTGATCATTTTCAGCGTTTTTTTGGGTGGGGTGAAATTGGCGTGGTTAGGGGGTGGGGGGTTGAAAAACTGAAAAATTTCTTGTATTCATAATAGGCTGTCCACTAGCCTGTGAAGAAAGACCTAGCGACATAAATCAACTTTTTAGGTACACCCCAACATTGTCCTAGTCTATTGCGGAAACTAAGGGACGTAGAATTTGCTGTACACATACGTGTATTGCTTTAGATCATTTTGTATTTTGTAACGTGGACACTGCTAAATTGATTCTAATGAAATTTTGACACAGTATTACTGCCGTGGCGAGGATGGAAAACGCGTATGGTTTTTATTAATCGTGCCAGTGGCGGCGCAGAAATAATAAAAAAAACTAAAAATATAAAGACAGCTCAAACTTCGTTTTTAGATGCTTTAGGCTGTCCATTGACCTCTGAAGGAAAGACCTAGCGGCATAAGACAATTTTAGGAGGGGGGAGGCTGCCGATGATTTGGTTGCAAGGGGATCTCAGACTAAAGCTGCATGCTATGGGAAAATAATAAACTGATATCAGAGTAATGTGTGGGAAGTACTGAGTCAATCAACTTGACTCCATTTTTTTTATTTTTTCTGTTTCTTGATTGTTCTTTTATGAATACTTTTTCCTGTAATTGGAACTTTGTTCTGTTGGGAAATAAACTATTTACTATTATCTGGGAGAGCTCACTGGAACATCTTCTGTGATAGAATCTGTAAAACAGGGACAGGTCAGCCACCCTTCTTCGATGTTCCAGGCTATGGAGGTCCCTTGTGAGGTTAGGCGTATCGATTACTCTAATTGCTCTTTTCTGGATAGTGTCCAGAAGCTTTAGAGAATGCTTCGGAGCGCATCCCCACACATGGGAGCAATACTACAACGATGGTCGGATCTGTGCCTTATAGAGCAGCAATAGCTCCTCTGGTGTATACAGCTTCCTACAGCGGAACAAAACTCCAAGCTTCTTGGATGCCGTTTTAGCAATACTGACGACGTGGTCATGCCAGGACATGTTATTGTTGATGTTGATCCCCAAAAGCTTGACGGAGGGAGACTCGACTATTGGGTGATCCTCCATTTCCACAGTTGGTAAGCCTACGTGAAACTTCTTTGCCAGAGATGGGTCGTTCAAAAAACTATTCAGCCACTGGCGCAAGCTAGGTGGTAGTCCATGAGCAGCAAGCTTGACCAGTAGTCCCACATGGCACACCCTATCGAAGGCTTTCGATATGTCAAATGCAACAAGACGGGATTCGCCATGATTTTCAATTGCTCTGTCGCACAAGTGAGTGACGCAGGCCAGATCACCCGTAGACCTATGCTTACGGAAGCCATACTGGCGATCATTTATGATATTATTGTTGTCTAGGTATTTCAGGAACTATGTGTTAATGACAGTCTCCATAACCTTAGACATGATGCTGATAAGAGCCACAGCTCTACAATTGGTGGGATGGATTTTTTTGCCGTTCTTAGGAATAGGTTGTACGCAGCCAATCTTCCATGAAGCGGGAAACACGCCTGGCTGATACAATAATTTGAAGTGCTTGCAAAGAATAGGTGTTCGTTACTTAAAAAATCCGGGTTTCGTAAACATTATAACATAAACAGTAGCACGCTTGAAATCACACAACGTAGGATGCTGAGGATTGTCTTTATGTATTATCGGATGAGTTCTAAAAAAATTGCACAATGTTTATTTTCATACAGATAAGGGATTTCCGGAGAAAAAGATACCGCGCTTGTTCGGCCTTCTTTTGTTTTGTTAGGATAAACACTGTGCTTGTTGATTAATAAGACAATGCAAAGCCACAATTATTCTTTTAGATCTTAGTATAAACGCTGATCTAAGAATGCAAATTTAAGTTTGAGGCAAACAGAAGCTTGGAAATGCCACGATGAAATTTGAGCGAATATGTATTTTAATGCATCTAGATTTGTGGAAGGATTAGATTACTCAGGCATATTGTCTCAATTCTTGGTATTTTATATTTCAAATTTTCGAAACCGAATGATAAAAAAAACCCTTATTTGGCTCTCTATTAGGATGAAAACTCGTGTTCTAGATGATCTGAGGGCACTCATTACACATCCGGTCGCTGTTCTATGTTTCAGTTTCGTTTAAATAAAATCGATGGACCTTTTTAAGGCAAGTCAGAGATTAAAGCAGATAATGATAAAGCAAAAAAAAGTATGGACTCCTATGCATACACTCTGTTGCCTACACTCCGTGAAAAATGTTCTCTAAAAATGTTAGTATTTTGAAAAAAATAATTTTGGAGCTCGATGGCGTCAATCAGCTGACCAAAAAGTGTAACAGAAAAAAAATTAGAAATATTCTGATTTTAGCGAGAATGGCCCTTATATTACAATATTGTGCTATATACAGAAAATCCCATTTTTTGTGTTTAAAAAAGTCGTCCAATTTCGGAAAACGCTTGAAAATTAGCGAAAACGTGATTCAGGAAATCTTTTTAACAATATACATTGTAGTCTGCTGGTATACAATAATACCTTAAACAGGTTGCTCACTGTCATTGTTTGTTAGATAATAGCGTTCAGACGCCCAGCGTTAGAGCGTCACCGTCATAGTACCGATTCGAGAAAGGTCGCCAGTTATCGTGGTACCGGCAGTACTGTCGTACTGTGTGCTGGGTGGTCTTCGGTTTCGTTTATCGTAATATACACACTCAGACCCCGTCGCGGATAATTTTAACTGCTAAGCACCGTGATTTTATACACTCCTCAAGGCGTAATTCACTACGTAGGATCGTCGACCATCCCAATAGCTGCAGAATTTGTTCATTTCTCATCATAAGGGTAAACCTAGCGCAGCAGCTACATGCGCGGTCAGCATTTGGATGAGCGACCGAGGGAGGACCCTCCACCCGACCGTCTGGAGAGGTTGCATCATTCCAACGAGGCTGTTATCGTGGTACCGGCAGTACTGTCGTACTGTGTGCTGGGTGGTCTTCGGTTTCGTTTTATCTTTGATATATACACACTCAGACCATGATGCGGATAATTTTAACTGCTAAGCACCGTGATTTTATACACTCCTCAAGGCGTCATTCACTACGTAGGGTCGTCGACCATCCCAATAGCTGCAGAATTTGTTCATTATAAGGGTGAACTAAACGCAGCAGCTACATCGCGGTCAGCACTTGGACGAGCGACCGAGGGGGGACCTTCCAACCGACCGTCTGGGGAGGTTGCATCATTCCAACGAGGCTGTTATTATCGTGGTACCGGCAGTACTGTCGTACTGTGTGCTGGGTGGTCTTCGGTTTCGTTTTATCTTTGATATATACACACTCAGACCATGATGCGGATAATTTTAACTGCTAAGCACCGTGATTTTATACACTCGTCACTGAGTATGGAGGGTCGTCGACCATTCCTATAATTGCAGAATCTGTTCAGAGTTAGGACGGCTTTATACATATGAGCTACTTTTAAATTTTTAGTTTTTTTATTATTGCTGCGCCACCACTGATACATATTTCTGCCAAAATTTCATTAAAACCAATTCAATAGTTTCCACGTCACACAATACAATACAATACGATCTAGAGCAATACTTGTTTATATATCAGAAAATTCTAAGTCCCTTGGTTTCTGTAATAGGCAGCACCTAAAAAAGTGTATTATACCACTAGGTTTTTCTTTCACAGGTCAATGTTATACAGGGTGTCCAGTTAGTGTGTAACTCTTCGATATCTCGCAAGGTATACCTGACAGAAGAAAATGTCAAATACAAAAGTTATTTTGCTACTTAGACGCATATTATTCTAAAATATTCTGAAATACACAGGGTGTTGCGGGAAAGTAAGATAGTGATCAACTTGATTTTTTTATATGGAACCATAACTTTATCTTAAATTTTTCTAGTTTCCATCATTGATCTCTATTCAACCCTAAAATATTTTTGGGATCGGTTGCGACGTTGCTAAGTTTAGTTATAATTTATTTTCTATCAATTTCCGGATTTGCAAGGTTGCAAGTAATACGTCCAAATTGATATATTCCTTTAACTTTTCTCAATAATATTATACAGAGAGTTACCTGAATATTAAGTGGATATTATTTTGGATGTTACCAGCAATTTGTATCTACCAGAGTATTTTTGGCAGAATTTTAAATTACGGAAATTTGAAGGTTATTTTACTTTGTTTTTTAAATGTAACACCCTGTATGTTTTATTTTAAATCGAAATATCTACTAATACCCTATCTCGCCTTGTAATATTTCTTTCGCGTTTGCAGCGTTGCCAAGTTATAAATTATTTTTCCAAATTTTCAAACAAATATCCCCGATTTTAATTTATTTTAAATAGAATCCTCTACTTTTAACCTACTTACGATATACTACGGAATAAGAAATATATTTTGAGCTTAGCTATTTTAAAACAATTAGGTCAATATCAAGACCATATTAAGGATGAAGGACTTATGAGTTTTAAGGTGGTTTTAAGAATATTCTGGATATGGGCGTCTATTGCGCCATATTTTTTGAGTTACTGATTACCGCAATTATTTTATATACGTAACTGTATTTGATAATAGCACAATTCCTGAACATATATTGCAAGTAAACCCTTGCATTTTGAAACAAATATATATGCGACTTTATATTTTACCCTAAAAGAATTGAATATTTTTTAATTAAGATTTTCATCAGAATTGTAATATATTTGGAGGGCTCTCACTTTTTAGAACTATCTTATAAAGTTTCATCAATAAATTGTGAATCGTTTTATTTTTTTCATTGTAGTAATCGCGAAAATTCTGAATCTATGATCATAAAATAATAATAGATGTTATATATACTCATCATCTACACATTTATACTCCATGTTGTAAATGTCTAGATAAAAAAGCTTTCCGTTTTCATGATAGAGCACTGATAAAATGTACATAAAACCAACTTATCTTTATACTTCATTTTGTCTGCCAAAATATCTACAGGAAAGCAACCTTAAGATAGAATAGTTATTTCGTGGCCTCAAGTTATGATGTCTTAAAGCCTAAAGGATTAAACAAAGCTTTAAGAACAGAAGAATGAGTATTTATCGGAGACTTAACACAGAATTGCTCAAATACTTGTGGTTTTAAGGCTATCTTCATCGAAAGCCGTGACAGCTCTCTTAAGTGTGGGCCCTCCCGGCTGTGTGGAGGTTATATCACTGCCTTAATGAAGTTCTTAAAGCAAGTTTGCTTTAAAAGGGTATGAAATACTGAGCTGTATCAGCCTTCTGCAGGTTTCGATAAAACTAAAAATGTTTCTTGGGCAGACGGTTATCCAAAAAATGGTGAATACGGGCAAAGACTGTTTTGCTTTTACTTCCCACACCGATAGGTGAGGGGAGTATTGTGATCGCGAAAATTTTCGATTTTGAGATAATACGCTTTTTGGGCGTTTTGTGATGTCTACATAACGAAAATCCACGTCACTCATTTCCGTCGGTCTGTCTGTCTGTCTGTCGGTCTGTCTGTCTGTCTGTCTGTCGCTTTTTTCTAGCCTCGTAATCTCAGCAACCGCTGCATGGATTGTGATGAAATTTGGGCAGCGATATGCTGTGGGGTCGTAGTAGGTAATGTTCCTATAATTTTGAAAATCGGTGCATGGGCGGCGGAGTAATTAGCAAGAAACAAAAAAAAATTTAAATATTGCTTAAACTTCGTTTTTAGGCGTTTTAGGGGTTCCTGATCATTTTTTACTTTTTTTTTTGGGTGGGGGTGAAATTGGGGTGGTTGGGGTGGGGGGTTGTAAAATTGAAAAATTTGTTGCTTGCATAATAGACTGTCCACTGACCCATGAAGGAAGACTAGCAACATAAATAACTTTTTTAGGTCCATCCGAACATTGCCTTGCCTATTACAGAAACCAAAGGACTTTCTGGTGTAAACATATGAGAGTATTGCTTTAGATCCTTCCATATTGTGTTACAAGTAAACTGTTGAATTGATGTTAATGAAATTTTGACACAGTATTACTACCATGAGGATTGAAAACGCGTATGGTTTTTATAAATCGTGCCAGTGGCGGCGCAGAAATAATAAAAGAAGTAAAAATATAAAAACAGCTCAAACTTCGTTTTTAAGCATTTTAGAGGTTCCTGATGATTTTCTGCGTTTTTTTGGGTGGGGTGAAATTGGGGTGGTTAGGGGTTAGGGGGTTGAAAAACTGAAAAATTTCTTGTATTCAGAATAGGCTGTCCACTAGCCTGTGAAGGAAGACCTAGTGACATCAATCAACTATGTAGGTCCATCCCAACATTGTCCTAGTCTATTACGGACTAAGGGACGTAGAATTTTCTGTATACATACGAGTATTGCTTTAGATAATTTTGTATTTGGTAACGTGGACACTGCTAAATTGATTCTAATGAAATTTTGACACAGTATTACTGCCGTGGCGAGGATGGAAAACGCGTATGGTTTTTATAAATCGTGCCAGTGGCGGCGCAGAAATAATTTTGGGGGGGGGAGGCTGCCGATGATTTGGTTGCAAGGGGATCTCAGACTAATGCTTCATGCAATGGGAAAATAATAAACTGATATCACAGTAATGTGTGGGAAGTACTGAGTCAATCAACTTGACTCCATTTTTCTGTATGCGGTCAGCCTAAAATCAGTGTTTAGCGTAACTGCATGATTTCAAGACTTCTTCGTAAAATCTTGGAAATTCTAAAAAAACGACACAGATATTACACGTTATTCCCATCTCTACCTAAATGCAACTTGCAAACTGCATCACTCGGTCGGCGCAGAGTATTTGCGTAATAGCGTTAGATGCGGACCGTGTGTCGGCTCTCTTGATCTCCCCATAAACTGTGTTGTCTGCATAAAAAGCTCTAACCCAGATTCCTTTTGCAGACTCCTACGTTCGCCGTTTTCGTATTGCTCCACGGGGATTTATTTATTGTGCCACGACCAGGCCGTTCTTTGGTTGGTTCGCTGCTAGCTGCGAGCAGTGCGAGCATAGCCTGGTTGGCAAACAAGAAATAAGGTTGTTTATGTGTGTTACCACTGAATTATAAAGACTGCTTTAGACTTAGACTACCTTATTTTTTGGACTCATGATACTACGACATTAGAAGGTATGCTCACGCGCATGATGTCTTCCGTCTCGCTTCCACCTGTGACGTCAGCGTGTGACAAACGGGGTTTGTTTACTCGTTTAGTTACAGGTTATAGCCGAACATTTTCTGTTTTCTTGAGTTTACCTCGTTTACCGTAGTAAAGTTTGATAAAACATTAATTATTTGCGATTCTGGAGTTTAACACATATTTGAACAATGATTTATTGTGTGGTTGTGGGATGTAATAATAAAAAAGTAAAAACTATTCGTCACAATACCGCTACTTGAGATGGTTTGGAAAATTTGGCAGGTTTCATTGCATTTAAGTTGAAAAATAAGGAGAAACTGGGTTATATCCCAGATTGCACAGATACTTCTCTCAGTTGGGTCAACCATTTAACAGAAGGTGGACTACAAAAACATACAGATGAGTTCTTGGCAAAATGTAATGAGTTCGGACATATCTTTTCCAACTATAATGGAAACGCTTCGAAAATTGAAAAAAAAAAAACTATCTTGCGAATTTAAACAAATTATCAGAGAATGTATATGTGACTGCTGAAGCAAAGATGACCTTGTTTTCTAGATGCAAAATGTATTTCAGAATACGAATTCTTGATAGAGGAATTAGAGAGACCTCGAGTATTAGAAAACTGAAATTCACTAACATTGTAAAATAGTATAAAGTAATAAGTATACAGGGTCCTGCGACGGTGTATCTAGCTTTCCTAGCGCCTTTCCTATTTGGAATAAAAAAAAGCTACATAAAATAAAAAATGCGCTAAAAGATGGTTGGAGATTTACAGGTTGCAGAACGTATTTTGATATTTCATTTTTAGTTCATATAGAGAAAGACTAGTTCTATATGCTCTTATTCACCCCTTTTTCAGTTCTTATTGTTTGTCCAAAATATATATATCCCCATGGACTCATATACAGAATCAATACCTAACTACAACACAAGAGAGCAACAAATAATGTGCCCTATACCCAGGCCATCAGAAACCATCACTACAAGTGGATCAAACTTTTTAATTCAAACATATTATTAAACAGATACATCGTTGAAAAAAATTGAGGAAAAACCTGTTGTTACTAGGAATCTTTAGTATACGAGAATTCACCTGTACTAACTAAATACAATGCCCAGAAAGATATTGTATTGTTGTATTGTGATTGTTTTTATTTTATATTTAACATATACGCGGTTGTGACATATATTTGAATAAACAAAAAATAAGAAAATTTGGTAATGTATTTTTCCACCAATCATTAGCAGAAAAATGTCAATATTCATTCGCCATAAACATAATGCCATTATGCTTGTTCATGATTTTTAAAAACCTTTAATGACAAAATCATGTTATTTATTTCTTGTCTACCTTTTATTAAGATACAGTAAATACATAATTATGCAAATTGGCTTGAAGAGCTGGTGATGTAACATCATAATCTATATATAAAAAATAAGAACGGTAATCAAAGGCTCCTGAATGGAGTATATAAAAATTCCACCCCCTACCCGAGACATTTTCCCACAAAAAGGTGGTTTCACTAGGCACTCCAATCAACCTCTTATATGAGATTTCAGAAAAATACGTCCAGACCGCTCTGGCTCTGTTCTTTTTCCACAATGTACATTTTTTTGAGTACATAGATTCAAATTTTTGTATCTGAAATTCAGAACGCTCGGAACTACTGCAAACGGGTCAGGCGTCGATTAATATCAATTCTCTGTATAACTATTTCACCAATTTTTTATTCAGATACAGAGCAATATGTATCGTTTATATTATACTGTGCATGAGCTATTTTCATTTTGTATGAATATTAAATATCTAAGACAGATATAACAGGAAACGAAATAAAACTTTCAAAAATCAATGCTTTGGCGCCATGTGCTCGTACACTTTTGTCACACGGTGACGTCATGCGCAGACCGGTTTGAAATCTGTCCGCCAAGTGATCATATCTGTCAGTGTCGTAGTATCATGTTTTGGACTGGTTTCATTCATTGACCTAGAATTTGAGTGCAAAATATTATGATAGAGCATTTTACCCCTGTCTCACACTGCACTGATAACTCTTGGTTCTAGACTTTGCACATTAGGTACATCCTGTTTACAGATGTTATCTGTCAACAGTGTCAGCTGAGGAGCAGACTTTCAAGTTGCATTTTGTCCATTATTACAAATTTTCAAGAGCAGCAAAAAACCAGCACAGAGAAACCAAATCACAGAGAAAAAAAAACTTTGGGACAATACACCCACCGGCACGATAAACGGAGCACTTGAGGTATTATGACTAATTTTTTTAAATATAAATTTTGTAATGTTTCATTGTGCTAAATACTTACCCGCAAGGAAAGCATCAATTTTTAATTAATTTCTAAGAACAAACAACCGTTTATTTGAAAAAAAGACTAGATTTAATAAGAAGTGTACTAAAATGAAATTGTATAATAGGGTACTTGCAGAGGTCGTGAAATCGCCTCGGGAGTATACATAGTGTAAAGAAAACCATATCAAGAAGCAGTAGGAAACAAAAAACATGATTTTACTGACGGCCAAAAAAAGATATTTGCGAAATAAAATAAGGATATATTCAAATTTTTCCACGTGACTTAAAACAAGGGCTGACGTCACAGGTATCTTATCGATATCGACAATCGATACTGCTACAGCGCAGGTCAGTGAGATTCAAGTGCAAACTAGAGATGATCTGAATTCTTTAACAATGCGACTCAATTTATTGATACTTAAACCATTGATTGATCTTAAACATATTTGAAACAGGCAATTAACCCACTAGCATTTTCGTTGCAATATATTTTTATATCTGATAGCCTAAATACTTTAATCAATGCTGATAGGTATCACAGTTCATCCTGTTTGAGACCGAGATTCGCAACTAATCGAAGCCATCATTTTATTTCGGCGCATCCCATTATGAATGAATCCAAAGATAGAATCTAATTCAAGCCCATCCCTACAAAGTGAATTAGTAATCTAGCCTAACTTTTATTCTTTTGACTTTTGTACTTTTATGTGTGACTGTGTTTTGTGGATATAAAATGATCAATGTCAAAATGTTAGGTTAGCACTGGCTATCGATATCGAATATCAATATTTTACATCCCATCACTATACGATATCACTGACGTCAGAGGTTGTTTGCGCGGCATTTTCCGGCATTTGAAATAATTTTTGGAATATCTCTCACAGCCGATTCCAAAAAACCAAACAAGTGATTTTGTCATGTTTACTAGGCTCTAAGGAACGCGTAAACGACATAATATTTTTTTCTGCAAGTACCCTATTGTATCACTCAAAACTGCATAGTTGGGTTCTTAAGTCTTTAATAAATTTGACAGACGTCTGTCAAAGTTTTGCTGTATTTAGCAGGTCGTTTACAAGTTTTGCTGTGTTTATTTGAGCTACAAATGCCTGATCTTTTTCCCTAAACCGCGGCTGTTATGGTTGCGTTGATTCAAGAAGGAAGAGGAGAGAAGAGGAGAGAGAGAGCATATTAAAAACAATTCTTTGAGATAATAAAATATTAGGGGTTACATTTAAAAAAAGAGAGAAAATCTAGATTTTGCATTCTACATCACCCTGTATACGAATATACGTCACGGGCTTTTTCATAGCCGATTTTAAAACTAGAGGATATTTTTAATCTTTTCATGTAAAAAACATAATTTTTGATTTATTACTTTTTGATATACAGTACGTTGATTTGACCGCGATTTGGATATAAAAATGGTCATAACTTTTGAAATACCCTGTATAATGTAACAAAACCCTATATTGGAAGAACGGAAATCATTAGTAGAATTTGAATATGGAATAATATATAGAGTGTCTCATTTAAAAAAATGCATGTTTGCATCACCACGTAGTTATGGATCACCCTGTATAAATCTGAATATTTCCTGAGTAAGTAGCATATCCGTGGCTACAACTTTTATATACAACTTTTTCGCTATCTTCTACAGTAGTGGAGCGACCGAGCCGGTACTAAAAAATCACCCTGATATCAAAATATGACAGTGTGTGGCTGACCATAATCCAAAGTTCAGTTATAGGAACGCCGCACTTCTAAGTCTGCAAGTCAGCACGGTGGTAAAAAATCGGGCAAAATTACAATCTATTTGCATTTGTCATCTACCATGAAAGGCACCGCCTAACTCCCATAACCACATCTGAATAAATTCAAATTATCCGCGAGATTAGAGATAATTACAAGGTGCGCGATATACTCGCATACATCATATCCGTTATCTCTGTCTGTCGGTCTGTCCCGGATAGAGATGAGATTCGATACGATCTACGATACTACAGTGTATCGATAGTTTCTGATTTTAAATAAAATAGCAGTCTCGTGTCCGAGCGTAGAAAAGGTATCTGTTGTGGGCAAACTCGCTAAGGTTCAGAGGCTTGCAGCACTAAGCATAGCGGGTAGTGATGTAAACTTTAGTTACTTTGAGTGACTTGTGACGACTGGTCACATTCCACTCCAGGACTAGTTCCTCGGAATTCGTTACTCGTTACTTTAGTTACGTTTTAGATACCTACGTATGTTCAAGAGTTTACTTTAACCACGCTTCTTTTGACTTAGTTTAGTTATTTTGTAGAACACTGAGATCGATAAGTATATTTAGTAAGTATTTATAATACGAAGATGGATATGTTATTAAAAAACAAGAATCAAACTAAAACCTACATAAACCACCGCTACCGATAATGTGTTTGTGTATGTGTTGTGTATCCTGAATACACAGAAAAAATACTATTGCGTTTCCAATTAATTGTTAGTATTTGGATGTTTTTCCATCACTTTAAATATATTTGCAGTTGTTTCAAATCCATGTCATTGAAAGAATTCAATGTTTATATTCGAAGTAATCACAGGTACACCAATAAATTCAAAATAATTTTATATTCGTTCTGACGATATGTATAATCCTTCTAATACCAGTATTAACATATAATGCAATCAAAACATCCTTTTGTTTTCGAAATTTATCCTATGTTTATTTTAAGCAAAGCATACAATCTATTCAATGTACAAAAATTATTACTGCAACAGCAGTTCGTCATAATTCATCTGATAACAATTAATTTTGAATTTGTGGTTCTTGGGTTTTTAGGCCGGCGTCGTTTAGCGTTAAAGCTTGACGTTTCGCCACCACGAGTGGATGGCATCCTCAGAAGCTATTTCACTTCGGCGACTTCCAAAATACTGTAAGTACTGTAAGTATTTTGGAAGTCGCCGAAGTGAAATAGCTTCCACCACGAGTGGATGGCATCTTCAGAAGCTATTTCACTTCGGCGACTTCCAAAATACTGTAAGTACTGTAAGTATTTTGGAAGTCGCCGAAGTGAAATAGCTTCTGAAGATGCCATCCACTCGTGGTGGCGAAACGTCAAGCTTTAACGCTAAACGACGTCGGCCTAAAAACCCAAGAACCACAAATTCATTGGACGATGGCCGCGAAAGCCTTACACAGTAAACAATTAATTTTGTTTCAATGGCCCTTGTCGTTCGCTGAACTATAATCAGTATTCGGCGGGGCTGATGTCCCGATTCAATGAAGGTAAGAATAAAGAACAGGGGGATGATCTCAGTGTTACTATCGCCGCGAACCCGCGAACATGGGCGATGTTGTTCCATTGTGTTGTTTCGATGTTAGCCGTGTTGTGTCATTTCGTGGTTTTGCGTATTACATCAGCAATTATTGTGTGATTTAAATGTGTCGAGTTATATATGGACCTACTGCGAAATTGGGGCTTAGAAGAGCTAACACCCACATTTGAATGTAGGTATTTAGATTAGTCAGACAGTTATATTTCAGGTAATAATGCAACAACTGGTGCAGGCTTATAGTGTGTACCATTCCCGGTCCAATACGCTCTGGTGCAGTCCTGGAATTTGCTGGTTGCGGACGGCACCGGCGTGGCGTGACCGTAGTGACTGTTAGCGCGGACTCAGGACTGTGTATCGAACTCTCTGAGTAAAGAGCAGAAGTAACGAAAGACTTGTCATCTTTAGTTACTCATTAGAAACGATTACTCGATTACTTTGTGATAGTTACTTAATTATTTCACATCACTAATAACAGGTGCCTTGAGGACAACACCCACTGCTGTCCTGGAGGTACTTTTGGGCTTGCCGCCTCTGCATCTCTGGATAGAAAGAGAGGCGATGTCAGCCTGTCTAAGAATTGGTGACGGGGAAACGTGGGTGGCACGAGATCCATCACAGGGTGGAAAGAGCCAAAGATACCTTACGTCTAGATAATAGAGTCTCCCGGAAAGGGACGATTGGATGAGCTATATTGATAGTGAAACACTCGACGGAAGTCGAACAGTGTTCAGAACAAAGCTCTGACCACCAGGCAGCTCTGAAAGCGGTGGCGGCTTCGAAGACCAGATCAGCTCACAAGAAGGTGACATTGTTGTAGGTCACCGGACACATTTGTGTACCGGGTAACGAGAGAGCGAACCGATTAGGTGGGATAGGGGCCAGCAGCCCCTGCATCGGCCCAGAACCTATGCTGGGAATTAGCAGACGCCAGGTCAATGTGGCCCTGGACAACTGATGGGCCTACAAGGAACTGGCGAAAGCCTGGTTAGAGAGAGAGAGAGACGACGTCAGGCATGCCAAAATTCATTCATAGCAGGCCCTGGTAAGGGTCGAACGCTATAGCTTCTGACTAAAGGCAGAGACACGCTCAATTTTCTGGTGGGGGTTCTCACTGGCCATTGCCGGCTGAATAGACATTTGTCACTCATGAGAGTGGTAGGGGACCCCATTTGCTCCAGATGCTGGGAGGAGGACGAGACAGCGTTCCCCTTCCTGAGCAGATGCGCTGTATATCACATCCTCAGGGTGCAGATATTCGGCACGACTAAGTTCGGGGAGGAGTCACTATACTCAGCGAGATGGTCGGACATACTGACTTTCGTCAAGAGGTCTAGTAGGTTCAACAATGATCTTTCTAACACATAGGATGATTTTACTGTTTTCAGTGGCGGCTCAGTGGGGTTAGCAAAAAGGGACAAACACGGCCTACTTGCCTGGCTTCGCCTCCCCATCACTACTACTACTACTACTATTACTTATATGGACTAGCAAGTGACGGATCGTAGTGGCATAACTACAGTTTAATTATGGAAGGAGATAAATATGGTCTGGAGTTAGCAGTGAATCTAATAATAATTTTAGTGCCTTCCGGGGGGGGGAGGTTGTTGTTTAGCTTGACATGTTTCATTCTGTCAGAATTTCATATCTTCTATCCATATAAGTAAAACGATAATGACGAAATTAATTATATTCAGCATTTTTTAACTGCTCCAACACAGCATACACTGCGATGCGTACAAAACGCGATATCGATATCGATCTTTTCGCGCGTATCGATACATCTCTATTCCCAGTCGGGGACCTTTTTGTCTGTGTGGATGACGAAGACGGCGCCAAGTTTCACTTGCCCTCGGGCCGATCTAGAATATCGGCGCTTATAAATAAATAATTTGTTAGTCACGGTCTGAATGTTTCGGCTGGGCAGGAAAAGCGCGGCCAATAAAAAAGACATTTGTTCGGTCATTTGTCATCTTGTACTTTATTATCTGATCTTACCTCCCATACCGTAAGGGAGGGGTGGATTGTGACCGTGATAGAAAATTTTCGATTTTGAGACAATATACAGGTTGTTAATTTAGTATGTTAACTTTAACCACGAATAGTACTCCGAAAAATATAAAGAAAATGTCATATGAACATGGGTCCGGAAATGCTTCCTGAGGGAGCTACGCTCCTTTGCATGGGACACCCTGAAGACGGTTTTCCCTCGATATTGTCGAAACCATTCATAACAAAATTACGAAATTAGGTACGATGGGTAAACTATTGACGCTGAATCTCATTCTGAATTCAGAATTTCATAATTTTAATTAGAGGCGTATCATACGGGAGGAGTTAAGGGTAAAAATAACCCCATTTCCTAAATGGTAATTTTTTTGACATTTTGATTTTAGAACATGGTATTTCGGAGATTTCTACGTAAAAATGGTCTCTTGGTACATTTCGATAGGGCTAACCGTTTTCGAAAAAAATGCAAATTATTGAATCGATGCAGGCTATTGTAAATAAATAAATGTTCATCTATTTAGTAAGTGTGCTGTGAAAAACAATTGCAGTAATTGATAAACAACTTGAGAACTGTCAGTTTATTAAGTTTAGAGTATGTTGTCAAGTAGAAGTAGAATCATTTGCATTTTTCTCGAAAACGGTTAGCCCTATCGAGATGTACCAAGAGACCATTTTTACGTAGAAATCTATGAATCTAAGATCAAAATGTCAAAAAAATTACCATTTAGAAAATGGGGTTATTTCTACCCTTAACTCCTCCCGTATGATACGCCTCTGATTAAAATTATGAAATTCTGAATTCAGAATCAGATTCAGCGTCAATTTCGTAATTTTGTTATGAATGGTTTCGAGAATATCGAGGGAAAACCGTCTTCAGGGTGTCCCATGCAAAGGAGCGTAGCTCCCTTAGGAAGCATTTCCGGACCCATATCCATATGACATTTTCTTTCTATTTTTCGGAGTACTATTCGTGGTTAAAGTTTGTTAACATATTTAATTAACATTTAGTTTTCCCTGAATTTGTGTATGTTCCATTTTATATGCATTTTCAGTTGTTTATTGTAGCCTCGGAAACTTGGACTGTTAAAAAGGCAGATCGAGCTCGCATAGATGCTTCTGAAATGTGGACGTGGAGGAGAATGCTGAGAGTCCCTTATACCGCCCATCGAACTAATGTTTCCATACTGGATGAGCTCGGTAATCCAAAGAGACTATCCTCCATTGTGTAGACGAGAATGCTTACATTCTTCGGACATATCCACAGAAGCGATAATATGGAGAAACTTGTAGTTCAGGGTCACGCCCCGAGTGGGCGGCGCTGTGGTCGTTCCCCTACACGCTGGGTGGATACGACCAAACAGTTGCTGGATATGAGTATCAAGACCGCCACAGAACTGACAGTAAATCGCGAACGATGGCGATGAGCTACAGTTCTCAAAACTATTGATAATATTCGTGTCGGCAATACTCTAGCTCCGACTTAATGCATTTTGCTTTGTGACTATGATGATGATTGCATATTCCATCTGTCATGGAACCTTGTGCATGTGTGTTAATTAAATTGTTCTACTTTTTGTTAACTACTGGGGTTAAGTCGAGTAGCTATATGCTAGACTTCGCCCTATCCTCATGTAGTGCGTGTATTGTATATGACGATACCCAAATAAAGAAAGATACGTACAATAATAATATGTTTCAGTGACGTCACGAAAAGCTTTTGCTTTAGCCCAAGAACATTCGTTAGTTATAGAAAAAATCGTATAAAGTAGATTCCCTCGGTACATTATACGGATTTTCGAATATGCCCAACATAATGAATGTATTTTCAATAAACGCCTGTGTTCCGCAGGGATCAGTCCTATCCCTTACACTGTTTCTGCTGTACATCAACCAGCTGCTGGAAATAACATCCAATCCAATCTACAGCTTCGCAGATGACAGTACATTAATATCGTGCATGGAACCAGGCAAGCCACTATCATCCCAGGAGACGGTACGTCGACGACAGCAACATGCCTCACAGGTCAACGTAGATATCATAACAATTGTCGAGTGGGGATTGGTAAATAAAGTACAGTTTAACGTACAGAAAACTCAGGCAACCACACTTAAAAGAAGTCTCGCGATGGCTTACCAACCGTGGAAATGGAGGGCCACCCCATAGTCGAATCATCTTCCGTCAAGCTTTTGGGGATCAACATCAATAATAACATATCCTGGCACGACCACGTCGTCAGTATTGCTAAAACGGCATCCCAGAAGCTTGGAGTTTTGTTCCGCTGTAGGAAGTGTATACACCAGAGCAACTGCTGCTGCTCTACATGGCACAGATCCGACCATCGCTGGAGTATTGCTCCCATGTGTGGGGATCGCTCCGAAGCACTCTCTTAAGCTTCTGGACACTATCCAGAAAAGAGCAATTAGATTAAACTATACGCCTAACCTCACAAAGGACCTACACAGCCTGGAACATCGAAGGAGGGTGGCTGACCTATCCCTGTTTTACAGATTCTATCACGGAAGATGTTCGAGTGAGCTCTCCCAGATAATAACACCAAAGGCCGTCCAAACCAGGAACACTAGAGAAGCTCTGCGAGCTCATCCTCATCAGGTCGAGGTCTTTACTCCCCGAACCAGTCTCCTCCAGCATTCCTTCTTTTAGAGAACTTTGACGCTGTGGAATAAGCTACCGGGGAATCTGTTTCCCGACGGTTACAACCTATAGCGTTTCAAATCTAACGTGCACCGATACATATCCTCTCGCAGCGCTTCTACAACGCCATAGGCTTTCAGCCTTTGCGCGGGAGGCTGACCATAAAAAACGTGTTTTCAAAGGTGTGGTTCGCTTCAAGATAGAAAAAACTAGCGGGCTTTTAGACTATACTAGATATGCCGTTACCTATAACGCCTGGGAAGGATGTTTATCAAAGAAAAATCATCTTCGATGAAAGCCGAAAGGTCAATAATTATAAAAGCGATACATTACAAAACGTAATTGCGTATTGTTTAATAACACAAACGAAAACACAGGATGAGACGTGACATAATGAAATCATAATAAAAGAAACACTGTTTTCCTATTCGGGCAGTGGAGTTAATGACTCTCCTACGCACAATAAAACCAAACAATACGGACAGTCCGAAAATAGCGGTCAATAACAGTATTATAAACCAATCCCATCGAATGGGTATGATCAAGGAGCCCATGACTAACGAAAATTATAATAAAGAACTAAATATAATAAAACACATTGCCTCAATGGCTATAGCCCTGCTCTAATAGATTCTATAATAAAAAAGAAGCAATACAAAACAGCAGTTAACTTAGTATACCCTCAGGTTACCGACAATCGGTAGAATAACACATATAACTCAATTACATACATAGGACAGTTATCAGAAAACGTTGCACTTAAACTCAAGAAATTAGACCGCAATATATCCTTCAGATGCAAAGAGACACTAGGCAATTTAATTAAAAACAATAAAATGAAATCAACTAAAAACGAAAAGTCTGGTGTCTACAAATTAGAATGTGTGGATTGCCCTAAAGTCTATATTGGACAAAGTGGAAGAGCATTCAAAAACCGCATTAACGAACATAAAAAGTCATTTACAAACGAACTCTATAATTCTAATTACGCCAGTCATTTGATCTCCGAAAACCATCATTTCAACGAAGATTTTAAAATATTACACATAGAACAGAAAGAACGCAAATTGAATTTTCTAGAAGCATTTGAAATCAACAAGCTCAAATTCTCAGGCAACCTCCAGATTTAAATAATTCACCATTACTAAATCCATAATAGTTACCCCATTAATGTGTATATCTTGTATAAATAGCGTAGTACTTTAAGTTTAAAATCATTGTTTGATAAAGACACTGTGTGTCGAAACAATTGTCGCAAGTTTTTTTAAATAAAAGTGGTGATCATTCATCGGAAATACTTTTTTGTATTATGATCAAGGAGTATTAAGTCGAAACGTTAATTCAAAATTTTATGTATCAGACATCATATTAATGCATCTATTCAAGAAACGAAGACTTGTGGAAGGTTGCAGAAGCTTAGTTTTCAGTCCAGACGAAAGACAGCTCCAAACCTGAATACCAGCCAGGAAAATTCAGTGGATAGGATAAATGCAATAGGTTAGCTAAATTATCGTATGTGTATATGCCTATACCTCATACAACCATTGCTTTCATAGTGGCAATATTTGTAAGTCGTTGATACAAATAAATTGAATTGAAAAAACAAAAATTATGCCGTCCCCTTATTCAAAACGTCCTAACTAACAATTTGTTGAAAACTTTATTTTGCAGTTTAGGTTTTATGGTAAAGGTTTACCATTATTTATACTACTCGCAAGTGAAATCTGAACACTGAGGAAAAATTGTTGCGGTTGATGAAATGCGATAAGACTAAATACAATAATTGATGGGTCTAGGACGCGGATTACTATCTGCTCTGACAGTCAGGCAGCCATCAAAGCACTGAGTGCTTGGAAAATAACGTCAGGACTAGTCCTGGAGTGCAGGAGGGCTCTTGACGACATCTCAGCTAAACACAAGGTATCACTGATGTGGGTACCTGGGCACGCTGGGGTAAAGGGTAACAAAATGGCAGATCATCTGGCCAGGATGGGATCCAGCAACAGTTTTTTGAGCCCTACTACCGACTATCTGCAAACTTGATTAGGAAAACAACTGGAGAGTGGATCCAGAATCAACACTCTCTGAGATGAAACAACATCTCTGGTCATCTCCGTCAGGCTCGGGAACTATTAGCAAGGCCTGCAGAGAGAATAGGACGATTTTGTCTCTCTCTGGATAGGAGTAACTTGAGATTTCTAGTAGGCCTATTAACGGGTCACAACACCTTCAGGCGTCACTTGTTTGTGATGAGGGTGGTCAACGACCCAACGTGCACGTGGCGTGGTGAAGAGGAAGAATCCTCGGCACACATCTTGTGTCGCTGTGAAACACTGGGTTATCACAGGCATACTATGCTGGGCTCAAAAAATACAATAATAAACGAACTAATTTGCCATAATTAGTTTATGAAAAAATACAATGGGTGGGCTCTCCATGTTGATGAATGCACTCCTCTAGCCTACGCGTCATGCTCGTAATCTGGTTGTTGATAAATTCGATAGGAATAGCTTCCCAAGCTGCCCTCACAGCATGTTCCAGTTCGTCCAGCGTGGTCGGAGGATTGGGTAAATCGCCTATGTATCGACCCATCCAATCTCATACTTATTCAATTGGCGATAAATCGGGGGATCGTGGAGACCAGGGGAGTACTCTCACCTCAGCTTACTGTAGGAAGCATCGATACCCTTGGTATATGAGGACGTGCATTATCTTGGTGGAAAAAACCTTCTTCGAGGCCTCGGAAATATGGAGGTTCTAACACCTCATTCACATAACGTTGGGCAGTCATTGTTCCACGAATCACGAGTGAAGGTGACTTGCTGTTGAATGCAATGGCACCCCAAACCATGAAACCAATAGGACGGTGTACATGGCGCTCAACAGCAAATTGGAGATCACGTCGTTCACCCCGTCATCGTCTTACGCGTTGGCGTCCGTCATGTGCCCCCAGACAAAACCTGGACTCGTCGGAGAAGGCCGTCTGATGCCACTCAACATGGTATGGTCGGTGTTCTTGGTACCAATCTAACCGTTGGCGACGATGAGTTGCAGTGAATGGAAGCACTAGATGCTGACGATATGATCCTAAGCCCATTCCACTCAATCTGTGATACACCATGCAGATTCGAATGGGTCTCCCTATAGCTGCATACCAAGCGTCAGCAACAGCTCGAGTGGATCACATTCTGTCTCGAAGGACCAGTAGTCGTACATGACGATCTTGCCGGTCTGTAGTTCTTCTACGTGCTCCAGAACCTCTAACTATTAAACCACTGGCGTAAGTTCCGAAGCCAGGAGAACTTTTCACGCCCGATCCCTCGTCGTCCTTCGATCCTTCCCTCAACGATCAGTTGTAAAAAATCGTACTTACAGTTTGTAAAAATAAGGCCAAGAATGCTGCTTTTCTTCATTTTGTTATGGTTACCTACTGCCAGTTAGGTTAGGTTAGGTTGAAAGTGAGTGGGGCAGCGCCGCCTCCTTCCACTGCGACTCAGTTGTGTCTATTGTGTCTCTTTGCGAAGGATATCAACGTGAAGGGTGAATCTTCCTTGAAGTCATGAGGTTCCAGTTAGGCAAATCCGAATGTCTGGAACCTAGCGTTATCAAGTTCTGGACAGGAACAAAGAATATGCTACGCTGTTTCGTCCTCCACGTAGCAGAAGCGACAGTCTGAAGTTTGTTCAAGACCCAAGTTCCGCATATGGTTCCTCAGACGACCATGTCCCGTCAGCAGACCAAGAATGCGGAGATCGTTCCTGTTACATTCGATGATCCTCGGAGGGGCCTGACTCGAGGGGTAACTTATGAACGCCTTCGAGTGCAGTAGCCCTGGTGTATCGCGCCAGTGCAGGAGTGCTTTCCTCTGTGCCCAGTCTGAGATGGTCTTTTTAGCGGTGCTTTCTGCAATGCCCGCAAATGGTTCTGGTCCTATGAACACAGATTCAGTTCCTCCTCTTGCGAGCGCGTCGACATTGCCTTACACTCCGCTGTGATCTGGAACCCAAATCAAGGTTACCCTGATTCCTGTTCCGAGTTTGTTGAGGAGGTGCATGCAGTTCCATACCAGTCTTGAATCCTGCCAGTCGTCCCCACGCGTACTTTACAGAGCTTGTACAAACTTGTACTTTTACAGTTAACACCAGAGTCTCCTTTGTGCAATGACCCACAGTATTTTTTCATAATTTTTGCTACAACCCCAAGATTTTATCATCTGTGCTAGTTTTTTGGCCATAACCTCCCTTGGTACTTGTACTTTAATATACTATAATCAAAACTTGTACCAACCTGCAAGAACTTCCCCGCGTTCTTCCTTCCTTGCGGCGTCCTCGAGGCGATCCCCTGGGAGGAATGCAGATAGCTGCCCAACGGCCGCTGCCCGTAGCACTGGCACTGTCCCCCCTCCTCCTCCCCCGCGGCGGTAACTTCGCCCCCTCCCTCCCGCACTCCGTCCGAATGGTAGACCCGCTTACCCCCGCCGCCCCCCGCACACCGCTCCCCGTCCGTCTCCGACTGCTGCTCCAGCACCCGGTGCAGGAACTCGCTGCGGGACGCGTGCAGATAGGAGGCGTTTTTGGACAAGTTCAGTTGGCTGGCGCTGATCACCAGCTCGGCGTCCGGCAGGTTGGACAGCATCTTCTGGACGTTCGACGAGATGATGTCCAGGCTCTCGTTGCTTCGGTTCAACGGGCTCTGCTTCTCGGGCGATCGGAACGATCTGGAACAGAACGGGGGGGTCGTTTGATAACCACGCAAAGATTGAAACCTTGAAGTAGGGAAAAATGAAGGAAGCAAGAAAACGGGGAAACAAGGAGGAAGGAAGAAATGAAGAAACAAAGCAAGAGAGCAAGGGGGTTGCCAAGAGAAGAAGCAAGGAAACGCATGGAAGCAAGAAAGGAAGAAACTAAGAAAGGAAGAGAGAGAGGAAATATAGTGAGAAAGAAAGCGAGGAAGAAAGCGACGAGGAAAGCGTGGAAGCCAGAAAGAAAAGAAGAACGGAAGCAAGGAAGCAAGGAAGAAAGGAAACAAGGTAGCAAGGAAGCAAGGGAGAAAGGAAGCAAGGAAGCAAAGAAGAAAGGAAGAATGTAAGAAAGAAGGAAAGGAAGAGATAAGAAAATGAAGAAATGTAGAAAGAAAGCAATGAAGGAGTGACGCAATGACGCAATGCAATGATAAAGAAGGAAGAAAGACAGGAAGAAAGCGAGGAAGAAAGTGAGGAAGAGAGCGAGGAAGGGAGCGAGGAAGAGAGCGAGGAAGTGAGCGAGGAAGAAAGCGAGGAAGAAAGCCAGAAAGAAAGGAAGAATGTAATAAAGAAGGAAAGGAAGATATAAGAAAATGAAGAAATGTAGAAAGAAAGCAATGAAGGAGTGACGCAATGACGCAATGCAATGATAAAGAAGGAAGAAAGACAGGAGGAAAGCGAGGAAGAAAGCGAGGAAGAGAGCGAGGAAGAGAGCGAAGAAGAGAGCGAGGAAGTGAGCGAGGAAGAAAGCGAGGAAGAAAGCCAGAAAGAAAGGAAGAATGTAAGAAAGAAGGAAAGGAAGAGATAAGAAAATGAAGAAATGTAGAAAGAAAGCAATGAAGGAGTGACGTAATGACGCAATGCAATGATAAAGAAGGAAGAAAGACAGGAGGAAAGCGAGGAAGAAAGCGAGGAAGAGAGCGAGGAAGAGAGCGAGGAAGAGAGCGAGGAAGTGAGCGAGGAAGAAAGCGAGGAAGAAAGCCAGAAAGAAAGGAAGAATGTAAGAAAGAAGGAAAGGAAGAGATAAGAAAATGAAGAAATGTAGAAAGAAAGCAATGAAGGAGTGACGCAATGACGCAATGCAATGATAAAGAAGGAAGAAAGACAGGACGAAAGCGAGGAAGAAAGCGAGGAAGAGAGCGAGGAAGAGAGCGAGGAAGAGAGCGAGGAAGTGAGCGAGGAAGAAAGCCAGAAAGAAAGGAAGAATGTAAGAAAGAAGGAAAGGAAGAGATAAGAAAATGAAGAAATGTAGAAAGAAAGCAATGAAGGAGTGATGTAATGACGCAATGCAATGATAAAGAAGGAAGAAAGACAGGAGGAAAGCGAGGAAGAAAGCGAGGAAGAGAGCGAGGAAGAGAGCGAGGAAGAGAGCGAGGAAGAGAGCGAGGAAGAGAGCGAGGAAGTGAGCGAGGAAGAAAGCGAGGAAGAAAGCCAGAAAGAAAGGAAGAATGTAAGAAAGAAGGAAAGGAAGAGATAAGAAAATGAAGAAATGTAGAAAGAAAGCAATGAAGGAGTGACGCAATGACGCAATGCAATAATAAAGAAGGAAGAAAGACAGGAAGAAAGCGAGGAAGAAAGTGAGGAAGAGAGCGAGGAAGAGAGCGAGGAAGAGAGCGAGGAAGTGAGCGAGGAAGAAAGCGAGGAAGAAAGCCAGAAAGAAAGGAAGAATGTAATAAAGAAGGAAAGGAAGATATAAGAAAATGAAGAAATGTAGAAAGAAAGCAATGAAGGAGTGACGCAATGACGCAATGCAATGATAAAGAAGGAAGAAAGACAGGAGGAAAGCGAGGAAGAAAGCGAGGAAGAGAGCGAGGAAGAGAGCGAAGAAGAGAGCGAGGAAGTGAGCGAGGAAGAAAGCGAGGAAGAAAGCCAGAAAGAAAGGAAGAATGTAAGAAAGAAGGAAAGGAAGAGATAAGAAAATGAAGAAATGTAGAAAGAAAGCAATGAAGGAGTGACGTAATGACGCAATGCAATGATAAAGAAGGAAGAAAGACAGGAGGAAAGCGAGGAAGAAAGCGAGGAAGAGAGCGAGGAAGAGAGCGAGGAAGAGAGCGAGGAAGTGAGCGAGGAAGAAAGCGAGGAAGAAAGCCAGAAAGAAAGGAAGAATGTAAGAAAGAAGGAAAGGAAGAGATAAGAAAATGAAGAAATGTAGAAAGAAAGCAATGAAGGAGTGACGCAATGACGCAATGCAATGATAAAGAAGGAAGAAAGACAGGACGAAAGCGAGGAAGAAAGCGAGGAAGAGAGCGAGGAAGAGAGCGAGGAAGAGAGCGAGGAAGTGAGCGAGGAAGAAAGCCAGAAAGAAAGGAAGAATGTAAGAAAGAAGGAAAGGAAGAGATAAGAAAATGAAGAAATGTAGAAAGAAAGCAATGAAGGAGTGATGTAATGACGCAATGCAATGATAAAGAAGGAAGAAAGACAGGAGGAAAGCGAGGAAGAAAGCGAGGAAGAGAGCGAGGAAGAGAGCGAGGAAGAGAGCGAGGAAGAGAGCGAGGAAGAGAGCGAGGAAGTGAGCGAGGAAGAAAGCGAGGAAGAAAGCCAGAAAGAAAGGAAGAATGTAAGAAAGAAGGAAAGGAAGAGATAAGAAAATGAAGAAATGTAGAAAGAAAGCAATGAAGGAGTGACGCAATGACGCAATGCAATAATAAAGAAGGAAGAAAGACAGGAAGAAAGCGAGGAAGAAAGTGAGGAAGAGAGCGAGGAAGAGAGCGAGGAAGAGAGCGAGGAAGTGAGCGAGGAAGAAAGCGAGGAAGAAAGCCAGAAAGAAAGGAAGAATGTAATAAAGAAGGAAAGGAAGATATAAGAAAATGAAGAAATGTAGAAAGAAAGCAATGAAGGAGTGACGCAATGACGCAATGCAATGATAAAGAAGGAAGAAAGACAGGAGGAAAGCGAGGAAGAAAGCGAGGAAGAGAGCGAGGAAGAGAGCGAAGAAGAGAGCGAGGAAGTGAGCGAGGAAGAAAGCGAGGAAGAAAGCCAGAAAGAAAGGAAGAATGTAAGAAAGAAGGAAAGGAAGAGATAAGAAAATGAAGAAATGTAGAAAGAAAGCAATGAAGGAGTGACGTAATGACGCAATGCAATGATAAAGAAGGAAGAAAGACAGGAGGAAAGCGAGGAAGAAAGCGAGGAAGAGAGCGAGGAAGAGAGCGAGGAAGAGAGCGAGGAAGTGAGCGAGGAAGAAAGCGAGGAAGAAAGCCAGAAAGAAAGGAAGAATGTAAGAAAGAAGGAAAGGAAGAGATAAGAAAATGAAGAAATGTAGAAAGAAAGCAATGAAGGAGTGACGCAATGACGCAATGCAATGATAAAGAAGGAAGAAAGACAGGACGAAAGCGAGGAAGAAAGCGAGGAAGAGAGCGAGGAAGAGAGCGAGGAAGAGAGCGAGGAAGTGAGCGAGGAAGAAAGCCAGAAAGAAAGGAAGAATGTAAGAAAGAAGGAAAGGAAGAGATAAGAAAATGAAGAAATGTAGAAAGAAAGCAATGAAGGAGTGATGTAATGACGCAATGCAATGATAAAGAAGGAAGAAAGACAGGAGGAAAGCGAGGAAGAAAGCGAGGAAGAGAGCGAGGAAGAGAGCGAGGAAGAGAGCGAGGAAGAGAGCGAGGAAGAGAGCGAGGAAGTGAGCGAGGAAGAAAGCGAGGAAGAAAGCCAGAAAGAAAGGAAGAATGTAAGAAAGAAGGAAAGGAAGAGATAAGAAAATGAAGAAATGTAGAAAGAAAGCAATGAAGGAGTGACGCAATGACGCAATGCAATAATAAAGAAGGAAGAAAGACAGGAAGAAAGCGAGGAAGAAAGTGAGGAAGAGAGCGAGGAAGAGAGCGAGGAAGAGAGCGAGGAAGTGAGCGAGGAAGAAAGCGAGGAAGAAAGCCAGAAAGAAAGGAAGAATGTAATAAAGAAGGAAAGGAAGATATAAGAAAATGAAGAAATGTAGAAAGAAAGCAATGAAGGAGTGACGCAATGACGCAATGCAATGATAAAGAAGGAAGAAAGACAGGAGGAAAGCGAGGAAGAAAGCGAGGAAGAGAGCGAGGAAGAGAGCGAAGAAGAGAGCGAGGAAGTGAGCGAGGAAGAAAGCGAGGAAGAAAGCCAGAAAGAAAGGAAGAATGTAAGAAAGAAGGAAAGGAAGAGATAAGAAAATGAAGAAATGTAGAAAGAAAGCAATGAAGGAGTGACGTAATGACGCAATGCAATGATAAAGAAGGAAGAAAGACAGGAGGAAAGCGAGGAAGAAAGCGAGGAAGAGAGCGAGGAAGAGAGCGAGGAAGAGAGCGAGGAAGTGAGCGAGGAAGAAAGCGAGGAAGAAAGCCAGAAAGAAAGGAAGAATGTAAGAAAGAAGGAAAGGAAGAGATAAGAAAATGAAGAAATGTAGAAAGAAAGCAATGAAGGAGTGACGCAATGACGCAATGCAATGATAAAGAAGGAAGAAAGACAGGACGAAAGCGAGGAAGAAAGCGAGGAAGAGAGCGAGGAAGAGAGCGAGGAAGAGAGCGAGGAAGTGAGCGAGGAAGAAAGCCAGAAAGAAAGGAAGAATGTAAGAAAGAAGGAAAGGAAGAGATAAGAAAATGAAGAAATGTAGAAAGAAAGCAATGAAGGAGTGACGCAATGACGCAATGCAATGATAAAGAAGGAAGAAAGACAGGAAGAAAGCGAGGAAGAAAGTGAGGAAGAGAGCGAGGAAGGGAGCGAGGAAGAGAGCGAGGAAGTGAGCGAGGAAGAAAGCGAGGAAGAAAGCCAGAAAGAAAGGAAGAATGTAATAAAGAAGGAAAGGAAGAGATAAGAAAATGAAGAAATGTAGAAAGAAAGCAATGAAGGAGTGACGCAATGACGCAATGCAATAATAAAGAAGGAAGAAAGACAGGAAGAAAGCGAGGAAGAAAGTGAGGAAGAGAGCGAGGAAGAGAGCGAGGAAGAGAGCGAGGAAGTGAGCGAGGAAGAAAGCGAGGAAGAAAGCCAGAAAGAAAGGAAGAATGTAATAAAGAAGGAAAGGAAGATATAAGAAAATGAAGAAATGTAGAAAGAAAGCAATGAAGGAGTGACGCAATGACGCAATGCAATGATAAAGAAGGAAGAAAGACAGGAGGAAAGCGAGGAAGAAAGCGAGGAAGAGAGCGAGGAAGAGAGCGAGGAAGAGAGCGAGGAAGAGAGCGAGGAAGTGAGCGAGGAAGAAAGCCAGAAAGAAAGGAAGAATGTAAGAAAGAAGGAAAGGAAGAGATAAGAAAATGAAGAAATGTAGAAAGAAAGCAATGAAGGAGTGACGCAATGACGCAATGCAATGATAAAGAAGGAAGAAAGACAGGAGGAAAGCGAGGAAGAAAGCGAGGAAGAGAGCGAGGAAGTGAGCGAGGAAGAAAGCGAGGAAGAGAGCGAGGAAGTGAGCGAGGAAGAAAGCGAGGAAGAAAGCCAGAAAGAAAGGAAGAATGTAAGAAAGAAGGAAAGGAAGAGATAAGAAAATGAAGAAATGTAGAAAGAAAGCAATGAAGGAGTGACGCAATGACGCAATGCAATGATAAAGAAGGAAGAAAGACAGGAAGAAAGCGAGGAAGAAAGTGAGGAAGAGAGCGAGGAAGAGAGCGAGGAAGAGAGCGAGGAAGAGAGCGAGGAAGTGAGCGAGGAAGAAAGCGAGGAAGAAAGCCAGAAAGAAAGGAAGAATGTAAGAAAGAAGGAAAGGAAGAGATAAGAAAATGAAGAAATGTAGAAAGAAAGCAATGAAGGAGTGACGCAATGACGCAATGCAATGATAAAGAAGGAAGAAAGACAGGAGGAAAGCGAGGAAGAAAGCGAGGAAGAGAGCGAGGAAGAGAGCGAGGAAGAGAGCGAGGAAGTGAGCGAGGAAGAAAGCGAGGAAGAAAGCCAGAAAGAAAGGAAGAATGTAAGAAAGAAGGAAAGGAAGAGATAAGAAAATGAAGAAATGTAGAAAGAAAGCAATGAAGGAGTGACGTAATGACGCAATGCAATGATAAAGAAGGAAGAAAGACAGGAGGAAAGCGAGGAAGAAAGCGAGGAAGAGAGCGAGGAAGAGAGCGAGGAAGAGAGCGAGGAAGTGAGCGAGGAAGAAAGCGAGGAAGAAAGCCAGAAAGAAAGGAAGAATGTAAGAAAGAAGGAAAGGAAGAGATAAGAAAATGAAGAAATGTAGAAAGAAAGCAATGAAGGAGTGACGTAATGACGCAATGCAATGATAAAGAAGGAAGAAAGACAGGAGGAAAGCGAGGAAGAAAGCGAGGAAGAGAGCGAGGAAGAGAGCGAGGAAGAGAGCGAGGAAGTGAGCGAGGAAGAAAGCGAGGAAGAAAGCCAGAAAGAAAGGAAGAATGTAAGAAAGAAGGAAAGGAAGAGATAAGAAAATGAAGAAATGTAGAAAGAAAGCAATGAAGGAGTGACGCAATGACGCAATGCAATGATAAAGAAGGAAGAAAGACAGGAAGAAAGCGAGGAAGAAAGTGAGGAAGAGAGCGAGGAAGAGAGCGAGGAAGAGAGCGAGGAAGTGAGCGAGGAAGAAAGCGAGGAAGAAAGCCAGAAAGAAAGGAAGAATGTAAGAAAGAAGGAAAGGAAGAGATAAGAAAATGAGGAAATGTAGAAAGAAAGCAATGAAGGAGTGACGCAATGACGCAATGCAATGATAAAGAAGGAAGAAAGACAGGAAGAAAGCGAGGAAGAAAGTGAGGAAGAGAGCGAGGAAGAGAGCGAGGAAGAGAGCGAGGAAGTGAGCGAGGAAGAAAGCGAGGAAGAAAGCGAGAAAGAAAGGAAGAATGTAACAAAGAAGGAAAGAAAGAGATAAGAAAATGAAGAAATGTAGAAAGAAAGCAATGAAGGAGTGACGTAATGACGTGATGCAATGGCAAAGAATTTAAGGAGTAAGGAGGTCAAGGAAGAAAGTAAAAAAGAAAGAAAACAAGGAAGGAAGAAAGGAAGCAAGGAAGAAAAGGAGAAAGTAACAAGAGAATGAAGGTAGAAAGGAAGGGCGGAAGAAAGAAAGGTAGGAAGCAATGACGGAATGGAGCATTGAAGGAGATATGGAATGAAGCAGTGAAAGAATTTAAATAACAGGGGATTGAAATGAAGATAGAGGTTATACATACCTATAGGTAGAACGGTACATGGACCGGCGTACCGTGCTGGTACTTAGAGCCTCTTCGGAACTGAACCTCTTGCTGATTTCCTGCTCAGGCACGTTGGAGAGGATCTTCTGGACGCAGGGCGACAAGTTGGCGAAGTTGCTGACTTGGTGGCTGCGTTTAGGGGTGCTGGTCCTGATTTGGTCTCCGGTCCCTTCACAGGTGCGCTCTTTCTGGGTGCCGCCGCCTATGATCGCGTCGAATGCGCCCATAATACTGGGCATCAACTCCAGCGAGGATCCTGGAAAGAAAACAAGCATGTTCATTGTTTCATCCTTTATTAGATTCATACCAGAAAAAAGAAATTGGAAAATCCACATTCGAGTGAGAGTGTGAAGACGAAGACAAAACAGTTGAACCTCCTTACACAGAAGTCTCTGTGCCAGCCCGAATGATTGAAATCTGGATCTAACGCGGTCGGAGATCAATTTTTTATAACTGAGCAGACCGCGTAGGCAGAGCCTAAATACCAGAGTACCGCGGCTGCTGTGAAATGGTTATGTTAGGGGAAGTTTGATAACGCGGGATTTGAATGGGCCAATGCCCACAGACCTAATAAATACATCTCCTGGCAGACCATTCCTAGCCTTGGACACCCTGGGAATAAATGTGCGGTTGTACCGCTCGGTTCTTGATGTATGAAGAACGACCGCCTTGGGATGAGATGCAGCGGTTGCGCGGGTGCATCTGATAGGAGCGGTGAGCGGCGGAACGACAGAGGATAGTTCAGAGAAGCAGATTCCGTTTGAATATCGGTAGACGAGTGAGAGGTCACCAACAACACGCCGGTGAGAAAGTGGCTGGAGGTGGCGCGTTAAGGCCGGGTCGCCAATTAGTCGAATTGCCCTTCTCTGGACGGCATCTAGTATAGACAGGGTAGTAGGGACAGCAGCTCCCCAGACATGAGAGCTATACTCTTAGAGCTCTTATCTGGGCTTTATATAGCGTGAGGAGGTAACATGGTGAAAAGTGCTTTCTGGCTCTAAATAGGTACCCAAGCTTTTTACCAGCAGCTGTTGCAATTGACGCAACGTGTTCGTGCCAGATCAGATGTTATGTAATGTTGACTCCTAACAGCTTGAATGAGTGACTCCTTGGCAGAGCCCAGTTGTTCATTAGAACCTGGTGTTGGCTTGGGCACTTCTTGTTTGATAGCGTACAATACTGGTTCTTGGAAGCATTATATTTCACCAGATTCTTGAGTCCCCAAGCGGTAATGGTATCGAGATCCTTTGAAAGTGAAGCTGCCACTGCCAGTCTTCTGCATTCCAGCTAGACTCACAGAAATCGGTCTATTGCTCATGATGCCTGCATGCAGCGTACTATCATGCGCAAAACTGCGGATTGGATTTGTAGTGCTACAGAGTTTTTTTTATTATAGAGGGTTTAGGAAATCGGCTTGATCACGCAAGGACAGAAAACACTCACACACCCGAAAGTGTGAGAGAGAGTCTGCCCGCCCGACGTTGAACCAGCTTGAGTCCTCTGATCACATGTCCAATGGACGCAACCACGTCCATCCGACATGTCATCACGGCCCGACCGGCTAAAACCCGTTCCCTCTTTCTTACCTCTGATGCTATATCTCCATCTGCACCGGGCATCATCGTGAACGATATTCTTCGCCGTGCAAGATGAGGTAATGATTAAACCCATTTATGAATAAGTTCTAATCCTCTTTTATCCTTGAAGCCGCTCCTCTTGCTCCTTTACAGAGAGTATTTTGTTGACCATCTCATGTATGATGTTCCATGCCTCTACGCTGGACAACATCAGCGGGACCATAGTCTCTGGGGTCAGCTCCCCATTCAGTTTTTGACTTGCCTCCTGTCTGTACGCCCCCCATCGGTCTCATGGAAACAGGGTATGCTCGGCCGTGTCTTCCGCCTCGCAGTGCAAGCATCTTTCGTCCATCACCCGTCCTATCCGTTTCCTATACACTCGAAAAGGCCCGTGCCCAGACAGTGCCTGCGTTAGGAGATAGGACGTCTGCCGATAACTGCATGCCGCCCATTCTTTTATCGACGGTATTAGTCGTTTCGTCCACTGTCCGACATCAGTGGTCTCGTTCCATATGCTTTGCCACTTACTCAGCGCGGCTCATCGCATTGCCGGCTTGACCATGGCGGATCAGTATCCTCTCTTCGGCCAGCAAGTATTGATGGTGGTATCGCCGTTATAACTTGCAAGGCTCTTGTAGATACTGTGCGATAAGCACTGGCCACCCTTGGCAGAGACTTTCTCTGCAAGCTGTGTAAGACCTTGTGTTATCTTTTCCTTTTCGTGGCTTTACACCACACAGGAGCTCCATATAGGACGACCGACTGTACAACCTGAGACAGTAGTGCCCTTTTGTTGCTACTGGGCCCTCCTACATTTGGCATCAGTCGCGACAGTATTGCAGCCTTTGTCACTACTTGTTTAAGGTGTTCTCCATAACACCTCTCGTTATCCAGTGTGACTCCGAGGTACACTATGGACTTGCTTGGTGGGACCTGCACCCCTTTAGTTGGAAGACCACGTTAGCTCTTTTGCTCCTTGGGCCGCGCATTATAATTGCCTCTGTTTTCTCAGGAGCCAATTTAAGCTTGTGATCGCACATCCACCTGTCAATCTTGCACAGTGATGCATTGGCTTTATGAACCAGCTCTACCTGTTAATTTGCTACGATACCTAGTGCCAGAGTTAGAGAGTAGTAATGTGAAGCAGAAACACGAATACATCAGATTTAAACACGTAAATTCTCGCATACCCAACTTCTTGCGGTTGAAAGATCCATACTGATTGAAAGTGTCACATTGTCCACACCTTTAGCGACTAGTATAGGCATGATTCCGAGTGTATGCCCGGTTAGCGGTAAGCGACCAGAAAACAATATCCTGTGCACAGCGACAACAAAGGGAAACGGTAGTTAATTGTTCATTGTTTCCGTACTGTTGTATAATTAGACGCATGTATGATGCATCCCAAGGTCGCCTGTTGTCCAACGAAACCGACACTTATATCTTTATAGTCGCACATTGAAGGAATATATAATGACCATTGATGTATTGATGTCGAAAACACAGTGCTTGTTGAGAATGGCTGAAATGAAAGAAAGGAAAGAGGCTTTCTGATATGTTCAAACACTCCAGAGCTATCTAATGTCACTGGACATACAGGGTGAGGTTTTAGTACAGGATCGGTCGATAACTCCACTATTGTAGAAGATAACGAAAAAAGTTGTATATAAAAGTTGTAGCCCAGGATATGCTCCTTGCTCAAGAAATATTTAGATTTATAAGGGTGGTCCTTAACTTTCTACCAATGATTCCCGTTTTTAAAATATAAGGTATTGTAACATTATACAGGGTATTTCAAAAGTTATCACTATTTCTATATCCAAATTGCTGTCAAGCGAACGTACTGTATATTGAAAATTGATGAATCAAAAATTATTTTCTTTACATGACAACATAAAAAATATCCTTTAGTTTTAACGCAGGCTATAAAAAAGTCCACGACGCATATTCATATACAGGGTGAGGTAAAATGCAAAATCTAGATTTTCTCTTTTTTAAATATAACTTCCCGTATTTTATCATACCAAGAAATTGATTGCAATATGCTCTTTCATATTTGTATAACATTTCATATATCGACATACATCAGTTTCCGAGATATTTAGATTTTTCTACAAATTTTAAAAATACTTTCTATTTGTGTATTGAAGTTTATCTATTTTGAGAAAGTTTTATTTAAGGCACAACTAAATTATAAGGCCATATAGTATTTAATGAAGTCAAAACCCTGAAATAGCGAGATAATATAAGTCAAGTGTGCCGAGGAAACAATCTTGTAGATGTGATCCATAATTGTCGAGCAGATTTATCAGGTAGGCTTTGAAATATCGGCAGTCTATGTGCTTGGAATAATAGACAGAATAGAAAAAATGTCAGAAAGGAAAACGTCCGTCAAGACTATCTACAAGCCAACAAGAAAGACACAGGAGTATTTGAGAACGGTGAAAGATAAAAGAGACCCACTCACAACACCGGGAGTTTATCGTATACCATGCACATGTGGGAGTGTATATAAAAACAAGGAGGCGATCGATAAACACAAGGATTTCAGAACATAAGGCTAGCTGACGACTAGGTTATACGGACAAATTAGCCGAACATGCGACTAAGGAGGCCACAGGATCACGTTTGAAGAAACTCAGGTTCATGCCGCAACGTCTTCATACTATGCCAGACTCCACATAGAAGCCATCGAAATACAGAAACACCATAATTATTTCAACAGAAAATAAGAAATACAGAAAGTCAACCGGACTTGGGTACCCATCCTAAAGGACCTGAAGACACTACCATATCGCGAAGGGGCGGGGCTACCAACGCTACCTGGTTGGGCCACGTCACCGTTAACAGGTATAAATACAGGTGAAGACCCACCATCCGTCAGTATTTTGGAAGTCGCCGCAGTAAATTAGCTTTTGAAGATGCCATCGACTCGTGGTGGCGAAACGTCAAGCCTTACCGCTAAACGACGCCGGCCTAAAAACCCAAGAACCACAAATTCAATAGACGATGGCCGCGAAAGCCTTACATAGTGCATGTGCTTGTAGTTTGATGGACTATAATTTTTCTATAAACTCCCTGAAACAAAAAAAAAAGTGACCTACACCAATGGCGCCCACGCAGACATGTAGTAAACGTAACAGTCCGATTAAAAGTGTATTAAAGGGCGTAGCATCATATAATCGTATAAACGCGAGCTTCGCGGCGATAATATCGCGAAAAATAAAGATTGGTGGAACAAAGGAAGAAGCAAGAATAAAAGAAAGGAAGAAAGGCAGAAAGGAAGAAAGGAAGGAAGAAAGTAAGAAAGGAAGGAAGAACGGAAAAAAGGAAGAAAGGAAGAAAGGTAGAAAGGAAGAAAGGACGAAAGGAATAAAAGGAAGGAGGAATGGAAGCAAGGGAAAAAGGTAGGAAGAATTGAAGGAAGGTAGGAAGGAATGAAGGAGTCAAAAAATAAAGAAGTGAAAGAGAAGGAACAAAGAAGAAAAGAAGAAAGGCAGGAAGGAAGGAAGGAAGAAAGAAAAAATAACAGAAAAAGGAAAGAAAGAAAGCAAGGAAAAAAGGATGCAGTGACGGAATGAGGGAGTGAAGGAATGAAGCAATTGAGGAGTGAGAGTGGAGTAGGATTGTTGTCCTTCAGGTTACTTTGGGTAGGATAATTTTCCTGAAAGTGTATTAAAGGGCGTAGCATCATATAAACGCGAGCCAGCGGCGGCGATAACATCGCGAAAAATAATCATTGAAGGAAGAAAGGAAGATAGGAAGAAAGGAAGACAGGAGGATAGGAAGTAAGGAAGAAAGGAAGAATGGAAGAAAGGAAGAAAGGAAGAAAAGAAGAAAGGAAGAAAAGAAGAAAGGAAGAAAAGAAGAAAGGAAGAAAGGTAGAAAGAAAAGGAGGAATGGAAGCAAGAGAAAAAGGTAGGAAGAAGTGAAGGGAGGGAGGAAGGAATGAAGGAGTCAAAAAATAAAGAAGTGTAAGAAAAGGAACAAAAGAGAAAAGAAGAAAGGCAGGAAGAAAAAGAAAGAAAAAAAACATAAAAACGAAAGAAAGAAAGCAAGGAAGAAAGGATGCAGTGATGGAATGAGGGAGTGGAGGAATGAAGCAATTGAGGAGTGATAGAGTGGAGCAGGACTGTAGTCCTTGAGGTTCACCATCAACTAAGTTTGTTGGACCATGATGGACTAGAATTTTTCCAGAAACCCTTCGGAAAAAATGTGAGCTACACCACTGGCACCCACGCACACATGTAGTAAACGTAACGGTCCCATTAAAAGTGTATTAAAGGGCGTAGCATCGTATAAACGCGAGCGGCGCGGCGCGGCGATAATATCGCGAAAAATAAACATTGGAGGAAGTTGGAAGTTAATAACGGAGGCATGATATTGGAACAGTTCACTCCGCCATCCTTCCTGCTGCTGCTTATGACGGGTACACATGCGCGAATTATTTCCATTCCATTCACTCAACGAGCAGTTCATTCAACGTGAAACGTCGTCTTTCTACAAGACGAGCTATTTTTGGATTAAGGCCGCTCCTGGGGTTATAGTCCAATGTAGATATGGTCGGGGATTTGGAACGTTAAAGCCAGAGGAGAGTTGAGTTACTGGTTCAGGACACAAGGTACTAGGAAAGAAAGTAACTGTCGAAGCTCTACATAAACGCCTGTGTTTCTCAGGGATCGGTCCTATAGAATAGAATAGTAATTGATCGCATTTAGTAAAAAAAGTCACGAGTGACATGTCAACAAATCGAAATATAAATTACAAATAAGTACATAAAATTATTAAAACCTATAGTTTAAAAAATCTTGCACTGAATAAAAACAACACTGGCACAAAAGGAACTTCACCTCATTTTAAAATACAATGTGTTCCACCATCATGTCGACAAACTTTGAGGTATGAAAATACAATTAAAGTTATCGAGAAAAAATGCGAAAAAAATGGGGTCGACCTTTTAATTATTTTTTTATTACATTTTCAATTTTTGTATCACGACTCCATGGGTTCGCGCAGTTGTAGCGCCATAGCTTGATTATTTATCGACCGATTCACGACATTTTGGACTCATTTTATAGGAGAATGACTGGGCATATCAACTAAGGCAAAAAAAGATAATGCCTGACAATTTCTAAGGCTAAAAAAATTCACCAAAGTTAAAAAAATTTTTTTTTGAAATGCACTTATTTGGGTTACTTACAAATAATTTGAAAAAAGCCGCATTAGTGCCTATTTATTAAGACATTTTAATGTTTATCAGGATGTTTCCTGTCTTATCACATGTAATTCGTGTATGTAGCAGACAAAATAGGCCTTTTTGTATTATGGCTTCTGTATCACAGCGCCATGTGTTCACGCAGTTGTAAAGCCATATCTTGATTATGTATCGAGCGATTCACGACTTTTTGGACTCATTTCATAGGGGAATGACTGATTATATCAACTAAGGCAAAAAAATACAATATCTGACAATTCCTAAGGCTAAAAAAATTCACCAGACTGAAAATTTTTTTTTTGTAATACACTTGTTTTGGTTACTTGCAAATAATTTGAAAAAAAGGCGTATTAGTGCCTATTTATTAAGATAGTTTTATGTTTAGCAGGATGTTTCCTGTCTAATCACATGCAATTCGTGTATGTAGCACGAACATTTTCGACAGAATAGGCCTTTTTGTGTTATGAGTTCTGTATCACTGCGCCATGTGTTCACGCAGTTGTAACACCATATCTTGATTATTTATCGAGCAATTCACAAGTTTTTGGACCCGTTTTATAGGGGAATAACTGGGCATATCAACTAAAGCAAAAAAAGATAATACCTGACAATTTCTAAGGCTAAAAAAATCCACCAAACTTAAAAAAAATTTGTAATGCACTTTTTTTGGTTACTTGCAAATAATTTGGAAAAAAGTCATATTAGTGCCTATTTATAAACACAATTTAATGTTTATCAGGATGTTTACTGTCTAACGACATGCAATTTGTTTATGTAGCACTAAAATCATCGACGAAATAGGCTTTTTTATTACGACTAATTTTGAAATAAACGAAAATTTGGTATGCACATTGTCTTTACTGGACTTCGGTACAGATTATTACTTAAATGTAATTTAGAGCGCTAGAGGCGCTCTACTATGATTTGGTTGCAAGGTGATTGCCTGCTATGGGAAAATAATAAACTGGTATCACCGTAATACATACAGGGTGAGTTTTTAATACCGGCTCGGTCGATAACTCCACTACTATAGAAGATAGCGAAAAAAGTTGTATATAAAAGTTGTAGCCACGGATATGCTCCTTGCTCAGAAAATATTTAGATTTATACAGGGTGATCTATAACTACGTGGTGATGCAAACATGCATTTTTTTAAATGAGACACCCTATATATTATTCCATATTAAAATTCTACTAATGATTTCCGTTCTTCCAATATACGGTTTTGTTACATTATACAGGGTATTTCAAAAGTTATGACCATTTTTATATCCAAATCGTGGTCAAATCAACGTACTGTATATCAAGAAGTAATAAATCAAAAATTATTTTTTTTTACATGAAAAGATTAAACATATCGTCTAGTTTTAAAATCGGCTATAAAAAAAGCCCGCGACGCATATTCGTATACAGGGTGCTGTAGAATGCAAAATCCAAATTTTCTCTTTTTTTTTAAATGTAACTCCCAATATTTTATTATCTCAAAGAATTGCTTTTAATATGCTCTTTCATCTTTGTACAGCACTTATTGTACCTACGTCCATCAGTTTACGAGATATTTCGATTTTTCGGTAAATTTAAAATATATCTTTTATTTGTGTACTGAAATTTATTTATTTTGAGAAAATACTATCGAATTTGTTTTTTATTTAACGAACAACTAAATTATAAGGTCATGATACTATTTGATGAAGTCAAAACCCTAAATCATCGAGATAATAAAGTCAAGTATGCTGAGGAAACAATTTTGTAGGCGTCATGCATAATTATCAAGCAGATTTATCAAGTGTGCTTTGAAAAATTGACAGTTTTCATAACCTGCTCAATAATTCGGTACTGTGTGAAAAACCAGCTTTAAAAATTAATTTTTCCTTTGAGGGTATTTAGGAGAATCTTCGAGAAATTGTTTACTTGGCTCTAGAATATATCAACTATGAATAGCAATATATATTTTCTCAAAATAAATAAATTTTAGTAAACAAATAGAACGTATATTTAAAATTTGTAGAAAAATCGAAATATCTCAGAAACTAATGAATGCAGGCATAACAAGTGTTATACAAAGATGAAAGAGCATATTAAAAGCAATTCTTTGGTATAATAAAATATTGGGGGTTACATTTAAAAAAAGAGAGAAAATCTAGATTTTGCATTCTACATCACCCTGTATATGAAAATGCGTCACAGGCTTTTTTTATAGCCGATTTTAGAACTAGAGGACATTTTTAATCTTTTCATGTAAAAAAAAATAATTTTTGATCGATTACTTTTTGATATACAGTACGTTGATTTGACCACGATTTGGATATAAAAATGGTCATAACTTTTGAAATACCCTGTATAATGTAACAGAACCCTATATTGGAAAAACGGAAATCATTAGTAGAATTTGAATATGGAATAACATATAGAGTGTCTCATTTAAAAAAATGCATGTTTGCATCACCACGTAGTTATGGATCACCCTGTATAAATCTAAATATTTGCTGAGTAAGCAGCATATCCGTGGCTAAAACTTTTATATATAACTTTTTTCTCTATCTTCTACAGTAGTGGAGTTATCGGCCGAGCCGGTACTAAAAACTCACCCTGTATATGGGAAGCACTGAGTCAATCAACTTGACTCATTTTTTTTACGTTAGCCTACGAAATGTTCATCCCAACTGTCACATGTGTAAAACCGAAGCGATGAAAATGATACAAAAGCCATTGTCTGCTGCTTCTGAATATAATGCTTCCGTTCCAAAGAGTGTTTTTTCAACACGAGAGGATGAGTTTTACTTTGTAAGCGTATAATGAACACGGGACGAAGAGCGGTTTAACAGCTTTATCTATGTACGGAACATGTGTTGTAAACTAGAGCTGTCCATCATATTTTATTGGATATGTAAATAAAGCAATAAAGTCAATACCAGGGAGTGTGGGCACACGCATACTGATTTGGACATTGATGTTGAAAGGGTCAAACTGTACTATCGTAGGTCATCGAATTGTGTATGTTTATCATATTAGATTATGAGTCATCGTATTTATTCTCTTATCTGTTTGTCAAATGTGCATTTCAAAAAAGCAGTGAAAGACTTACTTTTAAATAATCAACTTGGACACAGTGTTGCCTGTTTTCAATTGAGGTTTTGAATAAACATTTTTTTTGTCATAAATGGAAAGATCACATATAAGTTTTATAAAAAAACTGTTTTTGTTTTCTTTTTTTTTCCGCAATAATTCAAAAGTTATAACAAAATAAAAATTGGTTTTTGAATCCAGTACTGAAAACACGCCGACGACTCTCGAGCCGTGTGACGTCACCATGGCGGTCAGGATGCTACATTGACCAACGACGTTCTACTCCGATACTAGATTCTAGATTCCCAGCCAATCGTGAAAATACTTACTGGTAACTAGTGTATATTTGTTGCACAATAGACGATGAATAAAGTTTGCAGCTTGAGACTAAGTCTACGATCGAAGTAAATATGTTTTTGAATGTTTGAAGTCAGATTACAGATTCCAGTAAGTAATTACCTAATCAAATATGTTTCTTTGAAAAGATCCCCTCAATCGAAGGATGGCCTAGTTGTTAGAGTGTCCGATAGTGGATCTCAGGGTCTTTGGATCGAAACCCAGGCGTTCCAACTTCTTTTTTTTAATTTTTTTTTATCAACAAATTTATTGATGTGCTTTTCGCACTTGTTACGCACATTTTTTCTACGATCAACATAAATATGTGTTTGAATCAAATTTTGTTAGAAATATTACTTGAACTGCACAGTGCTTGTTAAATTTTTATGAAAATTTAATTGTTAAACTTCATTGCCCAACCAACTATTACATTTAAAAAAAATTAATGGCGATTGATATTGACGGACAAACCTCATTTCCATTGATTTTTTGAATTGTCCACCGCCTCCTGTACTTATTTTTTGCACTGTGCAGTGCAAGTAATATGTCTAACAAAATTTGATTCAAACACATATTTATGTTGATCGTAGAAAAAATGTGCGTAACAAGTGCATCAATAAATAAAAAAATTAAAAAAAAACTTGGAGGGCCTGGGTTTCGATCTAAAGACCCTGAGATCCACTATCGGAAACTCTAACTGCTAGGCCATCCTTCAATTGAGAAGATCTTTTCAACGAAACATACTTGATTAGGTACTTACTGGAATCTCTAATCTGACTTCAACTTCAAACATTCAAAAACATATTTATTTCGATCGTAGACTTCGTCTCGAGCTGCAAACTTCATTCATCGACTGTGTTGCAACAAATATACACTAGTTACCAGTTTACCAGTACGTGTTTTCGCGATTGGCTGGGAATCTAGAATCTAGTATCGGGGTAGGACGTCGTTGGTCAAAGGAGCATCCTGACCGCCATGGTGACGTCACACGGGTTAGGGAGCCGTCGGCGTGTTTTCGGTACTCGATTCGAAAACCCATTTTTATTTGGATATAACTTTTGAATTATTGCGAAAAAAAGAAAACAAAAACAGTTTTGTTATAAAACTTATATATATGATCTTTCCATTTATCACAAAAAAATATTTTTTTTTCTTAATTCAAAACCTCAATTCTCCTAAAATAGTAAAGCTGCATAGTTTCCTTTTTCATTTTTGTTGTAATATTAATAATAATATAATATAATAATAATATGAACTACTTTATTTTATATTGTTGCTCAATTTTATTGAATATGTAATTTTGGGAGTTGTATTAGTATTTCTCATACAGCAACTCTATGAGTCTAGCTCGGCTCGTGTAAGAATTAATGGTAACCTGTCTGGTCAAACTGCAACCAGAAAATGAGTTCGTCAGGGATGTGTATTATCTTCGATGTTATTTAACATTTACTCTGAATTTGTGATGAGACAGGTATTATAATAACTGGAATGGCCGTATAACTATTGGCGGAAGCAAAATATCCAACCTAACAACAATCCTTATTGCTGCTTCTCAGAAAGAACTAGTAGCTCTATCAAACATCTTAGAACAACATAGTGCAGCATATGGTCTTGTTATTAACTACAACAAGACCAAGGTTCTGATCGTGGATAGAAAGCACGATAATCATCGAGAAACAAAGTCAATAGGCCGTTGTGAAGTAGTTCAAAGTTTTGTATACCTCGGTTCTTTGATCGACAATTCGGGTAGCTGTGAAAATGAGGTTCGACGGCGCATTCAACAGGCACGTGTGGCCATGACAAAGCTCACTGAAATATGGCGTGACCACAACATCCTAAAGCTACAAAAATGTCGCTGGTTCAGTTTCTTGTGTTCTCCATATTTCGATCGAGCTCGCATAGATGCTTTTGAAATGTGGACGTGGAGAAGAATGCTGAGAGTTCCTTATACCGCCCATCGAACTAACGTTTCCATACTGGATGAGCTCGATAATCCAAAGAGACTATCCTCCATTGTGGCGACGAGAATGCTTACTCTTGACTCTTGACTTTGTTTGGTGCACTATTTGGGAAGAAGCACTCTCATGATGGAAAACAATGTTGCTTCGTGAACGGTAACTTGCTATAGTGTACAAGCACCTTAATGGTCGCGTTTAGAAAACAGATTCTTATGTGAATCTTTCCAGAGGTCGGTCGTGAAGGAAGCTGCAATTTGTAAGTCGCTAAAAGGGTAAAGCCTTTAAGGCTAAAACGGCGCTAAAGAGAAAATTGTTAAGTACCGCTGGTTCCTAGCGGTATTCAACGTATAACGCTCAGTACTAGCTGGAGTACGTTATGCAATTCAATTGCAGTTCTACCATTTTGTGGATCCAAATACAGCTTTATGACATGCAATTTGTTGCCATATTTCGAAGAAACCACTAATAGTTACGCTGTGATTGACTTGTTGATAAAATCTACAGGGGTACGAAGAAAAGATTGTGCAGAGAATTACCCCACAAGTTTCTGTTAAGATTTCAAAAGGTCTGCTTCGGACTTCCATTGTCTATATAATTTTTGGATTACAACGTTTCGATTGATGTGGTATCTTCCTTTCATTGCTGTTTATTCTCGTCTAGATGACGTGTCGTTTTTCGTGGCTTGTCCTGATTGGTTGCTGCGCGTTCTGCTGAGTGCGTCACTGACGTCGCTTCTTGCTGACGATGACGTGGCCGTTGATAGTCACTGAGTCCCACGTTTGTGTCCAAGTTTGTTCTGTCCAATTTCAGTTTTTTTATATTTCTTATGAGGGGCTGCCATATTGGTCTAATTTCCACACTAGGCTTGCTGTACACGTTTTTGTTGCTGGCGATATAAGCTGCTTCCTTGAATTTCCGGCGATACCATTGAGGTTCTTTGTCAATAACCTTTGCATCTTCCCAAATAATTTATTCCGGACTTTCCTGTCTCTGCTCACTGGGTGTTGAGTCTGTACTCCTTAATGCTCGCTTCCAGGGGTCTTTTCGTTTCACCAATGTATACTTTGCCACATTCACATGGTACTTCGTAGATGCAGTTTTTTGTTTCTTGATGTTCATTCCTGGATTTTGTTTTCGTTAGTAGACTTAGAAGAGTGGTGCTTCTTGAGAATCGTGTTTGAATTTTATAGTGTTGTCCTATTCATCTGACTGTATCTGATAGTCCTTTCACGTATGGTATACTTAGTGAATGCCTGTGTTCTTCAGGACCTTTATTTCTGCTAGTATGATTCTCTTGCATATTTGACGTAGTTCTTCTTCTAGTCCTTGTTGTGTGTTACAAATATTCTTGGCTCGATCGTGTAATGCAGGTATTGTCCTGTGTGTGTTGGTTTTCTGTACACTTTGGTTTTTATTTCGGTGTTTCTTCTCATTACCAAGACATCCAGAAAAGGAAGGCTGTTATTGTTCTCTTCTTCTTTTGTGAACTTTATCGATGGTCTCATTTTGTTGAGATGTGCAAAGAACGTTTCCAGTTGTTCGTCTCCACGGTTCCAGATTATGAATGTGTTATCAACATAGCGAAGCCATAACTTAGGTTTAACATCAGAGATTTCAATGGCAGTTGATTCGAACTATTCCATGTAAAGGTTTTCAAACAACAGTTTCTGTTAAGATGGTTGTAAGGTGCTCAAAAAGTAACTGGTGCTGAAGTATAACAATAACATATTTAAAAATCTTCAATAAATATTCTTAACAGTTTCTTCTGTTCGATATTTTTTATCCCATTGCTTCGTCCACTTGTCAAAAACCTCTTGAGAAACCATTTCTTGATAGTCTCTCAATTATTTTTTGACTTCAAGTCACATGACCTATTAGTAATATTCTTATTGAATATTTGCCAAAAAGTAATGACTATTGTTGTAAACAAGAAATTGCTTCAATGTCCAGACATTCGCAGCAAAAATGGTTAGTTAAAAGAAATAGATTATTTTATTGATTTGTATATTGTTAGAGACTATCACAATACTCCTATATTTAGCAATAAGGACGATTCAATGGATAGCTTGCATCACTAGTGGGATATTCATTGGTTGAAACGTACAAGGTACAATTGGAGAAAAGTAAGTACATGGAGTAAGATTAATATAATAAGGTAGTTTAACTGAAGCTTAAGCTAAAAATGCTTTTATCTTCATTCTTACCTCATTTAAAGTGTACCTAATCATCATCATTCAGACCAGCCATACTGATATACTGAAAGACACACCAGATTTTCCGAAAAAATGTAAAATAAGCATAGACCTCAGAGCTTCTTCTTCTTCTTCTTCTTCTTCGCATGACTAGGATTTCTTCTGTTTATCTGCCTCTTATTCTGTCTCTGTTGTTGACGTTGTTGTTGACATCAAATTATCTTCCCATCTTTTCTTTGGCCGTCCTGGAGGTCTTCGATAGTAAGGTTTGTTATTTTTACATATGTGAGCCAATTTGTTGGGTCTCATTCTATTTACATGTTCGTCCCATTCTTTCTTCCGGGTTTTTATCCATTTATTGATGCTGTTAATGTTGCACTGTTCTCGTATGTTTTTATTTGTTTGTCTGTCCCTGAGAGTTATTCCCATAATTGATCTTAGTGTTTTCATTTCTATGCTGTTGTGGATTTGTTTTGTTCTCTTTGTGTCTGCTCGTGTTTCTGCCGCATATGTTAGAATTGGTCGCATCGTTGTTTTATATACTTTAATCTTGCTTTCTGTAGACATATATTTGTTCTTCCATACAGTTTCTCTTAAACATCCACTACTCTACCTGCTTTTGTCGCCTATCTTTTAACTTCTGTAATCAAGTTCCTATCACTGGTTATGTCAATGCCCAAGTAGTTAAATGTCATCACCTCAGAGCATAGATGAAAACGTCACCAAGTGTCAATTACTTGTTATTTTATTAGTAATGCTTCCACTATGTTCCACTCAATACAGCCCTGCATTCCTTCAAAGCTTAATTTGATTCTTTTGAAACTACTGTTGTAGAATGTTTGTACCCGTAGTTACTAAATTGCTCACTACTCGACTAGAATACTAGCAGTGTCTGCTGGATTTTTAACACCTGAATAACAGAAAACGTACAAATTGGAACGTGGAATCTTTGGGTAGGTTATCTTAAAGCGATCGTAAAGTCGCTTGAAATGCCTCTTTATAATCGGTTATTAAAAAGGGTGTGTCTATGATACAACGAAAATTCCATAGCACACTACACCATTTTAGGAAAGTCATTACCGTAAAACATTAATTACTATCGTAGTAACAGCGATCGAGCGCGGGCGTCTCGAATTTCTTTATTAGTCGTATTAAATTTTCCGGAATATCATCTTCAAAACATAATGTTATAATAGAATGAGCATAGGCGTAGATAATTTCTTGTTTATTATATTAGCCCCCAGTACCTCGAGGAAGGAAAAGGCGTAAAGTGGATTAACTCAACTGAGAAAAGGCTTCGGTTAAAAACAAAAATGGCGACAAGTAGATTGACTCAGTATTTTCTATGGATTTTTGAGTTTCTTGCGCAAAAAAATTTGCACATAATGAAACATTTCTGTTTTAAACTCGGAAAAGGCTTAGGATAAAAAGAAAAACGGTGTCAAGTAAACTGACTCAGTATTTTCTATATACTTTCAAGTTTCTTGCGTAGGCAGTTTTGCACAAACATCATGAAACGTGTATGTTTTGAATTCACAGAAAGACTGCGCGGATAAGGAAAATATGGCGTCGAGTAGATTGATTCGGTATTTTATATGGATTTTCAAGATTCGTACGCAAACAATTTTGCACATCATAAAATGTTTCTGTTTTGTGTTCTGCTGTCAAGTAGATTGACAGCATTTTCTATGTATTTTCAAGTTTCTTACGCAAAAAAAATTTTCACGTCATGAAACGTTTCTGCTTTAAACTCGAAAAAGGCTGAGGATAAAAGAAGAATGGGGTCAAGTAGATTGACTCGGTGTGTTTTATGGATTTTCAAGTTCCTTACGCATTTAGCACATCATAAAATATTTGTTTTAAACTCAGGAAAGGCTTCGAATAAAAAGAAAAATGGCGTCTAGTAGAATGACTCGGGATTTTCTAAGGATTTTTGAATTTCTTACGCTAACAATTGTGCACATCATGAATTGTTTCTGTTTTAAAATCAGAAAAGGTCGCGGATAAAAATAAAAATGGTGTCAAGCAAATTAACTAATTCTAATTCACAAGAAGACTGCGCGGATTAAATATATGGCTTCGAGTAGATTGATTCGGTATTTTTATGGATTTTCAAGATTCGTACGCAAACAATTTTGCACATCATGAAATATTTCTGTTTTCTGTTCTGCTGTCAAGTAGACTGACTCATCATTTTCTATGCATGTTTCTTACGCAACAAAATTTTCATATTATGAAACGTTTCTGCTTTAAACTCGAAAAAGGCTGAGGATAAAAGAAAAATGGGGTCAAGTAGATTGACTCGGTAAGTTTTATGGATTTTCAAGTTCCTTGCGCATTTAGCACATCATAAAATATTTCTGTTTTAAACTCAGTAAAGGCTTCGGATGAAAAGAAAAGTGGCGTCAAGTAGAATGACTCTGTATTTTATATGGTTTTTCACGTTTCTCAGTGAAACAAATTTCAGGCAAGTAGGCCTTTTTTGACCCACAGAGCCAACACCAAAAACATTTATGGTCTTCTAGAGAACTCTTTTCTGTGCAATCATCTCTTTCTAACCAAGCTTTCGCCAGATCATTGTATGACCAATTTGGGATCCTCCACAGACAGACATTACCTTAGCCCCCATAATGTTATTATTTATGATATGCTCATCGCAATTTTAAATGTAACCGTGTTATTCTTATCTAATTATTCAATCAACATTGTATAACCTACTCTAGTGCCCTTTACATATACTTGAACCTATTGTCACATTTCGTCACAACCCAACCCAAGTGTCTTTTTAAATTGTATGATAATTTCTTTGCTCCCATCTGCTCTTTGGAGACCGATCTTCAGATTTCTTATCAATCTACATATGCACATATGTAATATTGTTCTTTATGTATTTGGGTAATGGTACGATGTGGTTAAATATAGTTGGCCTAGATTCAGGTGTACAAAAACATTTTTCAGATGCTTTAGATTTATATCAACATATGAAGTAATATTCTATCTAATACAGTATCTATTAATTTCCAATAACCACTGTAAAAGAAAAAATCTTATCAAGAATTTTACTGGTTTCTTATCTGTGTTATTTTTTATAGTTTAAGGTCAGATATTGGTCACCGTTTCAAATGCTTATCAGGATGTGTCATCCTAAAAAAATGTAAACAATGCTAGTTCGTCTAACGCGTCGATAAACTGTTCAGAAAAACAACACTCGTTCGTGAATAAATGAATGATGTTACTGAATCATTGAATTTTTCAGATTTACAAGGAATAAAATTGACTCATTAGAATGCCGTTATAAAGGGTGTTCCAATAAGCGCGCGGTGCTCTCTAGCGGCCATACCGTTTAAATTAGACGAACATATTTTCAAATAAAAAACGTTTGTTTTCAAATGCTCTACATTTAGAAAATAACATCAAAGATGGCGGACTTCCGGATATACCGGAAGTAGGTATCAACTTCCCTATTTTAAACGGAACACCCTGTATATTATTACGTTTTTGAATTCAACATCAATTTTTAGGTCCATTTTGTTAACCATTGTTTATGTCTACGAAGCCTATTTTCGGAGTTATTCAACAATTTTAACAAAATTTGACGTTTGTAGTAGTTTGCAAGAAACGTTAATATCTCGGAAACTAAACGCGATAGAAAGATGCGGTTTTCGGTTTTGAAACAAGCAAGGAACGTATTTGTGTTTCAGTAAGATCGTTGTTTGAAAATAACATTAAATCAATAGACAAGCAATTTTCAAATTTGAAAACTTAAAAACGTTAAAAACTTTTTTTTTTCAAATGGGATGGTATCATAAGTTTCACATTGGTGGATGCGAAATTAAATTCTCTTTCACTTTCATCTAGGCACATGTGGTTCTATCTTTGATGGTTTTCAAGATATTTACGGTTTTGTAATTATGGCGTAGGAATTGGAAAAATCGTAGGTGGCGCGGCTCGTAGACAAAACAATTGGCAGGAAACCTGTCATCCAAAGTGTTTCTGTCTCTAATACTGAACTGTGCTTTCGCTCCATCTACCTGTAACCACATTATTCTTAAAAACTCCAGTAGTAAATTTGCCGACAGGTGTTCCAAATTTTCATTTCGAAAATTTTAAAAGACATTAGTTTAATATGCGGTTTCCAATAATACCACCCCATCAAATGCTTAGACTCCATGCTGGTTGCCAACAAACCTCCCAAAATTTGGATTTACGTGGGCGTAAAATATGAGAGAAGGAAACATGTCGTAGTAATACATGAAAATATTTTACTTCCCACACCGATAGGTGAGGGGAGTATTGTGATCGCGAAAATTTTCGATTTTGAGATAATACGTTTTTTGGGCGTTTTATGATGTGTACATAACGAAAATCCACGTCGCTCATTTCCGTCGGTCTGTCTGTCGGTCTGTCTGTCGGTCTGTCGGTCTGTCTGTCTGTCTGTCTGTCTGTCGCGTTTTTCTACCCTCGTAATCTCAGTAACCGCTGCATGGACTGTGATAAAATTTGGGCAGCGGTATGCTGTGGGGTCGTAGTAGGTAATGTTCCTATAATTTTGAAAATCGGTGCATAGGCGGCGGAGTAATTAGCAAAAAACAAAAAAAATTAAATATTGCTGAAACTTCGTTTTTAGGCGTTTTAGGGGTCCCTGATCATTTTCTACTTTTTTTTTGGGTGGGGGTGAAATTGGGGTGGTTGGGGGGTGGGGGGGGTTGTAAAATTGAAAAATTTGTTGCTTTCATAGTAGACTGTCCACTGACCTGTGAAGGAAGACCCGGCCACCTAAATAACTTTTTTAGGTCCATCCGAACATTGCCTTTGCCTATTACAGAAAGCAAAGGACTTAGATTTTTTTTTGATGTAAACATTAACATTAATGTAAACAGTATTGCGTCAGATCGTTGTAACGAGGAATCTGTTGAATTGATTTTAATGAAATTTTGAAACGGCACTACTACCATGGCGAAGATGGAAAATGGTTTTGATAAATCGTGCCAGTGGCGGCGCAGAAATAATAAAAAAAACTAAATATATAAAAACAGCTCAACCTTCGTTTTTAAGCATTTTAGAGGTTCCTGATCATTTTCTGCATTTTTTTGGGTGGGGGTGAAATTGGGGTGGTTGGGGGGTTGGGGGTTGAAAAATTTAAAAAATTCTTGTACTCATAATAGGCTGTCCACTAACCTGTGAAGGAAGATCTAGCGACACAAATCGCCTTTTTAGGTGCATCTGAACATTGCCTAGCCTATTACAGTAACTAAGAGAATTTTCTGTATACTATACGAGAATTTATTGGTCTAAATCGTTTTGTATTTTGTAACGTGGACACTATTAAATTGATTCTAATAAAATTTTGACACAGTATATGGTTACCGTGGTGAGAATGGAAAACGCGTATGTTTGTTCAAAATCTTGTCAGTGGCAGCGTAGCAATAATCAAAGAACGCGACAAGTATGAAAGCAACTCAAATTCGGTTTTTAGATGTTTTAGGGGTTCCTGATCATTTCCTACCAATTTTTTGGGTGGGTGTGAAAGTGAGGTGGGTGGCGGGGGGGGGGGGGGTTGTAAAACTGAGAAGTTTGTAGTATGGATAATAGGCTGTCCATTGACCTGTGAAGGAAAGACCTAGCGGCATAAGACAATTTTAGGGGGGGGGGGGGGGGTGGCAATTATTTGGTTGCAAGGGATCTTAGACTAAAGCTTCATGCTATGGGAAAATAATAAACTGGTCTCAGCGTAACGTGTGGGAAGTACTGAGTCAATCAACTTGACTTCATTTTTTTTTATTTTATTCAGGGACCAGCTTTGGTAGATAGATGGCGAACCAATACTTTTTCAAAGTACTGCTTCCCAATATTTATATGTTGTTACTACTAGCAAGAAATAAGTATAGCATAAGAAAGGTATTCTCTTCTAGTGTACGATAGTCCGTCATGCTAATTTAACCTGTTTTGTGTTATGTGCTGTCTTTTCCAGAAACTCTTCAATTGATCTATCTCACTGAGAAGTTATTTAATTTCATATATTAATCATATGAAAGATGGTTATTTTGAATGTACAAAATATGTGCAAAATGCGGCACCACGACAATTAAAAATAAACATGTTTTGTGGGTCAAAGCAAACAGGACAAATGTCCATGGCAGCCTGCGGTTTGCTAGCGACAGTGTCACGCAGAGATGAGTTACACATCTGACCTTTCGGCCACACTTCATGTATGAGAGGTCGATGAAATAACACTAACTAGTTTCAGCGAGATATATCAATGAATGAAAAGAATAAGCGGTGAACGGCTAGCGGTTACTCATATGAATTACACTATGGGACATAAGTATTGTATTGTCGCTGCCATGACCCGATAAATCGTTGGTTCTTGGGCTATTCGGCCGATGTCGACACGCTCCGCCGCCTTGGCGTCAGCGTCGGCATCCTCAGAAGCTGATGTCACCTGTTCGGCGTGTTCCGAGAGACTGAGACCGCGTCACACATAAGAACAACTAAGAGCCCGTCCAGATAAAGCGATTTACGCGCGAGTGGACTCGCGCGTAGTCATTCGCGCGTTCCCGAGATACTAGAGTTACATACATCCCGTCCAGATGCTCTCGCGCGTTATTTACTCGCGCGTAAAAACGCTTGTAACGCGCGGGACTCTCGACTCGCCCTTTGTACGCGCGAGCGCCGCGCGAGTCGAGATACTTGGGCGACATTGTTGCGTCCGCAGTACAACGCGCGAGCCCGTGGTGTGTGGACGTATTTGTTTTTCCAAATGGAGCGTGATAACTTCGATACAGAATTTTTCATTGACGCAGTCGAAAAAAGAGTAGCCATATGGGATCATCCGATTATTCCAATAGACTCATAAAACGTAGGAACTGGGAAGATATTATTATAGTTGAAACACTTTTCACTGTGTTCTCTCAGCTTTGGGTATAACGTTATAAACATACTGTGCGTCATTCTGTCATGTAGAATTGGATGCATGTTGAATCGTCGCCTTTCTCTTTGTTTACGAAGATTCCATCGCTGGTATGCATGCCACAACACAACTGCTGTATCCAACTCCATGTTTTTAACTGGAAGGAAATCTCTCCCAGCGTAGAAACGCAAGTGAAACGCGACATCTGGACTCAATATAAATTGACTACGTGCGAGTCCACTCGCGCGTAAATCGCTTTATCTGGATGGGCTCTTAGTTGTTCTTATGTGTGACGCGGACTCTCGGAACATGCCGAACAGGTGACGTCAGCTTCTGAGGATGCTGACCACTCGTGTTGGCGAAACGTCAAGCAGCGAGAGAACCAACGGTTCATCGGACATAAGTATTGACGAATTCACTTTCTACTTTATGGAAAGTATCTGTGCACTTTATATTTGAAACGCTGCAGGTTGTAGCCGTCGGAAAACAAATTCCACCGGCAGCTCATTCCATAACGTCGGAGTTCTCCAAATGAAGGAATGCTGGAGGAGACTGGTTCGGGGAGTATGAACCTCGACTTTGTGAGGATGAGCTCGCAGAGCCTCTGTAGTGTTCCTCGTTCGGACGGCCTTCGGTGTTATTATATGGGAGAGTTCACTCGAACATCTTCCGTGATAGAATCTGTAAAACAAGGACAGGTCAGCCACCCTTCTTCGATGTTCCAGGCTGTGGAGGTCCTTTGTGAGGTTAAGCGTGTCGATTAGTCTAATTGCTCTCTTTACTGGATAGTATCCAGAAGCTTTAGAGAGTGCTTCGGAGCGCATCCCCACACGTGGGGCAATGCTCCAGCGATGGTCGGATCTGTGCCTTGTAGAGCAGCAGTAGTTGCTCTGGTGTATACAGCGGAACAAAACTCCAAGCTTCTGGGATGCCGTTTTAGCAATACTGACGACGTGGTCGTACTAGGACATGTTATTAATGTTGATGTTGATCCCCAAAAGCTTGACGAAGGTGACTCGACTATTGGGTCAAATGCACACCACTATCGATGGCTCACCCTGTATATGCACTTGGTGCGTAACGCTATACATCACATCAACAAGCGTGTTTCCGCTATAGTCTTTCATTTCGGCGACTTCCTATAAATATCGGCACAGCATATACATGTCACAGCAATGCAACGCTCTACAAATACATCTCATATTTTGTTTCTAGGCTTAAACCAAACCTTGCACAATGTAGATGATATAAATAATTTCATATGAATTTTTCATCATATTCTTCCTGAAATAAAATTGATTTCGCCAATTCCGTGATGTGATGTGCACTGATCAATAAAAAACATCCTGATTCTGACCCGTTTGCTTTTATACTTGACACAAAGACTAATATCAAACAATTCAGTGCAAAAACTACAACAGTTAAGGCACATTTGAGTATTTCAATTTAATTTAATTTTTTTAGCCTTCATTTCAGAAAAAAATAACATGTGATATATCGTTTTAGGCATAATGACACATTCCCTCTCAACTGATGGTGCTAATCAAATTTATATGTTGTATTACATTTTTTTGTGCACCTCCCACGCTTACCCCCCGCCCCCCCCCCCCCCCCCCCCCCCATTATCCGATGAGCACCAAAAACCTTTTCAACTCGCAAGGATCTTTATTAATTCAAGTTGGCCAAATTTGGGAGCAATCACTTGAATCGTTGGAGAACAAAATCGTGAACGCACAGACAGACAGACTGACATCAAAAATCCAAATTTTTCTTTCTTCTGTTGGTCACTGTTGTTGCAAAATCTATGATTTAATTAAGACCTATACGGCCTATTGACTAATTCAGGACTAGGTCCTTGGATTTTTTTTAAATAAGATGTCACTCGCACGTCACATCCAAATTTTAAGTTTCTATTGATGAAATCGTCAATAGACTTGAAGAAGAAATGTATGCTACTAATCAAGAAGGATAAACTGAACATCATGAAGTGAAACACACAGAAAAAAAATACTGTTGCGTTTCCAATTAATTGTTAGTATTTGGATGTTTTTCCATCGCTTTAAATATATTTACAGTTGTTCCAAATGTCATCGAAAGAATAGCAATCCTTAATCACGGGTACGCCAATAAATTAAAACTTTATATTCGTTCTAACGATATGTATAATCCTTCTAATACCAGTATTAGCATATAATGCAATCAAAACATCCTTTTGTTTTCAAAATTTACCCTATGTTTCATTTAAGCAAAGCACACAATCTATTCAATGTACAAAAATGATTACTGCAACAGCAGTTCGTGATAATTCATCTGATAAAAATTAATTTTGTTTCAATGGCCCTTGTCGTTCGCTGAACTATAATCAGTATTCGGCGGAACTGATGTCCCGATTCAATGAACGTAAAAAGAAAGAACAGGGGGATCACCTCAGTGTTATTATCGGCGCCAACCCGCCAACATGGACGAGGTTGTTTCGTTGTGCTGTTTCGGTGTTAGCTGTGCTGTGTCATCTCGTGGTTTTGCGTATTGCATCAGCAATTGTGTGATTTAAATTTGTCCAGTTATATAATATATATTAAATGGAGGACCTACTGAGAAATTGGAGCTTAGAAGAGCTTACACCCACATTTGAATGTGGGTATTTAGATTAGTCAGACAGTTATATTTCAGGTAAAAATGCAACAACTGGTGCAGGCTTTTATGTCTAATTCTTATATCATGCCAATGACATCTTGTAGTTGAATCAACAATACGATATAATTCGTTACCAACTATACAGTTCCCATTAGATAAAACCTCGCTGTATTTGAGGAATGCTGAGTGTAACGTCCCATTGAATCCAAGCGTAAGTCTTTGACAAAACGACATATTTTTCTGTGTGTAGGTTAGCTAAATTACAACGTACAATTTCAGTATGCCAAGCCAATACGTCATACAAAGCATAGTCTTCGAGGTGGCAATATTTGTATTATAAAGTACAAATAAATGAATGAATGAATGAATTCCTATCCAGTTGCGCTGCTGGAATGTGTATATGCTGTAATATCGGTAAGCAATAGCGGCAATAACAACGTAGACAGTGACATAAGACCACACGGTTTACCGCGTAGTGCGGTGCCCCTTTCACAAGAGAAACTCCTGGATGTTACTTCGTCATGACAGTAATGGCAGCCAAAGTGGTGTCTGATCGAATTAATCTCGATCAGCGATCGGCATATCGATCTCGATCTCACACCACGCGTACATACATAGTTATCTCTTAATCTTCGTAAACTGGTTGCTGAACAAGTCAAGGCTAGAGCGGATATTGTCAGTACATATTTTTTTATTCATTATTCCGACAAGAGAAGTAGTTTAGATGCGAAAAACAGTGGTTTTGGGATATTCTTTACCCTATCCCACTTCTGACTCTTCTAATAAGATGTTTATTTTTGATTTTCTCCGGTTTTAGTTCAGTTTGTTAGTGAGTGGGACTCATATATCTCCTTCCACTGCGAGCCTATTGTGTCTATTGTGGCTCACATCTATTTAGGGTCCACCGCCCAAACCACACCATTTGACCAAGGCGATTAGACCATCCCACTTGTGACTCTTCTAATAAGATAATTATTTTCTATTTTCTGCGGTTTTAGTTTAGGTTGTTAGTAAGTGGGGCTCACTGGATCCTATTGTGTCTATTGTGGCTCACATCTATTTAGAGTCCACCGCACGAACCACACCATTTGACGAAGGCGATTAGATCATCCCACTTCTGACTCTTCTAATAAGATGTTTATTTTCTATTTTCTCCGGTTTTAGTTTAGGTTGCTAGTGAGTGAGGCTCATATACCTCCTTCCACTACTATCCTATTGTGTCTATTGTTGCTCACATCTATTTAAAGTCCACCGCACGAACCACACCATTTGACGAAGGCGATTAGATCATCCCACTTCTGACTCTTCTAATAAGATGTTTATTTTCTATTTTCTCCGGTTTTAGTTTAGGTTGTTAGTGAGTGAGGCTCATATACCTCCTTCCACTACGATCCTATTGTGTCTATTGTTGCTCACATCTATTTAGAGTCCACCGCACGAACCACACCATTTGACGAAGGCGATTAGATCATCCCACTTCTGACTCTTCTAATAAGATGTTTATTTTCTATTTTCTCCGGCTTTAGTTTAGGTTGTTAGTGAGTGAGGCTCATATACCTCCTTCCACTACGATCCTATTGTGTCTATTGTTGCTCACATCTATTTAGAGTCCACCGCACGAACCACACCATTTGACGAAGGCGATTAGATCATCCCACTTCTGACTCTTCTAATAAGATGTTTATTTTCTATTTTCTCCGGCTTTAGTTTAGGTTGTTAGTGGTGGGGCTCATATACCTCCTTCCACTACGATCCTATTGTGTCTATTGTTGGTCACATCTATTTAGAGTCCACCGCACGAACCACACCATTTGACGAAGGCGATTAGATCATCCCACTTCTGACTCTTCTAATAAGATGTTTATTTTCTATTTTCTCCGGCTTTAGTTTAGGTTGTTAGTGAGTGAGGCTCATATACCTCCTTCCACTACGATCCTATTGTGTCTATTGTTGCTCACATCTATTTAGAGTCCACCGCACGAACCACACCATTTGACGAAGGCGATTAGATCATCCCACTTCTGACTCTTCTAATAAGATGTTTATTTTCTATTTTCTCCGGTTTTAGTTTAGGTTGTTAGTGAGTGAGGCTCATATACCTCCTTCCACTACGATCCTATTGTGTCTATTGTTGCTCACATCTATTTAGAGTCCACCGCACAAACCACACCATTTGACGAAGGCGATTAGATCATCCCACTTCTGACTCTTCTAATAAGATGTTTATTTTCTATTTTCTCCGGCTTTAGTTTAGGTTGTTAGTGGTGGGGCTCATATACCTCCTTCCACTACGATCCTATTGTGTCTATTGTTGCTCACATCTATTTAGAGTCCACCGCACGAACCACACCATTTGACGAAGGCGATTAGATCATCCCACTTCTGACTCTTCTAATAAGATGTTTATTTTCTATTTTCTCCGGCTTTAGTTTAGGTTGTTAGTGAGTGAGGCTCATATACCTCCTTCCACTACGATCCTATTGTGTCTATTGTTGCTCACATCTATTTAGAGTCCACCGCACGAACCACACCATTTGACGAAGGCGATTAGATCATCCCACTTCTGACTCTTCTAATAAGATGTTTATTTTCTATTTTCTCCGGTTTTAGTTTAGGTTGTTAGTGAGTGAGGCTCATATACCTCCTTCCACTACGATCCTATTGTGTCTATTGTTGCTCACATCTATTTAGAGTCCACCGCACAAACCACACCATTTGACGAAGGCGATTAGACCATCCCACTTCTGATTCTTCTAATAAGATGTTTATTTTCTATTTTCTCCGGTTTTAGTTTAGGTTGTTAGTGGTGGGGCTCATATACCTCCTTCCACTACGATCCTATTGTGTCTATTGTTGCTCACATCTATTTAGAGTCCACCGCACGAACCACACCATTTGACGAAGGCGATTAGATCATCCCACTTCTGACTCTTCTAATAAGATGTTTATTTTCTATTTTCTCCGGTTTTAGTTTAGGTTGTTAGTGAGTGAGGCTCATATACCTCCTTCCACTACGATCCTATTGTGTCTATTGTTGCTCACATCTATTTAGAGTCCACCGCACAAACCACACCATTTGACGAAGGCGATTAGACCATCCCACTTCTGATTCTTCTAATAAGATGTTTATTTTCTATTTTCTCCGGTTTTAGTTTAGGTTGTTAGTGGTGGGGCTCATATACCTCCTTCCACTACGATCCTATTGTGTCTATTGTTGCTCACATCTATTTAGAGTCCACCGCACGAACCACACCATTTGACGAAGGCGATTAGATCATCCCACTTCTGACTCTTCTAATAAGATGTTTATTTTCTATTTTCTCCGGTTTTAGTTTAGGTTGTTAGTGAGTGAGGCTCATATACCTCCTTCCACTACGATCCTATTGTGTCTATTGTTGCTCACATCTATTTAGAGTCCACCGCACAAACCACACCATTTGACGAAGGCGATTAGACCATCCCACTTCTGACTCTTCTAATAAGATGTTTATTTTCTATTTTCTCCGGTTTTAGTTTAGGTTGTTAGTGGTGGGGCTCATATACCTCCTTCCACTACGATCCTATTGTGTCTATTGTTGCTCACATCTATTTAGAGTCCACCGCACGAACCACACCATTTGACGAAGGCGATTAGATCATCCCACTTCTGACTCTTCTAATAAGATGTTTATTTTCTATTTTCTCCGGCTTTAGTTTAGGTTGTTAGTGAGTGAGGCTCATATACCTCCTTCCACTACGATCCTATTGTGTCTATTGTTGCTCACATCTATTTAGAGTCCACCGCACAAACCACACCATTTGACGAAGGCGATTAGACCATACCACTTCTGACTCTTCTAATAAGATGTTTATTTTCTATTTTCTCCGGTTTTAGTTTAGGTTGTTAGTGGTGGGGCTCATATACCTCCTTCCACTACGATCCTATTGTGTCTATTGTTGCTCACATCTATTTAGAGTCCACCGCACGAACCACACCATTTGACGAAGGCGATTAGATCATCCCACTTCTGACTCTTCTAATAAGATGTTTATTTTCTATTTTCTCCGGTTTTAGTTTAGGTTGTTAGTGAGTGAGGCTCATATATCTCCTTGCACTATGATCCTATTGTGTCTATTGTGGCTCACATCTATTTAGGGTCCACCGCCCAAACCACACCATTTGACGAAGGCGATTAGGCCATCCCACTTCTGATTCTTCTAATAAGATGTTTATTTTCTATTTTCTCCGGTTTTAGTTTAGGTTGTTAGTGAGTGAGGCTCATATACCTCCTTCCACTATGATCCTATTGTATCTATTATGGCTCACATCCATTTAGAGTCCACCGCACGAACCACACCATTTGACGAAGGCGATTAGACTATCCCACTTCTGAATTTTGTGATAAGATGTACATTTTTTATTTTCTCCGGTTTTAGTTTAGGTGGTTAGTGAGTGGGGCTCATATACCTCCTTCTACTGCGATCCTATTGTGTCTATAATGGCTCACATGTATTTAGAGTCCACCGCACGAACCACACCATTTGACGAAGGCGATTAGACCATCCCACTTCTGACTCTTCTAATAAGATGTTTATTTTCTATTTTCTCCGGTTTTAGTTTAGGTTGTTAGTGAGTGAGGCTCATATACCTCCTTCCACTACGATTCTATTGTGTCTATTGTGGCTCACATCTATTTAGAGTCCACCGCACGAACCACACCATTTGACGAAGGCGATTAGACTATCCCACTTCTGAATCTTGTAATAATAATAATAATAATAATCGTCTTTATTGTTAAGTAATTACAGATGATACACCTTGTATATGTCAGGTGTCTAAATGACTGGCAGCAGAATGGCGAGATTTAGCTAAAAAGCTACTCTTACACCTAACCATTTGCCGCTGTCGATGGAAAACGAAAGAGCATTGGTATATATAAGAATGAAAAAAATATATATAGTTATAGATTCCAGAAACTATCGCTTATACATGTATACAAACAGACACAAATATAGGAAAATAAAAATAAAGACAAAGACAAAGATCGTAAGTACGAGTGAGAGCGAGAGAGAGAGAGAGGAGTTTAGTGCATAAACATGATATGTTTAATATATTTCCTAAAATTAAAAAGTGACATATCTTTTGAAAAAGAATCAATACTATTATACAAAGAAACAGCATTATAGCTAAAGCTTCTTGTAAAGAGCGACGTTGTGTGTCGAGGCATTGTAAGGGTAGAAGCTTTACGAATTGCCCTATCATGCACATTAAACCGGAAAATCAATTTTTCTCTGAGGTATATGGGTATTCCAGATTTTATCAGTTTATGAATGAAAATTAGATAGTGCGATTTAACCAAGTATGGCATCCGAAGCCAGCGGATAATTTTATAGTAGTTTGATACATGGCCAAACTTCCTTAAATTGAAAATGAACCGGATACAGTGATTTTGAACTACTGATACTCTCTCTCTTGTAGCATAGTCCAAACAAGGGTAGTACACTATGTTGCAATATGCAAAGACTGATATGACAAGGGATTCGCACAGCTTCTTCCTTACCTTGAAGTTCAACAATGATTTATTCGCATACAGCAATCTTAACCGTACATAGCTTTTCTGTAAGAGACTAGAAACATGTCTGCGGAACCTTAGCTTATCATCTATGAATACCCCAAGGCACTTTATATTCTCAGAATAAGGTAATTGTTCGTTATTCACTTTAAGTGTCAAATTTTTTGTGATGGCCTGCCTATTGTTATCACTGCAGAACAACATTGCCGTAGATTTTTTGCTGTTTATGAGCAGGTTATGTCGCTTAGAATATGAGCATAAGCTTTCAATATCACCATTTATCTCTAGCGTAGCCTCATTTACGTTATCATGGTCAAAAAAGTAAAGAAGCTGCGTATCGTCAGCATAAGACTGAATCACCGAAAATTTGACAGTAGAGTTCATGTCGGCAACATAAATCAAAAATAATAGTGGGCCCAAAATGGAACCCTGAGGTACCCCTGAAATAATAGATAGTTTATTCGATGTCTTGTTCTCAATCGAAACACACTGGTATCTACCAAAAACATAAGACTGAAAAAAGCTAAGAGCGATGTTGTCCATGCCATAATATTTCAACTTAGTACATAACAGTCGATGGTCTATCCTATCAAAAGCCTTAGAGAAATCCAGTGAAACTAATATTACGCTCATTTTTTTATCTATAGCTCTAATGATGTCATCGGTCATGTTTAAAAGCGCCGTGGTGGTGCTGTGATATTTTCGGAAGCCAGATTGCGTGATAGGCAAAACTCCATTGTTATTTAAAAATTCACTAATTTGAATGTAAGCTGCTTTCTCCAAGACTTTAGACAGGACAGACAAAAGGCTAATTGGTCGCAAATCTGAGAATTCCAAAGGACTCTTGACTTTGGGAATAGGATTAATCATAGCCAGCTTCCAAGGCGTTGGAAAGTAGCCCTTTTCCAAACAAATATTAACGATATGCGATATAATAAGATGTACATTTTTCATTTTCTCCAGTTTTAGTTTAGGTTGTTACTGAGTGGGGCGCATATACCTCCTCCCACTGCGACCCTATTGTCTCTATTGTCTCTATTGTGGTTGACACCAATTTAGAGTTCACTGTTTTGAGTGATACAATTCTACAATTTTAATTTTTGTCCACTTTTCATTAAATCCAGTTTTCTTTTTCAAATAAACGGTAGATTGTTGTTAGACATGAATTAAAAATAGGGTACTTGCAGAGAAAAATATTATGTCATTTAGGCGTTCCTTAGAGCCTAGTAAACATGACAAAATCACTTGCTTGGTTTTTGGAATCGACTGTGAGAGATATTCCAAAAATTATTTCAAATGCCGGAAAATCCCGCGCAAACAACCTCTGACGTCAGTGATATCCTATAGTGATGGGATGTGAAGTATTGATATTCGATATCGATAGCCAGTGCTAACCTAACATTTTGACATTGATCATTATAACCACAAAACACAGTCACACACAAAAGTACAAAAGTCAAAAGAATAAAAGTTAGGCTAGATTACTAATTCACTTTGTAGGGATGGGCTTGAATTAGATTCTATCTTTGGATTCATTCATAATGGGATGCGCCGAAATAAAATGATGGCTTCGATTAGTTGCGAATCTCGGTCACAAACAGGATGAACTGTGATACCTATCAGATATAAAAATGTATTGCAACGAAAATGCTAGTGGGTTAATTGCCTGTTTCAAATATGTTTAAGTATCAATAAATTGAGTCGCATTGTTAAAGAATTCAGAATCATCTCTAGTCGAATGCACAGTTGAATCTCACTGACCTGCGCTGTAGCAGTATCGATTGTCGATATCGATAAGATACCTGTGACGTCAGCCCTTGTTTTAAGTCACGTGGAAAAATTTGAATATATCCTTATTTTATTTTGCAAATATCTTTTTTTGGCCGTCAGTAAAATCATGTTTTTTGTTTCCTACTGCTTCTTGAAATGGTTTTCTTTACGCTATGTATACTCCCGAGCTGATTTCACGACCTCTGCAAGTACCCTATTAAAGTTTTGCTTGTGGGTAAGTATTTAGGACAATGAAACATCACAAAAATTATATTTTAATAAATTAATTTCAGCTAGCTTCCGCGTGTGGGTTGGCCTTCATAACATCGTACACATCCCAGGACCCTCACAGAACCCACTCAATCGGTATAGAGCTACATAAATCATTGCCTAGATAGGCCACCAGCACACCAGCGGTTATCAATTACCAGACCTTTTTATATAAAAGACTAAATTATTATAGCCATAAAGTAGATTACCGTATCGAGATGTGATTTTTATGCACCTAGTTGTAGATAACGTGGAAAAAATAAATAAAACATCCTGCGCCCAGCGTAGAGCATGGATCGGATAAGATGCGGACGGGAAGAGTGGAGTTGATATAGAGTTGGGTAGAGATGTTTCGAATCACAGGTGTATTTTGTTGTTTCGAATAAGATTAGGCCGTATTCATAAAGAAGAATATTTGCTTTTACTTGTAGAAATCGAAGCATTTACTTCATACTATAATTCATTCAGCCCGTGTGAGGGCGGGTTAGAATATCTCCCATCGCATATCCTGCGTGTCGTAAAAGGCGACTAAAAGGAATACCGAACTACTGTCTGTATAAGCACTGTATAAGCAGTAACCTCTTCTCAACCAACAGCTTCGGGTGGACGAGTTGAGAAGAGTCAGGACACCTTCTTGTCCTTGGGGTGAGAAATTGCCCCTAAAAGCGGATGAACCAGTAGATACCATCTGGTCAACAGCATAAGGATGCAGAAAGCAAATGGGAAGCTATGTACTGCATTAAAGATCTTAAAGATATCCCAAGAGAAACTCGTAAAATGTGTAAATGCATTTTACGAGTTCACAACATGTCTGCTAAGACATTGTGACTATGATGATGATGATGATAATTCATAAGGAAAAAGAAAGGAAAGAATCGGACTTGGACCGAAAAGGGGTTGCTCTAGAGAAAAAATGGAGTCAAGTTGATTGACTCAGTACTTCCCACACATAATAGTGATACCATTTTATTGTTTTCCCATTGCATGAAGCTATACTAAGCCATGCAATGTTCGGATGGACCTAAAAAAGTGTATTATGCCACTAGGTTTTCCAATCACTGGTCAATGGACAGCACATTATGGATATAACAAATTTTTCAGTTTTACAACCCTCCACCCCCCAACCACCCCAAATTCACCCCTACCCAAAAAAAGTATATGTATACATCACAAATTCTAAGTTCCGTGGTTTCTATAATAAGCATGCAACGTTCAGATGGACCTAGGCCGCTAGGTTTTTCATTCACATATCAATGGGCAGCCCATTACGAATACAACAAATTTTTCAGTATTTCAACCCCTCACCCCCCAACCACCCCGAATTTACCCCCACCCAAGAAAAAGAAGAAAATCATCAGGAACCCCTAAAACGCCTAAAAACGAAGTTTGAGGCATATTTAAAGTTTTTCGTTTTTTGCTAATTACTTCGCCCCCCGTATAACGATTTTCAAAATTATAGGAACATTACCTACTACGGCCCCACAGCATAACGCTGCCCAAATTTCATCACAATCCATGCAGCGGTTACTGAGATTACGAGGGTAGAAAAATGCGACAGACAGACCGACAGACCGACAGACCGACAGAAATGAGTGACGTGGATTTTCGTTATGTACACATATCATAAAACGCCCAAAAAGGCGCATTATCTCAAAATCGAAAATTTTCGCGACCACAATACACCCCTCACCTATCGGTGTGGGAAGTAAAAGGAAATGATTTCACTTTTGGTATTTCTAAACAGGAGCATTTGCTTCAAAATTGAGGAATTTCAGACCGCGTAGGCAGAGGCTAAAAACCAGAGAACCGCGGCTGCTGTGAAAAGGTTATGTTAGGGGAAGTTTGTTAACGCGGGATTTGAATGGACCGATACCCGCAGGCCCAATAAATACATCTTCTGGCAGTCCATTCCAAGCCTTGGACACCCTGGGAATGAATGTGCGGTTGTACTGCTCAGTTCTTGATGTATGAAGAACTACCGCCTTAGGATAAGCTGCTGCGATCGCGCGGGTGCATCTGATAGAAGCCGTGAGCGGCGGAACGAGAGAGGATAGCACAGAGGAGCAGATTCCGTTTGAATATCGGTAGAAGAGCGAAAGGTCACCAACAACACGCCGGTAAGAAAGTGGCTGGAGGTGGCGCGTTAAGGCCGGGTCGCCAATTAGTCGATTTGCTCTTCTCTGAACGGCATCTAGTATAGGCAGGGTAGTAGGGGCAGCAGCTCCTCAAACATGAGAGCAATACTCCAGGCCAGGTCTTATCTACGCTTTGTCTAGCGTGAGGAGGTTACATGGTTACTGTCTGGCTCTAAATATGTACCCAAGCTTTTTACCAGCAGCTGTTGCAATTGACGCAACGTGTTCGTGCCAGATCAGATTTTCTATAATGTTGAATCCTAACAGCTTGAATGAGTGATCCCTCGGCAAAGCCCGGTTATTCATTAGAACCTGGTGTTGGCTTAGGCACTTCTTGTTTGATAGCATACAATACTGGGTCTTGGAAGCATTAAATTTTACCAAATTCTTAAGCCCCCAACGGTAATGGTATCGAGATCCTTTGAGAGTGAAGTCAGTCTAGTCAGAACACCTGTTAATCATTTACTTCATTCATGTCTGTATACACTTAAGGTGCTTTTGGTTGGAGAATGACCGCCTGATTTTTTTAATTTAAATTTATCATGGTGGATATAGTCCACGTACACGCACGAAATAGTACAAAGAAAGAAGAAATTCACGTGAGTGCGATATTCGAATCCTCTTTCGGTTTGAGAAAATAAACGTACAGTCATTAGCCGACTACTTCATTGGCCAAAATCTGGAAACCTTAGGCCCGATTTTATCAACATGCATCTTTAACAAAGACTTTGACAAAGCTTTTCTATTGGATGTTGTTTAGCAAAAGCTTTCTATTGGGTATTGAGAGATATGTTAATAAGTATCATCCAATAGTATTTTATCAATATTGGAAACAAAACGTCAAAGCTGGATGACACTTTCATCAAAAATATGATAAAATCATGGATCAAAATCATAGCAGAAAATCAGAACAAAGTGGTTGATTTGCAAATTAATGCCAGATTTTTAATGTTTACCTTAAAAATTATTGCATAATTACCAATTGCAATTGCAGTCAAATTGATTATAGACTGGATGCATGTTTGTTATAGAATATACCTTGTTATAGAAATATTCACAGAGGATGTAAAGATTGTAGGCACTGCGTAAAAGGCGCCGTAGCGCAGAAACACATTTATATAAAGCGCCTTATTCTCTTCCTGACTATACGAAAGGTTTCTAGTTTAGGAAAAATAAGGTTATACTTGGTTATACATTATACTTTTGCCAGATCCCAAGGCTTTGCTATTAAGCAGGATAGGCAACCAGTAATGCACACTTGCATCATGTGTGTCTGTAATAGATTTGTGAAATGCAATAAAATTAATGCAGTAATTTGAATGTCCTGTCATCATTATCATTAAATTAACAGTACATTTGATCCAGTGATCAAATATCAAATGTATCGGTTTTGTGGAATCTGATTGGTTGAGATTAGTAATTGCTAAACTCTTTGTTAAACAGGAAAATGCAAGTTTTCACCCATTTAGGATGGAAAAATCAGAGTTGAAAAGATACTAGAGGGTTCACAATGGTCGATTACATATAAAGCATGTCTTTTTTCACCTTTTTGAAGTAAATTTCAAGAGAAATCAATAATTCTCAGAGAACTTTGACAGATGCAAGTTTTTGAATGGGCCGCTCTGATTAGTCAAAACCTTTGTTAAAATGCCCGTGTTGATAAAATCGGGCCTTAAACTATGAATACGAATTAAAGCAAAACCTTTTTCTTCTACCTTTTCCTTGTGAACTCTACCTTTACCTCCTCCCTTTACCTTTGAAGGAAGTACTTCATTTTTATAAACATCATATAATCATTATGTTTCAATGACTCGAGTCATTTTATTCCAATGACTCGAATGTTTCGAATCATTGAAATGAATCGAACTTCCCATCACTAGAGCGATGTAGGATATAATAGAATAGATGCGGAGACTGCAGACTCGCGTTCTTGTCTATTTTTAACCGGGTTGTTTGTCTTGTCTTGTATTTACCGAGTACAGCACAGACTCTGCTGGCTGCTGATGGTTAGGTGACGCCGATACCAGTTAGACAGAGGCTTACAGTTGGGGCTGGTTAACAGCTTAGAGGCTTGGACCAGTTGGACATACCCATCATCAAAGTCACAATATCTCAACAGACATGTTGTGAACTCGTAAAATGCATTAAGTCGGAGCTAGAGTATTGCCGACACGAATATTATCAATAGTTTCGAGAACTGTAGCTCGCCATCGTTCGCAATTTACCGTCAGTTCAGTGGTGCTCTTGATACTCATATTCAGCAACTGTTTCGTCGTATCGACTCAGGAGTAGGGGAACGGCCACGGCGCCGCCTACTCGGGGCGTGACCCTGAACTACAAGTTTCTCCATATTATCGCTTCTGTGTATATGTCCGAAGAATGTAAGCATTCTCGTCGACACAATGGAGGATAGTCTCTTTGGATGACCGAGCTCATCCGGTATGGAAACGTTAGTTCGATGGGCGGTATAAGGAACTCTTAGCATTCTCCTCCACGTCCACATTTCAAAAGCATATCTATGCGAGCTCGATCTGCCTTTTTAACGAGGCGTTTCCGAGGCATACAAAAATATGGAGAACACAAGAGACTGAACCAGCGACATTTTTGTAGCTTTTGTGATGTTATGGTCACGCCATATTTTAGTAAGCTTTGTCATGGCCACACGTGCCTGTTGAATGCGCTGACGAATCTCATTTTCACAGCTACCCGAATTGTCGATCAAAGAACCGAGGTACACAAAACTTTGAACTACTTCACAACGGCCTATTGACTTTATTTCTCGATAATTATCATGCTCTCTATCTACGATCATAACCTCGGTCTTATTGTAGTTAATACCAAGACCATACGCTGCCATGTGTTGCTCTAAGATGAGCTACTAGTTCTTCCTGAGAAGCAGCAATAAGGGTTGTAATGTCAGCAAATCTTAATCGAGAAAAATTTCGATTTCGAGATAATACGCTTTTTGGGCGTTGTATGATGCCTACATAACGATCTGTCTGTCTGTCTGTGGGTCTGTCTGTCTGTCTGTTGGCGTTTTTCTAGCCTCCCAATCTCAGTAATCGCTGCATAGATTTTGATGAAATTTGGGCAGCGATATGGTGTAGGGTCGTAGTAGATAATGGTGCTACAATTTTGAGAATCGGTGCATGGGTGGCGGAGTAATTAGAAAAAAAACGAAAAGTTTCAAATATGCCTCAAACTTCGTTTTTAGGCGTTTTAGAGGTTCGTGATCATTTTCTAGTTTTTTTTTTGGGTTTGGGTGAAATTGGAGTGGTTGGGGGGGGTGGGGGGTTGAAAAACTGAAAAATTTGTGGTATTCATAATAGGATGTCCACTAACCTGGAAGGAAGACCTTGCGACCTAAATCACCCTTTTTAAGTCTATCCGAACATTGTCTAGCCTATTACCAAAACTAGGGGCTTAAAATTTTCTGTATACATACGTATTTATTGCTATATGTATTTTGTAACGTAGAAACTATTAAATTGATTCTAATGAAATTTTGTCACAGTATTACTACCGTGTTGAGAATGGAAGAGGCGTATGGTTGTTAGAAATCATGTCAGTGGCAGCGTAGCAATAGTCAAAAAACTAAAAATACGAAAACAGCTCAAACTTCGTTTTTAGATGTTTTAGGGGTTCCTGCTCATTTTCTACCTTTTTTTGGGTGGGGATGAAATTGGAGTGGCTGGTGGGTGGGGGGTCCATTGTCCTGTGAAGGAAAGACATAAAGCATAAGACAATTTTAGGGGGGGGGGGCTGCCGATGATTTGCTTGCAAGGGGATCTCAGACTAAAGCTTCATGCTATGGGAAAATAATAAACTAGTATCACATAACATGTGGGAAGTACTGAGTCAATCAACTTGACTCAATTTTTTTAATAAAAATTGTTTTCCAAAAGAGACAGTTTAAGTACGGGGCCTGAAGAATTTGTCGTCTTTACGGCGTTGTATGTAAAACTCCTTCGGAACGAAACTGGAGTGCACTGGAAAAAACGTGGGTATTTGTACAAAATAATTACAAGCACTGTTGGAGCGATTTTACTATGTCATGTTGTAAAACTACAGTAAAGTTTAAGAAAAATACAATAGTTTTTTGTAGATTTACTAAATTTTGTAAAAATGGTTAAGCATTTTACAGAAAAAATACAAATAATTCATTTTTTCATAAAATATCTGTACAATGACAAAACTGTGTTGCATTTTTGTAAGATAACATTACAATATAATTGCCATTGTACAAAATGTTTGTTTTTTTACAATCTTCTTTTGTAAATTTATAATTAGTTTAGAAAAATACTTCAATAATGTTAGTAAAATAATTGATTTCTTAGGTTGGTATCAATGGTAATCTGACTAAAACGCTTTATATGGCCACTTGCCCTCAGTACAGATTACGCCTTGCCGATGAAAGGTAGCACTGGCGGGCGAGAAGAATCGGCTTGTGTGAATAGAGAAACAGCGGACGGGTTGTTATTTTATGGATTTTGTTTTGGAAGTGCCGGTATATAACGTGTAGTGGTGCTATTTGTGTTTGAAGTTTGAAGATTCGTTGGATAAAATGAATACAAAGTGCATTTAAACAAGGTAAGCCGCCATCTTGCAAATATGGCCATCCTGATGTCTTGCTTCTATCCAGAGATGTGACCTTAAAGCGATTTTAATATCCTCGGGCCAATTAATCGTTCATCAGAGGCGAATTCAATGCACCGATTGATGCGTTTCTCTCATTTTTCACCGTCCGAATCAACTGGCCGTTCGGGCGATATGTAGATTAGAAAAAAAATGGAGGTCATCGCCGCGTTACGATGAATGTCCGAGGCCCACCATGCGGTTAATGCTGCATTCGATATGCTCTGTTAATAAACCATTCATGGCGACTCGCTCATTTATACAACTATCATCGCTGCCTGCGTAATCACCTTCGCTAGAAAGTATTCTCGAATCATCCCACGTACAAGTAGGCTTTGAAACAACAAAAAGAACAAATTCATTCTCCAATGCAGATCCCATCAGTGAAAGAAGAGGTGTCAAACATCGCCGAGAGGTACAGAACTCGTCTTCAAGAGCACCCAACCCATTAGCCAGACACCTTATGCAGCATCAGGGCAGCCGCAGGTTGAAGAGACACATCCCAAGTGATCTTCCAGAAAGATTTGAGTGAATGTGTAGTGTGTAGTTTCCAGTGCTAAACTTTGTGTATGTGCAAAGATATAAGAGGAAATAGTTACTGAACTGTTCCCTACATGTTAGTGTTAGTGCAACAAACTATTTGCTCATTGTGACTAGTTTTACAGATAGCAAATCAACTGGGAGTTAAATTAAAAAAAATTCTCCAATGTACAGATGTGGATTATCTGTATCTGTATCTGTAGAGCCAGAGAGCGTTATTTTCCAGTTTTTATCTGCTTTGTGGACTATTCTAAGGCGTTTGATAACGTAAAGTGGCCTAAACTGTTGGAAATCCTCCTCTCTATATGGGAGTTCCTTATCACCTAGTGTTTCTCATACAGCAACTCTACGAGTCTAATTCGGCTCGTGTAAGAATTGATGGTAACCTGTCTGGTCACACAGCAACCAGAAAAGGAGTTCGTCAGGGATGTGTATTATATTATCTCCGATGTTATTTAACATTTACTCTGAAATTGTGATGAGACAGGTATTGGACAACTGGAATGGCGGGATAACTATTGGCGGAAGCAAAATATCCAACTTAAGATTTGCTGACGATACAACTCTTATATCTGCTTCTCAGGAAGAACTAGTAGCTCTATTAAACATTTTAGAACAACGCAGTGCAGCATATGGTCTTGGTATTAACTACAACAAAACCAAGGGTATGATCGTAGATAGAGAGCACGATAATCATCGAGCAATAAAGTCAGTAGGCCGTTGTGAAGTAGTTCAAAGTTTTGTGTACCTCGGTTCTTTGATCGACATTTCGGGTAGCTGTGAAAATGAGATTCGACGGTGCATTCAACAGGCACGTGTGGCCATGAGAAAGCTTACTAAAATATGGCGTGACCATAACATCACTAAAGCTACCAAAAATTCGCTGGTTCAGTCTCTTGTGTTCTCCATATTTTTGTATGCCTCGGAAACTTGGACTGTTAAAAAGGCAGATCGAGCTCGCATAGATGCTTTTGAAATATGGACGTGGAGGAGAATGCTGAGAGTTCCTTATACCGCCCATCGAACTAACGTTTTCATACTGGATAAGCTCGGTAATCCAAAGAGACTATCCTTCATTGTGTCGACGAGAATGCTTACATTCTTCGGACATATTCACAGAAGCGATAATATGGAGAAACTTGTAGTTCAGGATCATGCCCCAAGTGGGCGGCGCCGTGGCCGTTCCCCTACACGCTGGGCGGAAACGACGAAACAGTTGCTGAATATGAGTACCAAGAGCGCCACTGAACTGACAGTAAATCGCGAACGATGGCGAGCTACATTTCTCAAAACTATTGATAATATTCGTGTCGGCAATACTCTAGCTCCGACTCAATGCATTTTACGAGTTCACAACGTTGTGACTATGATGATGATGACTATGTTCTTAGGTTCAGAGATCTGGAGTACCCACTACATTCAGCGCCTTCTCTTGTTTTGGAGGCATCTGTGTAGGTATATGCAAATTGCATTTGTCACATTTTTCTCTGCATTCTCTCTCTCTGTGTCTCTCTCATTGTAGGCCTATGTACTTCTTCATTACCCCACACATCGCAAGGTGCATCAATTCTGAGTCATTCCATGGCATTGAAAATGTATATAATTAATGACAAATGATAAACAGTTGGCAAAAACTAACCGCATCTAAAAATATCAAACTAATGGAAATTTTCTATTCTTGTTCCTCTGGTGATTGAAAAATTGAAGTGCCAGATGAAAATTTATTTTTAAACGACTCTATATTACATAATCACATGGCCGTGTTATTTTCATCGCGATGCATTCATAATGTGGTTGAAATAAAATTGTAACGGATTAAGAAGTGGGATTCTGGTTCAGAGTCGGAAAATGGAATTTTGAAATGCCAATCGGGATAAAAATACTGCGTTGATGCCCCCCATAGAGCATAGCAGAATTATGGAGGGGAGCTAACATAAATTAGCAAATGCCTCCAAATATAAAGGTGCGTTTTATAATAATAATATAATAACAATAATAAGAAAACTAGGGGGCAGAGGAATTATGGACATACAGCCACTTCGCACAGCACAAATAAAAACACTCTAGACATATTTTCTTTCACACCAAAGAAACTAACTTACATAAGGCAATAGTAAAAGCAGACAAAAACTATACACCACTTAACCCCTCTTGTCCAGATCACGTAGCAGACACATACATTCACATCCAATAACAACAAGAAAAAAATAAACACCTGGTCGCAGAAAGCACTGCACGGCAAACAAGACCACATTAACGAAAAACATACATACACCTGGTTGCAGGATGGCCAGCTGTTCCCAGAAACGGAGGATTTCATGCTTCCTATCCAGGACCAAATGATTGCAACACGAAACTACAAAAAATACGTAATTAAAGATCCATCTATAACAGAAGATAATTGCAGAAAATGTCACCAACAAAAAGAAACAATAGATCACATAACAAGCAGGTGCAAAACTCTTGCCGGTACCGAATACAAAGCCAGACATAACTCTGTGGCCAAGGTCATACACCAAGCACTAGCCACAACAAACAAACTAATGGAAAACACAGATGCATATTACAATTACACTCCGACATCAATACTCGAAAACGATCAATACAAACTATACTGGGACGTTGAAATACGTACAGACAAGACTATACTAGCCAATAAACCAGATATAGTTTTCCAGTCAAAGGCCGACAAAGTTACCTATTTGATAGATTTTGCCATTCCCAATGATACGAATATCCAAAACACCTACGCTGGGAGACATCTAAATACCCTGACCTGGCCATAGAAATAAAACGACTCTGAAAACAAAACAAAGCTACAATTACCCCACTAATTATGTGGGTCTCAGACCTGACACCAAACACATTTACACCACACCTACAACAGTTAGGCCTGGACGAAAAGTTACACAAAATATTCCAAAAGTCTGTAATCCTGGAGACCAGTAATATTGTACGATCCTCACCAAATTCAGATCAATAATAGTTCAGGTGTTAACTTGGCACAGCCTGTCAACACTTGTTGCTACCGTAATCATTAGAGAAACTTAGAAAATCAAGATAATAAGAATAATCAGAACGATTTATTTTTATCTCAGTTGAATCAACCTCAGATAATTGACTGTTCTACAATAGTTCAATAGTTGTTAAAGCAAAAACGCAAATTCTACGTCAGTGCACCCATAAATACCTATAACACCGAATAACGCGATGTCAAATAAAAAAATTCTGAACCACCACTATTTACTTTAACAGGTTCTCACTACTATTTTATGTTATTCACAAAATATGGGCGAATGGGCCCGACATGATCCCCTCCGTTGTTGTCAAGAAGTGTGCACCGGAGCTCGCTCCCATATTTACCCGCCTCTTTCGGTTGTCTTACGATTCCGGCATTTTCCCAAAAGACTGGAAAACAGCTTGCATCCAGACGATGCCAAAAAAGGGATCCAAAACTGATCCGACCAACTACAGACCTATAGCTCTACTTTCTGTAATCAGTAAAGTGATGGAGAGATGCGTCAACCTAGAGCTCCATCACTTAATCAATGACAGACAATATGGATTCCGACACCAAAGATCAACTGGAGATCTCCTGGCTTACATCACACATGTGTGGAGCAAACTCATCCAGTCATTTGGCGAGGCTCACGTCGTTGCTCTCGATATTTCAAAGGCATTCGATCAACTGTGGCATGCAGCTCTCCTAAACAAGCTTCGTCTTATGGGCTCCCTGTTAAGCTCTGCGGTTGGCTCGCAGACTTCCTCTCAGGTCGGAAAATCTCTATGTCGTGGTAGACGGCTTTTCCTCTATTTTCCATAGCATCAATGCCGGGGTTCCGCAGGGATCGGTATTAGCTCCGACATTGTTTCTACTTCATATCAATGATCTACTCTCTAGCACTACAAACCCAATCCACAGTTTTGCGGATGACAGTACGCTGCATGCAGGCATCATGAGCAATAGACCGATCTCTGTGGTCGAGCTGGAACGCAGAAGACTGGCAGTGGCAGCTTCACTTTCAAAGGATCTCGATACCATTACCGCTTGGGGGCTTAAGAATATGGTTAAATTTAATGCCTCCAAAACCCAGTATTGTACGCTATCAAACAAGAAGTGCCCAAGCCAACACCAGGTTCTAATGAACAACCAGGCTCTGCCAAGGAGTCACTCATTCAAGCTGTTAGGAGTCAACATTACAGAAAATCTGAACTGGCACGAACACGTCGCGTCAATTGCAACAGCTGCTGGTAAAAAGCTTGCGTACCTATTTAGAGCCAGAAAGTATTTCTCACCATGTAACCTCCTCATACTACATAAAGCCCAGATAAGACCTTGCCTGGAGTATTGCTCTCATGTCTGGGGAGCTGCTGCCCCCACTACTCTGTCTATACTAGAGGCCGTGCAGAGAAGGGCAACTCGACTAATTGGCCATCTGGTCTTAACGCGCCACCTTCAGTCACTTTCTCACCGGCGTGTTGTTGGTGACCTCTCACTCTTCTACCGATATTCCAACGGGGTCTGCTCCTCTGAGCTATCCTCTATCGTTCTGCCGCTCACTGCTCCTATCAGATGTACCCGTGCGACCGCTGCATCTCATCCTAAGACGGTCGTTCTTCATACATCAAGAACTGAGCGGTACAACCGCACATTTATTCCCAGGGTGTCCAAGGCTTGGAATGGACTGCCAGAAGATGTATTTATTGGGTCTGCGGGTATTGGCCCATTCAAATCTCGCGTTAACAAACTTCCCCTAACATAACCCTTTCACAGCAGCCGCGGTACTTTGGTATTTAGGCCCTGCCTGCGCGGTCTGCTCAGTTATAAAAAAAATATGACTCAAACACAAAAATTCTAACAAAAAAAAAATGCAAAAATCCGTTGCAGTGAACAATACATACAGATATTCTCGTAGTTACCTCGTACAGTAATGTGCAATTACTGTACTGACATTTAACACAATCTCTTTATATTTTCCCTATTAGCGTCATATCAGACTATGAATGAGCTTTTTGTTACAGAGATCAATTCCTCAATACTAATTTATGCTAAAACATTTATGTATTTATGAATTTTCCACATAGACGTAAACACAGTGCGAATGTTATTTTCAAGGTTGGGCGGTTATGTTTTAAATGATACATTTGTAAATCTATACGATACGTGGAAACTATCTAACCTTCATTACGTGTAACGTGAAATGGTCGCCATACAAAATGATGGTATTCATGTTTCTGAGGCAGTTTTAAACAGATAACGATATAGATTAGATTTTATCCGTCAATCAAGTTGTAGTCTCAGTAACCGCAGCATGGATTGTGATGAAATTTGGGTAGCGATATCACGTGGGGTCCTATAACAGGTAATGCTGCTATAATTCGGAAAACTGGCACATAGGCGGCGGAGTAATTAGTAAAAAACAAAAAAATCCAAATATTCCTTAGACTTCGTTTTTAGGCATTTTAGAGGTTCCTGGTCATTTTCTACTTCTTCTCCAAAGTGTTACGTATTTTCATTTGTTTAGACCTCATACAAGGCCTTCGCGGTAGCCGAGTTTGTACAAACAATACAAATAATAACAAAAAATAGGGGGCAGAGGAATTATAGACATACAGTCACTTCGCACAACACAAATACAAACACTCAGACATTTCTTCCACACCAAACTAACTTACATAAGGCAATAGTAAAAGCAGACAAAAACTATACACCAATTAACCTCTCTAGTCCAGATCACGTAGCAGACACATACAATCATATCCAATCACAACAAGAAAAAATAAACACCTGGTCGCAGAAAGCACTGCACGGCAAACATAGATACCGTGTCACCCAAGACCACAAAAAACATACACCTGGTTGCAGGATGGCCAGCTGTTCCCAGAGACGGAGGGTTTCATGCTTGCTATCCAGGACCAAGTGATTGCAACACAAAACTACAAAAAATATATAATTAAAGATCCATCCATAACAGACGATAACTGCAGAAAATGTCACCAACAAAAAGAAACAATAGATCACATAGCAAGCGGGTGCAAAACTCTTGCCAGTACCGAATACACAGCCAGACATAGCTCTGCGGCCAAGGTCATACACCAAGCATTAGCCACAACAAACAAACTAATAGAAAACACAGATCCATATTACAATTACACCTCGACATCAGTACTCAAAAGCGATCGATACAAACTATACTGGGACGTTGAAATACATACAGACAAGACTATCCCAGCCAATAGACCAGATATAGTTTTCCAGTCAAAGACCGACAAAATTACCTATTTGATAGATATTGCCATTCCCAACGACGTGAATATACAAAACACCTACGCTGAGAAGATATCTAAATACACGGATCTTGCCATGAAAATAAAACGACTCTGAAAACAAAACAAAGTCACAATTGTCCCCCTCATTATGTCAGTCTCAGGCCTTACACCAAACACGTTTACACAACACCTTCAACAGTTGGGCCTGGATGAGAAGTTACACAAACCATTCCAAAAGTCTGTAATCCTGAAGACCTGTAATATTGTGCGATCCTTCCTAAATTCCGATCAATAATAGTCCGGGTGTTGACTTGGCACATACCGTCGACACTTGTTGCTACCGCAATTATGCGAGAGGAACTTAGAAAGTCAGATGAATGATAATAATAATAGATAGATAGATAATAATAATAATAGAAATAAAACGACTTTGGAAGCAAAACAAAGTCACTATTGTCCCCCTTACTATGCCTGTCTCAGGCCTTACACTAAACAGGTTTACACAACACCTTCAACAGTTGGGCCTGGATGAGAAGTTACACAAACTTCAAAAGTCTGTAATCCTAAAGACCTGTAATATTGTGTTGACTTGGCACAGCCCGTCAACACTTGTTGCTACCGCAGTCATGCAAGAGGAACTTAGAAAGTCGGATATAATAATAATCATCAACATGACTTCATCATCATAGTCACAATGTCTTAACAGACATGTTGTGAACTCGTAAAATGCATTTACTCATTTTACGAGTTTCTCTTGGGATATCTTTAAGATCTTTAATGCAGTAGTTTCCCATTTGCTTTCTGCATCCTCATGCTGTTGACCAGATGGTATCTAATGGTTCATCCAGCGTCGAAGTTCTCCAAAAGAAGGAATGCTGGAGGAGACTAGTTCGGGGAGTAAGGACCTCGACCTGGTAAGGATGAGCTCGCAGAGCTTCTCTAGTTTTCCTGGTTCGAACGGCCTGTGGTGTTATTATCTGAGAGAGCTCAGTCGAACATCTTCCGTGATAGAATCTGTAAAACAGGGATAGGTCAGCCTCCCTCCTCCGATGTTCCAGGCTGTGGAGGTCCTTTGTGAGGTTAGGCGTATCGATAAGTCTAATCGCTCTTTTCTGGATAGTGTCCAGAAGCTTTAGAGAGTGCTTCGGAGCGCATCCCCACACATGGGAGCAATACTCCAGTGATGGTCGGATCTGTGCCTTGTAGAGCAGCAGCAGTTGCTCTGGTGTATACAACTTCCTACAGCGAAACAAAACTCCAAGCTTCTGGGATGCCGTTTTAGCAATACTGACGACGTGGTCGTGCCAGGACATGTTATTGTTGATGTTGATTCCCTAAAAGCTTAACGGAAGGTGATTCGACTATGGGGTGATCCTCCATTTCCACGGTTGGTAAGCCATCGTGAGACTTCTTTGTAAGTGTTGTTGCCTGAGTTTTTTGTACGTTGAACTGTACTTTATTTGCTGATCCCCATGACTTAGTTTTTTTCTAATTTTGTTCTGAAGCAGACTGGATTGAATTGAAACCGATCACCGGCAAAACACGATCCATAACGGACTGTTGTAGACCAGGAAATGTCCCAGGAGCACCGCTGCAACTGTCTATCTGCGCCTATTCAAGTGCATCAGCATCTCACAAGAAAAGTGACAGTGAGCGCGGGCAGTCACTTTGGTGGCGCCTTCAGCGTTCGACAAATCAGACGGACCCAAATGGCGACGATATCAGATGAAAGTTCTTTAGAATTTATTGTTGTCTGCGTTCGTTTCAGTTGCGCGAATGCGAATACTTATCAAAAACGCCTACGGCCAAATGTCCTTTTCCAGTATCTTGGCAGCTCTCAACACAGAAAAGCGTTTTGCACAGTATAGAATCGATGAAGCGTCAGCGTAATTTTTTTCAAGGGGGGTCATATATACAGGGTGTTAATTAAGTATGTTAACAAATTTTAACCACGAATAGTACTCCGAAAAATAGAAGGAAAATGTCATATGAAGATGGGTCCGGAAATGCTTCCTAAGGGAGCTACGCTCCTTTGCATGGGGCACCCTGAAGACGGTTTTCCCTCGATATTCTCGAAACCATTCATAACAAAATTACGAAATTAGGTACGATGGGTAAACTTTTGACGCTGAATCTGATTCTGAATTCAGAATTTCATAATTTCAATCAGAGGCGTATCATACGGGAGGAGTTAAGGGTAAAAATAACCCCATTTTCTGAAAGGTAATTTTTTGACATTTTGATTTTAGAATATGGTATTTCAGCGATTTCTGCGTAAAAATGGTCTCTTGGGACATCTCGGTAGGGCTAACCGTTTTCGAGAAAAATGCAAATTATTGAATCGATGCAGGCTATTGTAAATAGCACACACACAGCACACTTACTGAATAGATTAACATTTATTTATTTACGCTACGCCCTATGGTTACAGCAATTGCACCACGTTCTCGTTGGCCTACAATCCGACCCCGTTTGAAGGAGCTTAACTACGTAAACAGGGGCTGTCGTCATCTAGGGGCATCTTTTAGGCACCGATTAAATTTATTTTCGGTGGTTTTGGGCGAATTATTCATATATACACTGCAGGCCAAAAGTTAGGAGCTACATAAATGTAAATAAACTACACTAACTGGTCACCAATTTACCAGTTAGCAGTTACCATACTCAGGATTACTGAGAAATCTTACGATATTTAACAAAATTTGTATTTAATAAAATTTAAATTGCTAGCAGGTCAAGACCAAGAACTTTAGGGTCTTGGACTCACATTTTTTTACTTTAAAAGATTCAGAATTCTAGCAGGGTAAAATTTCTATGTCGTTACTCACATTTTATATGGATCACTTGTACACTGAAATCACTAATACACAAAAGCTAACTTTACTTATAATACACTGCAGTTGAACTATGACTACCTGGAAACTGCTATCTATACTATGTGGAAATATACACATTCTCAATTCGCTTATCAGATTGGAGATTACTATATCGGATAAGCGGTGACCTAAAAAAAAATCTAGTGATATTTACGTTCAACTGATAAGATAGGTTATATAGTGTATACCAACCGCTATAGATAAATATCATTTGCCTAATCTAAATAACGCAGAAAAAGTGCAAATGCATATTTTTGTTCAAGAGAGTATTGAGACAAACCTTCTCGATCTTTGAAAAAGGGCCAGTATGACGGCTCAGCATAGGGAGAATAACTCCTCTGGCTGCAGTCTATCGGATCCAAATAACTCATATCTCAGCCGCCTAGCTCATGTTGTTGGATGTTGTATTCGTAATGGGCTACTTTTTTAGGTCCATCCGAAAGTTGCATGCTTATTATAGAAACCACGGGACTTAGAATTTGTGATGTATACATACCAGTATTGTTTTAGATTGTTCGATATCGCGTAACGCGAAAATTGTTCAATTGATTTTAATGAAATTTTGATATAGTATTACTCCCAAGGCGAGGATGGAAAACGCGTATGTTTTGGTCAGTGGCGGCGATAAAAAACGCTTAAACTTTGTTTTTAGGCGTTTTGGGGGTTTCTGATCATTTTCTAAATTTTTTTGGGTGAAGGTGGATTTGGGGTGGTTGGAGGGTGTGGGGTTGTGAAACTGAAAAATTTTTTGTACTCATAACGGCTTGTCCATTGATCTTTGAATGAAAAACTTAGCAGCATAATACACCTTTTACGTACATCCGAACATTGCCTTGCTTATTATAAAAAACAAGGGACTTAGAATTTGTGACGTATACATACGAGTATTGTTTTAGATCGTTCTATATTGCGTAAAGCAAAAATGAACGAATTGATTTTAATGAAATTTTGACACAGTATTACTACCGCAGCGAGGATGGAAAACGCTTATGTTTTAGAAAAATAGTGTCAGTGGCGGCGCAGCAATAATAAAAAAATTAAAAATATGAAAACAGCTCAAACTTTGTTTTTAGGCGTTTTACGGGTTCCCCATCATTTTTAATTTTTTTTTTTTTGGTGAGGTGAAATCGGGGCGGTTGGGGGGTGGGGGTAGTAGAACTGAAAAATTTGTTGTATTCATAATAGTCCGTGTATTGACCTGTAGAAGAAATACCTAGCGGTATATTACACTTTTTTAGGTCCATCCGAACATTACTTGCCTATTAAAGAAACCAATTTTGTGATCTGTACATACGAGTTTTGCTTTATTTCGTTCTATGAATATTGCGTAAAACGACTCTGTTTTTGAAAAACCGTGTCAGTGGCGGCGCAGCAATAATCAAAAAACCAAAAACATAAAATCAGCTCAAACTTCGTTTTTAGACGGGTTGGAGGCTCTTGATCGTTTCGCATCGTCCAGTAGTTCAAGCATGCAGAAAAAGACTGTGGCGCCCTAGTTCCTAAGGAGGGAGACGCAAGAAACTATTGACGAGGGTTTTTGTGTTGAATGTTGTTTTTGCGGGCGGATGGACGATAATTTAGTTGCAAGGCGATTTTAGACTATAGCTTCATGCAATTAAGTACTGAGTCAATCAACTTGGCTCCATTTTTTTATAAACTGGACAGCTCTGATTATTCTTTCTTTGTCCGCCTGCCATCGCATATTCCGCAATAGTCGTACGCGAAAAAAAATAAGAAAGCACGAGTAACACTGGCTCGCGAATACCGAACTTGGACGTATCTCGATATTACACAAGATCTGATCGACTCCATATTCGGCACTGGTTCGTCTGGCGCCTTTTTCGTGAAAGATGTGTACCTGTTACCCGTCACACCTAAGGGCAGGTTCCAATTAACCGAAGAAAGGGAGCGCCATCGAGTCGAGGCTATTTTCGGCCTGACATCTGAGGCCCCACATCTTTAAAAGCCTCTTGTTCACCATATTTCACGCGGTTACAGAAAAGAAATATGGCCTGAATGGCAGGTGGGCCTTGAAAATGGTCTAAAGGAGACCATACACGTCTGGTGATGTGTGGCACCGAACTCATGGGATTTTAGATAAAATAATTAAATTCGCATAGGTTAGAAGAAATAAGCAAATATTTTGTTTATTTGGACCATGGTTATGGCTCAACAAACAATCAGCTATCTTACTCAAGGTCTGGGGACGCTTTGCGCCGATTACTTTGCGCATCGATATTTTGGGTTAGAGAGAGATTGATTTCAACAGCGGCGGCACGGCTGGGTCATGGCTATCTACATAGAATATGGGTATAGAGATAAATAATATAGATCACAGCGCAAATCTAATACTTTATGGAGGTAAACATTAAGGTCAACATAAACCTTCCTTTTACACCGCATAGGTTGAGTATCATTTCTTAATTCTGCCCTGTTGTACACTTTTTTCAACTCCGTCCCTGTCAGGGCGAATGCCTCTTTCGGATGTCTTACGATTCCGGCATTTTCCCAAAAGACCGGAAAACAGCTAGCATCCAGCCGGTGCCAAAAAAGGGATCCAGAACTGATCCGACTAACTACAGACCTATAGCTCTGCTTTCTGTAATCAGTAAAGTGATGGAGAGATGCGTCAACCAAGAGCTTATTAAATACCTAGAGCTCCAGCACTTAATCAACGACAGACAATATGAATTCCCACACCAAAGATCAACTGGAGATCTCCTGGTTTACATCACACATGTGTAGAGCAAACTCATCGAGTCATTTGGCGAGGCTCACGTCGTTGCTCTCGATATTTCAAAGGCATTCGATCAACTGTGGCATGCAGCTCTCCTAAACAAGCTCCCGTCGTATGGGCTTCCAGTTAAGCTTTGCGGTTGGCTCGCAGACTTGCTCTCAGGTCGGAAAATCTCTGTCGTGGTAGACGGCTTTTCCTCTATTTTCCATAGCATCAATGCCGGGGTTCCGCAGGGATCGGTATTGGCTCCGACATTGTTTCTGCTTCATATTAATGATCTACTCTCTAGCACTACAAACCCAATCCACAGTTTTGCGGATGACAGTACGCTGCATGCAGGCATCATGAGCAATAGACCGATCTCTGTGGTCGAGCTGGAACGCAGAAAACTAGCAGTGGCAGCTTCACTTTCAAAGGATCTCGATACCATTACCGCTTGGCGGCTTAAGAATATGGTTAAATTTAATGCCTTCAAGACCCAGTATTGTACGCTATCAAACAAGAAGTGCCCAAGCCAACACCAGGTTCTAATGAACAACCAGGCTCTGCCAAGGAGTCACTCATTCATGCTCTTAGGAGTCAACATTACAGAAAATCTGATCTGGCACGAACACGACGCGTCAATTGTAACAGCTGCTGGTAAAAAGCTTGGGTACCTATTTAGAGCCAGAAAGTATTTCTCACCATGTAACCTCCTCACGCTATATAAAGTCCAGATAAGACCTTGCCTGGAGTATTGCTCTCATGTCTGGGGAGCTGCTGCCCCTACCACCCTGTTTATACTAGATGACGTCCAGAGAAGGGCAATTCGACTAATTGGCGCTCCGGCCTTAACGCGTCACCTTCAGTCACTACTTTTCTCACCGGCGTGTTGTTGGTGACCTCTCACTCTTCTACCGATATTCCAACGGAATCTGCTCCTTTGAGCTATTCTCTATCGTTCCGCCGCTCACTGCTCCTATCAGATGTACCCGTGCGACCGCTGCATCTCATCCTAAGACGGTCGTTCTTCATAGATCAAGAATTGAGCAAGACATGTTGTTGTTGATATTGATCACCAAAAACTTGACAAAAGGTGACTCGACTATTGGGTGACCCTCCATTTTCACATTTGGTAAGCTAACGTGAGACTTCTTTCTCAGTGTTGTTGCCTGAGTTTGAAAACGATCCGGTTATTTAATGTTAGATATCGTAGACTATTCTGAACGAACTATTACTGTTTGCTTCCAGCACTACTCTGAGGACATTAACATTCCGTGAGGAAAAAGCCATCCAGTGCTACGACGCTAAACCGCGACTGTGATTTTCGATAGAATAATTGAGAAACAGGTGCTTCGGGATTCCAAGTTTATCGTGAACGCCAGCCAGCTTAGCGCGGGCGTACTGAAACTGTAAAAACTGAGGTCGACCGATAGGCGATAATTATTATTGCCCGCTGTTACAACACATCATCCACGCTCACACACAAAAACAATATTTATTAGAATGTTCTACTGAAAAAACATTCAGGTGATCGTGTGGTTTAGTGGTTTTTTATGTTAATAAATAAATAAGATGGAATCGTTCGTCGTATCTGATTGAGTTGGAAAATGTGTTTGTTATGAAGTTAATACGTGTTTAGATTAATCTTCAGTGTACAGGTTTATTAGGGTTTTAAATGAGGAATTTTAGATTCCTGTTGCTTAAGCCGCCCACAGACGATCCGGAAAATCCTCAGAGGGAAAAACTGCACAGTCCTGGCAAAGCAAAGTTTACGGAATAACAATATATAAGTTGGATCACTCCGCAAAAATATCAAAAACGCCCCTTGCCCCGTCTCCCCCGGTACACCGGTAGCAGTGTACCGACGTCAGCCGGGAGATACGGGGCGGCGCAAAGTAGAGGTTGAACGTGTTTAACGCGAAGTCTATACAGTGTCTCAAAAATATCGGACTTTTTTTATCTCGGATTTGTTTGCAGGAGATGGATAATATTTTTAGAAGTTTGATTTTATTAATTACATTTATTAAACGGATGGCAATATGACAACCAGATCCATCTTTATTTTGTGGCAAACCTTGAAATGTAAAGGATATAAATACAGGATGTTTCACGACGATTAAGATAAGCAATGTGTCGGAACTGGGGCAGTAGTAGAGAATTATAATTTTGGGGATGTAAATTAGAGCAGATGTTGTGTCTTTTTTGTCATTGTACTACCCAATGAGGTATTTGCTTTTGGTCACGTGACATTCGATTCAAAATTATTAATGGGACACCCTGTATATTTGTGCCTGTGTTCCCCCGATAAAGCAGTTCCAACAAACTAGCACACTTGGGGGTCTAAATGGATTAGTTCAGGAGCTACAGGTACTAAAAGGATTGTATCATCGTAAAAGCGTATAGTGAGACAAAATATTCATTCGGTGGTCTTACCATACCACCCAGGGACATTCTAAATTATATTTTAGAGCTCGGAAATATTTTTATTGATAACTTTGAAAATTTAGTATCTACAGTAGCAATTAGAATGACACTGAAAAAGCAAAATGTCAAAAACAATTTATTCACATCCATGTAAAGCATTTCCACATGATTATCTTCTAAAATTGTAATATGAGTTCGAATATACTATACCATAAATTTTTTAAGCTGTGGTCTCCAAAAATAAGTCAAATAAACAAAATATTAAGGTAAAAATATTACAGCACCTCTGAAGCAATTTTTACTTATCTGCGAAATAGCTACAATATGTGAAATCATTTGAGATTCATTAGTGTATTAGGAAAATAAATGTTATCATTTGTATTTGTATGTCTAAATCGGCCGTCAATACATAGTTTTTCAATAACCCTCGTATATACGTACAACCCAGGCGTTAGCAAGTCCCCGCTAAAAGACCCTCGTACCTGAGCAAAAACCAACGCAAAAACTAACTGGCGCGTGCGACCGCGGCATCGCTTTGATGTGAGTTCTTCAAAGTGCCGACGGAGAGTGATCCAACTTATATATGTATTCCGTAAACTTTGCCTGAAGGCAACCTTAACTTTCATCCTTGTCTCTTCTATGTTGTTATGGACTCCTGTCAACCCTGACAGCTGCCCATTACATCTAACCTTAAATTCCGCTAACTTTAAAAAAATAATTACAGTGTTTTTCAACTTATTGCCCTATCACTGCACTCATAGGAACTGAGTGTCAAAATTATGTTCGTCTTAGATTTGAGTGCAAAAACTAGTGTGGTTTTTTGTTTCCGACTTATCCGCTTAATTGCACTTGAGTGCAAATTATCGCCACGGACTCTCTGAGCTCGTGGAGATTTCAGTGCATTTTTTGACGTCTATAAAATATTAATTATTGAATAAGGCGGATTCAAACTATTCAAATTCCCAAAACTACCACAGAATGAAATTGAGCTCTCGCGATTCAAAATGACATCAAACTGTCATCAGTTGGCTGGACAGAACAGTTACTTGAATTGCACTGAAAATTTTGGTGTATGTTCGACTTACCAGTTCAGATTTATTGCACTTCTGGGCACCAGGACGAGTTTTCAATGTGCACTGTAGTGCAATCGTGGGTAAGAATCAGTGCAGTAAGTCGAAAACGCTAATTAGGGTCGTATTCATAGTCGATATTTAAGGGTCCCTTAATACTTGATGGTCCCTTAAGTAAGGTTTTGTGTTTCGAAACCTTACTTAAGTTACACAAGTAACAAATTGACTACATGACATGTCAACGTGACATTTCGTTGCAGTCAATGCGATAATGCGATTTTGTAGGTTAATTTTGGGAGGTTCGGTGTTTTTTATCACATCCTTTCCTCGGTCCTCTCTCAATAGAGACATTCGTCCTTGCAGGCGAAAGGAGATATCCATATTTCAAAGTAAGGGTGAGATTCTCAAATCAGTAAATACCTACCTATCAGCTCAAAAAAGACAGCTGATCAGATTATAACCTAAAATGAACAGTTTTCGTTAACGTCAAAAGTGAGGAAACTAATAAATGTCTCTACTTTAGGACAGAAAATCTCACTTCATTTGAATTGAGCTTTATTTGGATAAAAAGCACGTATTGAATTGAGTAGTCAAGTGAGCTTCGATTTTGTGTAAAATGATTGCGGCTCAATCTACTTATAGCCATAGGATTTAGCTACACGTAATGTTCACGTCTCCAATCCCTTGAATCTGAAATAACCTCGCTAACAGCGCAACAGGAAAATCACATCCCAGCCCAATTCACCACAGGTGTTTAAAACAAGAGGTATAAGTGATTGCGGCGCCTGTTACGCCCACATACATCCTGTACAGCAAGAGACACATACCTTTGGTGTCGGGATATCCATTCCTAGAGCACATTTTGCCACAGTCGCTAAAATCCACACACCTGCTCCTACACCTACATCGTCCGGATTACCGAATAAGAACGTCACCCGGAGCACAACACGAGCAACAAAACAAGATTGCTAATAAACGATCACCGATACGCGAGTCTCACGGCAAACCGCGACCAAAGCTGACTGACGATTTTAAAACAATTTCAAATCTAGCCGCCCGGCCTCGGATGCAGTGCGCGCGCGGTGTTGCCAGATTGACGGACGGATTTGTGCATACCGGTGCATTCCGAAATGCAATGAGGGTCAATTTTGTTCGTGATACGTTATTTATACTATCGGACGAAAGTTAAGTAACTTTGACGATGAAACCGAATATTTATACGTGAGATGTTTACCTCAGAGTAACAACTGAACATAGAGGAAGTAAAACAAACCACTTCAGCATGGCGTGCTCAAAGCCATAATCTTTGACACTTCAGCTTCCAAACATTGATGAGCTGTGACCTCGCAGTGACAGTTCAAATTGTAAACAATGCTGTGTAACGCCAACTAACCTGAAAATTCTTCAAATGCAACCCATGTTATTACAAACACTGCACTTTTTCTGTTCCATCTCGAAAAACTGTTAAACTACAGTGGAATATAGCACAGCAAGTCCGTAAAGCTTCACTACAGTTACCAACAAATAGCAAATTCGATTTTACTGACCAAGCATAAAAGACGCATAAACAAAACAAACGTTTGACAGAATAGTTAGCTCTCTTTCACTTAACGCTTCTTTGGGATTTGTGGTTATCTTTTATTTAGTTCAAAATGGAAAAAAGTAAAATTAGATTCAGAATAGAAATAAAAACGTATCTTATAGAATAGCAGCAACAAAATTTATTATCAATATTGATATGAATGTGTACAGCTAGAAGCAAAAAACCAAAACAGACCCCAAAAACAAATTCCAAACGATGAGATTAGAAAATAGAACTGCGAAAATAAATGTCATATGTCAAAATGATGCTATCATCTGTTGCTGTGGCTGCAATAGAGCAATTCCACGACCATAACCTCAATCGTTTCGATCAGCCGATATTGGACAAACATGGCATGTTTTCCGTATATCGCCATGTAAAATTAAGGACTTTTGTTTGTGTTTTTTTTTACAGTTTTTCGGACATGTTTACCATAATTATTGTTGTGTTGTGTTTTCGAAGGAACCTTTTTTGGCAGGTAAGCACATCTTTCAATTAAAATGATGTAATTTATGAGATAATGCATAATGAAAACTTGAATGCACATTGAAAACAGCAAAGAAAGTAAACGTTTATTCGCAGAATATAGTTATCACATTCACTAGGGCGACAGTTGACAGTCATACTGCATCTCTGTCACCCAATCTTTACAAGATAGAGAAAATAAATCGAGCTGTGCCAGTTATTTTGTATTTAACAGGATGCATATGTGAATAGCTGTCACAGTAGCAATTATTATTGAAAATATTAGAATGCCCCTTCTTACTTGCTCATTATTTAATGCATTTTCGTCACTCATCAGTTAACTTTCTTCTATTTTTTATTTTTGATGAAAATATGGTTTATTTCAAGATTTTAGGTGAACTACTTTAAGGAACTGAGCAAACCCTGAAGCATCTTTATAGGCATAAGCTAAATAATAACAATAATACTGCCCCCTACTGTGACTGAGAAGGACTGTAGCAGCACATCACTGAATGGTGTTTCACTCATCAACCTTCCCGATACACTGAATTATAATATTATACTGTTCGGAACAGGCCCTAAAACCAACTTTTTCGTTGATCGATGTCCGTTAAGTCCATGGAATCATAAATCTCACTTGACAGCTGTTTGACATATAAGCAATCTATCCGGATTGAGACTACTGTTTCCATAAAGGCCTTATGCATATTTGTCGTATATCTTGTTCTATTTTTTCGATCTGGCAACGTCGAATGCGCGTTCCGTGGTCGGCAGCGCTGTCGCGCCGCAGCCGACTTGATAACGCGGCATGAATCATTTCAGGAATCAAGAGTTGCGATGTGATACAGTGTTGCCAAGCGTTTCGTTTTTTTCGCCAAACTGCCCCTTTTTTCTTGCAACACCGTAGGTGATGGGAACGTTCGTTATTGTGATCACTAAATTGTTTCTGTTTTGAGTTTTAAAGTTTTGGATGTTTTAAAGAAGCCTTGAATCGGCGCGAAGTTTGATACAGAGGAATCTTCACTGGCGACTATTTTGAAGACTTCTAAAATATTTTAGTAAGACATTTTGCCGTCACCGGGCAGGGGCGGCGCTAATTTTTTTCTTAAGGAGGGTAAAGATTTCTTAGGTGGCTATTTTTTTATCTTGAAGGGGAAAAGGTTGTCTTGATTCAATGTAAGATGTGACAGAAATCCATGCAGTATTATAATTCCTTAAGTAACATCTATTTATAACAAGACTACAAAATTAAACATCTTTGGTCAAGCAGGTCAAATTGTTACATAACGTCTATTATAAATAGCCGTCGCTAACTAAATAAATTATTCATTATTCCATGCTCTTTTTTCTTCATTACTCCAATAAACTGGTCAGTTATATAGTTTAACAAATGATTTGTAAATTTGGCAATGTTGCAGAATGGTATGAAAATTCACAGGTTGGGTCTTGGAACTTACCAAAAATTTCCCCAGATCTGGGGAAAAATCGGGGCAATTACAAGAGTAAAATTGACATGGCAACACCGCAATTTCCTTAGAATCTGAGGAAACTGGATGTTATAGAAGTTTGAAAGTTAGCTAGGAGTGACATAACATATCTACTCATGATATTTAGTATTTTTAAAGACGGTTTTGAATCAGTTGAATATGAACCTCGTCCCAGTAATGCCTTGGAGTTTACCAAAAAATTCCCAAGATCTGGGGAAAAATTACGGCAATTACAAGAGCAAAACTGGCGTGGCAACACCGCAATTTCCCTAGAACCCAAGGAAATTGATGATAGGGACTTGAAAGTGGGCTAGAGGTCACATAATATATCAAATTATAACATTTAGTATTTTTAAAGACGGTTTTGAATCGGTTAAAGATGAACCTCGTCTTGGCAGTACCTTGAAATTTACCAAAAAAAAATCACCAGATCTGGGGAAAAATCACGGAAATTACAAGAGTAAAATTCACTTGGCAACACCGCAATTTCCCTAGAATCTGGGGAAATTTGATGACTGAGACTAGAAAGAGGGCTAGAAGTGACATCATATAGTGACTCGTGACATTTAGTATTTTAATGGCAGTTTTTGAGTCACTTGAGGATGAACCTGATCCCTGCAGTGCCTTGAAAAAAAATCCCTAGATCTGGGGCAAAATCACAGCAATTACGGCTACGACTTGGCAACACCGCAATTTCTCTAGAATCTGGAGAAATTTGATGTTAGAGACTTGAAAGTGGCCTAGAAGTGACATAATATATCGACTCATAACATTTAGTATTTTTAAAGACGGTTTTCAATCAGTTAAAGATGAGCCTCGTCTTGGCCTTGAAATGTACCAAAAAATTCCCCAGATCTGGGGAAAAATCACAGCAATTACAAGAGTAAAATTGACTAGGCAACACCGGAATTTCCCTAGAATCTGGGGAAATTTGATGATAGAAACTTGAAAGTGGGCTAGAAGTGATATAGGTATATCTACTCATGATATTTTGTATCTTTAAGTAACTCTAAAATGTATACAACGCACTGAGTCAAGACACTTGACGCGGTGTTTGAATGTTCCTTCACAATAGCGAAGTCGATTACATAATAATGGATATGATAATAATAATTTATGGCGTAAAGCGATCTGTTGGAATTGCCTTACATCTGCAGGTATTCATGAGGTATTCAATAGGAACACTCCCAAACAATTCGTTTATAAATAAACAGTATTCCATAAATTTTCCATGAAGCATTTCCTGTTATTGATTTATTGTCACGTATTGTACCGTACAATACGCATAACACCATCCAAATGGTTTTTTTTTTTCGTGGTCACAATCGTCATTTCAAGATTTCAAGCCTACGTCGTGCCATCGTATCTTGGTGTCGTATTTTATTCGATTATCACTCCCACAATAGAAATGTAATCTAAAGGCAGTTGACCATTAGATATTTCTCGCAGCTGCCCCATAAACTATTGGCGGAAGCAAAATATCCAACTTAAGATTTGCTGGCGATACAACCCTTATTGCAGCTTCTCAGGAAGAACTAGTAGCTCTATTAAACATCTTAGAACAGCATAGTGCAGCGTATTAACTGCAAGACCAAGGTTTTGATCATAGATAGAGAGCATGATAATCATCGAGGAATAAAGTCAATAGGCCATTGTGAAGTAATGTTCAATGTTATTGTATACCTCGGTTCTTTGATCGACAATTCAGGTAGCTGTGAAAATGAGATTCGACGGCGCATTCAACAGGCACGTGTGGCCATGACAGAGCTTACCAAAATATGGCGTGGTGACCATAACATCACTAAAGCTGCAAAAATGTCACTGGTTCAGTGTCTTATGTTCTCCATATTTTTGTATGCCTCGGAAACTTGGACTGTTAAAAAGGCAGATCGAGCTCGCATAGATGCTTTTGAAATGTGGACATGGAGGAGAATGCTGAGAGTTCCTTATACCGCCCATCGAACTAACGTTTCCATACTGGATGAGAGGACTATCCTCCATTGTGTCGACGATAATACTTACATTCTTCGGACATATTCACAGAAGCGATAATATGGAGAAACTTGTAGTTCAGGGTCACGCCCCGAGTGGGCGGCGCCGTAGCCGTTCCCCTACACGCTGGGTAGATACGACGAAACAGTTGCTGATATGAGTATCAAGAGCGTCACTGAACTGACAGTAAAAATCGCGAACGATGGCGAGCTACAGTTCTCAAAACTATTGATATTCGTGTCGGCAATACTCTAGCTCCGACTTAACACGCTTTACGAGTTCACAACATGTCTCTTAAGACATTGTGACTATGATGATGATGATAGAAGCATCTTATATAATACAAGCGTATTAATAACAGTATAGTAAACCACTTGCTCTTAATCCAAAGGAGAGTTACAAATAAACAAGCAAACAAACATATAGGTGAAGCTAATAAATACGTGTTAAAAAAGTGACCAGGTCCAGGGGGTCCAGGCCCCCCCCCCCCAAAACGTTCTAAAATGCCGTTTAAAAAATGGAATCCACAAATTTGCATCCCCCCCAACCCCCCCCCCCCAACCCCGCAAATTTAAGGATTTTAGGTGGCAACTCCAATCTGGACCCCCCAAAACCAAATCCTAGATACGTGCCTGGTGTATACTGATATTATTCTCGTATCTTCAGATGGAATCGAGCTCCAAACCAGACGAGCTTAGTGCCATTTGGCAGGTCTGGACTGCCCTAAAATAACGATGCTAGGTTGACGTCACATCCGCTGTTCCTCGAACTTCCATTACGGCCTCAGTTATGGAGGCATATGTGCGAGCAAAGAACTTGTAAACCGACGTCATAAACGCATTTGTTTCACGAAATACGAGGGGAACGACAAACGTTCAATGTCTAAGGAGTACCCAAGAAACGCTTCAGCAGCCTATTGACGGCATACGTACAGGGCTGCACTCGGTGCTCGTACCGCTACTGACGAATAATTGACGCTTAAACAATATACATATAAACGAAAAGAAACAAAACTCAAGCTAGATAGCTGGGTAGCAGCAAATAAACAGCGAAGTGTACTCTTAAAACTCTATTTCCAAGCTTTCGGGATCATTTGATCCCTTCTTCAGGGCTACAAAGACAATTTAGCAATCAGCAACATTAGAAAAATTAAGATTGAAAAGTTTTTACTTACAAAAGTTTGTGAGGATGTTGCTGGAAGATGTTATAAAACAAGCCAAAAAAGCAAGTAACTAAACATATCTTGCATGAAGCACGTTATACAGACACAGAAATTTACGAAAAACATTACACAGTTTACTGTTAAAAGTTAAAATCTTAATAAAATCATAAAATGTCCGTTCGATGATTATTTTGCGTGCCGGCAATTACGTCTTTATCGACACGGTCAAGCACACGTGTCTGAGCGGAAATAGGTTGGCGGAGGGAAATTCAAATTTTGTTCATTTGTCAATTGTCATTTGCCTAATTTTGGCGCATGCGTAATCTATGTTAAAATTTTGTCACTTGAGCTAGAAAAATTCACTATTAGGTCACTGTGAAGCCATTCTTGCTGGTCTTGATTCCCTTTCACTATCAAATCTTTTCGTAGGTATGCCCAGCCCCAGATGCATGCCCAGATGAGTTCTATTAACTGTCTTTTTCTGTGATATTTGGGAGGTCCAGAAAACATTGTAGGTACCACATTGTGCTTTAAAATAGGTCTTATCCTTGCAAATGTTTGTAAATTATTGTCTTTATTCTTATAAATATAACCAGCCCTTACAAGGAATACCGTTCACCCACTTCTGTTTATGTCCTTTATTGGAAGCACAATTGCTAGTGCAACCTGGTACTACACACTTTGCAGGCATCTTTTTATCTTTATAGTTTCGTTTGTGCAGGTAAATAAATAGAAACACATTAACAATCACCTTCCAATCTTATTTTTCACTCTGGAAGGTTATGTGTGGTATGTCCTTTATTGGAAGCACAATTGCTAGTGCAACCTGGTACTACACACTTTGCAGGCATCTTTTTAACTTTATAGTTTCGTTTGTGCAGGTAAATAATTAGAAACACATTAAAAATCACCTTCCAATCTTATGTTTCACTCTGGAACGTTATTTGTGGTATGTCCTTTATTGGAAGCACAATTGCTAGTGCAACCTGGTACTACACACTTTGCAGACATCTTTTTATCTTTATAGTTTCGTTTGTGCAGGTAAATAATTAGAAACACATTAACAATCACCTTCCAATCTTATTTTTCACTCTGGAAGGTTATGTGTGGTATGTCCTTTATTGGAAGCACAATTGCTAGTGCAACCTGGTACTACACACTTTGCAGGCATCTTTTTATCTTTATAGTTTCGTTTGTGCAGGTAAATAATTAGAAACACATTAACAATCACCTTCTAATCTTATTTTTCACTCTGGAAGGTTATGTGTGGTATGTCCTTTATTGGAAGCACAATTGCTAGTGCAACCTGGTACTACACACTTTAGAGGCATCTTTTTATCTTTATAGTTTCGTTTTGTGCAGGTAAATAATTAGAAACGTATTACAAATCACCTTCAAATCTTATTTTTTACTCTGGAAGAATTACACTAATGACTTAACAACAAATAAAAAGCTCGGCCCCCGATTCAGTGTTGCCATATTTCAATGCTCCGGCCTAGTGAGTAGAGTCGGCCATGAGCCAGTACAACCAAAGTATATCAGGTTATCAGGTATAACAGAAACAGACTACGCATTAGCAAATTGGCATTAAGCAATCAAGATAAATCTAAAAACACCATGTATGAATGAATATAGGTTTATGTGCGTGAAAAACACAAAGAAAAGTGAAATACTAAACTGAGCACCATTGTTTAAAGCAAAGACCATAAACAGGGTTTAAAGGCGTCTGGTTTTAACTTGTGGTTTTAACGAATTGTGCACTGTGTCTTATTATGCTAACTGCTTTAATTTCAACTTCCAACAATATCAGATTCTATAGATAATAAGAAACTGATTACGCCATATAAAAGCAGATCTCGCTTTACGCAGAAAACATGCCATACTTATTAAAAGTGTAATGCTCCGAAAGAAGACAACCCTGAATATACCAGTAGACAAACAAAAAGTTAAAAGAGTTGAGCAACTATTACAAGAATAGAGATGGGGCATCTCTGCTGTGACTAATATTGAGTATTCGAATAAGCAGAATACTAACTAATGTTCTATTTTTATCGGGTGAGGAATGGCCGACTCTACACTAGGCCGGAGCCTTAGATCTGGCAACGTGGCTTAGCTGTCAAATAGAGGTCCGGTTACCGTAAATTGTTTTATAGTTTCAGAATAATAATTATTACATTTTATATGTATTAAGAGTTCATCTCGGTTGATAACTTAAGAAAAATACTTTTTAGAACTACTACTACTAATACCACTTACATCTGATGTCTGGTTCATCGTAGTCAAACACTACAAAATAAAAATAAACGCAACCTGTTTCCTGCTGCCACTTCCACTTCCACTTAAATGAATACCCAATTTACTTTCAATTTTCACTTGAGCTAGAAAAATTCACTATTAGGTCACTTTGAAGCCATTCTTGCTGGTCTTGATTCCCCTTCACAATCAAATCTTTTCGTAGGTATGCCCAGATGCATGCCCAGATGAGTTCTATTAACTGTATTTTTCTGTGATATTTGGGAGGTCCAAAAAACATTGTAGGTACCACATTGTGCTTTAAAATAGATCTTATCCTTTGAAATGTTTGTAAATTATTGTCTTTATTCTTATAAATATAACCAGCCCTTACGAGAAATACCTTTCACCCACTTCTGTTTATGTCCTTTATTGGAAGCACAATTGCTAGTGCAACCTAGTACTACACACACTTTGCAGGCATCTTTTTATATTTATAGTTTCGTTTGTGCAGGTAAATAATTAGAAACACATTAAAAATCACCTTCAACTCTTCGTTTTTACTCTGGAAGGTTATGTTTGGTATATCCTTTATTCGAAGCACAATTGCTAGTGCAACCTGGTACTCCACACTTTGCAGGCATCTTTTTATCTTTTTAGTTTCGTTTGTGCAGGTAAATAATTAGAAACACATTAAAAATCACCTTCCAATCTTATTTTTCACTTTAAACTGCTGGCAGGCCCAAATCGACAAGTTTAGGGACTTGGGCTCACCCTTTTTTGCGTCGCGAATAGAAATTACATTTCTTACTTTGTAAAAAAAACTGACAAATATCTTGTATTATAATTAACATTTATTCATTCCAGATGTCATGTTCCTTCGCTAAATTCTCCACTTTCACGATTTTTTGTGTTCAAACGGCAAAGTAGCAATAGTTATTATACTCAAAATTGTATAGACGATAGAAGTCCGAAACAGATATTTCAGAATACCGAATATTTGGTTTATGTGTGTCCCATCTCTATTAAAGCCTATGCAGCAATATCGTGGGAAGTTGCGTCGAAACTTCCATATAAGTGCAGAGTGCACATTGCAGCGCATCTGTATTTGTAAGCACTCACATCGCATTGCGAGGATAGTCGAACATTTCACTGCTTCCCAAACCAATCCATTACATTGTATTCGATGTTCGATTAAAACGATTACTCATTTGAGTGTCCTGCGCATTCAAATGGCGCGGCCATGCATTGCTTGACTAAGGCTTGACGGTTCAAATGAGCGCAGGGGTGGAGGCTTAGACGAGGATAAGGGTGGAGGAAACAATAACCACTTTACGTCAAGAAATCGATCGATTTTGTAACCTTGAAGAAATTGGTGAAGAGAATCTACCGACGCGACGATAAAAAGAGAAAAGAATCCAACGATTTTTTTCATTTTATAAACTTCTGCCAACATACTATATAGCATGGCCGACTCTACTCACTAGGCCGGAGCATTGAAATATGGCAACACTGAATCGGGGGCCGAGCTTTTATTTGTTGTTAAGTCATTAGTGTAATTCTTCCAGAGTAAAAAATAAGATTGGAAGGTGATTTGTAATACGTTTCTAATTATTTACCTGCACAAAACGGAACTATAAAGATAAAAAGATGCCTCTAAAGTGTGTAGTACCAGGTTGCACTAGCAATTGTGCTTCCAATAAAGGACATACCAAACATAACCTTCCAGAGTAAAAACGAAGAGTGGAAGGTGATTTTTAATGTGTTTATAATTATTTACCTGCACAAATGAAACTAGAAAGATAAAAAGATGCCTGCAAAGTGTGGAGTACCAGGTTGCACTAGCAATTGTGCTTCCAATAAAGGACATACCAAACATAACCTTCCAGAGTAAAAACGAAGAGTGGAAGGTGATTTTTAATGTGTTTATAATTATTTACCTGCACAAACGAAACTAGAATGATAAAAAGATGCCTGCAAAGTGCGGAGTACCAGGTTGCACTAGCAATTGTGCTTCCAATAGAGGACATACCAAACATAACCTTCCAGAGTAAAAACGAAGAGTGGAAGGTGATTTTTAATGTGTTTCTAATTATTTACCTGCACAAACGAAACTATAAAGATAAAAAGATGCCTGCAAAGTGTGTAGTACCAGGTTGCACTAGCTTCAAAGTGACCTAATAGTGAATTTTTCTAGCTCAAGTGAACATTTACAAAGTAATTTGAGTGTTCATTTAAGTGGAAGCACATGGCCGACTCTCATGGGCAGCAGGAAACAGGTTGCGTTTATTTTTATTTTGTAGTGTTTGACTACGATGAACCAGACATCAGATGTAAGTGGTATTAGTAGTAGTAGTTCTAAAAAGTATTTTTCTTAATTTATCAACCGAGTAGAACTCTTAATACATATAAAATGTAATAATTATTATTCTGAAACTATAAAACAATTTACGGTAACCGGACCACTATTTGACAGCTAAGCCACGTTGCCACATCTGAGGCTCCGGCCTAGTGTAGAGTCGGGCCATGGTTTTCATCCTGTTTTGTGGTTTTCATCACTGGTTTTCAGTAACCAGTAACCACCTATTTTGTGACCGTACCTGTTTTGTGGTTTTTAGCGTTTTGTCAGTTTTGTGGTTTTCAGTTTGATGCTGGTTTGATACTTGATAGTTTGATCAGAGAGTTTGTCAGTTTGATATAAAAATAAATTCTAATTTGTGGTAATTATTCTTACATTATTAGCTAATTTGTGATTATTACTATCGTCTATAATTACTATTACTAGGTTCTTTTAAGATTGAAGAAGTGCTTAAGGGTCATATAAAACTTGCAACAATCAACTAAATATGTCCGAAATGAAAGAAACGGGTATTAGTGACATTATGGACAGAGAACCTGTTGAAATCGCCGCGAAAACAAAAGGTAGGCTCGTACTAGTCGTATATTACATAACTAGGTATAATACATTAAAATGTGTAGTATCAATTAACTGCCTTATTTTAGCCCTCATTTATTTGAAGAGGCTCGTTTAAATAGGTTTGTTCTAGCCACCGACTATTGTTTTAATAGTCGGTGGTTCTAGCAACAGTTTATCAGTAAGACTGAACATTCCAAATATATCAGTGGTCAGTGGTATTGCTAATCAAATATCGCAGGTCTTCCAATAGTTCTGGTTCTAAATCGTTGTTTTCTATTCAATCCTCCAAATCAACATTAGTCTCTGAAGTTGTATTGATTTCTAAAAACTCAATTTAAGCTGATTAAGTGCAATGTAAGTTGAAGGTTGATTATCAGACAAAGTGCACAGAAATACATTTTGTAGGTTAATACCAGAAATGCATGACATTCTCTGGAACAAACCTAAAACCTAATAATTTCTTGAAAAAACAAAAAAGTATGAAGCTTTAAAGGTAATGCACCCATTGATAGTATAAAAAAATTATCAACTGCCAGTCACAAAAATGAAAGTTTTTTACTATTATATATTGTGCATGTATTTTGTGAAGTGCTACACTGGTTTAAGTATGAAGTCAGTATGTGAGGATACCTAGGATTGAAAATCATTAAGACAGGTGTTTTTGCATACCTACCTACTTTGAATGTTTCGAAGCATTATAGTTTTGTTGCCCTAGCAACGAAGTATGAAAATTGTACCAATAGTGATGAATTTTTTAAATCTAATTTGAGCAATGAGTTAAACCGATTTGCATTGTAGGAGATTCCATATCTGTGTTTTCTGACCATTTTTTTTAAATTATAAATGCAATTGTGATTCAAATTTATATAGGCAGATTCCTGTTTTTTTCTTTTATAACCATTATCCTCCTTGTGTGGTATAGAGATCTTATAACACATGTTTGCATGTTTTCTCTTAAGCTATGAATTTTTGTGTTGTTTAATATTGAAAGCCTTGACCTTGCTGCCTACTATATATAGCATTTAATACACACACTGTCTATTTTATGATATAATATAATAGAACTTTGTGATTGATATTGTTTTTTTCAAATATTGGTTGTTTATTGAGAATGTCTTTGTCATGTTATTCTCAATATTTTGGTTTTATACATGAACTAGTCCTGATTTATCTAGACTCTAACTGCTTCATCCTAATGAGTAATGTATTTAATTTTTACTACTTTTCTCAGATGCAGCTGACTGCATTGATAACAACTATTGTTGCTACTGCGCTGAAGAATTTGCCTCAGCAGAAATCAGAGACAAGCATGAAATACAGTGTCACATGGGTCCACAGCTAACAGTATGCTTATCAGTTATCAACATTCATAACGCTGTCATTCGAAATTGTCCAGATGACGAGAGCAGGGAGACATCTAGCAACAAGTCCAGCAATCAGTAAGTCTATTCAAAAATATCTTATACAATAAGAACGGCCAAATGGAATGAATCCATTATTACAAATAATTTATGTATATTTATAAATGATTCTGATACCCTGGAACTATAATGACATCTGCCAAAAAAGAATCGTGGTCATGTTGGATAACTGAGTAATAACTATCAATATTTCTCTGTTGTTGGTTTCAAATCTATAAACAAATAAAAGAATCATTGTTGACATTTATTCCAAAACACTGTAGACAAGTACGTTGTTTAGATGAATATCATGAAATCACAAACATAAATTTCACTTATATATTATGATTTCTTATCTTACAAGAATGGAGAGTATACAGCAGATCTTATCTACATTTTTTATTTTGAACTTGAAAATTAGAAAGTCAAATACAGTCATTAATACAGTGACATTGCAGAATGTTACATTTATATGTGTGCATCTAAATTTTCGTACAAGTACAACAACCCTAACTTTTTTTCAGGAAATGCCTGCAGAAAGTATCAAAACTTAAGCATGCAACATGTGCAACAAAAATTCGGGATATAAAGCTCAAGAGGCATTCATCCACCAATGATGATGCAGCTGAGAAAATGCATTATAAGTGTGAACAATGTGGTTATGAAACACATAGTAAATGGTGCTTCAATCAACATGAACATGATATTGAGGGCACTCTTAAAAACTTCAAGTGTAACCAGTGTGATTATACATCACATTTTAAGAGATATTTAAGTACTCATAAATTGGTACATGATTTAGACAGAGTTAATAAGAAATATAAGTGTGAACAGTGTGATTATAAAACACATTTGAATGGTAGGTTAAAACGACATAAATTAACACATGATTCAGAAGGAACTTACAAGAATTACAAGTGTGAACTGTGTGATTATAAAACGCATTTTAAATGTGACTTAAAAAGACATAAATTAACACATGATTCCGAAGGAACTTACAAGAATTACAAGTGCGAACTGTGTGATTATAAAACACATGAGAAATATAGATTGAAACAGCATAAACTGATACATGATTCCGAAAGAACCTACAAGAATTACGAATGTGGACTGTGTGAATACAAATCCAATTATAGTGATTCATTAAAGCGGCATACATTATTATGTCATGCTCTAGAGATACCTAATAAGAAGTACAAGTGTGAGCAATGTGATTATAAAACACATTTGAATGGTAGGTTAAAACGACATAAATTAACGCATGATTCAGAAGGAACTTACAAGAATTACAAATGTGAACTGTGTGATTATAAAACGCATTTCAAAGCTAACTTAAAAAAACATAAATTAACACATGATTCCGAGGAAACTTACAAGAATTACAAGTGCGAACTGTGTGATTATAAAACACATTTGAATAGTAACTTAAAACGACATAAATTGACACATGATTCAGAAGGAACTTGCAAGAATTACAAATGTGAACTGTGTGACTATAAAACACATGTGAAAGGTAGGTTGAAACAACATAAATTAACACATGATCCAGAAGGAACTTACAAGAATTACAAATGTGAACTGTGTGATTATAAAACACATGTGAAAGATAGCTTAAAACGACATAAATTGACACATGATTCAGAACGAACTTACAAGAATTACAAATGCAAACTGTGTGATTATAAAACACATGCGAAAGATAGGTTAAAACGACATAAATTGACACATGATTACAAATGTGAACTGTGTGATTATAAAACACATGTGAAAGGTAGGTTAAAACAACATAAATTGACACATGATTCAGAAGGAACTTATAAGAATTACAAGTGTGAACTGTGTAATTATAAAAGCCATTACAAGTTCAATTTAAACAAACATCAGTTGGTACATGGTGTAAAGAAAATTCATAAGAAGTACAAACTCTAGTACAAATGTGATCTGTGCGATTTCAAATCCATTTATAATCATTCATTAAAGCAGCATACATTAATATGTCATGCTCTATGTAGAGAGACCTAATAAGAAGTACAAGTGTGAGCAGTGTGATTATAAAACACATGTGAAAGATACTTTAAAACCACATAAATTGACACATGATTCAGAACGAACTTACAAGAATTACAAATGTGTACTGTGTGATTATACAACACATGCGAAAGAGGTTAAAACAACATAAACTGGAAGCCTATTTGCTATCTCTCGTCCCGCGCGGATCGACAAGTAAAGTCCCCTACTGCGTGCATTCGCTAAGCTTCCGTGGACTTGGAGCTGATGGAGGAGGAGGAAGAATTTGAGCATCACAGGGCAAATCGCATAAGATTGAGGATCCAAGTAGAGGATACAAAACTAAATTACTGCAAAATAAAGACAATGAATTTTTATTATTTTACTGTTAAATTAGGTTAAATAAAGTGAAAAGAGTGAATTCGTCTAATTTATCAAAATAATCCACCCTATCAAACACTTGTCCAGGTACACCAAACATCATTAAATTTAATTTGTCTACTTCATTATCATCGTTAAGCATGTTATTTTAAATTATATAGTTCATTTAACTAGCTTTTATTGAGATTTTTTCGCACCTAACTTGAATACTTGTTATGATTGACAACAAACTACAAAACTAAATGACACGAAAGTAAAAAGAAGTGAGACTAGTGTACCTCAAGCCTGAAAAATGTAAAGCTTAACTTGTGCTTACATGCGCCATAGACAGCAGTGCAAAGAGAAACTGCCATCTAAGATCCACCTAAGTCACAAGTTGATCTTAGGTATTACCAGTGCAAATAGCTGTAAATGATGTAGCCCAACACATAACCTAACCAATACTAAGTCCTTATCCTTTTTTTTTTAAACATACATCGTTTGAATCCATCTTCTCACAAATAAAATGTGCAATCACAATAAATTCACAACGTAACAATTTCGCTTCCCGCTTTCACTTCTTCCGAACACTACAAGCATACTCACTACAAGATGGCCGACTATTGTGGTAGCAACCACGGAAACAAAAACGGAAACGGAAAGCCTTCCGGGACGCTTAGCGAATGCACTCAGCCGAGTCGATCCGTGCGGAGCGGGAGAAGCGAGATCGACAGAGTTAGCGAATAGGGTCCCTGACACATGATTTATGATTTAGAAGTAGGATTGCCATTCGTCCGCATTTGTCCTAGTTTAAAGGGCATCCAGGCGGGACTTCATTTGTAGTCCAGGCTTAAAAATTTAAAATATGGGCCTATAAATGAGTATTGATTTTGGTTAGTTTGTGTTTTATAAACATACACATATACATTACATTATTTAGTAAATACTAAAATGGTCTTTTAAGCTTTTAGGTAAGGATTAATATTTTAATAAGGTATTGTTTTGAGATCATATTGATAATTTGTGTTTTATTTTAAGAATAAAAAAATCCAACTGGTTGTTGAACAATTTTGTAACAATGTAGTTCTGCAGTTCTTTATATATTTGTTAATCACCCAGCTCTTTAATTTTAAGCTCTAGAAATAATTTAATTTCACAGAAAGTCTTGGTTTTAAAAGTTACTGGTTGAAGAAATGTCGATAAAAACTATTTCTTTACTTTATTTAATATAAAATTACGTTTTTAAACTGTTGTTTATATTTATATCATAATCATAGTGGTGTAGACAGACTCGTATGAAGTAAAAGTGTGAAAGGAGATTCAGTTACGACGAATGCATCTCTGTTGCAGTGGTAGGACATGCTTACAAAAAGGAACACTGGTGATTATTTATTTTTATTTTACATATAAACATACAATAAAACATTCACTTCACAAACAATAGAAAGAACTAAAATAATACATATTAGATATTTGACCAGCAAAAAACAAAATATGAATGCCAAAAGTTGTACTCTGATAATTTCTTCACAATGCATGCGGTCTAAATAAATTCTGAAATACAGAAAAAAAAATTAGAAGTACTATCACCAGTCCTATTTTAATTCATTGATCAGGTAATGACAATCTATAGTCTATCCAAATGAGAGATAGACCAAAACATAAACAAATTCAATTGTGACCCTTTACGTAAACGCCAATTTGCAGGTTGCAGGTGGACAGAATAGCTCCTACACCTATTGGCCTATTGGGCTGGGTGTAATGGCGCCCACCCCAATCGACCAATAGGAGCTGTTCTGTCCACCTGCAACGTGGCGTTTACGTAAGAGTCACAATTGAATTTGTTTATGTTTTGGTCTATCCATGGCCGACTCTACACTAGGCCGAAGCCTTAGATGTGGCAACGTGGCGTAGCTGTCAAATAGTGGGCCTATAGTTTCAGAATAATTATTACATTTTATATGTATTAGAGTTCATCTGGGTTAATAAATTAAGAAAAATACTTTTTAGAACTACTACTACTACTACTAATACCACTTACATCTGATGTCTGGTTCATCGTGGTCAGACACTACAAAATAAAAATAAACGCAACCTGTTTCCTGCTGCCACTTCCACTTAAATGAACACTCAATTTACTTTGTAAATTGTCACTTGAGCTAGAAAAATTCACTATTAGGTCACTGTGAAGCCATTCTTGCTGATCTTGATTCCCTTTCACTATCAAATCTTTTCGTAGGTATGCCCAAATGCATGCCCAGATGAGTTCTATTAACTGTATTTTTCTGTGATATTTGGGAGGTCCAGAAAACATTGCAGGTACCACCTTATGCTTTAAAATAGGTCTTATTCTTTAAAATGTTTGTAAAGTATTGTCTTTATTCTTATAAATATAACCAGCCCATACGAGGAATACCGTTCACCCACTTCTGTTTATGTCTTTTATTGGAAGCACAATTGCTAATGAACACTCAATTTACCCTGTAAATTGTCACCTGAGCTAGAAAAATTCACTATTAGGTCACTGTGAAGCCATTCTTGCTGGTCTTGATTCCCTTTCACTATCAAATCTTTTCGTAGGTATGCCCAGATGCATGCCCAGATGAGTTCTATTAACTGTATTTTTCTGTGATATTTGGGAGGTCCAGAAAACATTGTAGGTACCACATTGTGCTTTAAAATAGGTCTTATCCTTTGAAATGTTTGTAAATTATTGTCTTTATTCTTATAAATATAACCAGCCCTTACGAGGAATACCGTTCACCCACTTCTGTTTATGTCCTTTATTGGAAGCACAATTATTGCTATTGCAACCTGGTACTACACACTTTGCAGGCATCTTTGTATCTTTATAGTTTCGTTTGTGCAGGTAAATAATTAGAAACACATCAAAAATCACCTTCCAATCTTATTGTTTACTCTGGAAGAATTACACTAATGACACAAGCTCGGCCCCCGATTAGTGTTGCCATATTTCAATGCTCCGGCCTAGTGAGTAAAGTCGGCCATGCGACATCTTAAATAAACTGTCATTGGCCTTTGACTTGACTGTTTTGTGTTCTGTTTGTTGTTTATCTATTTTTATCCAGTTTTCACTGTTTTCCGTAACCACCTATTTTGTGACCGCACCTGTTCTGTTGTGTGGTTTTCAGTTTGATCAAGTTTGATGGTGGTTAAGGTGGTTTGTTCTGGTGGTTTCATCTTTCATCAGAGTATCAGAGACAATAGACAAAACTCGTCAACTTTCTGGTAATCAGAGAGTTTGATATGAAAATAAATTCTTATTTGTGGTAATTATTATCACATTATTAGCTAATTTGTCATTATTACTATCGTCTATAATTACTATTACTAGATTGAAGAAGTGCTTATATGCTTAAGGGTCATATAAAACTTGCAACATAAACATCAGGTAAATATGTCCGAAATGAAAGAAACAGGTATTAGTGACATTATGGACAGAGCACCTGTCGAAATCGCCGCGAAAACAGAAGGTAAGCTCGTACTAGTCGTATATTACATAGCTAGGTATAATACATTAAAATGTGTAGTATCAATTAACTGCCTAATTTTAGCCCTCATTTATTTGAAGAGGCTGGTTTAAATAGGTTTGTTCTAGCCACCGACTATTGTTTTAATAGTCGGTGGTTCTAGCAACAGTTTATCAGTAAGACTGAAGATTCCAAATATATCAGTGGTCAGTGGTATTGCTAATCAACATATCGCAGGTCTTCCAATAGTTCTGGTTCTAAATCGTTGTTTTCTATTCAATCCTCCAAATCAACATTAGTCTCTGAAGTTGTATTGATTTCTAAAAACTCAATTTAAGCTGATTAAGTGCAATGTAAGTTGAAGGTTGATTATCAGACAGAGTGCACAGAAATACATTTTGTAGGTTAATACCAGAAATGCATGACATTCTCTGGAACAAACCTAAAACCTAATAATTTCTTGAAAAAACAAAAAAGTATGAAGCTTTAAAGGTAATGCACCCATTGATAGTATAAAAAAAATTATCAACTGCCAGTCACAAAAATGAAAGTTTTTTACTATTATATATTGTGCATGTATTTTGTGAAGTGCTACACTGGTTTAAGTATGAAGTCAGTGTGTGAGGTAAAAATCTTCTACTTACCTAGGATTGAAAATCATTAAGACAGGTGTTTTTCGCATACCTACCTACTTCGAATGTTTCAAAGCACTATAGAGTTTTGTTGCCCTAGCAACAAAGTATGAAAATGGTACCAATAGTGATTAATTTTTTAAATCTAATTTGAGCAATGAGTTAAACCAATTTGCATTGTAGGATATTCCATATCTGTTTTCTGACCATTTTTTTAAATTATAAATTCAATTGTGATTCAAATTTATATAGGCAGATTCCTGTTTTTTTTTCTTTTACAACCATTATCCTCCTTGTGTGGTATACAGATCTTATAACACATGTTTGCATGTTTTCTCTTAAGCTATGAATTTATGTGAGGATACCTAGGATTGAAAATCATTAAGACAGGTGTTTTTTGCATACCTACCTACTTTGAATGTTTCAAAGCACCATAGAGTTTTGTTGCCCTAGCAACAAAGTATGAAAATGGTACCAATAGTGATGAATTTTTTAAATCTAATTTGAGCAATGAGTTAAACCAATTTGCATTGTAGGATATTCCATATCTGTTTTCTGACCATTTTTTTAAATTATAAATTCAATTGTGATTCAAATTTATATAGGCAGATTCCTGTTTTTTTTTTCTTTTACAACCATTATCCTCCTTGTGTGGTATACAGATCTTATAACACATGTTTGCATGTTTTCTCTTAAGCTATGAATTTATGTGAGGATACCTAGGATTGAAAATCATTAAGACAGGTGTTTTTTGCATACCTACCTACTTTGAACGTTTCAAAGCACTATAGAGTTTTGTTGCCCTAGCAACAAAGTATGAAAATGGTACCAATAGTGATGAATTTTTTAAATCTAATTTGAGCAGTGAGTAAAACCGATTTGCATTGTGGGATATTCCATATCTGTTTTCTGACCATTTTTTTTTTAATTATAAATTCAATTGTGATTCAAAACTATATAGGGAGATTCCTGCATTTTTTCTTTTATAACCATTATCCTCCTTGTGTGGTATACAGATCTTATAACACATGTTTGCATGTTTTCTCTTAAGCTATGCATTTTTATGTTCTTTGATTTTATATTGAAAGTGTTGGCTTTGCGGCCTGCTATATTTAGCATTTAATACACACACTGTCTATTTTATGATATAATATAATAGAACTTTGTGAATTGATATTGTTTTTTTCAAATATTGGTTGTTTATTGAGAATGTCTTTGTCATATTATTCTCAATATTTTGGTTTTATACATGAACTAGCCCTGATTTAAATAGACTGTAACTGCTTCATCCTAATGAGTAATATAATTATGAATTACTACTTTTCTCAGATGCAGCTGACTGCATTGATAACAACTATTGTTGCTACTGCGCTGAAGCATTTGCCTCAGCAGAAATCAGAGACAAGCATGAAATACAGTGTCACATGGGTCCACAGCTAACAGTATGCTTATCAGTTATCAACATTCATGACGCTGTCATTCGAAATTGTCCAGATGACGAGAGCAGGGAGACATCTAGCAACAAGTCCAGCAATCAGTAAGTCTATTCAAAAATATCTTATACAATGAGAACAGCCAAATGGAATGAATTACAAATAATTTATGTATATTTATAAATGATTCTGGAACTATAATGATATCTTCCAAAAAAGAATCATGGTCATGTTGGATAACTGAGCAATAATTCTGTCTGGTTCAAAAATGTTGTTGGTTTCAAATCTATAAACAAATAAACGAATCATTGTTGACATTTATTCCAAAACACTGTAGACAAGTATGTTGTTTAGATAGATATCATGAAATCACAAACATAAATTTCACTTATATATTATGATTTCTTATCTTACAAGAATGGAAAGTATACAGCAGATCTTATCTACATTTTTGATATTGAACTTGAAAATTAGAAAGTCAAATACAGTCATTAATACAGTGACATTGCAGAATGTTACATTTATATGTGTGCATCTAAATTATCGTACAAGTACAACAAACCTAACTTTTTTTTAGGAAATGCCTGCAGAAAGTATCAAAACTTAAGCATGCAACATGTGCAACAAAAGATCGGGATGTGAAGGTCAAGAGGCATTCATCCACCAATGATGAAGAAGCTGAGAAAATGCATTATAAGTGTGAACAATGTGGTTATGAAACACATAGTAAATGGTGCTTCAATCAACATGAACATGGTATTGAGGGCACTCTTAAAAACTTCAAGTGTAACCAGTGTGATTATACATCACATTTTAAAAGATATTTAAGTACTCATAAATTGGTACATGATTTAGACAGAGTTAATAAGAAATATAAGTGTGAACAGTGTGATTATAAAACACATTTCAATTGTAAGTTAAAACAACATAAATTAACACATGATTCAGAAGGAACTCACAAGAATTACAAATGTGAACTGTGTGATTATAAAACGCATTTCAATGGTAACTTAAAACAACATAAATTAACACATGATTCAGAAGGAACTTACAAGAATTACAAATGTGAATTGTGTGATTATAAAACACATTTTAATTCTAGGTTAAAACAACATAAATTAACACATGATTCCGAAGGAACCTACAAGAATTACAAATGTGAATTGTGTGATTATAAAACACAATTTAATTCTAGGTTAAAACAACATATATTAACACATGATTTCGAAGGAACCTACAAGAATTACGAGTGTGGACTGTGTGATTTTAAAAGCCATTACAAGTCCAGTTTATACAAACATCAGTTGGTACATGATGTGAAGGAAATTCATAAGAAGTACAAATGTGATCTGTGCGATTTCAAATCCATTTATAATAATTCATTAAAGCGGCATATATTATTATGTCATGCTCTAGAAAGACCTAATAAGAAGTACAAGTGTGAGCAATGTGATTATAAAACACATTCTAATTCTAGGTTAAAACAACATAAATTAACACATGATTCAAAAGGAACTTACAAGAATTATAAATGTGAACTGTGTGATTATAAAACACATTGGAATGGTAGCTTAAAACAGCATAAATTAATACACGATTCCAAAGGAACCTACAAGAATTACAAATGTGAACTGTGTGATTATAAAACACATTTTAATTGTAGGTTAAAACGACATAAATTAACACATGATTCAGAAAGATCTTACAAGAATTACAAATGTGAACTGTGTGATTATAAAACACATGTGAAAGATAGGTTAAAACGACATAAATTGACACATGATTCAGAAGGTACTTACAAGAATTACAAGTGTGAAGTGTGTGATTTTAAAAGCCATTACAAGTGCAATTTAAACAAACATCAGTTGGTACATGATGTGAAGGAAATTCATAAGAAGTACAAACTCTAGTAGAAATGTGATCTGTGCGATTACAAATCCAATTATAATCATTCATCAAAGCGGCATACATTATTATGTCATGCTCTAGAGAGACCTAATAAGAAGTACAAGCCCACATAGCACCGGATGTTATGAGAATATTCTGTTCACATTTACTACAGATATTATGAATATTCTGGGAAAATTCCATGGATAATTGGAATATTTACAGAATATTCTGTAAACGTTCGAAATGGGAAAAACACGCTATATTCCTAGAATATTCCGCCGAATATTGTCACACACTTTATAACAACCAGCAACTTTATTGTACAAAATGGGGTACAAATGCAGGCCTTTCAGGAATAAAACTCATGAATTCGTGAATTGCTAAAATGCCGACATCCACATGTTGAAGCACAGAATGACAGAACATTTGAAGCGAGTGACAACCAGACAAGATTGACAACTGACGACACCACATACATACATCAGCATAAGATGCTGTCACTTTATCGTCGGTGGATGCCGTATCTGTATTGCTGGAAATCGCTAATGACTAATAAACTTTTGAAAATTGCACATAATACTTATTAGGTATATTTAGGATGAACGCAAAACGAATGAAGGTTTTTTAATTCACTAAGAAACGTGCAAATATAAATTAATAATACCTCATATTGAATATTTGCCTACATAGAGATATTTCTATTACAAATATTACTAAATGTTCGTAAGATAATAGCTACATCTTGTTCTTAGTAGATTATTGAAATAATATTCTATAAAGAATATTATGTTAATAATCCAGGATAATCAAGAGAAATAACGAATATCCTATGATTCTACTCAATATTCATGGAACATATAGGAGATTTAAAGAATATTCATAGAATATCCAGTGCTATGTGGGAGTATGAGTAATGTGATTATAAAACACATTTTAATTGTAGGTTAAAACGACATAAATTAACACATGATTCAGAAAGATCTTACAAGAATTACAAATGTGAACTGTGTGATTATAAAACACATGTGAAAGATAGGTTAAAACGACATAAATTGACACATGATTCAGAAGGGACTTACAAGAATTACAAGTGTGAAGTGTGTGATTTTAAAAGCCATTACAAGTACAATTTAAACAAACATCAGTTGGTACATGATGTGAAGGAAATTCATAAGAAGTACAAACTCTAGTACAAATGTGATCTGTGAGATTACAAATCCAATTATAATCATTCATTAAAGCGCAATAAATTATTATGTCATGCTCTAGAGAGACCTAATAAGAAGTACAAGTGTGAGCAATGCGATTATTTTGAATGGTTGTTTGAAACAAGATAAATTAACACATGATTTAGAAGGAACTTACAAGAATTACGAGTGTGGACTGTGTGATTTTAAAAGCCATTAGAAGTCCAGTTTAAACAAACATCAGTTGGTACATGATGTGAAGGAAATTCATAAGAAGTACAAATGTGATCTGTGCGATTTCAAATCCATTTATAATGGTAGGTTAAAACAACATAAATTAACACCTGATTCATAAGGAACTTACAAGAATTACAATGTGAACTGGGTGATTATTAAACACATGTGAAATATGGGTTAAAACAACATAAATTAACACCTGATTCAGAAGGAACTTACAAGAATTACAAGTGTGAACTGTGTGATTATAAAAGCCATTACAAGTCCAGTTTAAACAAACATCATTTGGTACATGATGTCAAGGAAATTCATAAGAAGTACAAACTCTAGTACAAATGTGATCTGTGCGATTAGAAATTCAATTATAGCCATTCATTAAAGCGGCATACATTACTATGTTATGCTCTAGAGAGACCAAATAACAAGAACAAGTGTGAGCAATGTGATTATAAAACACATGTGAAAGATAGGTTAAAACAACATAAACTGGGAGCCTATTTGCTATCTCTCGTCCCGCGCGGATCGACAAGGATAGTCCCCTACTGCCCGGGAGTGATGTCACTTTCCGGACGGGCTACCGCCGAGTGCATTCGCTAAGCTTCCGTGGACTTTCCGCTGTCGATCCGCCGCTTTTCGCGTTCCGTTGCCCGCATAGCCGCGGAAACCCTCGCCGAGTGCGGATACACGTAGTCTCATTGTTGACAACGTGTCATATTTGTATCGATTTTGCCTTTTAAGTGAGTTTTTGAAAGCAAGGTAAGTCTATTTTCTGTATTTTGGTCTCTGTATTCCTCAAGAATTCGTATTTTTACAACCAAGCCACCCCTCTTTTTCATTTGAAGAGATTGGAAAAAAGTTCTTATATGAGGGTTTTATAACCTTTTCTTAGCAAAATGTATGAATGACACAAAACATTACCGTCTTTAATTGTTTTTCAGCCGCCATGGCTATAGTGGATTGAGGTTAACTCCCACATTTTAGAAACTAAATATATTCAGAACCTTTCAAAATAAGGTGAACGAACACTATATTTCGTAATCATATAAAAACTTTTTTCTATCTCTACAAATAAAAAAGATAAGAGTGGTGGCGAATTATGAGGAAGCACCCGGAACATGTACGCTATGTTTGGATACATTATTGTTTGAATGGCAATGGAAGAAAAATTGGTACTGTGTTGTATTTTAACATGTGCTTCTTGTTTTAGATGGAATTTGTACTTGCTGATGCTGAAGCCTTGGAGCTGATGGAGGAGGAGGAGGAGGAAGAATTTGAGCATCACAGGGCAAATCGCATAAGATTGAGGATCCAAGTAGATGATACAAAACTAAATTACTGCAAAATAAAAATAAAGACTGAATGAATTTTTATTATATTACTGTTAAATTAGGTTAAATCATTGATTAAGGTATTAACGGGAAGATGGGCCACTAGATGCTAAGATCACGCGCCTAATTTTTGTTCCTCCTGGAGTGTCGCCACCTATATGAGCACAAATGTACCTCTACTGATACAACTTTGACAATATAACAACCATCGACTTTGATACGAATAAAGTACCCTACTTCCAACGATCTATCAACGCTACTTACTATTATCTCCGCCAGGTGTCGCTGACATTGGCAATTTGACATTTGACATAGTGATGGCAGTGTCATATTTCAATTGTTTAATATTCCGATGTTATTTGGAAAATTTGGGTCAACCACGATCAAAAAATATTGATTGATTGATTTCGATTTATCATCGTTTGTATTGAATTTTTCGCGATTTCGGGAAGCAAAATGGTTTACAGATGTTATTACTATAACTGTCCAAACAACAAAACTCGTAATCCAGAGATGTTCTTTGCTTTCCCAAAAGCAACAGCTATACGTGATATTTGGATCAAGAATAGTGGCAATGTGAATTTGTTCCAATATGTTGGAAAGTCTGACCCACTGCCAAAGCAATTAGGTGTCTGCGAACAACACTTCAAACAGAACTATATCCAGAGATCAGATACAAAGAAATTCTTGGTCAGACACGCAGTACCGTACGTATGAGTATAATTCAGGTAAGTGCCTATACCATTGAAACCAAACTATTGCCTTCTATTACTCATCTACATCACTAAAAACTTGAAGCAATACGCAAATTTACCATACTCTGCCATTTTCTTAAGCCTATGGGGCATTCCACCACAACAATTTCAAACATAACGCTTTTGTATCTTGACTGAACTTATATACTGCCCAGCACCAATGCATCAGCAGAAAGAGTCTTTTCTTCAATGGTCTAATGTTGAATGCCTCAAAAAACCCAGTGATTCATTCTGGTTATTAGGACGATGTTGATACCTAAAATGGATATTGAAAACACCTTCTAAAAATGTTATTCCTACTCAAAATCAGCACCAGCTGACCAACTGCATCAAAATAACTAGGTATTTTTCAATAAATAAAACAAAAACTTTGTGAACACTTTTCAATAAACCAATGCCAGTAACATTTCTCAATGCAGTAACTCCAATTTCATGTTACAATTTAAGCTTGCTAAATATTATGGCAAACTGAGCAGCAAAATGAATTTCTTTTGAGAATTACTGATCCCAAGAATTTGGCAACAAACAGACAAGAGTGGTTCCAAGGCATGGCATAATCATTATAAAGATGTACGAGTGGCTGATTAATGGTCACTTTAGGTATACTATGCTCAAGCATTGATTAAGGTATTAACGCTCAAGCTAATGTGTGGGTTTATTAGTGTGAGTAACAGCATAAATCTGCCATACTTCTGGTATTTCGTTTTGTTTTGTTGACAGTCCAAGGTATCAATGGAGCATTCCAATGATCACTAAACTAGATGCTCGCAATTACAGCTATTTAGAACATGACAAACCGTATGGTCTCACTAAATTTCAGTTTAAAAAAAGTTGGTGAGAAAAATGCAGAAAAAAATGCTTGTTGTATTCTTAATTTCAAGTGGCTGAATCACTAGTGAATACACCTTCCTTTTTTTTCTTGTCAGAAAAAGTAAAAAACATGTCTACTTCTTTATTTCACTCAAAGTTTTACTGGGTGATACAAATAATTGGCCTGAACATTTTTTTATAATTTTATTTTATGTAAAATTAATACAAAAGAACAAGCATGTGTAATGTAGAATATCCTTGTTACATGATATTTATGTCAAGTCAATTTTTCCATGTTGTTATGTGAAGCGAGAACAATCTATCAAAAAAAAATAGTTTTAGAGATTAGAAAGAACCATCCATCCTGTTTTCGCCCATAAAAGCAAACTATACCTACTAAAACAGCCCTTATTTTGTTACAGGTTATGCACTCACAAAGAAGAAATGATAAACCACTACAGGTATGGATTATCGTACTGTCAGATGGTGCTATATCATGTGCTCATTGCACTTGTATGGCAGGATTAAGTGAAGTTTGCAGCCACATAGCAGCAGTTCTTTTCTTCCTTAAAGCACGTCCTAAAAGTGTCGGCCAACAAGAAAGCTATATATACATATTCTAAAAAAAAAGTTGGCATACACAGAGTTGAAGTATCATATTGTTATACATAACAAAATGACAAGAATTTCTGAGACATTAAAAACATTGTTATAGTTTATAGCTACTTCTAATATAATTAGGGACACTATTGTATGATTTAACTACATTATATGAGAATCATCTATCAAAAACTGCATTTTTTGTTTAGGCATTGTTAGTTTCACAGAATTCCTAGTAATTGTGAGGATATAATTTACATATATCTAGTATAAACTTATGTGAACAATATAAATGCATTTGAATATGATGTACAGTTGTGTAAAAAATATTGAGACTAATCAAGGGGAATTTGAGATGGACTAACTCTAGCAATACTACGAGTGGTTTCTATCTCTACTGGGTGAAGTTGCGTCTTACCTTTTGTAAATGCTGGAATATGTAAGTGACCTCCTAGAACTTCAACTGAGTCTCTAATTAAAAAACCTCTATCTGCTAATATTATGTCACCAGGTATAATTAAATTTAAAAAGCCACAATTTTCTGTTAGATGCTTGTCACTTGTCCTTCCACCATAACCATCGAAAATGTAATTCCCCCACTTCTCCATGAAATACCTTACAATGGGCTAACATTCACCATATGTCACTCAGGTACAAATATTATTTAAAGAAGATTCTACAACTTTTTCAAAATATTGTGGATGTCTTATTAAATATTAACTTATTTATTTGTTAATTATAGTAGGATATTCCAATTTGCAATTTTTTAGTTTATCAATGTAACATGAAATCTCACGTTTTTTAAGTAAATAAGTGTAAATTTTAATAAATAGCTCAAAATTGTACATGGTGAGTAAACAAATTTTTCGAATTTGAGTTTTTTTTCAGTTTTTTGCATTTTCTGAGAAGATTTTCTATAGTAATGTATATTTTTTTACACCATCAGAAAATAGAGATTTCAACGAACGAAAGGCTCCCAAACTTTTTGAAAAAAACTGATATTTTGACGCGAGAATTTGTGATTGAAAAATGGGGTGCATTTTTTATCTTAAGGTCAAATAAGGCAAAAAAATAAATATTTTAAATCAAATAAATTACAGTGTATTTGGGACATAATAAGGGAAGTATTCACCAAATTTCGTAAAAAAAATATTTTTTTTGAAAAAGATAAAAATAAAGGACCAAAAACTTGGTTTTTTGAATTTTTCACCAAAATTTTGAGGTTATGTGAAAAAATTGATAACACAAGAGTTGTAGATCTTTTTATTACCTACATCTTTGCCATTCAACTTTTTTCCATAGGACTTGTAGTTTTGCCAGAAATCAAGATAAACCATTTTCTACCCTTAAAAGCTCACCCCCTCCCACTTCCCGATCTCGAATCGACCGTAATTTATTTTTCCTTTTATTCTTATCATATTCTCCTCCTTTTCTAATGAGTTTCATCCTACTGTAATTTTTTTTCACTTTTTATTATTTTTGAAGGCTTCGGCACTGGTCTAAGACAGCTTTTAAAGCAAATGTTGAACTCAGCATGTCAGTCCCGAGATGTATTATCTGTGGTTGTTAAAAATGAAACAAAAATTGTAAAGAAAGATGCAACTGTTTATCATTTAGAATAATAAAATTTTTGAAATGTATCCTGTTTCATTACCTCATCGATACGTTTATGGTTAATTATAATAATAACGTTTAAAATTATGAAGTAATGTGATTATTAAGAACATCATTTAAAATCAAATTTGTTAGCAACATCAGACATGAAATTTGTTTTGAATAAACATAACTATAATATGTAATATTTTCATTTTGATTGTGTGAGAAGCATACCCTATAATAATAAATAATTCATTTTAACTCCACCATTTATTAAAAAATATATGGATAGATAACATGAGCATTTATTGGTGCTGTTAGGTTAGTTACCTACTCTTTGCTGTTAGTATACACAGTATGTGGAGTAAAGTCAGCACACTCTTCGCCTCCTGGTATCGGTCTGCCTCTTCTGTCTCGAATGCTTGGGAAGCTGGAGAATTTTTTCCACACCTATAATGACAAAAAGGAAGCATTTTGAAATAGTGCGCAAATTATTCGAATAGAGAAGTGAATAGTCATAATGTACCTATTCCAGAAACTCAACTTTTAGGTTATGTCAAAAAATGAATGTATTAAATGATCCATTTTTTGAACTTGCCTATATGTACATAGGTATACAACTAGCAATTATTACCTACGGATGGATGTTTTTGCTACTTTAACATAATCCACCAAAGGTTGGCCACTACAACTTCATTACTTCTATATACTTCACAGATAAAACTTCCAAGTAAGAAATGCATTATTTTGGAGTATCAAGTGATAAAAATGCAGTATGACTATAACAACTATCGCTCTAGTGAATGTGATAACTCATGGGATAACTGTAATTGGCGAATAAACGTTTTTTTTTTTTGCTGTTTTCAATATGCATTCAAGTTTTCATCATGCATTATCTCATGAATTACATCATTTTAATTGACAGATGTGCTTACCTGACAAAAAAGGTTCCTTAAAAAACACATCACAACAACAATTATGGTGAAAATGTCCAAGAAATTGTAAAAAACAAATAAAAGTCCTCAATTTCATATGGCGGTATACCGACAACAAGGTTATCAACCGCTGTCAGCTGATCGTTTGGAATTGGAACACAAAGCATATTTTCGAATGTTAGGTTCACCGACGATCCCGACCGACCCGTCGGTGGTTAGGTATGGGTCAGCCATGGTCATTGGCACTTCAAGGTCGTATTTTTATAGCTGGATGCTCCTTTGCTCCATCTATTGGGCATATTTATTATAAAGGATTCAGGAATTTTTGAAGCTTCTGAGATTGGCCAAGAGGGCGCCAGGTGACGGTGTCGTGGTTTCTATGAGAGTGAGTGAGATAGACTAGAGTGAGTGAGATAGACTGCGAGCGCGCGATTTTACTGTGTGGTAGTTCATCTTCCCCTAAATACTTTAATCAATGGTTAAATAGAGTGAAAAGAGTGATTCGTCTAACTTATAAAAATAATCCACCCTATCAAACACTTGTCTAGGTGCACCAAACAACATTTTATTTAATTTGTCTAATTCATTATCACCGTTAAGCATGTTATTTTCAGTTATATAATTCATTTTACTAGCCTTTATTGAGATTTTTTCGCACCTAACTTGAATAGTTGTTATGATTGACAACAAACTACAGAACTAAATGACACGAAAGTAAAAAAAGTGAGACTAGTGTACCTCAAGCCTGAAAAATGTAAAACCTAACTTGTGCTTACATGCGCCATAGACAGCAGTGTAAAGAGAAACTGCCATCTAAGATCCACCTAAGTCACAAGTTGACCTTAAGTATTACCAGTGTAAATAGCTGTAAATGATATAGCCCAACACATAACCAAACCAATACTAAGTCCTTATCCAGTCCTTTTTTAAATACATACATCGTTTGAATCCATCTTCTCACAAATAAAATGTGCAGTCACAATAAATTCACAACGGAACAATTTCGCTTCCCGCACCACTTCTTCCGAACACTACAAGCATACTCACTACAAGATGGCCGACTATTGTGGTAGCAACCACGGAAACAAAAACGGAAACGGAAAGCCTTCCGGGACGCTTAGCGAATGCACTCAGCCGAGTCGATCCGTGCGGAGCAGGAGAAGCGAGATCGACAGAGTCAGCGAATAGGGTCCCTGACACATGATTTATGATTTAGAAGTAGGATTGCCATTTGTCCTAGCTTCAAGGGCATCCGTGCGGGATTTCATTTGTAGTCCAGGCTTAAAAATTTAAAATATGGGCCTATAAATGAGTATAGATTTTGGTTAGTTTGTGTTTTATAAACATACACATATACATTACATTATTTACTAAATACTAAAATGGTCTTTTAAGCTTTTTATATATTGATAATTTGTGTTTTATTTTAAGAATAAAAAAATCCAACTGGTTGTTGAACAATTTTGTAACAATGTAGTTCTGCAGTTCTTTATATATTTGTTAATCACCCAGCTCTTTAATTTTAAGCTCTAGAAATAATTTAATTTCACAGAAAGTCTTGGTTGAAGAAATATCGATAAAAACTATTTTTTTTACTTTGTTTAATATAAAATTACGTTTTTAAACTGTTGTTTATATTTATATAATAATCATAGTGGTGTAGACAGGCTCGTATGAAGTAAAAGTGTGAAAGGAGATTCGGTTACGACGAATGCATCTCTGTTGAAATGGTAGGACATGCTTGCAAAAGGGAACACTGGTGATTATTTATTTTTATTTTACATATAAACATACAATAAAGCATTCACTTCACAAACAATAGAAAGAACTAAAATAATACATATTAGATATTTGACCAGCAAAAAACAAAATATGAATGCCAAAAGTTGTACTCTGATAATTTCTTCACAATGCATGCGGTCTAAATAAATTCTGAAATACAGAAAAAAAATTAGAAGTACTATCACCAGTCCTATTTTAATTCATTGATCAGGTAATGACAATCTATAGTCTATCCAAATGAGAGATAGACCAAAACATAAACAAATTCAATTGTGACCCTTTACGTAAACGCCAATTTGCAGGTTGCAGGTGGACAGAATAGCTCCTACACCTATTGGCCTATTGGGCTGGGTGTAATGGCGCCCACCCCAATCGACCAATAGGAGCTGTTCTGTCCACCTGCAACCTGCAACGTGGCGTTTACGTAAGAGTCACAATTGAATTTGTTTATGTTTTGGTCTATCCATGGCCGACTCTACACTAGGCCGAAGCCTTAGATGTGGCAACGTGGCGTAGCTGTCAAATAGTGGGCCTATAGTTTCAGAATAATTATTACATTTTATATGTATTAGAGTTCATCTGGGTTAATAAATTAAGAAAAATACTTTTTAGAACTACTACTACTAATACCACTTACATCTGATGTCTGGTTCATCGTGGTCAGACACTACAAAATAAAAATAAACGCAACCTGTTTCCTGCTGCCACTTCCACTTAAATGAACACTCAATTTACTTTGTAAATTGTCACTTGAGCTAGAAAAATTCACTATTAGGTCACTGTGAAGCCATTCTTGCTGATCTTGATTCCCTTTCACTATCAAATCTTTTCGTAGGTATGCCCAAATGCATGCCCAGATGAGTTCTATTAACTGTATTTTTCTGTGATATTTGGGAGGTCCAGAAAACATTGCAGGTACCACCTTATGCTTTAAAATAGGTCTTATTCTTTAAAATGTTTGTAAAGTATTGTCTTTATTCTTATAAATATAACCAGCCCATACGAGGAATACCGTTCACCCACTTCTGTTTATGTCTTTTATTGGAAGCACAATTGCTAATGAACACTCAATTTACCCTGTAAATTGTCACCTGAGCTAGAAAAATTCACTATTAGGTCACTGTGAAGCCATTCTTGCTGGTCTTGATTCCCTTTCACTATCAAATCTTTTCGTAGGTATGCCCAGATGAGTTCTATTAACTGTATTTTTCTGTGATATTTGGGAGGTCCAGAAAACATTGTAGGTACCACATTGTGCTTTAAAATAGGTCTTATCCTTTGAAATGTTTGTAAATTATTGTCTTTATTCTTATAAATATAACCAGCCCTTACGAGGAATACCGTTCACCCACTTCTGTTTATGTCCTTTATTGGAAGCACAATTATTGCTATTGCAACCTGGTACTACACACTTTGCAGGCACCTTTGTATCTTTATAGTTTCGTTTGTGCAGGTAAATAATTAGAAACACATTAAAAATCACCTTCCAATCTTATTGTTTACTCTGGAAGAATTACACTAATGACACAAGCTCGGCCCCCGATTAGTGTTGCCATATTTCAATGCTCCAGCCTAGTGAGTAAAGTCGGCCATGCGACATCTTAAATAAACTGTCATTGGCCTTTGACTTGACTGTTTTGTGTTCTGTTTGTTGTTTATCTATTTTTATTCAGTTTTCACTGTTTTCCGTAACCACCTATTTTGTGACCGCACCTGTTCTGTTTTGTGGTTTTCAGTTTGATCAAGTTTGATGGTGGTTTGTTCTGGTGGTTTCATCTTTCATCAGAGTATCAGAGACAATAGACAAAACTCGTCAACTTTCTGGTAATCAGAGAGTTTGATATGAAAATAAATTCTTATTTGTGGTAATTATTATCACATTATTAGCTAATTTGTCATTATTACTATCGTCTATAATTACTATTACTAGATTGAAGAAGTGCTTATATGCTTAAGGGTCATATAAAACTTGCAACATAAACATCAGCTAAATATGTCCGAAATGAAAGAAACGGGTATTAGTGACATTATGGACAGAGCACCTGTTGAAATCGCCGCGAAAACAGAAGGTAAGCTCGTACTAGTCGTATATTACATAGCTAGGTATAATACATTAAAATGTGTAGTATTAATTAACTGCCTTATTTTAGCCCTCATTTATTTGAAGAGGCTGGTTTAAATAGGTTTGTTCTAGCCACCGACTATTGTTTTAATAGTCGGTGGTTCTAGCAACAGTTTATCAGTAAGACTGAACATTCCAAATATATCAGTGGTCAGTGGTATTGCTAATCAACATATCGCAGGTCTTCCAATAGTTCTGGTTCTAAATCGTTGTTTTCTATTCAATCCTCCAAATCAACATTAGTCTCTGAAGTTGTATTGATTTCTAAAAACTCAATTTAAGCTGATTAAGTGCAATGTAAGTTGAAGGTTGATTATCAGACAAAGTGCACAGAAATACATTTTGTAGGTTAATACCAGAAATGCATGACATTCTCTGGAACAAACCTAAAACCTAATAATTTCTTGAAAAAACAAAAAAGTATGAAGCTTTAAAGGTAATGCACCCATTGATAGTATAAAAAAAATTATCAACTGCCAGTCACAAAAATGAAAGTTTTTTACTATTATATATTGTGCATGTATTTTGTGAAGTGCTACACTGGTTTAAGTATGAAGTCAGTGTGTGAGGTAAAAATCTTCTACTTACCTAGGATTGAAAATCATTAAGACAGGTGTTTTTCGCATACCTACCTACTTCGAATGTTTCAAAGCACTATAGAGTTTTGTTGCCCTAGCAACAAAGTATGAAAATGGTACCAATAGTGATTAATTTTTTTAAATCTAATTTGAGCAATGAGTTAAACCGATTTGCATTGTAGGATATTCCATATCTGTTTTCTGACCATTTTTTTAAATTATAAATTCAATTGTGATTCAAATGTATATAGGCAGATTCCTGTTTTTTTTTTCTTTTACAACCATTATCCTCCTTGTGTGGTATACAGATCTTATAACACATGTTTGCATGTTTTCTCTTAAGCTATGAATTTATGTGAGGATACCTAGGATTGAAAATCATTAAGACAGGTGTTTTTTGCATACCTACCTACTTTGAATGTTTCAAAGCACTATAGAGTTTTGTTGCCCTAGCAACAAAGTATGAAAATGGTACCAATAGTGATGAATTTTTTAAATCTAATTTGAGCAGTGAGTTAAACCGATTTGCATTGTGGGATATTCCATATCTGTTTTCTGACCATTTTTTTTTTTAATTATAAATTCAATTGTGATTCAAAATTATATAGGGAGATTCCTGTATTTTTTCTTTTATAACCATTATCCTCCTTGTGTGGTATACAGATCTTATAACACATGTTTGCATGTTTTCTCTTAAGCTATGCATTTTTATGTTCTTTGATTTTATATTGAAGGTGTTGGCCTTGCGGCCTGCTATATTTAGCATTTAATACACACACTGTCTATTTTATGATATAATTAGTGTCCGACCGAAACTACTTTTTAGGGCTGAAACCGAAACCAAATTTCGGCCTCTGTCTCAGTTTCAGCCGTAACCGAAACCGAAACATCAATATAAGGTCAGTAATTTTTTCGTGGATATAAATACTGTTTCATCAGCATTATCACACCTTATTTCAAATAAATTATTTATACTTCTTGAAATAAGAAGTTAATCTGAACCTAATAATATCAACTATTTTATATTTATATTATATATAGTATCTACTAAATAACATTCCAAACTTTGGTCAATCCTTATGACACTGTTATCAATTAGCTGCCTTAAAACTAAATTTCTGAAGTACCTACACATGCTAAGTACAACTACTAAGTATTTTTGAAAGCAAGGAGTTTTCGCTGAATTTAAGAAACTGTTGTGAGCTTCATTGAGCTACAGCTATTGTTGACTATCAGTTTTCATAACTGGACAATCTAATATTGTAACATTGTAAGCGAGAAACAATAATTTATTAACTTTCTTTGCAAATAGCTTCCTCAGTCTGAATAAGTTTGACTAGTAGCATTAAGTAGTTGTTCAGTGGAAACAGTCGTCGGTAAGGCAGACGTGAATTTTAGGGGAACCTTTCTCAAAGACAGAAATGGACTGAAATTCTAGTGAAAGTAATATCTGCGTTTCTTTGCAAGCCTGGCTCCGATAAGTAGGCTTCATAACTTGTGATAAGTTATTACCATCATCTACCCAGCAAAATGACACTTCTCCTCTTGAAGATTAGTGCTCCGAAAGCGTCCGATCGTAGCGCCAAATCCATCGAATTTAGTTTCGGTTTCGGCCGTAGTTTCGGCTGGATGGCAGCCGAAACCGAAACTAAACCGAAACCCGTTTTTTGGCCGAAACTAGGCCGAAACCGAAACCGAATGTTCGGTCGGACACTAGATATAATAGAACTTTTTGATTGATATTGTTTTTTTCAAATATTGGTTGTTTATTGAGAATGTCTTTGTCATGTTATTCTCAATATTTTGGTTTTATACATGAACTAGCCCTGATTAATCTAGACTCCAACTGCTTCATCCTAATGAGTAATATATTTATTTATTACTACTTTTCTCAGATGCAGCTGACTGCATTGATAACAACTATTGTTGCTACTGCGCTGAAGTATTTGCCTCAGCAGAAATCAGAGACAAGCATGAAATACAGTGTCACATGGGTCCACAGCTAACAGTATGCTTATCAGTTATCAACATTCATGACGCTGTCATTCGAAATTGTCCAGATGACGAGAGCAGGAAGACATCTAGCAACAAGTCCAGCAATCAGTAAGTCTATTCAAAAATATCTTATACAATGAGAACAGCCAAATGGAATGAATTACAAATAATTTATGTATATTTATAAATGATTCTGGAACTATAATGATATCTTCCAAAAAAGAATCATGGTCATGTTGGATAACTGAGCAATAATTCTGTCTGGTTCAAAAATGTTGTTGGTTTCAAATCTATAAACAAATAAAAGAATCATTGTTGACATTTATTCCAAAACACTGTAGACAAGTATGTTGTTTAGATAGATAATCATGAAATCACAAACATAAATTTCACTTATATATTATGATTTCTTATCTTACAAGAATGGAAAGTATACAGCAGATTTTATCTACATTTTTGATATTGAACTTGAAAATTAGAAAGTCAAATACAGTCATTAATACAGTGACATTGCAGAATGTTACATTTATATGTGTGCATCTAAATTATCGTACAAGTACAACAAACCTAACTTTTTTTTAGGAAATGCCTGCAGAAAGTATCAAAATTTAAGCATGCAACATGTGCAACAAAAGATCGGGATGTGAAACTCAAGAGGCATTCATCCACCAATGATGATGAAGCTGAGAAAATGCATTATAAGTGTGAACAATGTGGTTATGAAACACATAGTAAATGGTGCTTCAATCAACATGAACATGATATTGAGGGCACTCTTAAAAACTTCAAGTGTAACCAGTGTGACTATACATCACATTTTAAGAGATATTTAAGTACTCATAAATTGGTACATGATTTAGACAGAGTTAATAAGAAATATAAGTGTGAGCAATGTGATTATAAAACACATTTGAATGGTAGGTTAAAACGACATAAATTAACACATGATTCAGAAGGAACTTACAAGAATTACAAGTGTGAACTGTGTGATTATAAAACGCATTTTAAAAGTGACTTAAAAAGACATAAATTAACACATGATTCCGAAGGAAGTTCCAAGAATTACAAGTGCGAACTGTGTGATTATAAAACACATGAGAAATATAGATTGAAACAGCATAAACTGATACATGATTCCGAAAGAACCTACAAGAATTACGAATGTGGACTGTGTGAATACAAATCCAATTATAATGATTCATTAAAGCGGCATACATTATTATGTCATGCTCTAGAGATACCTAATAAGAAGTACAAGTGTGAGCAATGTGATTATAAAACACATTTGAATGGTAGGTTAAAACGACATAAATTAACGCATGATTCAGAAGGAACTTACAAGAATTACAAATGTGAACTGTGTGATTATAAAACGCATTTCAAAGCTAACTTAAAAAAACATAAATTAACACATAATTCCGAAGGAACTTACAAGAATTACAAGTGCGAACTGTGTGATTATAAAACACATTTGAATAGTAACTTAAAACGACATAAATTGACACATGATTCAGAAGGAACTTGCAAGAATTACAAATGTGAACTGTGTGACTATAAAACACATGTGAAAGGTAGGTTGAAACAACATAAATTAACACATGATCCAGAAGGAACTTACAAGAATTACAAATGTGAACTGTGTGATTATAAAACACATGTGAAAGATAGCTTAAAACGACATAAATTGACACATGATTCAGAACAAACTTACAAGAATTACAAATGCAAACTGTGTGATTATAAAACACATTCGAAAGATAGGTTAAAACGACATAAATTGACACATGATTACAAATGTGAACTGTGTGATTATAAAACACATGTGAAAGGTAGGTTAAAACAACATAAATTGACACATAATTCAGAAGGAACTTATAAGAATTACAAGTGTGAACTGTGTAATTATAAAAGCCATTACAAGTTCAATTTAAACAAACATCAGTTGGTACATGGTGTAAAGAAAATTCATAAGAAGTACAAACTCTAGTACAAATGTGATCTGTGCGATTTCAAATCCATTTATAATCATTCATTAAAGCAGCATACATTAATATGTCATGCTCTAGAGAGACCTAATAAGAAGTACAAGTGTGAGCAGTGTGATTATAAAACACATGTGAAAGATAGCTTAAAACGACATAAATTGACACATGATTCAGAACAAACTTACAAGAATTACAAATGCAAACTGTGTGATTATAAAACACATGCGAAAGATAGGTTAAAACGACATAAATTGACACATGATTACAAATGTGAACTGTGTGATTATAAAACACATGTGAAAGGTAGGTTAAAACAACATAAATTGACACATGATTCAGAAGGAACTTATAAGAATTACAAGTGTGAACTGTGTAATTATAAAAGCCATTACAAGTTCAATTTAAACAAACATCAGTTGGTACATGGTGTAAAGAAAATTCATAAGAAGTACAAACTCTAGTACAAATGTGATCTGTGAGATTTCAGATGCATTTATAATCATTCACTAAAGCAGCATACATTATTATGCCATGCTCTAGAGAGACCTAATAAGAAGTACAAGTGTGAGCAGTGTGATTATAAAACACATGTGAAAGATACTTTAAAACCACATAAATTGACACATGATTCAGAACGAACTTACAAGAATTACAAATGTGTACTGTGTGATTATAAAACACATGTGAAAGATAGGTTAAAAACAACATAAACTGGGAGCCTATTTGCTATCTCTGGGCCGCGCGGATCGACAAGTAAAGTCCCCTACTGTACATTCGCTAAGCTTCCGTGGACTTTCCGCTGTCGATCCGCCTCTTTCCGCGTCGGATACACGTAGTGTCATTGTTGACAACGTGTCATATTTGTATCGGTTTCGCCTTTAAGTGAGTTTTTGAAAGTAAGGTAAGTCTATTTTGCTGTATTTTGGTCTCTGTATTCCTCAGGTATTCAAATTTTTACAACCTAGCCGTACACTTTTGCGTGTGGGTTCACAAAACTTGCGTACCGGCTGTTTCCTTATAATTCGCCACCCCTCTTATCTTTTTCATTTGAAGAGATAGAAAAAAGTTCTTATCTGAAGGTTTTATAGCCTTTTCTTAGCAAAATGTAGGAATGACACAAAACATTACCATATTTAGTTGTTTTTCAGCCACCATGGCTATAGTGGCTTTTGTAGGATAAGGTCATTCATACAAAAACTCCTTATTTTTCTATTTGCGACGTTTCGACTTATATTAAGTCATCTTCAGGCAACTAAAAGCAATTGATGGTGTAGGCTATTAATACACAAATACACAGATTTACTTAAACTTAAACAACAGAAGGAACCTACCACTGACTTAATTTTTTTTTTTTTTATAAAAAAAATATTTTAAAATAAAAAATTAGATGGATGCCACTTGCTGAAACGCTCGAGTGATTTGATTTATGTTAAAAATATTATAAGACATGCACAAATATGTCAGATACAAGAAAAGTTGACTTACCAGAAAATCGAAGTTTTTATAGTTATTAGGAAAAAAAATCATAAGAATTTGACTAGATAAACAACTGGATTAATAAACACTGCCAGCGGCATTAAAATATAACGCCACAAGACACGTACAATAAAAACGAATAAAATTATAACAAACAGAAACAGAATGAACACAGCAATGTGCCTACACACCAAGGACGGGTAGGTGGATGATCTGGTAGTAGATATTAAGCGTTTTTCCGTCTAAAACATAATACTTTCATGTGTTTTTCAGCCAAAACCCATAGGTGGAGTACGGAAAATAGATAATATGATGTAGAGTTAGGCTTTGGTTCATCTATTAGGCAATTTTTTGATCAAATTATGATACACATTGTTGTTTAAGTTTAAGTAAATCTGTGTATTTGTATATTAATAGCCTATACCATCAATTGTTTTAAGTTGCCTGAAGATGACTTAATATAAGTCGAAACGTCGCAAATAGAAAAATAAGGAGTTTTTGTATGAATGACCTTATCCTACAAAAAGTAACTGAAGTTCATCACAGTAGGTCAAAATCCTTTACAAACTGATATTTACAGAACCTTTGAAAATAAGGTGAACGAACACTATATTTTTCACAACAAGAGCAACATATATTTCTTTCCATCCCATTTAAAAAATATAACTTTATACGAAAAACAGGATTTTTTATTACTTTTTTTTTCGTATCTAATTCGAAATGACAAGAGAAAACTATAAAACTTTCATATAAAAACTTTATTCTATCTCTACAAATAAAAAAGATAGAGTGGTGGCGAATTATGAGGAAACACCCGGAACATGTACGCTATGTTTGGATAAATTATTGTTTGAATGGCAATGGAAGAAAAATTCGTATTGTGTTGTATTTTAACATGTGCTTGTTGTTTTAGATGGAATTTGTACTTGATGATGATGCTGAAGCCTTGGAGCTGATGGAGGAGGAGGAGGAAGAATTTGAGCATCGCAGGGCAAATCGCATAAGATTGAGGATCCAAGTAGAGGATACAAAACTATAAAGTACTGCAAAATAAAAATAAAGACTGAATGAATTTTTATTATTTTACTGTTAAATTAGGTTAAATAAAGTGAAAAGAGTGAATTCGTCAAACTTATCAAAATAATCCACCCTATCAAATACTTGTCCAGGTACACCAAACATCATTAAATTTAATTTGTCTACTTCATTATCATCGTTAAGCATGTTATTTTCAATTATATAGTTCATTTAACTAGCTTTTATTGAGATTTTTTCGCACCTAACTTGAATACTTGTTATGATTGACAACAAACCACAAAACTAAATGACACGAAAGTAAAAAAAAGTGGGACTAGTGTACCTCAAGCCTGAAAAATGTAAACCTCAACTTGTGCTTACATGCGCCATACACAGCAGTGCAAAGAGAAACTGCCATCTAAGATCCACCTAAGTCACAAGTTGACCTTAAGTATTACCAGTGCAAATAGCTGAAAATGATGTAGCCCAACACATAACCTAACCAATACTAAGTCCTTATCCAGTCCTTTTTTAAATACATACATCGTTTGAATCCATCTTCTCACAAATAAAATGTGCAATCACAATAAATTCACAACGTAACAATTTCGCTTCCCGCTTTCACTTCTTCCGAACACTACAATCATACTCACTCATGGCCGTCTCTACTCACTAGGCCGGAGCATGAAATATGGCAACACTGAATCTACGGGCCGTCATTTTGTTTGTTGTTAAGTCATTAGTCATGGCATTAGTGTAATCTTCCAGAGTGAAAAATAAGATTAGAAGGTGAATTTTAATGTTTCTAATCATTTACCTGCACAAACGAAACTATAAAGATAACAAGATGTCTGCAAAGTGTGTAGTACCAGGTTGCAGTAGCAATGGGGGCTTCCAAAGAAGGACATAAACAGAAGTGGGTGAAAGGTATTCCTCATAAGGGCTGGTTATATTTATAAGAATAAAGACAGTAATTACAAACATTTCAAAGGATAAGACCTATTTTAAACCACAATGTGGTACCTACAATGTTTTCTGGACCTCCCAAATATCACAGAAAAAGACAGTTAATAGAACTCATCTGGGCATACCTTGATATTGAAATGGAATCAAGACCAGCAAGAATGGCTTCACAGTGACCTAATAGTGAATTTTTCTAGCTCAAGTGACAATTTACAAAGTAAATTGAGTGTTCATTTAAGTGGAAGTGGCAGCAGGAACAGGTTCCGTTTATTTTTATTTTGTAGTGTCTGACTACGATGAACCAGACATCAGATGTAAGTGGTATTAGTAGTAGTAGTTCTAAAAGGTATTTTGCACAATGTGGTACCTACAATGTTTTCTGGACCTCCCAAATATCACAGAAAAATACAGTTAAGAGAACTCATATGGGCAAGCCAACGAGGGCATGCATCTGGGCATACCTATGAAAAGATTTTATAGTGAAAAGGAATCAAGACCAGCAAGAATGGCTTCACAGTGAACTAATAGTGAATTTTTCTAGCTCAAGTGACAATTTACAAAATAAATTGAGTGTTCATTCAAGTGGAAGTGAAGTGGCAGCAGGAAACAGGTTGCTTTATTTTTATTTTGTAGTGTCTGACTATGATGAACCAGACATCCGATGTAAGTGGTATTAGTAGTAGTAGTAGTTCTAAAAAGCATTTCTTTCTTAATTTATTAACCCAGATGAACTCTAATACATATAAAATGTAATAATTATTCTGAAACTATAGGCCCACTATTTGACAGCTAAGCCACGTTGCCACATCTAAGGCTCCGGCCTAGTGTAGAGTCGGCCATGACTCACTACAAGATGGCCGACTGTTGTGGTAGCAACCACGGAAACAAAAACGGAAAGCCTTCCGGGACGCTTAGCGAATGCACTCAGCCGAGTCGATCCGTGCGGAACGGGAGAAGTGAGATCGACAGAGTTAGCGAATAGGGTCCCTGACACATGATTTATGATTTAGAAGTAGGATTGCCATTTGTCCTAGCTTCAAGGGCATCCGTGCGGGATTTCATTTGTAGTCCAGGCTTAAAAATTTAAAATATGGGCCTATAAATGAGTATAGATTTTGGTTATTTGTGTTTTATAAACATACACATATACATTACATTATTTACTAAATACTAAAATGGTCTTTTAAGCTTTTAGGTAAGGATTAATATTTTAATAAGGTATTGTTTTGAGATCATATTGATAATTTGTGTTTTATTTTAAGAATAAAAAAATCCAACTGGTTGTTGAACAATTTTGTAACAATGTAGTTCTGCAGTTCTTTATATATTTGTTAATCACCCAGCTCTTTAATTTTAAGCTCTAGAAATAATTTAATTTCACAGAAAGTCTTGGTGTTAAAAGTTACTGGTTGAAGAAATGTCGATAAAAACTATTTTTTTACTTTATTTAATATAAAATTACGTTTTTAAACTGTTGTTTATATTTATATCATAATCTTAGGGCCGGTTGTACAAATGCGGGTTTAGCACGAGCTTTGTTAAGCCTAAGCTTAGCTAAGCTCAGGCTTAGGCCCGGTTGTACAGTCTCAGTTCAAGTACAGTTCAACGTTGAACTCAGTTCAAATATGGAAGTCCAGTTGTACAAGGTCAGTTCAACTCTAAGCTCGGTTCACTAATTTATATTTTTAAGGTTCAGCTGAGCGTTCGAATTTGAGCGCTTAAACCGAGTTCTAAGGACCTAATGTGTCGTAACCAGCCTGTCCGCTAACTGTATTTGTTTATTTTGCTGTATGTTGTGTCAACTATTCTCGATTGGGGTTCAAATTTCGGACATTTTACCGATTTTTGTAATTTTTTGCCTGCCCATTAGCTGTATTTGTTCATTTTGCTGTAAGTTGTGCCAACTATTTCCGATTACGGCTCAAATTCCGGACATGTCCGGGATTTTCCGGACGGATGGTCACCCTAGTCGTAACCTAATTTAATAATTTGATTTAGATAAAATTTGTTGTAAATTAAAGTACGTAATGGCTCAGCAGCTCAGAAAATCTCCTGGAACTAACAAATGATGGAGACTTCGATGTAGCAGTAGAAATATTAAGAAACGCAAAAAAGGCGTCAAAAGAAATACAGAGATAGAGTTGATCATTTTTTGGTGTGGAATGAAGGTGAATTCATTCAAAAGTTCCGACTTTCTAAACAACGTGTTCGATTTGTTATAAACCAGGTTAAAGCACAAATTTTTCAGGAACTGTGCTGTAACTGCTAAACAAATGGTTCTTGTCACATTGAGGTATTATGCGACTGAAAACTTTCTTTGAATCGTTTTATACGTATCTTTACCTGAAAAACTATTGTTTATTACAAGTACCATCAACCCATAACCAACAAAACAGCATTCAAACTACTAATTTTTGACAGAACAGACCAACTACGCATGCGTTAATGTTGCCAACCTAACTACTTCTTTCTTGAACCTGGTTTTGTAGAGCTGGGATTATAAATAGGCCGTACAACGGAAATGAATTTTTGAACCAAGTTCATCATTGAGCATCGTTTAATAGAACTGTGGCTTGAACTGAGACTGTACAACCGGGCCTTAAAGTCGACACCCGTTGTACAATCGTCAGCTTAGTTAAACCTGGTTGATAATGAAATTCACTACAGTTGGCATCAATGAAGCAATACGTACTGACATAATGACCTAAAAAATTACCTTTTTTGGTTAGGCACTTATGACAGTTTGTGTCAAATTTTGGCGACGACCGTTTTCGTTTTTGTCTCTGTTCTTTCATTCACTCTCTTTGTTAAATTAGACACAAATCTTCCAAAAAATTTGACCTAATAAAGTGACAAGCAATTTGAAGGTTCATCATTGACAAATCATGTCATTTTTATATCAGGTTAGGTTTAACCCTTAACTAACCATGTGGCGTCTGATAGACTATGCGAAAAACAAACTCTCCTATATCTTCGAAGCGGTTACGCTCTCCGACAAATCACGTCACCTAATCTTCCTCTTATTGGTAAAGAATAAGGCCTCCGATTTGCATTACGTACGCGTCATTTGAACACGAAAGAGAGCACTTTTCTTTCCGCTGTAGTCTACCAGACGCCACCTGTGAGTTTATGAAAATGAGAGAAGTGGGAGAAAAATTTTATATTATATCCATTTTTTTTGTAATGTGTTACTAAGTTCATTTCATAATGAATCCGTTTCCATGAAATAATTAAAACATTTTGAGTTACAATTGCTTTTTTCATGCATCTCATGATGGTTGTCGAGCTGTGGCGTGTCTGAATCTTCATAATCAAACAATGACTGTACACAATTATTCATGTAAGAAGATGCCAAAATTCACTCAGTTATGTGTAGGGATATGCCCATTTTTCGTTTACTGACTCATGTGATAAACATTTTCCAGAAAACAAAAACTATTTTGCTCTGTTTACAGTTGAAGTCTGTCAGACGCCACATGGTCGTCGATGTCATAAATTATTACATGGTTGGTTAAGGGTTAAACCACAGCTATTATAAGCTCGCGTTGAGCATCAGCTTACGTAAGCTCGTGTTAAGCTTGGAGTGGGGGGTTAAGCCAGCATTGTACAACGGAAATTTTGCCACTGACGTGGTTTAACGTCGGCTTACCTTAAGCCGAAGCTTAAGCTTGCATTGTACAACCGGCCCATAATGGTGTAGACAGACTCGTATGAAGTAAAAGCGTGAGGAGGAGAGAAAAGGAGATTCGGTTGCAGAGGTAGGACATGCTTACAAAAAGGAACACTGGTGATATATTTATTTTTATTTTACATATAAACATACAATAAAACATTCACTTCACAAACCTGACACGCAATTGGGCGGCCGCACGTGGAGTTTGACATTTGTCCACAATAACCCCGCGCATGCGTTATGAAAATCAGTCCCTGCTGTTTCGCTTCTCTGTGATTGCTATTCTCGGATAGAACTTGTGCATGGCCGACTCTACACTAGGCCGGAGCCTTAGATGTGGCAACGTGGCTTAGCTGTCAAATAGTTGGCCTATAGTTTCAAAATAATTATTACATTTTATATGTATTAGAGTTCATCTGGGTTAATAAATTAAGAAAAATACTTTTTAGAACTACTACTACTAATACCACTTACATCTGATGTCTGGTTCATCACAGTCAGACACTAAAATATAAAAATAAACGCAACCTGTTTCCTGCTGCCACTTCCACTTAAATGAACACTCAATTTACTTTGTAAATTGTCACTTGAGCTAGAAAAATTCACTATTAGGTCACTGTGAAGCCATTCTTGCTGGTCTTGATTCCCTTTCACTATAAAATCTTTTCGTAGGTATGCCCAGATAAGTTCTATTAACTGTATTTTTCTGTGATATTTGGGAGGTCCAGAAAACATTGTAGGTTCCACATTGTGCTTTAAAGTAGGTCTTAACCTTTGAAATGTTTGTAAATTATTGTCTTTATTCTTATAAATATAACCAGCCCTTATGAGGAATACCTTTCACCCACTTCTGTTTATGTCCTTCATTGGAAGCACTAATTGCTAGTGCAACCTGGTACTACACACTTTGCAGGCATCTTTTTATCTTTATAGTTTCGTTTGTGCAGGTAAATAATTAGAAACACATTAAAAATCACCTTCCACTCTTCGTTGTTACTCTGGAAGGTTATGTTGGTATATCCTTGTTTGGAAGCCCCAATTGCTATTGCAACCTGGTACTACACACTTTGCAGGCATCTGTTTATCTTTATCGTTTCGTTTGTGCAGGTAAATAATTAGAAACACATTAAAAATCACCTTCCAATCTTATTTTTCACTCTGGAAGATTACACTAATGACTTCACAAAAAACAAAAGCCGGCCCGATGCCAGTGTTGCCATATTTCAATGCTCCGGCCGAGTGAGTAAAGTCGGCCATGACTTGTGGGTAGAACGACCGAGTAGAACGCAAGTATTTTTAATGATTGAGAGAGTAGTTGAACAAAACTATTATAGATTACGCTACCTTACACCTCGGTGGTGGCGACATCTTTAATAATCATTCATGACGTATATTAACAGTGGCGTAGCAATAGCAGATTTATAAACCACACCATGGCCGTCTCTACTCACTAGGCCGGAGCATTGAAATATGGCAACGTTGGAGATCAGGCCGTGTTTTCATTTGTTGTTATGTCATGTGTATTCTTCCAGGTGCAGAAAATATGGTTGGAAGGTGATTATTAATTTGTTTCTAATTATTTACCTGCACAAACGAAACTATAAAGATAACAAGATGCCTGCAAAGCGTGTAGTACCAGGTTGCAGCCCAGTAGAGGACTACCAAACCATGGCCCAACATCACCTTATTACAGATTAAAAAGAACGTTGCAAGGTGATTTTGAATGGGTTTCTACTTATTTACCTGCACAAATGAAACTATAAAGATAAAAAGATGCCTGCAAAGTGTGTAGTACCAGGTTCCACTAGCAATTGTGCGTCCGATAAGGGACATAAACAGAAGTGGGTGAAAGGTATTCCTCGGAAGGGCGGGTTATATTTATAAGGATAAAGACAATAATTGACAAACATTTCAAAGGATAAGACCTATTTTAAAGCACAATGTGGTACCTATAATGTTTTCTGGACCTCCCAAATATCACAGAAAAATACAGTTAATAGAACTCATCTGGGCATGGCCTGGGGCATACCTACGAAAACATTTGATAGTGAAAGGGAAATCAAGACCAGCAAGAATGGCTTCACAGTGACCTAATAGTGAATTTTTCTAGCTCAAGTGACAATTTACAAAGTAAATTGAGTGTTCATTTAAGTGGAAGTGGAAGTGGCCGCAGGAAACAAGTTGCTTTATTTTTACTTTGTAGTGCCTGACTATGATGAACCAGACATAAGATGTAAGTGGTATTAAGTAGTAGTAGTTCTAAAAAGCATTTTTTTCTTAATTTATTAACCCAGATGAACTCTAATACATATAAAATGTAATAATTATTCTGAAACTATAGGCCCACTATTTGACAGCTAAGCCACGTTGCCACATCTAAGGCTCTGGCCTAGTGTATAGTCGGCCATGACCACACTGATCGACTACAACATAGTTATATCAGTATAGTAAACAATCAGCACAATAACTCAGGTTGGGGGCAATTACACGCGCATCTGGATGATTATTTGTAGGGATGCTAACGATACTTGAAGTGTATCGATACTTCTACACTAATATCGAGTATTTTTATCTTAGATACTTTATGAGCGATTCCAAGCTGGTATCGCTACTTTTGTAGGTGTATCGGTATATTATTATTTAGGCATGTAATCAATTGAACCAAATTCTCTTCACGATCCAAACGCACCTACTTGGTTAACAAATATCGAATTGGTACCGGTATCGATATTTTCATTATCGCTTCTCTACCCGTAAAATCATCCCAAGGTCAAATTCTGTGGGAACCATTTTTATATAGTGAATCCACAGCATAGAAAACAACCAGCATAATATCTCTGAGGATTTCCTATATAAAAATGGTTCCCACAAAATTTGACCTTGGGAGGGTTTTTGAATGATTTTACGGCTGTTAAGTTTGGGTAGAGATGCGAAAATGAAAATATCGATACCGGTACCAACTCGATATTTTCTAGCCAAATAGGCGAGTTTGGTTCGTACACAGCATTTTGTGCAACTCATTACACCCCTCAATAATTCTAAATTATTTTCGATACCGATACAAAAGTATCGATACCAGCTTGGAATGCCTCAAAAAGTATCGATGACAAAAATACTCGATACAATATCGAGTACTAATGTACAGAAGTATCGAAGTACCGTTACCATCCCTACAAAAAACCCCTCCAAAAGTGGGGATGCGCGTGTAATTTCCGCCATCTTGAGTTATTGTGCTGGTTTTTTTCTATGCTGTGGTAAATCCTCAGAGATATTCTGCTGGTTATTTACTATGCTGCGAGTATATCCCCAGGATAAAGAGAGGTGTGTTGGACATAGAGCAATTTAGACAAAATTAGACAGAGTTGTATTGCAAAACTTACCTTACATAGTACCTGCTCTTTGAAAATTATTTCTTTCTACTCAGGATCCGTAAGAATAGGAAACGGGGAAATAAAAAATGAGTTCAACTAAATAATTTAATTGAGATAAAAATACACAAACAACTAATTATTAGTAGCATGATAAAGCCCTTAGAATGTCTAAAAACAAACGTCTTCCTGATATGGTTTACTTAAATTAAAATAATAATATATGTAGTCAGAAAAATTAGGTACCAGATTGGATGTTCTCTTACGATTATTGGCATTTTTTCTACTTTTCATAACGTAACTATGATATGTATAAATAATAAGAGGCGTCAACTAACATAAAATAACACACTACAAATATTTTAAGAACTAATACATTTGTTGGCAGACATTTTTCTAAACTAGGAATAGTAGCAAACAATCAGTACTTTCAATACTGTCATAATTCTGGTTTCGTTTGTTTTTGAACTGAAACCAAAGCCAGCTTGAATATAAGAGAAAACAGAATTGCTTTTTAGCGGGTGGTCAGACTGTATGGAGACAGTGCTGACAATAGAAATGAAGCTCCGCCCATCCGCCATGTTGAGGCAACCTTAACATTAGCAGCATACGACAAAAGCTCAATTTTTACGTAATACAAGTTGAAACATAGGGATAATAGTAAATGATTATCAGTAGGAGCATATGATTATTTTTATTCTATTTAAAAACAAAAAAAACGCTACCGGAACCAGTAATTTTCTATTTATGCGCCTTCCATATTGGCTTATATGCGTAGTTTAGCAAAACGTTAATACCGGCAGGTACAGGATCATTTACTAATTATTCCTTTGTTTCAACTTGTATTGCGTAAAAAATTGAGCTTTTGTCGTATACTGCTAATGTTAAAGTTGCCTCAACATGGCGGTTGGGAAGAGTTTCGTTCCTGTTGTCACCACTGTCTCCGTACAGTCACTGTATAAGAAAATGATCTATTACGCCCTCTGGTGACTGTCTTGGAAATCTGAAAATACTTTTCACGGTCGTCTTTTAGCTACTTTAGCTCTATGGCGGATAGTTTCTTAGGTACAGCACTTTGCATTCTTAGACGACCATCCGATACAAAAGAGATCTTGATTTTATGAGTGGTGTATAAAGTTAAAAAATATAAAGACTCTCCAAATCAATTAGTACTTCGCCTACTTTTTGTACAGATCATTTAAAAATAAAGTAATATAATGACTGAATGGTAAAACGGCAACGTATATCACATAAAGACTGTGTTTAAGTAACATAGTGTTCAGCATCAGTAACAAAAAAATCACACATCATGATTTTTTCATATCATCGCTGAATGTTCCACGATAAACTCCACAATGATTATTCTCAAGTAAAAATTGTTTGCTACCGCTTTGCAAGGTGATAATAATAAAGCAGATTAATCACGATACTTGAAAAGTAGAACAGTCAGCTTGAAAATTAAAGCAGCTCATTATACAGGGTGTCATCTGATTAATATGTGTATTACAAGACTGCTGATTTTTTTGGGTAAAAATATTACTCAGTTTGAGTTCTAGAGGCAGTTTGGAGCTTTTTTGTCTTTGCACCATAACTCCAAAATGGGAGGGATCGGAGATAGAGAGGGGGGGGGGTGTTAAAACGTGAAAAAAAAAACCGTTAAGTAACCAAATGAAACTAATGTTTTTGATGTTTTTTAAAATGAAAAAAAAAGAACCGCGACGAAACCGGTAGGGACTTGATGAAAAGAATTTTGTTTGTTTTGCAGATAACACAAAAAATTCTTTACGCCATTTTCGTTAACAATCGTTAAACAATTGTTCATATTGTTTAAAACGGATGGCGTTTTTTATGCATGTTCTTGGAAGGTCTAACTATGACTTCCATCAATGTCATCCTTTTTTATTATTTTTAACACCATTTTTCAATTCCTATAGGGGGTGACATTATTGAACGCTTTTCAGTATTTGTTAGCATTAATTAGCGGACACCCTGTATATTTTTGTGCCATATCGCGTTAACGAATATCAAATTAACAATAAAATTAATCAACAACAAAGAGAAGTTATGGTGAAGAATAAGAGTCATAAGAAAACATATGAGATGATGGTGCATGTACAGTCAATTTGTTGAAGAAAAAAGTAAACCCAAATATCATCACGCATATAACATTTTGTCATGATGAGTCATAATTTATTCACTACACGCTTTAGAACAGCAGATTCCAAAACGGTAAGTGATAATCTAAAATGATCACCAGTGCTCTCGTTTTAGTACATTTGTACTATTTCTAGTACATTTGTACTATTTATAGTACATTTGTACTATCTCTAGTACATTTGTACTATCTATAGTACATTTGTACTATCTATAGTACATTTGTACTATCTATAGTACATTTGTACTATCTCTAGTACATTTGTACTATCTCTAGTACATTTGTACTATCTCTAGTACATTTGTACTATTTCTAGTACACTTTCGAAGTCAAAGTACAAGGGTACATACATTTAGCGCCAAATTCTAGTACATTTTCGGTATTCGAAAAATGGACCAAAAAATCAAATCATTTGACCGTTCCGATAAGTAAATTCTTCATTTGATACGTTATAACTTCTGAAATGGATGTAAAATGCAAAAAAAGGTTTGAAAGGTTTTTTGCTTTTTAGAAAATTATAGCGCGCTTTGGTTTTTCAAGAAGTCCATGTCGGTGCATTTCCAGGTCACAATGAAATCCACGGACTTTAGTGCAATCTAGTACATTTTATTGTTTTGATTTAGTACTTTTCAGAAACGCACCGCGAAAGCACTGATTAAATTTGAAATTCGCCATTGTAGTAATCATCCAAAATAAATGTGTTACTTTCATAGCCTAAGAAAATATTAATAATGAAATATAGAGACTTGAAGTGGCTTATTCCCTATATTGTAGAATATAAGTATATAATATTAATTCAAAAGATTTTATCTTCATCAAAATCTGAATATCTAAGACAAACCTGACTTTTAGTTATTAGGTTCATGACATACAAGTTTTTTATACAATACAGGCATTTTTATAACCAACTGAATAATTATTTAGAAATACTGACACTATCATTTTTCCGTAAATCTGTTAAAATATACTACTTACTGGAGCCTGATTGATGTTTTTTTCACATTTATTTTTGTCTATATTGCATTGAACATCCTTTTTTGCGCTAATCATGTGCCTCTTAGATTTTAGAAATAGAAGATTTTATTATTAATATTATTTCCTTTGTCTTCACTACAGTTGGCGTCTTACAACTTGGATTTGATTTTTTTTAAAATCAATATGATGCTTTTGAATAACCTATTTGACGCTTTTGAAAATTAATGAGACCACTGGAAACCACTGTTGGCAAAGGTTTAGTTCCTCCTATTTTACCTTGCTTCCACTGGCGACAATGAAGGCTTGACCAATTCAAGTCAAAAAGAGTTTTTTCTTGGACAAATCGACTATAGATAACAACGCCTTCAGAGCTGCTTAGACGAATGAACCCAACAAAAAATTATAACAATTACTGAACATAGACCCATAATAATAAATAAAGACATCAATGGGTTTTTGTTCTTCAATAGAAATAAGATACTTTTTTATTACACCACATACTACTGTATGTTGTTTTGCCAGTGAAGTTAAGAGTTATATGCATACTCAGATCGACTGAAGTCAGCATTTAAAAGATACAGATTATAGAAAACATGATACAACTGATAGAGCCCCCTTTTAAAGAAACGTTTCCAAGATACAATGTTCACGCAAATCTGTACATGTCAGTCGCGGGTATTGGTGACAATATGCAACATCATTTTTTTAAGTAGTACTCATACACATGTCACCAACAAAAACCAGCTGTTTTATTTCAAACGCCTACTAGAAAGGTTTAAACTTGGGGGAAATTCAAATTATCCCAACGGTTGAAAACGCGTCGTGATTGGTTGTGACGTCACGTAGTATGATACGCCACCGGGACCGTGCGAGGTGAATCGCTTAAGCGCTCTGTTCCCGAATTATCGTTGCGGTGGTAGTTTTTTTGCTCGTTTGTGTTGATTTCCTAGAGGGTTTTTGCATAAAATCTCATAGGCCCAGTTTCACAATCAGTGTTCATTCTGACGGTTTACTAACCTCGACCTGCGAGTTAACAGTTTCGCAATAATAAAATGACGTAGCGTTAACTGACCGCGAGTTGTATTTTATTTTTAGCGGTTGGTGGTACTGTGTCCGCAATACTTAAAATTCTTGTTCTTATTTCCTTCGTTAGGTGTATCGTGCTGGTGTTTTGTGTTTTTCTGACAAGACTGTCAAAGAATGAGTTCGTTGAGTTGTCAGTTCCATGCGATATCCAACCTCATTTTGGTTTTTTGCACTGACGTTTTTTCATCTCATTCGCAGTTATTTGGCGTTTGGCATAGATAAAAGATTTTTAGGTTGGGTTGGTGTTTGGACTGCTTGTTTGTAGTTGTTTCTGGGGGCCTTTTTCAAATAATAGCCGTGCATGTACCCGTGCGTCAGCATGGAAAAACCAAAAAGAGCGAACAACTTTTCAAAAGATGCAAGAATATCTGTTCATTTCGTTAGTAGAAAAGTACAGGCATGTAACAGAATGCAAAACAAAAGGTGCAACAACATGGCACGAAAAAGACAACGCCTGGGAAAATATAGGAGAAGAATTTAATTGCAAATGTGCAAATAATAGCCGCAGATCTGTAAAGGTGCTTAAATAAAAATACAAAAATTTAAAAAAGACCAACGAGTCATGGTCATCATATTCCTCAAAATAATTGACTCTAGGTCGAAATATTCTTGGTCTCATTGCTTCTTCATCACTGCTATACGCATTTACATCATAACCATCCATTTCAAATAAAAAGAACGATGGAAAGCGTTAAGGTAAACGATAAAATATGAAACTTCAAACGCCTAGCAAGTAGCAAAACCAAAGTGACATAACCTAATGCGAATGCGTCATCGCAAACCTGGGGTCACAGATTATCAGAATAGGTTGGGTTAAGAAGATGGGACACTCAGTACAACATCTATTCACTATTAGTTCTTACCGCAGTCACAAATGTCGCCACTGTCGCAGATCGTTTTGACAGCTACATTAGCGGGAAATTTAAATTTCAGACCTATCACTTGCAGGGCTGCTATTCCAATTTTTTGTTTTCATGAAAAAAACCTCTGAAGTGTTTGCAGTATTTTATTTTACAATTATTTTGCCTCATACATAGGTACATACCAGTCATAAAGTAATACACAATTTTAGGTTTGTTCTGTTGCGGAAGGCTTCAAATTTGGAATCACCATCGAAATGGGCATCACATATTACAAAGTTGTTCCTCAAACTGGTAACGCTCTTGAAGATCCACACGGCCCGTAGCTTTCACCCACATTTTGCACAGCTAACATCAATAGTAAGAATTAGAAAGATGATTTTTATTACAGTTTTCACATACTCAAGCTCAAACCATAGGACATTGCAATACGATAAATTAAATATTTGCTGTACTCACCTTAGGAACCTTAGGGAACCTATGCACTTTTTTGTTCTTAAAAGAGCAGTTTTTAACGCAGCACCGTGATACCATTATATTTCGATACTATTAAGGAAAAGCGCAGATACGTTACTTAAAACTGACTTAAAAGGGGTTATAAGGTGACTTAGGCTGTCAAGTCTTAAGTGTAATTCACTGGTGTCTCACAAACTAGCTACAGCGCTACCTAACCGTACCTGTTTTGTGGCGCTACCCGTGACTGCGGTAGGAACTAAAAGAGTGTCCAGGGCATGCCTGGGGTTAACTCAAAAATTTCTTGGAGTCAAGTTAACTCAGAGTTAACTTCAAGTAAAATCGAAAACGACCATTTGTGATACATGACATCTAGGGTTAACCTCCGGTCAACACACAACCTTGAGTTAACCCATCATTGTGAAACCGGCCCATAAAGTTGAGTCGATATTTAAGTGCATAAGTAGTTTGGCATTTGCGGTTGGCAAATAACAATAGATCTTGTCCGTTACTTACTTTTTTTTGTGATATTTTGAGAACGGTTGCAAGAAATGTTTATGTTCAACAAGTATTGGCTTGTCTGCTATCCGAAAAATACCGAGTTTCAAAATAGGGATGAAATGCACCAGATCGGTATGAAAGGGGAGAGTCTTCTATCAGCAACGTGCTGTTACATGACGTCACCAGGTATGGCGAGCTAAGTAGGTCGTTTCTTCCTGTCTTTCAGAGTGCGAAACTTTGAAGCCTTGTAACGACGTTACTTTTAACTTTCAAGGAATAATAATGGGGAAGTGGTTCTTTTAGATATAACTGAGTCAAAAATTGTCTATTGAAGTCAATAATCTAGAGAAACATTAAACATATTTTTGCGGCACACTGAATCTTGGAAACGAAGTTTGAATAATGTCATGCTAAAACCTGCTAATTTCTGTCAGTCCTACAAAGTGCCAGGATATTCAACCGACAACAACGCTTGACAAGTGACATATCTCACAGTTTTATTAACATTGAGATAGGGACATGGGGCCTTAAAATGCTTGATTTTTAAAGATTCACTTGTATTTTCGTTTTTTCTCAAATATTCTGGAATAAAATGGCAGAATGATATAAAATTACGTATCTAGGAGTTTTTTAAGACCAGAAATCCAAAATCAACCACGGTTTTGCTAAAAATTAAAATTTTGACATCCTGTGTCTTGAAAATTAAGCATTTTCAAGCTTCATGTTTCTATCTTAATGTTCATAGAAATGTGAGGTCTGTCACCTGTCAAGCGTTGTCGGTTGAATATCCGGACCAACTAATGTCCAAATATTACGAAAAACAAAAGTGGGCGTATTTGATTGTCAAATAAAACATAAAATTCCTAAAGTATGTGCCGTAGTTAATGACTAGAACCAAGAAAAATTTAGAGACCGTAGAAATAAATGCTTGAAAATTCGTTTGGTGTGACTAGATAAATTTGAGCATAAAAATATAATAGAAATCAATCGTGGAATGTGTGCTTCGTAAAAACAAAAAAAAAAGAATGGAATAACTAACAAACCTACAAGCGAAATAATTATTACCATCACCATGCAAAAAATAAATCTGAAAAGGATACATAAATTCTTCGTATTATTAAATATTTTAACCTAATTCATCCCTAAAATATCCCGGCTTAGAGTTCTCATTTTGTCCTTAAAAACTACTACAAAGGTTTTGTTGTCCCTCGGTACCGTTCCCAAAGTCAATTTAATCGTGTTATCTGATTGGTTAAAAATGGCTTTCGAGATCATACTGCGCAGGAAAATATCACAATCGGTGCCACAACACAACAACACTCCACGTAATCTGGGAAAATTCTACTAAAAATGAACTCCGGCAACATCTCGGTAACCGATAATCATATAATTTCCAGCAAAAAATATTAGGTAAATTCGCTAAGAGAAATCGCTGAAAATTATTTTCAAGTTCGGCAAGTGGCCGCTAGATGGCGTAACTGTTGATCAACCAGAAAAACGGCTTCTTCTCAACAAATATGCAAATAAAGGTATATTATTAATTCTAACATCATAAAGAGTGGACAATTTTAGGTTTTTTTTTTGTTATATCTTGTAAGCTGTAGTGGTGCGGAACTTCAAAAAAGTATTTATTTAAATGGCAATAACTTTGGTATAAGTTAACAGAATTAAACAAATTAGGTCTCGTTTGTAAGAGCTGTTCCTATTTAATAATCTGCTATATAAAAATTATCCAAGTTTATTTTGTAGCTACAAGGCGGCATTTGACATCATAACAATTATTACGCATTATTACGAAAATTTTAAATGGTATGTTATATCTCTTTCAACAAAGATAGATAGAGGATGGAATTCTTAAAAAGCCAGCGCAAGGTTCAACTACCCAGCTATTTTCAAACCGGAAATATCAATAATACAAGCATTATGACAACAAGTGTGCTGTGAGTTTCAGAATCAATTGGTGCCCTATAGGGATATAACCTACATTACAACGTTTTAGTAACCATTCTACAGTAAAACCACTACAAATCATATTTCAACTTTCTGAAATAACCATCAGGTGGCGTAGTAGGCGCCAATAAGTGCTGTATCCAATTTACATAATAATGGAACTTTTAAAAGAAACAAACACCTTATTTTATTGTTAACTGGACTTAAAAATTTTTAAGATATATTCACATTGAGTTGTTGAGTTTATAGAGCATTTTGTGATCAACTCAAATTAAAGTTTAATAATAATGAAGTTTTATTTGAGTATTATCCGTAGAATTATTACTAAAACGTTACGACGGAGGCTATATCCCTAAAGGGCACCAATTGTTTCTAAAACTCACAGCACACTTGTCATAATACTTGTTTTGTTGACACCGCCGCTTTGAAAATAGCTAGGAAGTTGATTCTTGCGCTGACTTTTTAAGAATTTTGTCCTTTATTTTTCTATGTTAAAAGGGATTTGGCATAACCATTAAAAATATTCGTAATAATGCGTAATAATTGTTATGTTGTCAAATACCGCCCTGTAGCTACCAAGTCAAGATAATAGTCTAAGATCCGAATATAAGACGACCTTCACCGAACTGGTTAATGGATGAAAAGCATTTTATATTAAACTTAATATGTTAAAAAACATATCGCGAGTGGGTTGGCTGAAAAATTTCAGTCCAGGACATGATTAATTAAATATTGAAAAATTATTTCTTTTTAAACATTTCACTGGTTTGGTTAATAGACAAATCACATACCAATCGAAAGTATGAAGCCCATAGAATATGCAAACGTTAGGTTGGCTACGTTTTTCTCGTCCCAACTATAGGGTAGGCAGGTATAAACAGGTACATCAATAATAGTAATTTGCACCGGTGTGGTTAATGCATGAAACTCATATCAAAATAAAGATAATTTTATTGCCAACACGTCGATATAGGGTTGTCTGCAAAAAATCAGTCTGGAATTCCGGTTGTCGAATTTTAAAGATCAAAATATTGCTGCCAGTGAACACGCGCGCCAGAGAGGTCCCAGCGAACTATCCCGTGTATTAACAAAGGACGCAGCATAGCAGCTGCGTGTAGCTAGGCCATTGAATGAAAGATTTAATTAATATTTAATTAATCATATCCTGGACTGAAATTTTTCAGCCAACCCACTCGCGATATGTTTTTTAACATACATAATTTAATATAAAATGCTTTTCATCCATTAACCAGTTCGGTGAAGGTCGTCTTATAAAATATAAAATGCTTTTCATCCATTAACCAGTTCGGTGAAGGTCGTCTTATATTCGGATCTTCTATTATAAACTTGTACAATTTTTATCTAGTAGATTATCAAGTAAGAACAGTTCTTTCAAACTAGACCAGGCTTGTTTAATTCTGTTAACTTATAATAAAATTATTGCCTTTCAAATAAACACTTTTTTGACATTCTCCCACCAACACATCTTACAAGCAGAGCAAAGACGATTAACAAAAAAAATCAAAAATTGTCCAGTACACGATGATAATATTTATAATATACCTTTATTTGCATATTTTTTGAGAACCCGATGGCTACAACCTGCAGCGCTTCAAATCTAACGTACACAGACACTTATCATCTCGCAGTACTTCTACAGCGCCATAGGCTTTTAACCTTTGCGGAAGGCTGACAAAAAAAAATTGTGACATCTGTCAAGTGGGTTCTTGATTCTAAAATCGCCTTGTTCTGTGTGGAAGTATTATGAAAGTGAGGCGAAGATACAAAGTTTTATGATTTTTTTTTTCTAAAAAAAAATTGACCGCAATTTTTTTTTTGAAAACCTCATACTAGACCATCCCATTTACGTTAAAAATGAAATTTTCCCAAATTACGTGTGCCGCCATTGTGTACAAGACCCATAACAAACACCTTCACGTAAGCGTAACGGTCGGAAACACCTTAAAGACAATCAACCACCGCCGTTCAAACAACAAACTCTTTTGCCCGCAAAAATTACGAATAAAGAGAGTTTGGTGATCTGAGGATTAGAGATACGACTAGGCAAGAGTTCGTCGTGTTCGAATATGCGGTGGCTGTAAAATTATAATCACTGTCATCAAATCTATACACGATGTTCATTAGGTATGACGCATGCGACAACTCTGGGATGACATAACCTCAAAACGAGGCAAATTAGAGTGCCTCGTACCAAAGTTGTACATGTTTATCTATTCCATCTTAAAGCAAAAATTTTGGAGGTTTGCTTAGTCAATCTCCCACACATGTTTAACACATAAATATTTACAAATTTATTTAACGCACATTGGTATGAAGGACGTGGGAGATGACTTTGCATACCAGCTGCAGGGGCCTATTCTGTAAACAGGGTAGTTGAAAGGTTAATTATAACAGCCAAGTTAAAAATTTAACCGTCATTGGTATTCCGTAAACATAAAAATTAACCGCGCGGTTTTGCGAGACGTTTTAACCATAGCCGGATTAAGCTTTCATGGGGCCCGGGGCTTGTAATTTTAAGGGGCCCATTATAAATAAAATGCAAATACTATTATTTATGAAACTATATTCCCGATATAACAAAAGAAACTACCATACACTTTTTTATATGTACGTCATGAGTCCCGCTTATAGTATCAGCACTGCTCTCAATGTTTGCGTTTGCTTAGTAATCAGAACTACTTTCAGTGCAATCCTTTTCAAGCGGAGCGCTGGGTTTGCTTAAAGAACTTATTTTGGGCAATTTTTCACTGCTTTTAGTTTATCCTCAGCAGCCTTAAAATAGTTATCTTGGTAAATTTTAGCCATGTAGCACATAGACATAGCACTAACAAACTATATGGATAACTTACATTTATTTTTTGAGCGTCGCCTTTGTATCGGTTCAACTTCGATTTATTCATTATGTTGGCACGGGCCACAGGTGCCGACAGTATCCAATGGGTAGGTATAGGTATTTTCTATTTTCTTTTTATACATGCTGAGTCAAGCTCAACGCCTCGGATTCTTGTGACCAAACCATAACACTTTTTAGAAAATTAACTTTGCGAATGTATGTAGGTCGAGTTGGAGTACATTTTAAAAATAATGACTTTTATACAGGGTTTCTGATAAGAGCGTGCCATATAAAAGTTATGATTTTTTAAATGGAACACCTTGTATATATTATTGAATATTATATTACGACCAGTGTGACTTTATGTATCACACCTGGGGAAGTGAGCCGTGCAGGTACAATTCACAATTTTTGATATAAAAAATTGAATATCGCAGCGATTATAAAACTTAGACGGCTGTGAGTTTGCCGTGTGACTAAACTTGAAATTGGTCAACTTAGGTTTGACGTTCAAGTTTGAATTACATTTGTACTTGGAGAAATCGGTAGACTAATTAAGGAAACTTCAATCAGAATTCACTTGATTTTTTCAAGAGGGAATGCCTATTTATTTTTATACAGTCGAATTTAAAATTTGGTATCAATATCTGGTAGTTTTCATTTAATTTCAAATTTTCAACCAAACCGGTGTTTTTCAATTTTTCGTACCTATAAGCCATGGAATACAAACAAAAAACTATTTAGGTGGAAGAAAACAACTAACTTAGCAGAAAGATACGGACGAATTAGAGTAAACAGTTAAAATTATGGAAATGACTTACAACAAATCAAGTCTAATCAGAAATAACAGAGGTAAAACATCTAACCAAATCAAATTATAAAACATAATTTGCCTGGCAAAAAATTAAAATCTGATATGCCAGTATTCTTTTTTTTTGCGATCTTGCTAACGGATGCTGAAAAATTAGAAGGGCTACAGTGGGACAGTCAGATGAGGTATCGTTACTTTTGATTTTGACTGAAATGACTATTGTTTTATATCATTAAATGTGAAATTTCTTGCTGAAGATATTAGACTGCTAGTAGCTATCGCTGAAAGTTTAATGATTTTGGAAATTTTTAATCTATTTAATCTATAATACATTGCAGTAGCTAGTAAGCTGTAAAAATTATTCATTTCTAACGTATTTCAGCTTCTCTTTGACCTTAGACGTCTTACCGCCGTTGTTTCTAGTTAGAGTTCATTGGCTGTAGGGAATTTTTATAAACTTGCCCCTTTACTTTAGTTTACCTGTATCTTTCTGCTAAGTTATTTGCTTCTATCTGAACACGTTTTTTGTTTATATTTCATGACCTGCTGGTTTGCTTATAGGTAGGGAAATTGAAAAACACCGTTTTGATTGAAATCTCGAAATTAAGTTTTTTATTACATCTACTGATTTTATTGTTCATCTATTGACCTAATATTTGCTCTGTCACATTAAATAAAAGTAGGGCCCCTGCGGGGCCCCTCTGAACCGCGGGCCAGGGCTCCAGCTCCTTTAGCCCCATGGTTAATCCAGGCATGAGTTACCCCTCACACTTTCCTGCATTTGCGAAAGTGAAGTTTGAACTAGAAACTGTGCAGCTTCTTTGTTGAGATGAAACAATTTCCAAAATGAGTTTTCAGGGAGCTGAAAGACGTCACTCGTATCTCCCAAGTTGCGGTTCGCCAGCATGCTATCAAAAAACGATTTACCTCATAGTTCTATCGGTTGTAAACCAATTTACCTTTGCTTTCGTTGAAGAACCGATCAATTTTTCTTCTAGGTTAGGTGTATAACGCTACCAAAAAGCCCTGCCGCTATACATACAATTTTAACCGCCGATTTTAACCACTGGCGGTTATAATTTTAACCAGCTCTCTGTTTACAGAATGCCTATGATGGTTATAAGGGGCGTTAGTTATTCTAACCATACGTTAACCATTCTGTTACAGAATAGACCCCTCGGTCTCAAAAAATGTTGGTTATACAACGAAAAAATATAAGGGGTTCTATGAATCATTTTAAAATGTGAACCTAGAGCAATCCAACATATTTTTTAAGAACCTAATGAACACGAAATGTATGGTAATCGTCGCTTCCCCTACAATGTCGTCATTTATCGTATCAATTGCATAATATACATATGTAAGAATAACACGAAAAATTTGACCAGGTCAATAATTAGAATCATTATTCCTATACTAAAAATTATTGTTTAAGATTCAAAATATCTCACAACATATAATAAGTATTGTTTAACAGATTGCGCTTTTGATTGACCATCAAATAACAAATAATAATATAGATAGTAAAAGATAAAAAAGTCGTTATTATTACATGAACTGATTACGTGGCGTCATATTTATAATTCTTTTTTTAATAATTTGATTTATATTCGATAACGTTTATTTACAACTGGTAGATCAGTGTCTTTTTTATGATTAGATCTTTTTTGTTTCACATCTTGTACTAAATACTAAAACCAGCTTTGAAATCATTTATAAAAGCATAATAAGATTAGTCCATTATCAGTGATTTGCACTGCTTTTTCCACGTGACTGAAAAGGAGTGTTGACGTCACTGGTATAGTACGACATCGACAATCGTAGCATGACACACTACCACTAACTGTAACTGTCAACGTCAAAAAGTACGAAACAACAAGTTGTTCTGTGGGCACAGAACACGAGGTTAGGTTATGTTTACGTCAATCTTCCACTTAAGATTCATAGCGTTTTTGACTTACTGCACTGATTTTAACCACGATTGCACTACAGTGCACATTGAAAACTCGTCTGGTGCCCAGAAGTGCAATAAATCTGAACTGGTAAGTCGAACATACACCAAAATTCAGTGCAATTCAAGTAACTGTTCTGTAATAGCGTTTTCGACTTACTGCACTGATTTTAACCACGATTGCACTACAAAGTACATTGAAAACTTGTCTAGTGCCCAGAAGTGCAATAAATCTGAACTGGTAAGTCGAACATACACCAAATTTCAGTACCAATTGTAGTAACTGTTCTGCCAGCCAACTGATGACAGTTTGATGTCATTTTGCATCCCGAGAGCTCAATTTCATTCTGTGGTAGCTTTGGAATTTGAATAGTTTGGATCCGTCTTGTTCAATAATTTATTAATTTATCTACATAAAACCTAACAGCATTTTGTGCAATATGGCTTGTGCACCACCCTAGGGTTTGCCCAATAGCAATGAATATCTTTCTATGTCGGTAAATCCTATACGATAAATACTTATGTATAACTTGATATATCTCTTCTTCCGTCAGTTCATGAACAACATCTTCAACAAACATTTTTGGGACACGCAGTCGTTGTTTGCAATTTAACTAGATATGCTTCAATTTTCTCATCATCCGAAGATGACGATGTTCGCAGTTCTTTCAACTACACTTCCCGTACCTTCCGTAACCTATCCTAGCATCAATGCTACTATGTATACTACCCCACTACCCAGTTCTTGATTCAAAAAATCATTTTCTTTGACAAGTAAAATAGGTTATAAGTAATATTTTCTAGATGTCAAAAATGCACTGAAATCTCCACGAGCTCAGAGAGTCCGTGGCGATAATTTGCACTCAAGTGCAATTAAGCGGATAAGTCGAAAACAAAAAACCACGCTAGTTTTGCACTCAAATGTAAGACGAACATAATTTTGACACTCAGTTCCTATGAGTGCAGTGATAGGGCAATAAGTCGAAAACGCTATTTGACTTGCGGCCTAACCTCATTGAAAAATGACTTACCAGTTCAGTGTCAAATCAGCACCAATGACGTCAATGCCGTTTTGGCTCATTCAAAATTGTTTTTAGAATAAGCACGTTAAAAAATCAAAAATTTCTATTTTTTGATGCAAGGAACCTCAATTCAAATATGATGGTCAACAAAAGTCCCAACTCACATTATTGTGCTTGAAGGAATGTCTAAACTTACATTGTTTATTGTCTAGACAGAATTTGGTAGTTGGAATATGTACGACAGTCGTGAAGCAAATTTACATTTTTTTACACCGGATATGATTTAATATGTTGAGATTGACACGCTTTCTATTTTCTAATATGCGCTTGTTTGCGTTTCATGTATGTTTTTTTATTTTGTTCAAAGCACCAAGATTTCATGATATATAATGATTTCAATCGTCAGTTACATAATAATAGACACGTTACACAAGGTTAAGACACAAATATAACATTCATTTAATTATATACGATGATAGATAACAGCTAGAAATTGGCTGCACTTGATTATCCAAATCTATAAACAGAATTTTCAACATTTAGAATTTTTAAGTTTAAGTACGCTATTAGATCCTCGCATGATTAGGTCCCGAATTGACAAAAATATAATACAAATGAAAAAAGTACCAAATACAAAATTCTGTTTGTAGAAGTGATGTGAAAGACTTAACTTAGTTTAAAGCTTGTTTTATTAAAAAGAAAGTCGGTTCTTATGATGTCGGCATATAGACTAAGAGCAAACGATCAGCACAATATTTTAGCAAATTTCATATTGATACTAGGACTATACACCTGCCGCAGACATTTTTTTTTATTTAAAAACTCAATGACAGACACTTATTTCGGTTCCAAATACCACGAAATGTAGATGATTATTTTCATTTAAAAATCATTAAATTCAAATAGCAAAGATATTGGGAGTATAAATTGATAATAATAGTTAATTATGTATCAAGAGCGTGGAACAACATTCTCCAATCACGTTTTAGAAGGGAATTTTGACGTTTTTGACTTCCGGAAAATGCCAAAGAGGAAAGTGAATTCCCATTTCATCGACGTCAGGCCTAAAACTACACCTAGCATTAATATGAAGATTGGTAAAATACTGAAAGTCTCCCAATCGCTAGCTCTTAAGACTAATAGATATATTCATGGCTGAGGTTCTGCAATAGACGTCTTGAAGTGATTACTGAACAAGGTATGATCAAAAACTAACAATTATTTTCCGATATTATGGCGATTGGTATGATGATGTGTATGTTTTGGAGCAGTATTCGATGTCTGTTGTGATTTGTAGCCACTTTTCGACCATACCTTGTATAAAAATTGATACACTAAAAAAGAACACCATAAAAAACAACCTTCTGCGTACATTAAGCAGACGTTCTGCTGGAATCGTGAAAATAAAATGGATAAAAAACAACTACTCGCTAAATTAGACAAAAATATATAAATATAAAGAACAAAATATAATATGAACATTTTGGCTTTTCAATAAATAATCTTTTACCAAAGACTTTGGTATTGGAAATTCACCCTAATTAATATTGGATCCAAATTCAATTCACCCATAATACGCAGACTTTGTGGCATGCGTAAAATTTGTCTTACAAACCAGATTTGAATGCAAAAGGCCTATATCGTGATCTCACAGGAATCAACTATAAAAAGAATGCAGGAAACTTGAACCTAATAAGATGCTATAAAGACAGTTAAAATAACCTTGAACTCACCATAAATACGTCACATGATTTAAACCTATAATATTCGTTTTTCCCATCACGTGGCTGATGCCAATATGGTAACGATGTGTCACTCATGAAACACAAGTTCAGTGGACTGACAGTTGACATCTACTTGACACGATACTGAGAAAGTCAGTACTTGTAAGTTCAGAAACACCCTTGACCCATTTTCACTCGAATTTTGTTTATAACTTCGCCCTTTTAACAAGTGATCAACTATATATCTTCTGTGAAGACAGCAATGTGCTGATTTCAGTACCTAAAGACATACCGGTATGTAATATTTGGTAGAAACTTGTCCATATCGAAAAATCTTTGTAGCTGAAGTCTCATTTATTTTGTTGGGAAGATCATTTTGATTTAAGTAAATCTTAAACCTGCGCATTATAACATTGATTTTACTATGTAGTAAACAGCAAAGGTAAACAGTACACGGATATTTTAAGGTTATATATTATATCTTGAACATGTGTCAAGCACAAAACGCAAACATGTCAGAATCAGGATACTATGATTCTTATTTGGTCAGTGCATATGACGTCACGGATTTGGCGGTAAATGCAGACATTTAAAAAATACGATTTTTTAAACAAATTTATATAACAATTATTTATAGCATCTATTTAGTATAAGATTTGCTACCACATACTTTTAATGAAAAAAGGCAGCATGTGCTATAAAAAGAATGCAGAAAACTTGAACGTAATAAGATTATAAATAATATAATTGTACTGCAAATTAAAATAATCTTGAACCCACCATAAATACCGCACATGATGTAAACCAATGGCCAATGACAATATTGCAACGATGTGTCACTCATGGAACACAAAATTCAATGGACTGACAGTTGACATTTACTTGACACGATACTGAGAAGTCTGTACTAACTAGTTCAGAAACAACCTTGGTCCATTGTCAATCAAGTTTTTGTTTATTACTTCGCCCTTCTAACAAGTGATCAACTATCTCTTCTGTGAAGACAGCAATGTACTGATTTCAGTACCTAAAGACATATGTCTATGTCGGAAACCCTTTACAGCCAAAGTCTCATTTATTTTGTTGTGAAGATCATTTTGATGTAAGTAATACCTTAAACCTGCGGATTATAACAATGACTTTACTATGTAGTAAACAGCACAGGTAAACAGTAAACAGGTATTTTAAGGTTATATGTTATATCTTGAACATGTGTCAAGCACAAAATTGTTCTTATTGGTCAGTGCATGTGATGTCACGGATTTGGCGATAAACGTATACATTTAAAAAATATGATTTTCAAAGCAATTTTATTTTTTGATGAATATGATTTCTATAAAAATCATTTATAGCTTCTAAATAGAAACAAATACTCTTTTTTATGAATAGGGCAAATGAGTGACTCATGGAACACCAAGTTTAGTCGACAGTAACATACGTTTTATATTATAGTCTCACAGAACATACGACGTTATATGACAGTTGACATTTACTTGACGCGATACAGAGAAGTCTGTACTAATTAGTACAGAAACAATCTTGGTCCATTGTCAATCAATTTTTTGTTTATTACTTCGCCCTTTTAACAAGTGATCAACTATATCTTCCGTGAAGACAACAATGTGCTGATTTCAGTACCTAAAGACATATGTCTATGTCGGAAACCTTTTACAGCCAAAGTCTCACTTATTTTGTTGTGAAGATCATTTTGATGTAAGTAATATCTTAAACCTGCGGATCATAACATGGATTTTACTATGTAGTAAACAGCACAGGTAAACAGTAAACAGGTATTTTAAGGTTATATGTTATATCTTGAACATGTGTCAAGCACAAAATTGTTCTTATTGGTCAGTGCATGTGATGTCACGGATTTAGCGATAAATGTATACATTTAGAAAATATGATTTTCAAAGCAATTTTATTTTTTGATGAATATGATTTGTATAAAAATCATTTATACCATCTGAATAGAAGTAAATGTTCTTTTTTATGAATATGTGTATGTGTCACTCATGGAACACCAAGTTCAGTCGACAGTAACATACGTTTTATACTATACTCTCACAGAACATACGACGTTACATGACAGTTGACATTTACTTGACACGATACGAAGAAGTCTGTACTAACTAGTTCAGAAACAACCTTGGTCCATTGTCAATCAAGTTTTTGTTTATTACTTCGCCCTTCTAACAAGTGATCAACTATATCTTCTGTGAAGACAGCAATGTGCTGATTTCAGTACCTAAAGACATATGTCTCTGTCGGAAACCCTTTACAGCCAAAGTCTCATTTATTTTGTTGTGAAGATCATTTTGATGTAAGTAATATCTTAAACCTGCGGATTATAACAATGATTTTACTATGTAGTAAACAGCACAGGTAAACAGTAAACAGGTATTTTAAGGTTATATGTTATATCTTGAACATGTGTCAAGCACAAAATTGCTCTTATTGGTCAGTGCATGTGATGTCACGGATTTGGCGATAAATGTATACATTTAAAACATATGATTTTCAAAGCAATTTTATTTTTTGATGAATATGATTTGTATAAAAATCATTTATAGCATCTGAATAGAATCAAATGCTCTTTTTTATGAATACAGCCTAATGTGTCACTCATGGAACACCAAATTCAGTCGACAGTAACATACGTTTTATACTATAGTTTCACAGAACATACGACGTTACATGACAGTTGACATTTACTTGACACGATACTGAGAAGTCTGTACTCACTAGTTCAGAAACAACCTTGGTCCATTGTCAATCAATTTTTTGTTTATTACTTCGCCCTTTTAACAAGTGATCAACTATATCTTCTGTGAAGACAGCAATGTGCTGATTTCAGTACCTAAAGACATATGTCTATGTCGGAAACCTTTTACAGCCAAAGTCTCACTTATTTTGTTGTGAAGATCATTTTGATGTAAGTAATATCTTAAACCTGCGGATCATAACCTGGATTTTACTATGTAGTAAACAGCACAGCTAAACAGTAAACAGGTATTTTAAGGTTATATGTTATATCTTGAACATGTGTCAAGCACAAAATTGTTCTTATTGGTCAGTGCATGTGATGTCACGGATTTGGCGATAAACGTATACATTTAAAAAATATGATTTTCAAAGCAATTTCATTTTTTGATGAATATGATTTCTATAAAAATCATTTATAGCATCTAAATAGAAACAAATACTCTTTTTTATGAATAGGGCAAATGAGTGACTCATGGAACACCAAGTTTAGTCGACAGTAACATACGTCTTATATTATAGTCTCACAGAACATACGACGTTATATGACAGTTGACATTTACTTGACGCGATACAGAGAAGTCTGTACTAATTAGTACAGAAACAACCTTGGTCCATTGTCAATCAAATTTTGTTCATAACTTCTGTGAAGACAGCAATGTGCTGATTTCAGTACCTAAAGACATACCGGTATGTAACATTTGGTAGAAACTTGTCCTTTATCGAAAAATCTTTGCAGCCGAAGTCTCATTTATTTTGTTGGGAGGATCATTTTGTTGTACGTAATATTTTAAATCTGCGGATTATAACATGGATTTTACTATGTAGTAAACAGCACAGGTAAACAGTAAACAGGTATTTTAAGGTTATATGTTATATCTTGAACATGTGTCAAGCACAAAACGCAAACATTTCAGAATCAGGATACTACTGTTCTTATTGGTCAGTGCATGTGACGTCACGGATTTGACGGTAAATGCAGACATTTAAAAAATACGACTTTTTAAGCAAAGTTTATAAACCAATGGCTAATGGCAATATCGCAACTATGTGTCATAGAACACAAAGTTCAGTGGACTGACAGTTGACATCTACTTGACACGATAGCGAGAAAATCTGTACTAACAAGTTCAGAAACAACCTTGGTCCATTTTCAATCCAATTTTGTTTATTACTTCACCATTTTTGACAAGTGATCAACGATATCTTCTGCGAAGACAGCAATGTAATGATTTCGGAACCTAGAGACATATTGGTATGTAACATTCGGTGGAAACTTGTCAAAGACTCATTTATTTTGTTGGGAAGATCATTTTGATATAAGTAATACCTTAAACTTGCGGATTATAACATGGATTTTACTATGTAGTAAACAGTAGAGGTAAACAGTAAACAGGTACTTTAAGGTTATATATCTTAGACATGTGTCAAGCACAAAACGCAAACATTTCAGAATCAGGGTACTTATTGGTCAGTGCATGTGACGTCACGGATTTGGCGGTAAATGTATACATCTAAAAGATATTTTATGTTTTAATCAATATGATTTGTATAAAAATTATTAATAGTGTAAGGCTTCGTTCAAGTTCAAAACCAAAAAACTGGGTATAAGCAGAACAACAATTGAAAGGTTGGTGTTAGTATACCAAACACACAATGCTAATGAGAAAATATTTTACGCTCTGTCTAAATCCTTATCAATACATTGAAAAGTGAAAGATCCCCTTCAAGTTAGATATCACTGGGTTTTGTCATTCTCATTTGTTGCAATCTTCCTGTGAAGAAGGCCCTTTAAAAGTACTTAAAAGTGAATGTGAAGCTTTGTAGAAGGAAAAAATTGGAGGACCAAAGCTTCAAACGTATCAACTGCCCTCCATGTTAAAGCCGTTTGTAAGACAAATTTTACGCACCGTTTTGACGCAGCATCTTCTACATTTGTCGCTTGTCATACCCTTACCCACTTACCCCCTTTACATTGAACGCAGCAATCGGTTTATCGCTAAATTTGGCCATTCGATTCCGTCGTTTTAGCAACTCGCTTAGGCGAAGTACATGACTTTCTTGGTGTCCGCGTGCACTGTTATCGCCCTGGCCATAGCACCTGGAGTCCTGTCTTCCGAGGAGCCCGACTGATGAGACCCTTCTCCGCTGAAATTCAAAACAGTTCGTACAGATTACGACATATTTTATCTAGAAAAAACCTATACATTTAACACAACCTTAAGGCCCAGTTTCACAATCAGTGGTTAACTAGAGGTTGAAAGAAAACTACTGGTTAAAGCAGACAGAAAGAATTCTGCCGGTGCGCCATCTGGTACCCGAAGGTAACGGCAACCAAAGAAAGTCGCTGCTAAAACAGCAGCATACTTCTTGGTGGAACGCCACGGCCACCAGAGAAGCGCGGGTTCTATATGCCGCTTCATATTCAAGCCGATATACGAGGGTTGCTCTCTATCTCCGTCAATCCACCAGTACGCAGACAGCTGTAGCTAGATAGCTAATAAGCGTGAAACAGCTGTCTGCGTACTGGTGGATTGACGGAGATAGAGAGCAACCCTCGTAAACTACTGGTTAGCTAACACTTTGCGTTTCATAATCGGTGGTTTACGTCAAAAGCTCTGGTTATCCAGTAGTTAAATTAACCAAAGGATAAAGTATGGGTTATGTCTGACGTTTGTTGTGGTCAACCGATGACACAAAAGCTTGCTTTGGAGGTTATAAAAATATGTATTTTCATATTGAGGTCTAAGACTTCGATGGATTTTGATTATTAGGCAATCCAACGACCTGTCAAACTAATTCGATATGGCTACCGCTGGGCCAACATCTTCCTGTTATCATTTGAGACTGTGCTGGATTATGCTCCTTTTTCCAAATTTCTTCATTTAAAATGGTTTCTTGAGAATAGTTTAAGTTAAAAAAACAAAATGCTATATACATGCCTTGTGGTTAGCTGTGGATCTCGATCTGATTTCATCGGCTTGTGACTAACAAAAATGAATGTTCCCCAAAATGCAGGAGTTTGTGGACAGTTGCATTTAAACGTGATAATCTCAGATTCAAAACTCAATTATAAAAAAGCTTCCAATTGATACGCAAAGTGTACAATAAAACAATATAATGTTCACAAACCTTCGAATAACGTCAGGGTTTTCTAATGATAATCAGCTTCGATTCATCTTAAAACACTAAATTAGAAGGGAAAATACTGATACACACACATAAAAATGGTGCAAAATCCATAAAAAGTAAAACTGAAATGAAAACTTTATGAGCCTGACGGCATCAAACTCATCGCTAACCTCAAACTGACTGTTTGCCCAACGCCGTCATGATGAAATGTCACGTGGTTTGGATTGCCTAATAGTCTGTTGTGACATGTCAAGAAAATGAATACAAAGGTTAGGTTTATTTGTCAAAGGGTTAGGTTGTATTCACAGAACACATTTATGGCAGTGTTCTGTAACCACTGGTTTTCTTTCTGAAACAAAGGCCCGGTTTCACAATAATGGGTTAACTCAAGGTTGTGTGTTGACCGGAGGTTAACCCTAGATGTAATGTTTCACAAATGGTGGTTTTCGATTTTGCTCGAGGTTAACTCTGAGTTAACTTGACCCCAAGAAATTATTGAGTTAACCCCAGGTTTGCGATGACGCATGCGCATTAGGTTATGTCACTTTGGTTTTGCTACTTGCTAGGCGTTTGAAGTTTCATATTTTATCGTTTACCTTAACGCTTTCCATCGTCCTATTTATTTGGAAATGCATTGGTATGATGTAAATGCGTATAGCAATGATGAAGAAGCAATGAGACCAAGAATATTTCGACCTAGAGTCAATTATTTTGAGGAATATGACCATGAATCTTAGTCTTTTTAAAATTTTTGTATTTTTCTTTCAGCACCTTCACAGATCTGCGGCTATTATTTGCACATTTGCAATTAAATTCTTCTCCTATCTTTTCCCAGGCGTTGTCTTTTTCGCGCCATGTTGTTGCACCTTTTGTTTTGCATTATATCACATGCTTGTACTTTTCTACTAACAAAATGAACAGATATTCTTCATCTTTTGAAAAGCTGTTCGCTCTTTTTGGTTTTTCCATGCTGACACACGGGTACATGCACGGCTATTATTTGAAAAAATCCCCAGAAACAACTACAATGCCAAGCAGTCCAAACATCGACCCAACCAACCTAAAAATCTTGTATCTATGCCAAACACCAAATAACTGCGAATGAAATGAAAAAACGTCAGTTGAAAAAACCAAAATGAGGTTGTAAATCGCATGGAACTGACAACTCAACGAATTAATTCTTTGACAGTCTTGTCAGAAAAACACAAAACACCAGCACGAAACACCTAACGAAGGAAATAAGAAGAAGAAGAATTTTAAATATTGCGGACACAGTACCACCAACAGCTAAAAATAAAATACAACTCGCGGTCAGTTAACCCTACTTCATTTTACGATTGTGAAACAAGAGGCATTCGATTGTTCGAGTAAACTCGCAGGTCGAGGTTAGTAAACCGTCAGAGTGACCACTGATTGTGAAACTGGGCCAAAGCGATACAATAACTACTGGTTAACTTCCATCTGTCGGTTAAGTGACTACCAGGGGTTATCAATGATTATGAAACTGGGTCTAAGTATATTACAAGGAACTCAGAATACACTCTTGAAGTTACACTAGTTTCTGATACATGATCACTTTCCTTCAGTAGATAAAGACGTAATAATATTTTTTTAAGGACTAATACCAAAAATTCCAAAATCTGACAATAGAGTTTTGCGTATATAGATCTGCATTTTAATGAAGATCTCTAAAATTCAATTTAAACTGGAAACTATTAGGAAATGGACAGGTCAATTTATTAGCTTACCTTTACTATCTTCATCATCATCATAGTCACAATGTCTTAACAGACATGTTGTGAACTCGTAAAATGCATTAAGTCGGAGCTAGAGACCGCCAACACGAATATTATCAATAGTTTTGAGCACTGTAGCTCGCCATCGTTCGCGATTTGTTGTCAGTTTAGTGGCGCTCTTGACACTCATATCCAGTAACTGTTTCGTCGTATCCACCCAGCGTGTAGGGGGACGGTCACGGCGCCGCCCACTCGGGGCATGACCCTGAACTACAAGTTTCTCCATATTATCGCTTCTGTGTATATGTCCGAAGAATGTAAGCATTTTCGTCGACACGATGGAGGATAGTCTCTTTGGATTACCGACCTCATCCAGTATGGAGACGTTAGTTCGATGGGCGGTATAAGGAACTCTCAGCATTCTCCTCCATGTCCACATTTCAAAAGCGTCTATGCGAGCTCGATCTGCCTTTTTAACAGTCCTAGTTTCCGAGGCATACAAAAATATGGAGAACACAAGAGACTGAACCAGCGACATTTTTGTAGCTTTAGTGATGTTATGGTCACGCCATATTTTAGTAAGCTTTGTCATGGCCACACGTGCCTGTTGAATGCGCCGTCGAATCTCATTTTCACAGCTACCCGAATTATCGATCAAAGAACCGAGGTATATAAAACTTTGAACTACTTCACAACGGCCTATTGACTTTATTTCTCGATAATTATCATCATCATACTATCCTACCTCTGTATAATATAATAAATTATAATTTGAGTTGATTTTTACATATGTATATTTCGACACTTTCATTTACACTTTTCCCCCTCCCAGCAGCAGAGGCAGCAAAAGAAATCAGGTCTAGTGAAATCCTAGTGATTTTTTTGAACGTCATCTAGTGAAATTTTCAATATTGATCTGGCAACTCTGACCCCACCCCCCCCCCCCCCAATAAAAGCTTGCGAAACGTTGTATGTACATACCTGTCGTGCTCCTTCTCGACCAGATGGTACCTGGCCCGGAAGGCGACCAAATGGGCGTAGTACGCAGGCGCAGGGATAGAGACGGACCGCGTGCAACGAACGTACGTATGGCATAGTTGGTACGTCAGGCACTGCAGTTCGTCAGAATCCAGATGGGAATCGTCCCATAGGACGTGGTAGTGCGATGGACGGGAGGTACCCTGTAATCATAGAGACATTGTTCAACCACAGTAGAGATCTCCTTTCATAAATATTTAAAATAATAGTAATAATAATAATTTATTGCCCAACAGAAATAAGTTTCTATTTACAGGACAGGCCAAAATATAACAAAAATATACTGAATCGTATTTAAAAAACTATAACGATATTGCTCCTAAATAAAAACAATTAGCTTATTATTTTAAGTACTGTTCTAAAATGCGCTTAAGTTCCACCAATGAACACGTAAATACAGGCTGTCCCACGACGATTAAGACAAGCAATATATCGGTATATTTGTGACTTTTTGTGTTCCTCTCTTGTGTTCCAAAAAAATAGCACACTTGAGGTCTAAAGTGATTAGTTCAAGAGCTACAGGTACTTAAAGGACTGGACCACTACCATTATGAAACATTACCAAAGTAATTTAACTGTAGGGGTATATGTTATAATCAATGGTAGTGGTAGAATCCTTTAAGTACCTGTAGCTCTTGAGCTAATCACTTTAGACCCCAAGTGTGCTAGTTTGTTGAAATAGTCTTATCGAGAGGAACACAAAAGTTCACAAATATACAGGGCGTCCCATTAAAAACTTTGAATCGGACGTCACGTGACCAAAAAAAATACCTCATTAATGAGAAAAGATACTATATTTGCTCTAATTTAAACCCCCAAAATTACAGTTCGCTACTACTGCCCAGTTCCGATATATTGCTTGTCTTAATCGTCGTGGGACACCCTGTATATCACAGACACTACAGATACTGTTGAAATTCATACACATAGTAATAATAATCTTCCAGGCTGATTATCTCGGCTCACTGTTGTTCTGCTTTCGTCTAAATCCGCTCTCCAACGCACTCAACAACACAAACTATGCTTCCAACATCAGACACCATAGAGTCAATCAATAGAGAATCAACGATCTCCTCTACATGGATGATATAAAACAATATGCCGCCACTGAATACTAATAAAACAAAATGTATGATAATAGACAAACATTTAGACGAAACACCAATTACCCTTTTGGTTAATAATGACAAATTTGAAGTAGTTACATCCATCAAATACCTGGGCATATATGTAGACAGTACATTAAAATTTGAAGATTACTTTGATTATATTATTTCAAAATAGTATCCAAAAAGATAAATTACTTTTTATAGAATTTCTCAAAGCATTAGGTTTATTCTGAAAAATTTGTGTACAACACTATAATTCTTGCTTATTCATTGTACTGTTCAACTATTTTATATACTGCGAACGAAGCCATATTTTCAAAACACAAAATAAAGCAATGAGAATAATTTTGATAAACATAAGTTCACAAAGCTGTTATATGTTAAAAGAACTTCAATGGTTGAATATAAAGAATTTTATGGTGTATCTAGTTCTCATTTTCATATCTAGATTAAAAAATCATTTATTGTCGGAAATTTTTGATAATAACTTTATAGAATTAAACAATCACTATCATAACTATTCGACTAAAGAAAATATAGATTTTCACCTACAAATTTGCAACAGCAATATAACAAATAAATCGGTGTTTCAAAAAGCTTATACGAATTTAATAATTTGTAAATTAAGTACCAATTTGAAAGAATTCAGGATAAGATTGAAAAAGTCTATTTTGGATATACAAAATTTATAGTGACGTAATCTTATGAATGTACTCAGCGAATTAAGTTAGTTTGTATTCTTGGTAACAGTTATATTGTAGCAGTTATGCTAAATAAATCTGTACTACTACAAGTATTTTAAACATTTTTTCACAGAAAAAAAAAACATTTTTATTTTTAAACAAAAAAGTACACCTTGTTTGGTTTTAATTAAAAAAAAAATGTTTGAACGTCATATATTTGGGTCTCTTTAAATAAATCATCGGTTGGGTACATTTTTATTTTGTTGAATATTGATTTTAGAATAGCTTTTCGAAGTATACCAAAATCATGCATGTATGTTTCACAAGCAACACCCCAAGTCAATATACTATAAATGAGGTGTATTTCTATAAGTGTATAATAAATAGTTTGGTGGTATGTAGTCTATACAGTTATATTGTTTGGACATGCTTTTTTGTTTTAAACAGTTTTTCGCAGAAAAAAAATTTTAAACAAAAAAAACCTTGCTTGTTTTTAATTAAAAAAAACATTTTTTAAAACCTTTGATTTAACTTGCAAAGTATGTACGCTTGTTCGGGTGGAATCTTGCAACTCAATTTTGAAGCAGATATCTTCAACCGATTGAGCTGAAATTTTGTATACACGTTTAGTTTGGATGACAATGCACGATAAGCTGTATGACGTCGTTCTAAACCCAATAGTGGAAGAGTTATTTAATGCATTTCTACAATATGGGTATCCATATTGATATGAGAACGCCCAGTAAATGTTAAGGGGAATGACAATCTAGTAGAGGAATGTCATCACTGACAATAGACCCACTAATGTCATTTTTAGTCAAACGATGAATTTTGTTGTGAGAGTTTGGGGAAAATATACTATTCAAACCCGGCAAGTTGTTTTATCACTGCATGAACCTGACGACCTGAGAGAAGAGAGTTTTTGCATTTGGCGCTCAACTAGAGGCTTGCGGTGTGAGCAAGAATCTGGCAGCAGTCACAGGAGATTCTGGATCGAATGGTACGAGTTCCTTTATACAACCTTAGCAGTGGTCATCACTAGGTTGTGTCGACGACGGCGACGACATCGACATGAGGTTAGGGGTAGCTAACGAACCGCTGGTGCACCGAGCAACCCCGAAGGGTAGACCGGACAGCCGGTGTGTACATATGCCTGTGACGCAACGTAAGTGGTAAAGAAGATCCGCGGTAAGGATTTTCCAATAATAAGTTGTAAAGGAACATTTGGGGAGCTAGACTGACTTTGGGAAAGTAATAGGGATAAACTCGTGTCGTTAGTGGACTCTTATCACCAACACAGTTTTAAGGTTGTTTAGAGTAGGTCTATATTTTTTGTTTAGTTTAAGGTTTTCATGATGTCTAATAAAAATAAATCTATGAAAATGGGTGGATATCAGGATAGCGCAAATTCTAAGTTAGAAACTGTCGTTCAAATGAAGGCAAATAATATGTATTTTTAGATATAATACGATGATGTGTTTTGTTGTACGAGTTTGGGGAAAATATATAAAGTCGGTGAGTTGTTTTAACACTGCGTGAACCTTGTTTATAACCTGAGAGAAGAGAGTCTTTGCACCGTGAAAGGGCTTGTTGAGAGTGACTCGAAAAATAATGTGACGTCATTCTAAATCAACTATGGTGGACCATCCCACTGAACTATCCAAGATGGCGAAATAGTCATTTTTGATGCACTTCTGCAATATGGGTATCAAATAAAAGGGCTTGCCGAGAATAAATAAAAATTTTGTTTGATATAAATGCAAGTTAATAACTAAAAAGTAAAAAATAAATTAAAACAAAAAAACTTTTTCAAAAAAAGCTTTTATTAAATGGTTCTAAAAAAAGAAAATAAAATGTTCCTTTAGAATGTTAACTATCAACTTATAGCCTCATTATACACAATTTATATGATCATAAAAGCTTGTCGCGCGATTTATAAAACTATTACCTATTCAATTGACTAACTCGGTCTGCTAAGTTTAATTGTGTTAAAATTTCAGTCTAATTGAATTCGTATAGGTACTTACGAAAACCTCGCGACAAGCTTTTATGATCATGTATTGTGTATAATGAGGCTATAAGTTGATAGTTACCATTCTAAAGGAACATTTTATTTTCTTTTTTTAGAACCTTTTAATAAAAGTTTTTTTTGAAAAAGTTTTTTTTTTGTTTTAATTTATTTTTGAAATCCCGCTCTCACCTGTATCCCTTGATGGCTGCACAGATAGAAATCGAACTCGGTGGGATGCGTGATGCCGACGTCGACGGTGGTACCGGCGGGGATGTTTCCGCTCTTGCCGCTCTGCTCCTTCTTGTCGGAGCAGAAGAGACGGGTGTGGTGGCGTTTCTGCACCACGATGAACGTGATGCCCGGCTTGTAGTCCGCCTCCAGCTTGATGCACGCCTCCCGGATGGCCGTGAGCTCGTGTTGGAGCAGCTGCAGGAACTGCCCCTCCGATACGCCGTCGCGGTATAGGATGATGCGGTGCGGTTTGTAACCGCCTGACGAAAAAAATAGACCTCATAAAAGAAAGAAAGACGCAATATTTTGGCCGCCACATTATTTTTTTTTTTTCAATTAACGGGCTAGCGCCCATTTAGAAAGAGTTACAGATACAATATTGCATTAATAAGAGAGTAGTGACACAGCAAGATTAAAAAATGAAGTCCCCCCCCCCCTAAAATTGTCTTATGCCGCTAGGTCTTTCCTTCACAGGTCAATGGACAGCCTATTATCGATACTACAAACTTCTCAGTTTTACAACCTCCACCCCCCCCCCTAACCACCTCACTTTCACCCCCACCCAGAAAACTGGTAGGAAATGATCAGGAACCCCTAAAACACTAAAAAACGAAGTTTGAGCTGTTTTTATGTTTTTAGTTTTTTTATTATTTCTGCGCCGCCACTGGCACGATTTATCAAAACCATACGCGTTTTCCATCTTCGCCATGGTAGTAATGCCATTTCAAAATTTCATTAAAATCAATTCAACAGTTTCCTCGTTACAACGATCTAAAGCAATACTCTCGTATGTTTACATCAAAAAAAAATGTTTACACCAGAAAATTGCTTTCTGTAATAGGCAAAGGCAATGTTCGGATGGACCTAAAAAAGTTATTTATGTCGCCAGGTCTTCCTTCACAGGTCGGTTGACAGTCTATTATGAAAGCAACAAATTTTTCAATTTTACAACCCCCCACCCCCCAACCACCCCAATTTCACCCCCACCCAAAAAAAAGTAGAAAATGATCAGGGACCCCTAAAACGCCTAAAAACGAAATTTCAGCAATATTTAATTTTTTTGTTTTTTGCTAATTACTCCGCCGCCTATGCACCGATTTTCAAAATTATAGGAACATTACCTACTACGACCCCACAGCATACCGCTGCCCAAATTTCATCACAATCCATGCAGCGGTTACTGAGATTACGAGGGTAGAAAAACGCGACAGACAGACAGACAGACCGACAGACCGACAGACAGACCGACGGAAATGAGTGACGTGGATTTTCGTTATGTACACATCATAAAACGCCCAAAAAACGTATCATCTCAAAATCGAAAATTTTCGCGATCACAATACTCCCCTCACCTATCGGTGTGGGAAGTAAAAGTTGCTAAAACAGCCTAATTACAACACATTACATATTAATAACACAATAAAATAAAACTAATTTAACACATTAAAATATTAAAATCGGTCTGGTTAAAAGTGCAAATTTACATTTGAGAAATTTAAGAGTAGTAAGATTTTAAACAGGTACTCTAGTCAGTATACATTTTACCTCATTAATACATGTTTGAAGATTTCAAACTTAACTTGATTAGTATTGGACATCATTCTATTTAAAGGCGACTGCAGACCATATAGCGTGCGATGAAAATCAATATAAAAAATGACATTATTTCTAAGACTGACAGTGGGGGCATGAAAATTTAAAGCCTGTAAAAGATCCGGAGAATCAATGACTCCATTTGCAAGTTTGCATGTAAAAATTACATCAAAATTATATCTGCGCTTCTGTAGTGTCTCCAAATGCAAAAGTTCTAATAATTGCTTATAGTCTACATGGTCCCTAGGTATATGGAGTTTATAAGCTATGTACTGTAAGAATTTCTTTTGGACACGTTCCAGTGCCTCTATGTATGTTATATGATAAGGAGACCACACGGCTGTGCAGTTCTCAAGATGTGATCTAACAAGTTATATAGGACCTTGATAACGAAGACGTTGTTGAATTCCTTAGTGTGACGTTTTAGGAAACCTAACTTTTGTATGCCTTGTTGCAGGAAAATTCAATGTGATAAGAAAATGACAGTTTTGAGTCAAAGTACACTCCAAGATCTCTAACAGTTGAGACATTTTTTATTGACTGAGCGCCAAGTTTGTATGTATTTAATGCAAAATTAATTTTCTTAGAGAATTGAATATACTGACATTTTTCTATATTGAGGAACATGTAATTATCGTCGCACCAATGTTGGAAACGACTTAAATCTTCCTGCAAATGTTTGATATCATTTTCGTATTTAATGGCGTTATAGATTTTCAAGTCATCTGCATATAAAAGGTGCATTATGAGACACGAGATATACGAGCTGCTCCGTCTTATCATCGAACGCAAAATCAATAGCAAGAGGGGACTAGGAAGAAGACGCAACGTCCTCAAGGATAAGGCACCTTAAGAAGAAGACGAAAAAATCGGAAGGAATTAAAGATGAAGAAATGAGGTTTTGAATAAATTTTTTTTTGTCATAAATGGAAAGATCATACATAAGTTTTATAATAAAACTGTTTTTGTTTTCTTTTTTTTTCGCAATAATTCAAAAGTTATATCAAAATGAAAATGGGTTTTTGAATCCAGTACCGAAAACAGCCGACTGCTCCCGAACCCGTGTGACGTCACGATGGCGGTCAAGATGCTCCTTTGACCAACGACGTCCTACTCCGATACTAGATTCTAGATTCCCAGCCAATCGCGAAAATACGTACAGGTAAACTGGTAACTAGTGTATATTTGTTGCAACACAGTCGATGAATGAAGTTTGCAGCTCGAGACGTAGTCTACGATCGAAATAAAATATGTTAGACATATTACTTGCACTGCACAGTGCTTGTTGAATTTTTATGAAAATTTAATATTGTTAAGCTTCATTGCCCAAAGCTAAATAAATAATAATACCAAGTGATAAACAGAATGTGATTACGAGTTTGAGTTATTTTTTTACATTAAAAAACTTAAAAATGAATGAATTGAATGGATGAAGGGATTTTGTTTTATTAACCAACTATTATATTTAAAAAAAATTAATGGCGATTGATACTGACAGACAAACGTCATTTCCACTGATTTTTTGAATTGTCCACCGTCTCCTGTAATTAGTTTTTGCACTGTGCAGTGCAAGTAATATGTCTAACAAAATTTGATTTAAACACATATTTATGTTGATCGTACAAAAAATGTGCATCACAAGTGCAAAAAGCACATCAATAAATTTTTTGATAAAAAAAAATAAGAAAAAGTTGGAAGGCCTGGGTTTCGATCCAAAGACCGCAAAGACCCTGAGATCCACTATCGGACTCTCTAACCACTGGGCCATCCTTCTATTGAGCAGATCTTTCCAACGAAACATATTTGATTAGGTACTTACTTACTGGAATCTGTAATCTGACTTCAACTTCAAACATTCAAAAACATATTTATTTCGATCTTAAGACTTCGTCTCGAGCTGTAAGCTTCATTTATCGACTGTACTGCAACAAATATCCACTAGTTACCAGTTTACCAGTACGTATTTTCGCGATTGGCTGGGAATCTAGAATCTAGTATCGGAGTAGGACGTCGTTGGTCAAAGGAGCATCTTGACCGCCATGGTGACGTCACACGGGTTCGGGAGCCGTCGGCGTGTTTTCGGTACTCGATTCAAAAACTCATTTTTATTTTGATATAACTTTTGAATTATTTCGAAAAAAAGAAAACAAAAACAGTTTTGTTATAAAACTAATATATGATCTTTCCATTTATCACAAAAAAGTAATTTTTTTCTTAATTCAAAACCTCAAATGAACGCTCGTATGCAAGTAACTATATTCCCATCCTATTTATTTCAACAGATGTTTAACCAATTTTAAGGGTTGAAGTACGAAAAAAATGTTTTGTAAGCATGGTACGATAGACCCTGTAGTACTTTCAAACATTCCACTCAGTTTTCGTTTGAACTTTCTTTTGTTTCGAGAATAACACGTGTCTATGAAATGCAGAGACACCCTATTTTTTAGGAGAGAATACTATGAACAACAATAAAGCTTTTTTTTCCAAATTTCTATTGGTTTATCAAGTTTGCAAAAAGTTCGGTGTCACCTACGTATTACCAATTTTGGGTATCTAATCTCATTTCCCAATAACGTTTAATGATTGTCCAGATATCTCTGAATTGACATTGAAATCAATGAAATCGAGCCTAGACGCAACGTCAATCCGCCAGGAAAAAACCGTTCAGCATACCCACCTGTCGACTTGTAGAACATGATCAGCAACTCCCTGACCATGGAACTGAGCTCCTGAATGATCTCCTGTCGGTGCTGTTGGACCCTAACGGTGGCCGCGTACCTGGACGGATGGGCGTCCATGGAACCCACCACGGCCGCTATCGAAGGTTTCTTGTTGTCACCGGCAGGTGGATGCGTCACGTCGGCGCCCAGGAAGATCACCGGTTCGTTGAAAATCTGTGCATGAAAAAAAAGGATATTTATTTATTACACGATTTGGGGTGTAAACAGCAAAACACCAAAAGTACACCCACTAGTACAAGTATTGTATTGGCGATTCCAATTACCGACGAGAGCGCTGGCGTTTGTAAACAAATATGGAGGATTGCAGGTATCCTGCACGCTGTGACACGCTTTTAGAGGAAATGCGTTGCAATGAATGCTTTTATCATAGTCTTTTTTTGAGTGGCAACCATAAACACTACAGTTTGTATTAAACTTGCTAGCCTTTCTTGATTTGAAGCCTGATGTAGATGCCATATTCTTGACAATAGCGTATGGAGAAGGTCCGAAGAAATATTCTAACACACTATATGCCAATTAACAAAGCACAAACTCGAAAACACGACTGAACGAAGAAACATAAACGGCATATAAACGGTTAATGGCATGTTAATTGTGTGCCGTCCGAAATTCGAGTACTTGCTTTGTCAGTGTAGATTTTTGCCGCTAGAGGTCTCATCGATTTTTGGAATTGCCAATACAGTTTACCAGCACAGAAAAAACTCAAATCTGCTCACAATCACAGAGGAGGGAAATAGAGAGAGCATTGTGCATTGAATTTGAGACATTTAAATTTGGATGTATTGATGCCAAACCGATAACACTTTACAAGATCTTTCTGAAATACGATGTTGCATTGGCCAAGCACTGGTTAGTATAACCCTCAGAGTAACAACTGAACATAGATGTAGTAAACAAACCACTTCAGCATGACGTGCTCAAAGCCATAATCTTTTGACACTTCAGACTCAAACATTGCCAACTAACCTGAAAATTCTTCCAATGCAACCCATGTTACAAACACTGCTCTGCACTGTCTCATCTCGAAAAACTGTTAAACTATACTCGAATATAGCACAGCAAGTCCGTAAAGCTTCACTACAGTTACCAACAAATAGCGAATTCGATTTTACTGACTAAGCATAAAAGACGCACAAACAAAACAAACGTTTGACAGTCGGAAGTTACCGTAAACAAATCGCAGGAAAATTACAAAGGCGTTGCCAACTCCTCAAAATTTATGTAAGACAGAATTTGCGTTAATGATGAAGAAACATGCAGTAACGCAGCAGAGGTCAACATATCTATTGATTTTGCTGTAATCATTTCTGAACCATCAAAATACCGTCTTTTTTAACGTAGAATGGAATATTTCTGGATACTATACAATTAAGACGATAGTAAACAATTATGATTGCCGTATCTGGTGGTCTATATGACAACGTAAGAAAAGATGTTGGCCTATTAGAATTAGTTGTTTACTACCTCTATGTTCAGTTGTTACTCTGAGGTATAACCTCACTCTTTCTTAGATTGAAGAAAATGCCGCGGTGATGCCAATTCGCTGATTGTCAATGCCAATACTAACCAATCCACTGTTGCCATATTATGCCCTATCATCTTAACACTCCGATGCACGACGGTGGACTGTCAGGACAAGTAGCTTACATAATTTTCTGTAATACTTTTTTTGTATGTTATTTATTTTGACGGTCTTAGGTACCTTCTTAGCTGCCAGAATGTTAACCTTCAATACAAAAAAGTGTTAGAAATAGCTAGTTATTACATTGATATTCGCGTTTTTGTCCTACCAGTCCACGGTCGTGCGAATGTGTATGGCGCGACATCTAATACCGGAGTCTATCTATTTTCTATATGAATGGAGTGATGTTTTAGTTCTTGTTATTTTACTAGAACTTCATGTTACCTTCATGGAAATTTTTCATTAAACTTTCTTGTCTGGTGTTTTTCAAACTTTTGTTAGCGTTCGAAAATAAAATGTTCTGAAACTACTCACTTTGTATATTTTGATGTATCTTTAGGAAGTTACAACTAAAAATAACTTCATACTATAAATCGTAATTATAGACCTCTAATGAACAATAAATCAACTAAGTATTTCAATAGGCCCTGAAAACAAGTTTGGAAAACATCGCTCTCTAATGGGTACTGGTAGTCCACCGTCGTGTTCTCTTGCAACAAAAAATACGTCGTGCATCGGAGTGTTAAAAAGACTTTTGAGTTGAAGGGGAAACCATAACAGTTAAGTCTATTAATAAGTGAAATATAATTACAAGAAAGAGACCAACCGATTTCAATATATTTCCAGGGTTAAAATTGGTTTGATAACATAGTCTTGTTTGACCTACTCTTAGCCTAAATTATGTAGAAATGCATATGATATCCGTAGCGACAGCTAGCCAATGTTGAATAACTCTATATTACAGAAAGTACTTTGATTTTTTAGCCTGATTGAAGGAGAACTTATCCAAAGATTTGTTTAACAGAATGGTGTTCTAAAAAACCGATTGTTTCTAAAGCTCCTTTCAGGAGGATTAGAGCTACCAATAGATCTTGATAATCGAACAGTATTCATGAAGACAGCAAATATCGTAATCTTTAAACGGAATCATTTTGATATCTAATTTTTGTCAATAACATAAGGTGAACTCTTTTTATCCTAGTAATATGTACACTGGAAAGGATTCCACATTACAGATGCATACAACAGTTTACTATGAAGACAGGCTTAGTACAATGAAAGCAGGTCCCTACGGTCCCTGTACTCTCTGAATGAGTTACTGCTAATATTTAGAGTCCTGTTGGAATCATTTACAACGCGCACTAGGTAGTTACTGAACGATGGTTTTTTATCGACGTATACTCCTAAATCGTTAACTACACTCAGCTATTCCAATTCAGAATTCCCTAACTATAGTCTATATCATTGCTGTTGAAGCCCATACATACTCAATTTGAAAATGGCGTAAAAAACTTGATTTTCCATATAGCTTCAAATTTCAAAAATATCAACAACAAACTCCTTACCTTTGGTCTAATAGATGGCACTAGAATGCTGTTGATTCCTCCCAGCTTAACGTTAATTTTCAGGCATAAGTTTGACAGTGTTTGCGGTGAAGTCTTATTTACATTCTTTGCTTGAACACATTGCGTGGCCATTCCCAGGACTGTGTCTCCGACTCGTTTCACTTCGGCTAAAAAAAAAGTATTCATGTAGCCAAATTTTTATTTTAGCATGACAGAAATGGCCTACTTAAAATTCTTGACAATATAAGTTTACACTTACAAATCGATCAAATTTTTGACCATTAAAAATATTCGTGAAGAAATCGACAAATTAGAACATGCTTTAATTCATTGAGATTTTTTGAGGAATGGGGTATTTTCCAACTTGCTAATATTGCCTGTTTAATGGCTGAAATGAATTGCTTGTATCTAATTTGTAATGATGGCACTGTTTGCTCAATCTTTTTCTGACCACGTGGAGTGAAGATAAGAGTTTGAAAATCATCCCTTTGAAAAGAGCTCATTTAAATCTCTTAAACCTCCCGCCTAAGAAATCAACCAATCAAAAGTCATTTTTATGCCGGATGTAGATAGGATGTGACCATATTAATTTGAATTATACGTGGATTCAAGGTTGTCACGTTGTTAACATTTTGCTTAGTTTTGCTACATATAGAGGATGTAAACTTAATTTTATGTATTATGTTTATTTAGTTTCCCTCTTTTTAATTGAATAAAAGTTCATGTTCGTAGACTATAAATGTTATATTACACTGCAATTCCATTTTTTGCATTATTATGTAATTAGCAGTTTACTCTGAGAATGTTTCCTTTACTATACTTTTCACAATTTCACTCGTCGTTTTTTAACAGCCTGTCACTAGTGTCATGCCATACATAACCTCCCCTGGTCTCACGACTGTCACGGTATCTATAAGGATTTTTTCGCGAGGTCTCGGTCCAACACTGTGTACTACAGGGAACAGAACTGGACATTTTTGCGTCAAGCGGGGATAGGGGAAGACGGATGTGACGTCATTCGAATATGACAAGGTCACGTGATACCGTGAATTGAATTCCTACCCACCCGACGTAGGTGAGGTACTGGCGGGTGACATTTGTTATGTCAATAGGAGCCGGTTCCCTTGCGGGAAGTTGAACTTTGGTGGAGGGGGAACCCGTCTCTCATCGGTCCATTCCCGGTTCCTTTTACTCCGAGATCTCGCGAAAAAAGCCTTTAAATTAACCATGATGATGTAAACAAACATCTGTCAATGTCAATACGAAGCGGAGGTTATGTTTGTAGATGGAGAGAAGAGGTCAGACGACAAAGTGGAGTCACATTCTAAGGATAGCACCAGGAAGGACTTATTACGTCACGCTAAGGTTTATTACGTCACAGCTTTGGCGCGAAATTTTATCTTTGAACTTTGGAGGGGATTTTAGCCCACTTCGCGTTCACAATAAGACGTAAAAATGTTCGTTACGTGGTTTTTGGGGACGTAACATCAATATTCCGTCATAAAATTTTGTTTCGAAAATACCCCATTCTAGCAATCGGATTAACACTGTACAGTAACGGTTGGCATTATTATAAATTCCTTACAGAGTATGTTTGTGGAATTTTATAAACGACAATAAATTGTAGGATTCTTTCTGTCAACTTCTTTACGAATTTCTTCAAGGTCACAAGTTTTATCGATTTCTTGACCGTGTAAAGTAGTTTTTAGCTATCCTAGGGGAACGGTAGCTAAATACAACCTGCTATGCTCAGGCAACACCAGTACTACGAGGTTAAGTGGGGAGTCAGTCGAGACGATTTTAGGTTAGGGAATTAAAATCACAGTTAATCATGATATTTGATATATATTTTTATATTTTTGATGCAGTATAATAAGTAATATGCATCTTTTCAAGTAATTATAATTTATAATCAAAGTTTAGAGTTTTGTTGTTTTGTGTAAGAAGTATGAAATTGTCAGATGTCAAAATTGACACGAGTCAAATTAAAGAAGAGTGCTGTAATCTTAACAGATCTCCCTCCTTCTTATGCAGAATACAAAATACAGAACTTATATTCATAATATCAATTTTTGATTTATTTTTAAAGATGAGTCATGATATTTTGTGATCAAAAAAATAATCGACCACTACTAAAAGTTATAAAAAAAATTAGGTGATGAATCTGTGGTTGATTTATCCTTACCGTATACTGGCGTTTTTCCAGGTAACACAACAACGACGAGCTGCAACGACTGGAAGGTCGATTTGAGATACCTGAACATGGGCTCCACCTGGTCTGGACCAGTGGCGTATTTGCAAAAGCACGGTTGACCAATTATGGGCATACCGGCATCATTTGAGATCTTCTGAAGCTGTTGCGTGAAATTTCTGTAACAAAAATGTCTTTGTATAGAAACACATATTTGTGTCTTGTGTGATTTATTTATGGTCAGCCTCCCGTAAAGGCTGCAAGCCTATGGCGCTGTAGAAGCGCTGCGAGAGGATAAGTGTCAACGCTGCAGATTGTAGCCATCGGGAAGTAAATTTCCCAGCAGCTCATTCCACAGCGTCGATGTTATCCAAAAGGAGGAATGCTGGAGGAGACTGGTTCGGGCAGTAGGGACCTCGACCAGATAAGAATGCGCTTGCAGAACCTCTCTAGTGTTCCTCGTTCGAACGGCCTTCGGTGTTATTATCTGGGAGAGCTCACTCGAACATCTTTCGTGATAGAATCTGTAAAACGGGGACAGGTCAGCCACCTTTCTTTGATGTTCCAGGCTGTGGAGATCCTTTGTGAGGTTAGGCATATCGATTAGTCTAATTGCTCTCTTCTGGATAGGGTCCAGAAACTTTAAAGAGTGCTTCGGAGCGCAACCCCACACATGGGAGCAATACTCCAACGATGGTCGGATCTGTGCCTTGTAAAGCAGCGGTGGTTGCTCTGGTGTATACAGCTTCCTGCAGCGGAACAAAACTCCAAGCTTCTGGGATGCTGTTTTAGCAAAACTGACAACGTGGTCGTGCCAGGACATTGTTATTGTTGATGCTAATCCCCAAAAGCTTGACAGAAGGTAACTCGACTATTGGATGACCCTCCATTTCCACAGTTCGTAAGCCAACGTGAGACTTTTTTGTCAGTGTTGTTGCCTAAGTTTTATGTACGTTGAACTGTACTTTATTTACTAATCCCCTCTCGACAATTGTTTTGATATCTACGTTGATCTGTGAGCCATTTGCTGTCGCCGACGTACAGTCTCCTGGAATGATAGTGGCTCACCTGGTTCCATGCATGCTATAAATGTACAGTCGTCTGCGAAGCTGTAGATTGGATGGGATGTTATTTCCAGCAGCTCGTTGATGTACAGCAGTAACAGTATAGGGAATAGGTCAGATACATTGCATATTAGGGTTAAGTGGAGGAATAGCCGCGAGGCTAAACTACGAATCATATACAGGGTGTCCCAAAAAATAGTGTCAAGCGGAAGTCCAGTGATAGAGCACACCTAGAAGTATCTGAATCACCCCCATATATGTTATGCAATTGTTTGTAGTTCTCGAGTTATGAATTTTTTTCTGAATTTTAGAGAATTCTCTACCTCGACAACTTAAAACTGTCTAAAAAAGAAAACTAAAAGACTTTTCCAAATTTTCTTTTTTGCTAATTAATCTTCAAGAGTTTAATGTTCATACATAAAGAAATCTGCTTAGCAAATTTGATGAAAGACATGAAAATTATAATGTAAGGTGAAAAATTTACGTTCTGTTAATTATGACTTAAATTTTCGACTGGCAATTAAAAATCTAAAGAGGTGATTTCATGATCTCCATACAGGTTAAAAACTTCTCCAGACTCTCAGCTATCATAATCATTAAAAAAAAAGGAGTACTTAATGGGGCTACTTTGGCTCCAATCGACCTTCAACCACAAGAGGTGGAGATTTCTTGAAATTAGCGATGGGATTTTAAATGAAACAATAGCTAATTTTAGGGCGCTAATAGCAGAATGATTGTCAGTGCCGCAATAAAAAATATTCAGTGTTATCAGAGTATCGTTAGATGACCACCTGTGTCACTTTGCTAAGATTTTTACTTCCCACACCGATAGGTGAGGGGAGTATTGTGATCGCGAAAATTTTCGATTTTGAGATAATACGTTTTTTGGTCGTTTTATGATGTGCACATAACGAAAATCCACGTCACTCATTTCCGTCGGTCTGTCTGTCGGTCTGTCGGTCTGTCTGTCTGTCGCGTTTTTCTACCCTCGTAATCTCAGTAACCGCTGCATGGATTGTGATGAAATTTGGGCAGCGGTATGCTGTGGGGTCGTAGAAGGTAATGTTCCTATAATTTTGAAAATCGGTGCATAGGCGGCGGAGTAATTAGCAAAAAACAAAAAAAAATAAATATTGCTGAAACTTCGTTTTTAGGCGTTTTAGGGGTCCCTGATCATTTTCTAATTTTTTTTGGGTGGGGGTGAAATTGGGGTGGTTGGGGGGTGGGGGGTTGTAAAATTGAAAAATGAGTTGCTTTCATAATAGACTGTCCACTGACCTGTGAAGGAAGACCTGGCGACATAAATAACTTTTTTAGGTCCATCCTATTACAGAAAGCAAAGGACTTTTTTTTTGATGTAAACATACGAGAGTATTGCGTCAGATCGTTGTAACGAGGAAACTTTTGAATTGATTTTAATGAAATTTTGAAACGGCATTACTACCATGGGGAAGATGGCAAACGCGTATGGTTTTGATAAATCGTGCCAGTGGCGGCGCAGAAATAATAAAAAAACTAAAAATATAAAAACAGCTCAAACTTCGTTTTTAAGCGTTTTAGAGGTTCCTGATCATTTTCTGCGTTTTTTTGGATGGGGGTGAAATTGGGGTGGTTGGGGGGTTGGGGGTTGAAAAATTAAAAAAATTCTTGTACTCATAATAGGCTGTCCACTAACCTGTGAAGGAAGATCTAGCGACACAAATCACCTTTTTAGGTGCATCCGAACATTGCCTAGCCTATTACAGAAACTAAGGGACTTAGAATTTTCTGTATACTATACGAGAATTTATTGGTCTAAATTTGTACCCTGTATTTTGTAACGTGGACACTATTAAATTGATTCTAATGAAATTTTGACACAGTATATTGTTACCGTAGTGAGAATGGAAAACGCGTATGTTTGTTAAAAATCTTGTCAGTGGCAGCGTGGCAATAATCAAAGAACGCGACCAGTATGAAAGCAACTCAAATTCGGTTTTTAGATGTTTTAGGGGTTCCAGATCATTTCCTACCAGTTTTTTGGGTGGGGGTGAAAGTGAGGTGGTTGGGGGGGGGGGGTGGGGGTTGTAAAACTGAGAAGTTTGTAGTAGTGATAATAGGCTGTCCATTGACCTATGAAGGAAAGACCTAGCGGCATAAGACAATTTTAGGGGGGGGGGGGGGTTGGCAATTATTTGGTTGCAAGGGATCTTAGACTAAAGCTTCATGCTATGGGAAAATAATAAACTGGTGTCAGTGTAATGTGTGGGAAGTACTGAGTCAATCAACTTGACTTCATTTTTTTACATGTACGACTTCTTTTTTGTAAGTGGGAAATTGTAAAATGAAACGAAATTATCACATTTATTCAGTAAGTTTATTAAACGTCACAAGAAATTTTCAAAATGTCTACCTTCTTGTTCGATGCATAATCTACATCTTCTGAAAACATTGTTTTTTAAATTAACAAATTTTGTTTTTTTTTTTGTTTCTTCAGCCTGTGTTAATTTGTTGCGTAATTCGCTGATGCTTCTCTTTAGCATAAACTAGTTGTTGGTAGTAGCCCAAAACAAAAAACTATCGGATTTAAATCAGGTGACCGTAGCGGCCATTCAGTGGGTCAAACACGACCTATCCATTTGTTGCATAGTCTCTTGCAGAAAACAGCATCGTTAGATCCAGTTGTCGTGCACTGAAGGTCCGTAGGAATAGCCAAGCAGTCAGACAACAGAAACAACACCAATCCAAACCGATAGCACTCAGAGTCCGTGGGAAAAGCCAAATTTCGAATCTGCGTGCACCCAATAGTCCGTAAAGAAAGCCCAATTGTCAAAATAATTCATCAAACAAGAGCGTATCGTTTTAAAGCCGCAAAGACAGACAGACTACTGAATAAATAAAACGAAAGCAACCTATGCAAGTATGCAATGATACATTTTGAAAAGACATCCCAACAATACCATAGCTATCTCTTTTTAACATCGTTTATGCGTTAGCGTTAGCTCTTTTTGTTGTCGCTCAGGTAAAAACCGGTTTTGAATAATGCACTCTTTGTGGTTTTTTAGCAAGAAATAGGATCTTTTTTAACAAATGTATAATTTATGGACCGTTTTTAACGTTTATTATTGCGGTATACTGACCATTCTGCTATTAGCGCGTTAACATAAGTTATTGATGAATTGAAAATCACATCGCTAATTTCAAGAAATCTTCGCTTCTTGTCTTTGAAGGTCGATTGGAGCGAAAGTAGCCCCATTAAGTACTACTTTTTTTCAATAACTGTGATAGCTGAGAGTCTGAAGAAGTTTTTAGACTTGCTTAGAAATCATGAAATCACTCTTTGGATTTTGAATTGCGATTCGAAGATTTAAGTCATAATTATCAGATCGTAAAATTTTCAGTCAACACTAAAATTTTCATGACTTTCATCAGAGTTACGAAGCCGATTATTTTATGGATAAACAGTACACTCTTTGAGATTAATTAGCAAAAAAGAGAATTTTTCTTTTGGAACAGTTTTAAGTTGTAAAGGTAGAGAATTCTCTAAAATTCAGAAAAAATTAATAACTCGGAAACTACAAACAATTGCATAACATAAATATGGGGGTGATTCAGATACTTCTAGGTGTGCTCTATCTCTGGACTTCCGCTTGACACTATTTTTTGGGACACCCTGTATAAATATTATTATTATTGTTTTTTCAAGCCTCTCTCGCATGATAGCGGTAGCAACAAATGTTGACGGGCTGGGCCAAGTCAACGCCTGAATACTATTACTGATCGGAATCGTATATTACAGGTCTTCAGGATTATTGTTATTGTTATTTACCTGAGAGCATCTTCTCGTACGGTCCTTTGGGGGGCAAAACACGCGATCGCCCAAACTCTGATTTCGACGCCGGTGAAGAACTGCTTACCGCGCATGTCCCACACGCCTTGATTGGGCATCGCTTGCTGCTTGCTCTGCAACAATCAGACCAACTAATACCACCAATACACACATTCAAACTTCATTTAAATTTAAATCTAACTTAGATAAGATAGGTATTCCTGGACTATGAAAATTTTGATCTTCGTTAAACGAGACTGCAACTCAAAACACGAGATACATTTGCAATTAGCATCCTCAAATTACCCGAAGACACAAGGTTCCGCCTTGATAGAAATCGCAAAAGATTTTAGGTTTTTTGGTTTTAATCTGAAAATACAAGGGATATGAAAATGTTGATCCCTGTTAAACGGGACTGCAACTCAAAACAGGAGCCAAAGTTGCAATAAGCATCCTCAAATTATCCCAAGACACAAGGTTTCGTCTTGATAGAAATCCCAATAAAGATTTTAGGTTTTTTATAGTTGAAACTGAAGATATACGGGATATGAAAATTTTTATCTTCGTTAAACGGGACTACAACTCAAAACAGGAGCCAAAGTTGCAATAAGGTTCCTCAAATTATCCCAAGACACAAGGTTTCATCTTTATAAAAATCCCAATAAAGATTTCATGTTTTTTTGAGTTGAATCGTTGGAAGTACACGTTATTGAGTTTCCACATGTACTGCAACTACACTATGAAGACCTTAGCAAGACAAGTTTTTGATTTTCCATTTTTTTTTCTAGTTTCTACCACGACTACATTTTTAAACATAGCATAAAAATTTAATAGAGTGAAATGCCAAATGATACTATTTGTTTACTGTCTCTCTGACTCTGGATGGATTTTCAAAAGCTAAAAGGCTTTTGTTTCTGACAAAAAACTATCTATTAACAAAATTTAATTAGAATCAACTTCAGAGTTGTACACGGGTCAAATATATTTAGACAGACATGTAAACAGACCAACGGAAACTGGTGACACGTTTTTCGTTTTTATCGAGAGTACATTAATTTTTTCTGCCTACTGGTAAAGGTAAGAAAAATTATGTGATCGAACACAAGACGCATTACTACAAAAACGATGTGTAAAATATCCCAAACAAATTCAAAACAATTTCGCATAATGAGCATTAGAAAATTCTGTGGCCATTTGCATAAAAGATATTTTTTTATCATTATTGGAGCTATCTAAACAATTTGACATTTAGAGGTAGTGGAACAAACAAAGAACAACAATTTTCAGAGGTATCCATCAATCATACTCAAAAATCAATACAATCATTAATAATATGGGTAAAAACCAAAGAATCTGTATTCACAAGTTCACAAAGCATTTTGATGTGCAACACCAAAAACACAAATACAGGCAATGATCATGCAACAGACCATTCAACATGTCCAGATGCTCTGCAAAGTTCAGACAAATCTACCATCACTCAAAACCAATTTTATCAATAAATAACCATATACCATTTACTATGAATCAAACTTAAAAAAAAAAATACTTAAAATACAGCTCAGATAATAATTGCTTTGTATTCCATGAGAAATAAATATATTAAGAAAGTGATAATTTTCGTATTGAATATGGATGCTTTTTGATATGGAATAACATCAATTAGATGTTCGGATGTATCAATATACTAATTATTGGTCAAGTGTTTCAAATATTATTTTTTCTCTGAAACATTTTTTTTTTTTTAATCAAAATGAAACCATGTACTTGGAGATTCTATCTTATGGCAATACAAAAATTATGTTTCAGATGTGTTATCTGAGCCGTATTCTTATCGTTGAGTCTGTAAGAAACTAATATTTTTCAGTATCAAGAGAAAATAAACTAATTGTAAAACATTGTGATTTCAAAAGTTGTTTAATACCTACACATTTTCCAAAAAGTCTGTTTTGGACTTCCATTGTCTATATAATTTTGAGCACAATATTTCGATTGATTTGCTATCCTCAATCGTCAGGTGACCTAGTAATAAAAATATGTTTTTTGGGATTTTTAATAAAAACCTACTATACAGGGTTATTCACGTTATTCGACACGGAGCATTATGGCTAAAGTATTTGATAAAAAAGAAAACAATAATTTCGGATGGATAGAGACCCATAAAGGCCACATTCTAAAAATATTTTCATATTATACAGGGTGTCCCAAAAACACGAAATGTATCAAAGTTATGTTTTTTTAAATGGAACACCCCGTATATTATTGCATATTCAGATTCCTTGGTGAATTCTAGTGTGACTTTATGTATCATACATGGGACTTAAAGCGAACCGTTTAGGTGTAAATCACCATTTTTGGTATAAGTAGATATCAGGAAAAAATTGAATATCGCAGAGATTATGAAATTTGGAAGCCGTGACTTTGCCGTATTACTAAGCATAAAATGCGTCAACTTTGATGTGACTGTGAGATTTAAATTACGTTCATGCTTGGAGAAATCGGTCGATTAATTAAAGAGACTTCGATCGGCGATAACTTGATTTTTTCAAATGGGAATTCCTATTTTTTTTTATACGGTTAAATGTAAAATTTGATAGCCTCTCTAATGATGTAAGGTTGTGAATATCAATCTCTGGTGTTTTCATTTAATTTCAAATTTTCAAACAAATCGGCGTTTTTCAATTTTCTTACCTATAGGCAACGTAGCAGGCCATGAAATATAAACACAAACGTGTTTAGGTAGAAGAAAACAACTAACTTAGCAGAAAAATACACATGAACTAGACTAAAGGGACAAGATTATAAAAATTACTCACAACAAACAAAGTCTAACCAGAAACAACGGCGGTAACATATCTTTTGTCAAAGAGAAGCTGGAGTATGGCAGAAATGGATTTTTTTACGGCCTACCAGCTACTGCAATGTACTAGAGATTGGCAATTTCCAAAACCATTAAAAATTTTGAAATAAAATAAAAACTACTAGATAATGTTGTAAACAGTTTATTATTTTCATAATAAAATTTCACATTTAATGATATAAAAAATTATGCAATTCTGTCACAACTCAAGTCATGATCGCAGAAAATGAGGAATGAATTAAAATTTGTTCAAATTATAAAACATAACTTAAATGGCAGAAAATTTAAATCTGATTTGTCAGTATTCCTTTTTTGCAATATTGCTAATAGATCTTGAAAAATAGAAGGGCTCCAGTCAGAGGTATCGACTTCGACGCAAATTACTACTTTTTTACACCATTTCATATGATTGATAATTGCGTGCTGGAGCAACAGTCGCTGGTTGTTTTTGTTTCATATCAGGCTTTTTAATTGTCTTGGAAATTTTAACCTCTAGTAAATTGGGGTAGCCAGTAGACCAAAAAACATCTATTACTGCCACACTCCAGCTTTTTTTTGACCTTAGAGATGTTATTGCAGTCGTTTCTGGGAGAATTGAGTTGTTGTAAGGAACTTCAATCATCTTGTCTCTTTATTCTGTTCTGTATCTTTTTTCTGAGTTACTTGTTTTCTTCCATTTAAATTAACACGTTTTTGTTATATTTCATGGCCTGCTACGTTGCTTATAGGTAGAAAAATTGAAAAACGCCGATTTGTTTGAAAATTTAAATTTAAATGAAAACTACCAGAGATTGATATTCACAACCTTATATCATTAGAAAGGTTATCAAATTCTACGTTTAACCGTATAAAAAAAATTAGGCATTCCCATTTGAAAAAATTAAGTTATCACTGATGGAAGTTTCCTTAATTAATCGATCGATTTCTCCAAGCATAAAGGTAATTTGAATTTGACAGTCTCATCAAAGCTGACGCATTTTATGCTTAGTAATACGGCAAAGTCACAGCCTTCCAAATTTTGTAATCTCTGCGATATTCAATTTTTTCCTGATATCTACTTATACCGCAAATGATGATTTACACCTAAACGGTTCGCTTTAAGTCCCATGTATGATTGTAGATGTAGAATTCACCAAGGAACCTGAATATGCAATAATATAGGGTGTGTTCCATTAAAAAAAAAACATAACTTTGATACATTTCGTGCTTTTGGGACACCCTGTATCACATGAAAATATTTTTAAAATGTAGTCTCTATGTATCCGATATTATTATTTTCTTTTTTATCTAATGCTTTAGCCATAATGCTCCGTGTCGAATAACGTGAATAACCCTGTGTATGATCTTTCCATTTATCACAAAAAAACACGCATAGTCTGTACAGACATTAAAATTAAATTTCTTACAGACCCAAGTGTAAACCTTAAAGTACATAATAGTAGTAATAGTAGTACAACAGCAAAGTGGGAAACTAACGTGCCAGCCCACCTGTCCGCTGAGCGAGGCCACCCGCCCGCCGTACTGCAGCTTTGGGGGCGGTAACACCCGCCCCCGCACCTCCATCATGTTGTTGCTGATCGTCAGCCCGAACTCCTGCACGTACTCGTCGTTGTTGAAGTCGGCGCGACGCACCAGGTTGTTGATCTCGCGCTCGCGGTCCGGCGCCGACCTGGAATCAACAAAGCACACAGTCGTGAATGGACTAGTATCATGAATTCCTTTTATGACCGTATATGAAAGAGTATGGCATAAGAAAGATCCTTCTAATTATGTGTCTTTGAATATACCAACCCGCCTTGACGACCTAAAAGCATATTTTAAACAAATATTACGAAACAAGTGGCAGGAGCAATGGAACTATAGTAACGCAGTGTTAAAAACTGTTAAACCGTTATTGAGCCTGACGATATTACCGAAAAAAATTCATGGGCGCCAAGAAAGTATTTTAACTCGACTCCGTATCGGCCATACCAAACTAACACACTCCTACATACTTGCAAGGATAGACCCGCATCAGTGTCATTTATAGAGTGCCCTTGCTATGAAGGCGAAAGAGCAGAGTGTGTACTACCGGATAGTATTAAAGCCATGCTGTCACCAACAGTAAACACAGTAACGAAACTTATACAGTGGTTTAGAAGTACTCAACTGTACTATAAAATGTAACTTCTGTCATACTCACCTTACACGTAACTAACCCAGTTTTGAGCTATTATTAGAACAGTGTTGATATGCGGCTAATAGCCATAGTAGTTGATGTCGCTTGAAAAAAAAAAAGATCTTTCTCATATTTTTCAGCAATTTTTTTGGGCACGGGAAAGTTGAGAAAATGAGGAAATATTTGAATTCCTCTAGTCGCGTGACGTCATGAGACTATAGGAGAACAGCCAATCGGATGACAGGTATGTATGCCGTGTTGCCGTTCTAACTTGAGTACCCAATATTCAATGCATACCTTTATGTGATCCTCTACACATGCTAAAAAATACATAGTTTGATATATACGGCCAGTGAAGCCAACGATTTCGCATAGGTTAGAAGGAGTAAACAAGAACATGTTTTAGCAAAAGGCAGAAAGTTCTGCCTGTGCGCCATCTGCTACCCGAAGGTAACGGTAACCAAAGAGAAACGCTACTAACAGCAGTAAACTCTTTGGTGGAACGACAAGGCTCGTTCGCTTTTAGCTTTTAGCGAACCGCAACCATAGCAGCCGCGGTTTGGGGACTACCAGCAGGCATTTTTAGGTCAAATAAGCGCAGCAAAACTTGTAAAGGACTTGCTAACTTTGACAAACGCCTGTCAAATTTACTAAAAACAATAAAAAGCCAACTATGCAGTTTTGAGTGATACAATGGGGTATTTTCCGAACAAAATTTTATGACGGAATATTGTTGTTACGTCCCCAAAAACCATGTAACGAACATTTTTACGTTTTATTGTGAACGCGAAGTGGGTCTAAATCCCCTCCAAAGTTCAAACATAAAATTTCGCGCAAAAGCTGTGAGGTAATAAATCTTAGCGTGACGTAATAAGTCCTTCGTGGTGCTATCCTTAGAATGTGACTCTACTTTGTCGTCTGACCTCCTTTTCTCCATCTACAGACATAAACTCCGCTTCGTATTGACATTGACAGATGTTTGTTTACATCATTTCATCTTGGTTAAATTAGATACCGTGACAGTCGTGAGACCAGGGGAGGTTATGTATGGCATGACACTAGTGACAGGCTGTTATAGAATGACGAGTAAAATTGTGAAAATTAACTAGGAAACATTCTCAGAAAGAGCTGTTAATTACATAATAATGCAAAAAATGGAATTGCATTGTAATATAACATTTATAGTCTACAAACATGAACTTTTATTCAATTAAAATGAGAGAAACTAAATAAACATAATACATAAAATTAAGTTTACATCCTCTATATGTAGAAAAACTAGACAAAATGTTAACAACGTGACAACTTTGAATCTACTCATAATTCAAATTAATATATATCTACATCCGGCATAAAAATCACTTTTGATTGGAGAGATTTAAACGAGCTCTTTTCAAAGGGATGATTTTCAAAGTCTATCTTTACTCTACGTGGGCAGAAAAAAATTGAGCAAACAGTACCATCATTACAAGTTAGATACAAGCAATCCATTTCAACCATTAAACAGGCAATATTTGCAAGTTGGAAAATACCCCATTCTACAATTTTCATTTTAGTACACTTTTTATTAAATCCAGTTTTCTTTTTCAAAGAAACGGTTGACTGTTGTTAGAAGTTAATTAAAAATTGATGTTTTTCTTTAGGACAATAAAACATTACAATATATTTACCTGGCAGTCGCCTTGATCATGGTGGACGTCTGCATATCGGTCAGCTTCTTGATGCACCGCTGTCCTGCGACGATGTTGCAAACCTCCAAAGGCAAGTAGGTGTGCTTGTGCTCCTGTCCCACCTGCAGACACGGCAGGTGCGGGTATCTCAGTTTCATTTTGTACTTGTCCAGGAAGTATTTCGCCACCGTGCATTCCACCGTTTGACCGTTCTCTAACTGCAACGGAAACCTGGAAAAAGGAAAACGTGTTTTAGAAATGTGTAGATTGCGTAGCTATTTCATTCATTTATTTATTTATTTACGAAATTTTAGGGGTTTCTCCATTTTCGCAATTTTAAAACTACAATATTGAAACAAATAGTATAAAATTGTTACTATAAGGGCCGGTTCACCAGTTCCTGATGAGTGTCAGATAGCCTATCTCGCCTATCTGTCAGATAACGCCATATACAGGGTGGGCCAATAGTGCGTGGACGGAGGATTGAGGGCTTACTAAAAAATATTTCAAAAATCTGTCAGTTAATCATGGTAGGGATCCTTGAGGGCTATAAGGTAAAAATATTTTCACTTAAATTTTGACGTTTATACAGGGTGATTCATATCAAACTTACATTTTTTTGAATGGAACCCCCTATATATTATTGCATATTTGGATTCCTTAGTCAATTCTAGTATGACTTTATGTATCATACATGGACCTTTAAACGAACCGTTTAGGCGCAAATCACCATTATTGGTATAAGTAGGTATCAGAAAAAAATTGAACATCGCAGCGATTATGTAACTTAGAAGGCCGTAAATTTGAATTCTTTTTGTGCTTGGAGAAATCAGTAGATTAATTAAAGAAACTTCAATCCCAGATAACTTGATTTTTTCAAATGGGAATGCCTATTTCGGTTTAAAGAATCAAATGTAAAATTTGATTACCTTTCTAACGATAAAGGACTCTCAATATCAATCTTTTTTTGTTTTCGCTTTATTCCAAATCTTCAGTCAAATCAGTGTTTTTCAATTTTCCTGCGTGCAAGCGACCTAGCAGGCCATGAAAGATAAACAAAAGCCCGTTAATATGGAAGAAACCAACTAAATAAAAAGATGCAAACTAACTAGAGTAACGAGGCAAGATTATAAAAATTCCTTACAACATATTAGCTCTAAACAGAAACAATATCGGTAACAAGAACGCTCATTTTTCACAGCCTACTAGCTATTAGTCAATTTCCAAAGTCAGTAAAAAAATATTTAATCAAAGGAAAACTACTAGTGATTGTTGCTGGCAGTAGAATATCTATGTCTTCTGAATACATTTTCACATTTAATGCTATCAAAAAGAAGTCATTTCCTTAAGTCAAAAGTAATGATACCTCTGACTGGAACCCTTCAAATTCTTTAGTAGGTACTTCTACTTATGAGCAAAAACGCGGAAAATCAAACTTGAATTGCAGTTTGTTTGAATTGTAAAACATAATTTAGTTTGCAGAAAACTACATGAAATAAACACAATTACAACATAGCGCAATTAAAAAATTCTAGCAATTATCTCAATAGATGTTCAGAATGTTCCAGTTAGAGATATCTTCACTTTTGACTTAACTAAACGGAAATGACTAATTTTTTTATCCCATTAAATGTGAAATTGCATTCTCAACATGTTAGACTGTAAGCAAAAATCGCTGGTAGTTTTCCTTTCGTTTCAAAATTTTTAATCGTTTTGGAAAGTTGTCAAGCTCTAGTAGACCTCAATAGCTAGTAGGCTGTGAAACCAAACACTTCTGTCATACCCCAGTTACTCATTGTCATTAGATATCTTGCCGCTGTTATATCCGCTTAGAGCTAATATGTTGTAAGGAATTTTCATAATCTTGCCTCGTTACTCTAGTTTGTTTGCATGTTTCTATTAAGTTAGCTGGTTTCTTCCATATTAACGGGCTTTTGTTTATTTTTCATGGCCTGCTAGGTTGCTTGCACGTAGGAAAATTCAAAAACACCGATTTGACTGAAAATTTGAAATGAAATGAAAACCAAAAAAGATTAATACCGAGAATGCTACATCGCTAGAAAGGCAATCAAATTCTACATTTGATTCTTTAAACCAAAATGGGCATTCCCATTTCAAAAAATCAAGTTATCTGTGATTGAAGTTTCCTTAACTAATTTACTGATTTCTCCAAGTACAAAAAGAATTCAAATTTAGCCGTCTGACCTAAGGTGACGCATTTCATGCTTAGTCGTACCGGAAAGTCACGGCCTTCTAAGTTATATAATCGCTGCGATGTTCAATTTTTTTCTGATACCTACTTATACCAATAATGGTGTTTTGCGCCTAAACGGTTCGTTTAAAGGTCCATGTATGATACATAAAGTCATACTAGAATTGACCAAGGAATCCAAATATGCAATTCTAAAAAATGTAAGTTTGATATGAATCACCCTGTATAAACTTCAAAATTTAAGTGAAAATATTTTTACGTTATAGCCCTCAAGAATCTCTACCATGATCAAGTGACAGATTTTTGAAATATTTTTTAGTAAGTTCACAATCTTCCGTCCACGCACTATTGGCCCACCCTGTAGATAACATAGGCCTATCTGACATATAGGCTATCTGACACGTATCAGGGAGCGGTGAAACCGGGCCTAAAACAATATACTTACGACTGCATCTGGGCAGGCCTCCTCGTCACATTGCAAACTCTATATTTCCGCCTCATAGCGCCGCAGTGCGTGATTTCGATCTTCAACCCTTTTATCTCTTTCGTGAACTTCACCCGTTGACTGTCAGTCAGCGGTTTGCGTTGCTCATTTATATCCCTAATGTCCAGAACTTCACACATAAATTCGATCACCGGCTGAGCTTTGTAGAAAGCAGTTGCAGATACTGAAAAAGGCAGAGATATATCATCCAGTTTTGACGTTTTGTTTTCAATATTGATAAAACACTATTGGATGATACTTATTAACTATAGACCTCAATGCCCAATAGAAACAGCCCGTCAGACAACATCCAATAGAAAACCCCCGTCAAACCCTTCGTCATAATATGCTTGTTGATAAAATCAGGCCATAGAGAACTAGTGGTTATGGTCACTTTTTGAATTTTTTTCTACTAAAATATACAGGGTGGTCCAATAAGCGCGCGGAGCTCTCTAGCGGCCTTATCGTTTAAATTAGAAGAATATGGCTTTGATAAAAAAACGTTTCTTTTCAAATGGTCTACTTGTGGAAAATAACCTCAAAGATGGCGGACATCCGGATATACCGGAAGTAGGCATCAACTTTCTTATGTTAAATAGAACACCCTGTATATTATTATGTTTTTGAATTCAGCATCGATTTTTAGGTCCAGTTTGTTAACCATAGTTTATGTCTAAGAAGCCTATTTTCCGAGTTATGCCTAATTCAGATGCACACGACAACCGACGATACGATGGTACGAAACTGTTCCTATTGGTTGAAATATTCAAAACGACGTCAAATCAAAATATTTCAACCAATATTAACAGTTTCGTACCGTCATATCGTCGGACGTCGTGTGCATCTGAATTAAGCTTTATTCAACAATCTTTAGAAAATTTTACGTTTGTAGTACCTTACAAACATGCTCAAATCTGGAAAACTAAGCACGACAGAAAGATGCGGTTTTCGGTTTTAAAACGAGTAAAAACATGCATGTGTTTCAGTAAGATTGTTGTTTCAAAAACACACTGAATCGATAGACTAGCAATTTTCAAATTTGAAAAGTTTAAAACGTTTAAAACTATTTTTTCAAATGCGACAGTATGACAAGTTTCACATCAGTAGATGCGAAATTAAAGTTTCTTTCACTTTTATTATATTTTATGTGGTTCTATCTTTGATGGTTTCCAAGATATTTACGATTTTGTAATTATTCTGTAATGGCACGTAGGAATTTGAAAAGTCGTAGGTGACGTGGCTGGCATACGAAACAATTGGCTGAGAAATTTTCATCCAAAGTGTTTTGGCCTCTTAATACTAAAATGTGCAGTCGTTCAATCTAACTGTAACCATTGTTCTTAAAACATCTAGTGGTAAATTTTTAAAATTATCATTCAGATAATTTTGGAAAACATAAGTTTATTATTGCGGTTTCCAATGATACCACCCCAAATCTTTAGACTCCATGCTGGTTGTCAACCTCTCAAAATTTGGATTTACGTCGGCGTCTCCAATTGTTTAATGAGATACATCCAGACAATTCCCATTTTTCAAAAATTAAGCAACAACTGTCACATGTTACTCCCTATTTTTTTTTTTTTTTAATCAAAGCAGTCGTTGCTGCATAATATAGACAGTTCAGAGGAAATAGCCGATTTGTATTTTTGTGATATGCAAAACGTCAAAAATACAGTCTTTAAGTTGAAGGAGATTCATGACAATGCAATGTGTGAACAATTTGTTACCGCAAATCAATAAAAACATATGTTATATGAAAAAACACTTACCGTCAATATTCAGCATCATTTTCCACTGGCTGGGCCTTACAGACTGGTGAAAACCAAACCACACTTCCCTGCCACCACCTGAACAACAAAATTATCATGTCAGAAAACAAAGACAAGTTATCTCAACAGAAAGGTCTCGAAAAACAATAATATACATATACAGGGTGACCTGAAATTAGTAGGTAAATGTATTCTAGCTAGTTGCAAAAGCTAAGATTTTTTTACTTTTAAAGATAACAATTAACTGGTATCTTAAAGAATTACCTTTAGTTACTTAACGGCTATAAAACATTTGTGAGTATATAGGATACTTTAGTTAATTCATTAATTAATTTATTTATCAATGTGTTTTGTAAAGTTCAATTTGTGATCAATAGTTATTCCTAAGATATTCATGGTGAAAATTGTTGGTAGATAAAATTAATTTTTTTTTTAGTTTTTTAGATATCTACCCTCAAAAATTCAAAACTTATACATAATTTCATAAAGCTATTAATGATTAAAAATCAGAATTCCAACATGAGCCCTCATGACAGATTGGTTTTTTTGTATCTGGAGGTAGAATAAACATATTTTAAGAGTAGATACAAAAATAAGATACTCTTTGGAATATTTGGTTTATATTATTGTTTTGGAAATTAAGAGACTTTATTGAAAACTGGCAACAGTGCGGTGTTTTACAAACCCAGAACATTCTCTCTCTCTCTAAAATATCTAGTTTACACAAAAATAATTTCTGAAACTTTTCTAAAGTCCCGAATAAATGTCATAGGAAATTAGTGTCTTTAAAAGATAAGATATTCCTGATCAAACTTTACATCATTTTCAATTTTTCACCTTAATTGTGATGACCCAACTGCCCTTAGGTGGCCAACAGATAAAATATCGCAGACCTTTCAAAAATTTGCCGTTGAACAAATTCTAAAACTCAATTGCAGTGCCCATATGACAAAAAGACAAACCTAATGGGTGGTAATATCCTTCGGGACTACTGAAGAAGCTCCTGCCTACTGGTGTGTAGCTCATCGAGGGTAAATGTCGCATCACCACGTCCAAAGCACAGATAGCCTCGTAAGGTATCTGACGAGTCCTGCCTTCCAATGCTTCTTCTAAACTGTACAGCGACACTTGTGCCACCCATTTTATACTGACTCGGAATAACCTGAAAACAAAAACAAAACAATTTAGAAAAATTCCAATAAGAACTATACTCTAGCATTTAGCAGCAAATCGCACGTTATTCTGCTGAACAAAGCTCTTCAATTTTTCATTTTCATATTACATACATATACAGGGTGTCCCACGACGATTAAGACAAGCAATATGTCGGAACTGGGCAGTAGTAGCGAACTATAGTTTTGGGGGTGTAAATTAGAGCAAATATAGTATCTTTTCTTATTATTGTGTCACCCAATGAGGTATCTGTTTTTGATCACGTGACGTTCGATTCAAAATTTTTAATGGGACACCCTGTATATTTGTCAGTTTTTTTGTTCCTCCCGATAAAACAATTCCAACAAACTCGCACACTTGGGGTCTAAAATGATTAATTCAAGACCTACAGGTACTTAAAAGGACTGTACCACTACCATTATGAAACACTACCAAAATAATTTAACTGTAGGGGTATATGTTATAATCAATGGTAGTGGTACAGTCCTTTAAGTACCTGTAGCTCTTGAATTAATCATTTTAGACCCCAAGTGTGCGAGTTTGTTGGAATTGTTTTATCGGGAGGAACAAAAAAACTGACAAATATACAGGGTGTCCCATTAAAAATTTTGAATCGAACGTCACGTGATCAAAAACAAATACCTCATTGGGTGACACAATAATAAGAAATGATACTATATTTGCTCTTATTTACACCCCCAAAATTATAGTTCGCTTCTGCTGTCCAGTTCCCATATATTGCTTGTCTTCATTGTCGTGGGACACCCTGTATATGTTACGCCCAATACCCGAATTCGGGCAGTGCCCGAAAAAAATACGCAGAACTAGTTTTGAGCAAGGAATATTTCCCAAACGCGAAATATGAATTTTATACGGCTATTGAGTATTACCAATTAGGCAGAACTAGTTTTACACATCTTGAAATACACAGAACTAGTTTTGCGCAACTTGAAATGCACAGGACTAGTTCTGTATATTTTCTGAATGACAAGCACAAATTCTGCTTCTTCCATTTAATCAGCGCCAGCGACGGACTCAAATAAATATAAAGTTGGAAGAGTTAAAATATATTTTAATGAATACCAATAAATAATAAATTGCAAACTGAGGCTGGTTTAAATGTTTATTTGATTGTCTGAGCATCAAATTGGCTTGTGCTTCCAAAGCTCTTTTTGCGTTTTCATGATTCGTACTTATATTGCAGGAACGTTGGCAAAGAAACCTAACCTAACCTAAACGATAGGTTTTTGCTGGTTTTTGACACACAATGCTTAACGAATGTTCACTTTGATTGTCATTGAATTTACTGAAATTATCAAAAAAAAAGTTTCCCCATTACGTGAAAAAGGTATACTTTTGGGTTATAGTACGTACATGAGAGCTGCTTCCAAAGGTTCAGCTGTAACCATTTTTTGAATATCAATTTTGAGATTCCTGAAGTTAAAAAAATATAATTATGAAGAAAAAGGATGGTTCTAGAGAGATGTCGACTTATTTTTTTGAAATTTCCTAATAGACAGTTATTAAAAAATTGCCAAATGTGACTTTTTTTGACTAAATTCACGGTCTCGTTAATCACCCTGTATAAGCTTATTCTAAAATCTGGTCGACATTTCTTTAGATTGAAGTTGTAAGAAAACGCAAACCACGTTTTTGTGCCAAAAATTAGCAATATACAGTGTCAAAAATGGTTACAGCCAGAGCCTTGCATTGAACAATCGTGCGCCTATTGGGACACTTGATAAAAGCGCCACCGATACAAAAGTATGTAAACTACAGTTTATGAATGAGCTGAAGTTCATTCATTTTTGGAATGAGATGGACATTGTTTGGGCATCGACTAAATTTGTAGTATGGAGGTTTTGGGTGATTTATTCATATACACTGCAGGTCAAAAGTTAAGAACCACTAAAATTTAAATAATTCGCGGGAATTGATTTTGAGCAGTTGTCATTTTCAGGATTACTGAGAAATCTTACGATTTTCAACCAAATTTTCATGTAATTAAAATTTAAATTGCTCTCAGGCCCAGACCGAGAAGTTTAGGGTCTTGGGCTCGCACTTTTTTGCGTCGCGAATAGACATAATTACATTTTTTATTTTGCGACATAAACTGATAAAAATCATATTTTAATTAATATTTATTCATTGCAGCAATCATGTTCCTTAGCGAAGTTCTCCACTTTCACGATTTTCTATGTTCAGCTATAAAGCTGCGTTACAAAATTTTCCTAGTACCTTCGTATAGTAAACTGCTAGATATAAATAGATATCAAACATTTATGAGTTTGCAATGTGTAAACTGAAAATTTGTTTTTTCCTGTCTTCTTACAAGGTGATGTTTATTTAGTAATACAGGGTGGGCCAACAGTGCGTGGATGGAAGATTGTGGGCTTACAAAAATAAATTTTAGAAACCTGTCACTTGATCATGGTAATTTCACTTAAATTTTGACGTTTATACAGGGTGATTCATATCAAACTTACATTTTTTTGAATGGAACCCCCTATATATTATTGCATATTAGACTTCCTTGGTCAATTCTAGTGTGACTTTATGTATCACACATGGAACTTTAAACGAACCATTTAGGCACAAGTCACCATTTTTGGTATAAGCAGGTATTAGAAAAAAATTGAATGTCGCAGCAGTTATAAAACTTAGAAGACCGTGGCTTTGCGGTACGACTAAGCATGAAATGCGTCACCTTAGGTCAGACGGCTAAATTTGAATTCTTTTTGTACTTGGAGAAATCAGTAGATTAATTAAGAAAACTTCAATCACAGATAACTTGATTTTTTCAAATGGGAATGCCTATTTTGGTTTAAAGAATAAAATGTAAAATTTGATTACCTTTCTAACGATATAGCATTCTCGATATCAATCTTTTTTGATTTTCATTTTATTTCAAATTTTCAGTCAAATCGGTGTTTTTCAATTTTCCTGCGTGTAAGCAACCTAGCAGGCCATGAAAAATAAACAGAAGCCCGTGAATATTGAAGAAACCAACTAACTTAGTAGCAAGATGCAAACTAACTAGAGTAAGGAGGCAATATTATGAAAATTCCTTACAACATATTAGCTCTAACCGGATAAAACATCGGCAAGATATCTAATGTCAATGAATAGCTGGGGTATGACAAAAGTGTTTGTTTTTCACAGCCTACTAGCTATTGAGATTTACTAGAGCTTCACAACCTTCCAAAACGATTAAAAATTTTTAAGCAAAAGGAAAACTGCCAGCGATTTTTGCTTACAGTCTAACATGTTTAGAATGAAATTTAATGGGATAAAAAAATTAGTCATTTCCATTTAGTTAAGTCAAAAGTGAAGATCTCTAACTGGACCATTCTGAACATCTATTGAAATAATTGCTAGAATTTTTTAATTACGCTATGTTGTAATTGCGTTTATTTCAGGTAGTTTTCTACAAACTAAATTATGTTTTACAATTCAATCAGACTGCAATTCAAATTCATTTTCCGCGATTTTGCTAATAAGTAGAAGTACCTACTGAAAAATTTGAAGAGTTCCGGTCAGAGGTATCACTACTTTTGACTTACCGAAATGGCTACTTTTTTATAGCAATAAATGTGAAAATTTATTCAGAAGACATAGATATTCTACTGCCAGCAACAATAACTAGTAGTTTTCCTTTGATTAAATATTTTTTTACTGACTTTGGAAATTGACTAATAGCTAGTAGGCTGTGAAAAATGAGCGTTCTTGTTACCGGTTTGTTTCTGCTTAGAGCTAACATGTTGTAAGGAATTTTCATAATCTTGGCTCGTTACTCTAGTTAGTTTGCATCTTTCTACTAAGTTAGTTGGTTTCTTCCATATTAACGGGCTCTTGTTTATTTTTCATGGCCTACTAGGTTGCTTGCACGCAGGAAAATTGAAAAACACCGATTTGACTGAAAATTTGAAATAAAATGAAAACCAAAAAAGACTGATATCGAGAATGCTATATAGAAAGGTAATCAAATTTTACATTTTATTCTTTTAACCAAAATAGGCATTCCCGTTTGAAAAAATCAAGTTATCTGTGATTGAAGTTTCCTTAATTAATCTACTGATTTCTCCAAGTACAAAAAGAATTCAAATTTAGCCGTCTGACCTAAGGTGACGCATTTCATGCTTATTCGTACCGCAAATTCACGGCCTTCTAAGTTTTATAATCGCTGCGATATTCAATTTTTTTCTGATACCTACTTATACCTAAAATGGTGATTTGCGCCTAAACGGTTCGTTTAAAGTTCCATGTATGATACATAAGTCACACTAGAATTGACCAGGGAATCCAAATATGCAATAATATATAGGGGGTTCCATTTAAAAAATGTAAGTTTGATATGACTCACCCTGTATAAACATCAACATTTAAGTGAACATATTTTTACGTTATAGGCCTCAAGGGTCCCTACCATGATCAAGTGACAGATTTTTGAAATATATTTTAGTAAGCCCACAATCTTCCGTCCACGCACTATTGGCCCACCCTGTATAGTATTATAGAAAGTGTCTTACCTATCTTTGCCTTCTCCAGGCAGCGTGACCTCTAATTCTTCTCTCGAGTTGCCTATAGGAAGGGGATCCCTTGTATACAAGTTATTTCGACCGTCGAATACGGGTTTCAAGTTGCCGAATATCTTCCCATACGCCTTCACCATCGTCTCTATGATCTCCCGGTTTACCTGTAAGAAATACGCCATGTTAAGACAGAAAATTAAATTTTCAGGACTCCAAAGTGAGATTTTAGAAAACTGTACTTCCAAAATGACAAGTTCACCCGAGCAAAATATATCGAAGACTGAATCACAACAATACGATGCTGATATTTATAAGGTACGTGCAATTTGCTGATTCAGCGACTGCCCTCTGTGCGGATGCGGCTGAATCGATGACTGTAAATATGGCCATTAAAGAGATTAAAAAGATACCACCTTCAAAGCCAACAATAAATACAGAGTGAACCTAAAGTATCATCATCATAGTCATGTCTTAACAGACATGTTGTGAACTCGTAAAATGCATTTACACACTTTACGAGTTTCTCTTGGGATATCTTTAAGATCTTTAATGCAGTAGTTTCCCATTTGCTTTCTGCATCCTTATGCCGTTGAACAGATGATATCTACTGGTTCATCCGCCTTTAGGGGCAATTTCTCACCCCAAGGACAACAAGGTGTCCTGACTCTTCTCAACTCGTCCACCCGAAGCTGTTGGTTGAGAAGAGTTACTGCTTATACCGACAGTAGTTCGGTGTTCCTTTTTGTCGCCTTTTAACACGCAGGATATACGATGGGAGATATTGTAACCCGCCCCCACACGGGCAATACCTGTTTCATCCCAAATTGAGAGTAAATGTTAAATTTTCGAGATAGAAGAAAATAATTGAGGCATTCTATACTTTAAGATTTGCTGACGATACAACCCTTATTGCTGCTTCTCAGGAAGAACTAGTAGCTCTATTGAACGTTTTAGAACAACACAGTGCAGCATATGGTCTTGGTATTACGCTGATACCAGTTTATTATTTTCCCATAGCATGAAGCTTTAGTCTAAGATCCCTTGCAACCAAATAATTGCCACCCCCCCCCTAAAAGTGTCTTATGCCGCTAGGTCTTTCCTTCACAGGTCAATGGACAGCCTATTATCGATACTACAAACTTCTCAGTTTGATTATTGCTACGCTGCCACTGACAAGATTTTTAACAAACATACGCGTTTTCCATTCTCACCACGGTAACAATATACTGTGTCAAAATTTCATTAGAATCAATTTAATAGTGTCCACGTTACAAAATACAAAACGATTTAGACCAATAAATTCTCGTATAGTATACAGAAAATTCTAAGTCCCTTAGTTTCTGTAATAAGCTAGGCAATGTTGTCGCTAGATCTTCCTTCACAGGTTAGTGGACAGCCTATTATGAGTACAAGAATTTTTTTAATTTTTCAACCCCCAACCCCCCAACCACCCCAATTTCACCCCCACCCAAAACAAAACGCAGAAAATGATCAGGAACCTCTAAAACGCTTAAAAACGAAGTTTGAGCTGTTTTTATATTTATAGTTTTTTTATTATATCTGCGCCGCCACTGGCACGATTTATCAAAACCATACGCGTTTTCCATCTTCGCCATGGTAGTAATGCCGTTTCAAAATTTCATTAAAATCAATTCAACAGTTTCCTCTTTACAACGATCTGACGCAATACTCTCGAATGTTTACATCAAAAAAAATCTAAGTCCTTTGCTTTCTGTAATAGGCAATGTTCATATGGACCTAAAAAAGTTATTTATGTCGCCAGGTCTTCCTTCACAGGTCAGTGGACAGTCTATTATGAAAGCAACACATTTTTCAATTTTACAACCCCCCCACCCCCCAACCACCCCAATTTCACCCCCACCCAAAAAAAGTAGAAAATGATCAGGGACCCCTAAAACGCCTAAAAACGAAGTTTTAGCAATATTTAATTTTTTTTGTTTTTTGCTAATTACTCCGCCGCCTATGCACCTATTTTCAAAATTATAGGAACATTACCTACTACGACCCCACAGCATACCACTGCCCAAATTTCATCAGAATCCATGCAGCGGTTACTGAGATTACGAGGGTAGAAAAACGCGACAGACAGACAGACAGACAGACAGACAGACAGACCGACAGACAGACAGACCGACGGAAATGAGTGACGTGGATTTTTGTTATGTACACATCATAAAACGCCCAAAAAACGTATTATCTCAAAATCGAAAATTTTCGCGATCACAATACTCCCCTCACCTATCGGTGTGAGAAGTAAAAAGTGTCACAGAACTTTTTGATAACGTTCTTTTGACATTTATACACGACAGAATTCGCATTTTAGTAACAATCACAAACTATTGGTTACACATGAAAAATGTAGACACCAAAATTGTGAAGAATTTTGTTGTCTCCAAAAACCAACTCAAACCTCGTTTTTAGGGGTTCCTGATCATTTTCTACTTTATTTTATGAGGGGGTGGAGTTGAAATGGTTGGGGGTAAGAAAACTGAGAAGTTTGTTATATAAATAATAATTAAACTGGTATCACCATAATGTGAGGCAAGTCGCTTGACTCCATTTTCTCCATCATGACGTTTCAAAAAAATCAAAATAATCCACTCACCTTTCTGGGACACTTATCCGGCTGTATGTTGACGTCGTAATGGTGCACGAACCCCCTGGGCATGGTGATCTGGAAGTGGTTGGCCTTCAAGCCTATGGGTCTGCCCTCCCTGCCTAGGTTCGGCCGTCGGGGGCACTGGAACACGGGAGGCTCGACGGGTGGGGACACGGCCCCCGCGGCTCCGGGGGTGGCTGCTCCGGCGCCCCCCGGGACCGCCCCTGGGGCCCCGACCCCTACTCCGGCACCTCCCACCGGCGCCACCGCTGATTGCCCGGGCAGCGCCACCGCCGTCGATGTGGGCAGGGACGTACCCGATGGACCCGCTGCAAGGTTAGGATTCGAATTAGTAACATTGATGTGGAAGGCATAATTGATACGCTAATTGCCAATTACTAACTACAGAGTAGTATGTCTAATGCTCTGAGATAGGAACCTGAAGAAAAATAATAGATATCAGGTATCAATTCAATACTCTCAATATCTAGGCTGTATTCAGAATCGTCTCTTGATGGAGGTCCCTTTGAAGAACATTCAAGGAAACTGTGTACTACATTATTTTGTTCTGTTTTATATTTTAGTATCCATTTGTATGATTTCTGCTACACGACTTGGCAACCTTGGTGAAATCAGGGAGTGATCCCACATGCCCGGTTTGTGCAGGTCACGAAATTTGTGCTTCAGGGTAATACAGTTATTTAACGTGAAAAGCTAGTGTTAATCCACCAAAATCTCCAACAAATAGTGAACAATCATCAACAGAATCCTTGAGGGAACCTCAAGTGTGTCCTTCCTTGTGTATCTGTTTCCTAGATTATCATATTTCGAATATGTCAATTTGTTATTCCTATGCTCGAATATGTCAATTTGTTATTCCTATGCTCGAATATGTCAATTTGTTATTCCTATGCCTACCCATTTTGGTGTTTTCTGTTGTCTCTTTTTGTTTTGTGCCAGTATTTTCCAGCTAACCATGGCCAACTCTACTCACTAGGCCGGAGCATTGAAATATGGCAACACTGAATCGGGGACTGAGTTTTTATTTGTTGTTAAGACACTAGTGTAATCTTCCACAGCAAAAAAGGAGATTGGAAGGTGATTTTTAATGTGTTTCTAATTATTTGCCTGCATAAACGAAACTATAAAGATAAAAAGATGCCTGCAAAGTGTGTAGTACCAGGTAGCAATAGCAATTGGGGCTTCCAAATAAGGACTTACCAACATAACCTTCCAGAGTAACAACGAAAAGTGGAAGGTGATTTTTAATGTGTTTCTAATTATTTACCTGCATAAACGAAACTATAAAGATAAAAAGATGCCTGCAAAGTGTGTAGTACCAGGTTGCACTAGCAATTGTGCTTCCAATCAAGGACATACCAACATAACCTGACAGAGTAACAACGAAGAGTGGAAGGTGATTTTTAATGTGTTTCTAATTATTTACCAGCACAAACGAAACTATTAAGATAAAAAGATGCCTGCAAAGTGTGTAGTACCAGGTTGCACTAGCAATTGTGCTTCCAATAAAGGACATAAACAGAAGTGGGTGAAATGTATTCCTCGTAAGGGCTGGTTATATTAATAAGAATAAAGACAATAATTTACAAACATTTCAAAGGATAAGACCTATTTTAAAGCACAATGTGGTACCTACAATGTTTTCTGGACCTCCCAAATATCACAGAAAAATACAGTTAATAGAACTCATCTGGGCATGCATCTGGGCATACCTACGAAAAGATATGATAGTGAAAGGGAATCAAGACCAGCAAGAATGGCTTCACAGTGACCTAATAGTGAGTTTTTCTAGCTCAAGTGACAATTTACAAAGTAAACTGAGTGTTAATTTAAGTGGAAGTGGCAGCAGGAAACAGGTTGTGTTTATTTTTATTTTGTAGTGTTTGACTACGATGAACCAGACATCAGATTAAGTGGTATTAGTAATAGTAGATCTAAAAAGTATGTTTCTTAAATTATTAACTGAGATGAACTCAAATACATATAAAATGTAATAATTATTCTGAAACTATAGGCCCACTATTTGACAGCTAAGCCACGTTGCCACATCTAAGGCTCCGGCCTAGTGTAGAGTCGGCCATGAGCTAACATATTTTTTTGTGATGAAAATTTCACCAACTAACTATTTGCAAATTTTTAACATCATTAAAATACCCCGAATTTTTGTTTTTGAGATATGAAAAACTAATCTACAAGAAACTGTAAATTCTTAGCATTACCCATGAGAATTTGATGTAACCTCCTTGACCATTATCTTTTAACCTATCTGAGAAATATTGACTTCGAAGATGTCAATGCTGGAAAACATACTGTTGACAAATTGATTAAGGGTCATATTCATAGTCAATACTTAAGGGCCCCTTAAGGGCCTTAAGTAAGGTTTTGTGCAGGGCTTCGCCAAGTGTTTCTGCCGCCAGTGTGCAAATGATAAGTGGCCGCCCCCTATAATCTCAAGCACAATGAGAGACGGTAATAAAATTTCAGAGACATTCACTTTTAAGTTTTGTTAAAAATTTAATATTTTTTACACAAATACCACATAAATAAAAATCCTTGAAGCTAAGCAACAAAAAAACGAAACATAATTACGTACTTTAACCTTAAAAACAAAAACTTCTAGAAAATAAAATTAAATATTTTAAAAACCTTAAGTTGCATCACGAGTTTTAGTTAGGTTATATTCTTTCACTGTCACCCTGGTTTCCCTCAAAATGGATTCTGATAGTGAAATAACACATAAATAAAGCAAAAACCTGATTGTTGGAGTGTTCATCATCATCATCATCATAGTCACAATGTCTTAACAGACATGTTGTGAACTTGTAAAATGCATTTACACATTTTACGAGTTTCTCTTGGGATATCTTTAAGATCTTTAATGCAGTAGTTATTTTTCTGCATCCTCATGCCATTGACCAGATGGTATCTACTGGTTCATCCGCCTTTAGGGGCAATTTCTCACCCCAAGGACAAGAAGGTGTCCTGACTCTTCTCAACTCGTCCATCCAAAGCTGTTGGCTGAGAAGAGGTTACTGGTTATACCAACAGTAGTTTGGTTCCTTTTAGTCGCCTTTTACGACACGCAGGATATATGATGGGAGATATTGTAACCCGCCCCCACATGGGGGAGTTGGAGTGTTAATATCAGAAAGATATGTGGAGTTGGAGTGGTTGGAATGTTAATATCAGAAAAATAGGTTTTTTGTAGTTTGAAAATAAAACTCGTCCATGTCCAAATTTTTGTTATATATTTTTTTTTTGTAGTATTTTGTGAAGATTTAATGGCGTGTCCTTTCAGTTTTGGTATCTAAAATATCATATATTTGATGTTAGAAAAGTTGGAAAATATGATAAATAACAAAAAAAATATGGAATCATTGATTTTGTTAATTTTCCACAATTCTTTCTGTTGGACTTAGGCCCTTCTCATTATCATATAATCAATTTCAATTAAGATCTGCTAAACTGAATAAAACTTTTTTGAGTGGATTTTGCCTCCAATATTAGAATCTACTGTAGAAACTAAAAAGTTTTAAAATTTGAATGTCAAATCAAAATGATACAGAGAAAAAAATAGCCATCTCAATTGAATTTGTGCCAATTTTGAAAGTGCTAATCTCTATTCTAGATACTAAAAACACCGGAACAAAATCAATAAGGAAAGTCTAGCCCTAGAAGACTTCCAGGGCAATGACCTTTTCAAAGTTCACTGCAAGCAATATGCATCCCTAAGTGCATCTATGTAAAGATACTCCCAAATCCCTTTTTGCTATTAGAAAAACTAAAACGACATTGATAAGCATCACAATAGGAACATACAATGCTAAAAAAAAACAATATCATGGAATATGTTTGAAAGATAATACAGGTATCAGTCATGATACAAATTCTACAATTTTATTACAATAGTAAGTGGATGTTGCAGTTAAGTTATTGCATTTCGTAATTTCGTAATTGCATATCAAATATAAAAACGCAACGCTAGAATAACTGCACATGGCAACAGCTTATAAAAAATTCTTGGCTTGGTATTGTATGCCAATTTTGTACTGGGTGATTTAATGGATGTTTCCAAGAAAAAGCTTTAAACTTAATACTTCTACTGAAAGCTTCTGATATTAGCATCCAGAAAAATACTGCCGTAATTCAGGCAGTATCTAGAAGAACAACAAAAATTCAATGACCTTATTTCTCAAATGGTTAAATATCCTGCTTAGGTTAAGTATACAAACATCAAAAAATTGAGCTTGCTAAGCTACTAGGACATTTTTTCATAAGAAAATCCACAATGACTCATGAAAGGCTAATAGAATCCCCCATTTTCCTCCTAGGAAAATGCGCGGAAATTACGGAAAATCCCAAAACAAAAGAGTCCTGGATATGCTAGACCTCGTTTTGACAACAGTGCCTTCCTTTAAATCCTAACTTCCCAACTATATCAAAAAATGAAAAACTGCTTACGGCCACCAGTTCCTGGATACATTTTATCGATTTCCTTAAATTATATCACCGCACAAGCACACAAGCACACCACTAATATTAAATATTGGAATAAATTGTTTATCTAGTTACAAAAGACGGCGGCCATTTGCAATGGTGACGTCACAGCGCGGAACGAGGCGACTGGGATGCGACATGCGACGCTATCTCCGTCCTCTTTCATAGCGTGCAAGCAATCGTGAGATAAAGTGGGATAGGAAAATAGATAAATTAGACATTAGACATAGGCGGGTTAGAGTAGTTTTGAAAAGGGGTTCCAAACTGGATGATTTGTCACCGTCAGAGGACACAGTTAAGTTACAAAAGTTTCCACTTCCAGACTGAACCCTAGACTGATTTGCGTTAAACACCATGACTGCACGGACATCCTTGGACACTATGACGACTGAGACTACCGTTAGCACTAGATCTAGAATGCTGATATAAACGCATCATCGGACGTAGATAGTCGATAGCCTTTAACAGGTTGAAGAGAGAAGACGTTTTTTGTCCAGTGGTGATTTCAAAACCGTGACAGCGACCAAAAATTGTAGCTGGGCGACTTTTGGCTAGTTCTAATTTGCTTTTCATTGGTTTTTCCCCATGGTTTTCCCCTCAGAAATAAGGGCTAGACGTGACCCTTCATCCTTCATCCAGCAGGCGAGTAAAATTGGTCGACCCTCGTTAGTGAGTTAATGTACCTCATTTACCTATTTCTTGCTGCGCTTGCTCAAAATATCGATAGTGACAAAATTCGCTGTTACTGTCTCAAAATAAAAGCAAATGAAAAGCTGGAGTTTATTGGCAATTAGCAAATGAACCTTGGAAGTTTTTTAATGATGAGCCTCTCACAAAGGCTGAAAGTCTATGGCGATGTAGAAGCGTTACGAGAGGATAAGTGTCTGTGCACGTTAGATTTGAAACGCTGATGGTTGTAGCCGTTGGGAAACAAATTCCCTGACAGTGACAGCTACATCCATGACATCATGTACGGAATAGAACACCATTCAAATGTCTGCCTCGGGCTCCCTGGCGGTGCTTCAAGCGGTCGGTCCCATTTCGGAGGACATTTTGGAGCATTTGCGGCGTTATGTTGATGGCTATTCGAATATTGTTTTCGAGGGCATCCAAAGTGGCTGATTTGTTGGAGTAGACCAACGATTTGACGTACCCCCAAAGAAAATAATCGAGAGGTGTCAAATCACACGATCGCGGTGGCCAATCAATGAATGATCGTCTAGTGATGATCCAGTCTCCAAACTTCTGTCAAACAACTTCGAGCGTTGCGACGCTTGTGTGGCTCGTGGCTCCATCCTGTGGGAACGACATGTCGGTAATATCGATGTAGTCGATATCTGGCCACAAAAATGTTTCCAACATCGCTCGATAGCGATGGTTGTAAGGTCATTTCGAAAGAAATAAGGACCGATGATTCCGCCATGCCACAATCCGCACCACACATTCAATTCTTTCGGATACTGGACCACTTCTTCGGTCATTTGTGGATTGTTCACAGCCAGTAATGACAATTTTGCATCCAGTTAACACAGCCACTGAGGTAAAAAATGGCTTCGTCTGAGAAGATGATTTTTGGGCCAAAAAGAGGATCTTCATCCAACATTTGTAGCGCCCAATTTGCGAACTCAAGGCGACAGCCTATGGTCGTCCGGTTTCAATTGTTGCGTTAGCACGATCTTATGCACGTGCAGTCTCAAATTCAAACGCAAAATTCGTCGAGTTGTCTCTTGGGAGAGGCCCAATTCCGCGGCTCGGCGTCGATATAACAAATTTGGGTCGTCGTGAAGACTGGCCGCTACGGTGGCGATATTTTCTTCATGTCGACCAGTTCGCATTCGGGTTGGTTTCTTTAGGTCCAATAGAGTGTACTCACGCTCAAACTTTTTCACGATGCGACGAATTGCCTGCTCACTGAAGCCACAACGAAATGCGCGTTGCGTATTTACAATTGAGCGGGAACTTCAGGAATACTTTGTTATAATTTCCAAACGATCGACAAGCGTGAAACGATCCATGATGAATTGTCAAACCTTACTGAATATTTTGACTGCTGGATGACGTTTGTACCTTTAACAATTGTCTAGATAGCCCTATTAGAAAACCTATCACTTCTATTGGGGTACCCTATAAAACAGGAACAGGCAGCCACTCCAAGCTGTGAAGATCCTTTGTGAGGTTAGGCGTATCGATTAGTCTAATAATTTCTCTTTCCTGGATGGTGTCCAGAAGCTTTAGAGAGTGCTTCGGAGCGCATCCCCACGCATGGGAGCAATACTCCAACGATGGTCGGATATGTGCCTTGTAGAGCAGCAGTAGTAACAAAACTCCAAGCTCCAAGCTTCTGGGTTCGGCAATCGGGGGTGCACAGCACAGCCGCCACCACTTCTAATCAGGGGTATATAAGTACGGTCTCAGTTTCTTGGAACACAGTAATGCGACGTACCGTGTCCAGGGGCGGCGCGTGGCTCGAAAAAATGGGGGGGGGGCAAAAACTAGGGTGTCCCTGAATTTCCTTGACACGTGATATTTTCGTAACAAAAAAATGTCCAAACGAAGACTGAGTGGAGTATTTGAAAATACTACACGGTATATCATAAGAATGTCAAGTAATGTCAATATTCGAAATTGTCAGTCAGAGCGAAATGTAGGATTTATTATATTACGAGTGACCGAATGCATGCAAGACTCCATAAACCAAATGTCTGGGTACCATGATCGCCAGGCAGGTGAGGGTAACATCGACGTAGAAGAGATGTAAAGCTGGAGAACTGAAGACCGCTGCTGAAGACCTGCTAGATCTGTCACGAAGTGTAAAAAATTTAATGTTTCATTATTATCAGCCAATACCTTTATACAAGTTATTACTTTCAAAGGTGGCCTTTATTTGTACTGGTACTTGTATGAATAAAATAATAATAATGCGTTCAAAACATTTTTTTGTACTTCAGCCGTTCAAACTCACCCCCAACTTTGCTTTTTCAAATAGCACCTCATAGTTTTTCCTACACAAATTAAGTCGCTATTTTATTCAAAATCTTGTGGTACCTTTGATTTCATACAAAAGCTATTTTTTTTTCTTAACTTCTTATGCACAAAATAAAAAAAATAAATGAAATAAGGATTTGTTTGAGGCGTAATTTTTTCTCAAGAAAAATATATAAAAAAGAAAAATAAGTAGGCCTTTCAAGGGTACCGAATGACCAACCATACCGTGCTTTCGAAACATTTTTTTTACTTTAACTCCTAAAACTTACCCTCTACTTATTTTTCAAATAACACCCCACATCTTTTCATACATTAATGAGGTCATTATTTTGTAGTGCCTTTGACTTCATAATTTTTTTGTCTTTATATGTATGCCTATACAAATAATTTTCTTTTTCGTAAAGTTATTAACCTAAGATGAATAAAATGAGCATTTGTTTGAGGCATACTATTTTCGTAATAAAAAAGCATAAAAAAGACATTAAATGTAAATTAAATTTTGTTTTCGAAAGCACGTTTTATAGATTATTCCGTATATACCCTTAAAAACCCAATTAGTTTTGTTTTAATCCGTTATTTTGGCCTCAAGCAAGTTCTTGTTTTATCTATGTTATGCTTACGAAAAAAATAAGTTTGCGTATTTGGTGTTATTTGGAAAACGAAAGTTGGGGGTGAGTTTTAAGGGTTGAAGTACAAACAGAAGGTTTTAAAAGCATGGTATGATAGATTCCATAGTATAGTACTCGATCGTGTGATTTGTATTGGCCAAACCTTTGGCGGTACGTACCGTACTATTTTGAAAGAAAGAGAAAGGAAAAAGAGCTGAGCAGAGAGGACGAAATGATAAGAATAAAAGATGCAGAGTGCTGGAAACTGTAATAATAAAAAAATAGTTATGTGTGTATACAATAAAATTTAATAATACATATAATAAGTTTAATACAAGGAAACACACAAAAAAATAATTTCCTATTGATTTATTTTAACTCTTCATAAAAAGTAGGGGGGCCTCGGTCCCCCCATACCCCCCCCCCCCCCCGACGTGCCGCCGCTGACCGTGTCGACGCTGGCCGAACAGCCCAAGAATCAACAGTTCACTCATTCTGCTGCCCGAGCCCCGAACCTATCATAGGAAACGCCACTGGGCATTCCACCTCCATTGTACCATTGTCCAGTTTTCCGCTGTCATGCTGTCAACAAAGGGAGCTCGAAGCTCTTCACTCACTTGCGCATTTTATGATAGTTAGAGTTACCTATGACCATCCAGGTCCTAATTTATGAAAAGAGTGGCAAAATAGTCAGGCGGACATAAGTAAAACGGCAACACAAAAAAGAAATTTATAGCATGCTTGCCCTATTTCCTTTATCGATATTTTTGGAGGGACAGCTCTGATTAATCAACGACATACGTCATTAAAAGCGTCCAGCCCAGGTGCATCTACATAGGCAACGCTGCATTCTTCTGACGGCAGGGAAGGAGGCACTCAACTTTTTTGAAGGGTAAGGTGAACAGCAACAGATTTTACCACTCAGTCCATTTCAAGTAAGGGGATAACACTGACGTCATACAATTGATGACGTACCGGCGCGGCGTAGACAAGATGGCAGATTAAATTGCTAACAGTCAGAGAAGTATTTGAATAATCATTATCATCATCTCCGTAGTCACAATATCTTAACAGCATGTTGTGAATTCATAAAATGCATTAAGTCGGAGCTAGAGTATTGCCGACACGAATATTATCAATAGTTTTGAGAACTGTAGCTCGCCATCGTTCGCGATTTACGGCAGTTTAGTGGCGTTATTGATACTCGTGTCCAGCAACTGTTTCGTCGTATCCACCCAGCGTGTAGGGGAACGGCCACGGTGCCGCCCACTCGGGGCATGACCCTGAATTACAAGTTTCTCCATATTATCGCTTCTGTGTATATGTCCGAAGAATATAAGCATTCTCGTCGACACAATGGAGGATAGTCTCTTTGGATTACCGAGCTCATCCAGTATGGAAACATTAGTTCGATGGGCGGTATAAGGAAGTCTCAGCATTCTCCTCCACGTCCACATTTCAAAAGCATCTATGCGAGCTCAATCTGCCTTTTTAACAGTCCAAGTTTCCGAGGCATACAAAAATATGGAGAACACAAGAGACACACTTGCCTGTTGAATGCGCCGTCGAATCTTTTTCACAGCTACCTGAATTGTCGATCAAAGAACCGAGGTACACAAAACTTTGAACTACTTACTTCAAAACGACCCATTGACAGTATTGACTTTATTTCTCGATGATTATCATCCTCTCGATACGATACAACCCTTATTGCTGCTTCTCAGGAAGAACTAGTAGCTCTATTGAACGTTTTAGAACAACACAGTGCAGCATAAGGCCTTGGGATTAACTACAACAAGACCAAGGTTACGATCGTAGATAGAGAGCATGACAATCATCGAGAAATAAAGTCAATAGGCCGTTGTGAGGTAGTTCAAAGTTTTGTGTACCTCGGTTCTTTGATCGACAATTCAGGTAGCTGTGAGAATGAGATTCAACGGCGCATTCAACAGGCACGGGTGCCATGACAAAGCTTACTAAAATATGGCTTGACCATAACATCACTAAAGCTATCAAAATGTCGCTGGTTCAGTCTCTTGCGTTTTCCATATGCTTGTGAAATGTGGACGTGGAGGAGAATGCTGAGAGTTCCTTATACCGCCCATCGAACTAATGTTTCCATACTGTCGATGAGAATACTTACATTCTTCGGACACATTCACAGAAGCGATAATATGGAGAAACTTGTAGTTTGGGGTCATGCCCCGAGTGGGCGGCGCCGTGGCCATTCCCCTACACGCTGGGTGGATACGACGAAACAGTTGCTGGATATGAGTATCAGGAGCGCCACTAAACTGACAGTAAATCGCGAGCGATGGCGAGCTACAGTGCTCACAAGTATTGATAATATTCGTGTCGGCAATACTCTAGCTCCGACTTAATGCATTTTACGAGTCCACAACATGTCTGTTAAGACATTGTGACACATAACCTAACTTCCTTTAAACCGTAAATGAAGCGAGTGCGATTATTTTTTAAAGGGTAGTTTCGGAGTATGGAGATTGTGTATTAAATGTACAGCTAAATACCTTGAAAAAGTGAATTTTACAACTCACCGTTGGGGTTGCTTTGCATGGCGGGATGGGGCGGCTGCTGTTGCGCCGAGTGCGGGGGGGCGGTCAGGTGGCCGCCACCCCCAGGTTGGGAGCGGTGTCCTAGCAGGCTGAGCGTGGTCAAGTCGGGCATCAGCACGGGGGAGATGCCCGGCCCTGCCCCCGCAGCTGCGGCCGTCTGCATCCTTGTCGCTCCTCACTTCGCTTTACTGCTCATCTGGAAACGGAGAAAGTCCATTTTTTTAATTATTATTTAATTTTTTTTATTTTTTATTTTTTTTAATTAATAATTTTTTTATTTTATTTTTTATTATTAATTTTTTATTTTATTTTTTTCATTTATTTTATTATTTTATTTTATTTATTTTTTATTTTTATTATTATTATTATTTTAAAAGACTAGTCTTATATCGTGCATGAAGACAATAAAGAAATAATACAAATACAATACAACGAAATTAGTCGAGATTTAGGATTTTAATTCAAGAGGCTTTCTAACGTAAACGTGTCTATTATAAAATGTTGTAAATGGTATCAGCAAAACTGTAATATTTTTGGTAGCAGGTTCGACATTTTGCTTCCCATACGGATAGGTGAGAGGAGCAAAGGCGGATTCAGGGGGGGGGGGGCACGTGCCCCCCCAGAAATCCCATACCACTCACTCGCACATTGTATCTTCAAAAAAGTGTGCATCCATTTTTTCAATACCTATTGATTTGTCTAAAAATATTACAATTATAACAAAAGTCGACTCATAAAAAGGAAGGAAAGGTGGAATAGGATTCAGTATTTGTATTTATTAACGTCTTCTTAATTCAGTATTTCCTAATTTATACTTTTTGTTAGATTTATGAAAATTCAGCTTGCATTAGCGTGTATTTATGCTTGCTTGTAAATAAAGCATACTTTGTATATCGATAGACTTATACTATTGTATCTCTAAAATATTTGTTGAATATAAAACTCTTTTAAGTTAAACGAACCATCATTTGCATAATATTTAGAAAAGCGCATTTTAAATGAAATAAGAGTTCGAAAATACTGTACATCCTTACAATGTTATTCCGTAACCTCCGATATACTAATTCTAAAATAATTAAAAGATCACTCTTTATGTTTATAATACTTTAGAATAATGACTTTTCCCTTATACCCCCGACCCTGTTAATGGTGCCCCCTCCTATAAAAAATCCTGCATCCGCCCTTGGAGGAGAGTATTGTGATCGTGAAAATTTTCGATTTTGAGATAACACGTATTATATCTATGCATAACGAAAATCCATGGAACTCATGTCCGTCTGTAGGCGTTTTTCTCCCCTCCTAATCTCAGTAACCGCTACAGCGATATGTTGTAGGGTCGTAGTAGGTAATGCTGCTGTAATTTTGAAATCGGTGCATGGGGGACGGAGTAATGAGCAAAAAACAAAAATTTTCAAATATTCCTCAAACTTCGTTTTTAGGCGTTTTGGGGGTCCCTGATCATTCAGTATCAAGTGCCTCGACTACGACTGAAACCGAAATTTGAACAAACTTAAAGTTTTCTTTGTAGCGTTTTGATGTTTATTTCGCCGCCACTGAAGTGCTTCTCATTACTCTCATTCTTTGAATGCAGGCGAGAGCATGTTCGGCTAGGTTAGGGATGGGACATCGAAAGAAAACATCGATGTTGGACATCGATATCAACATCGATGGTCTGCCATCGATAACTACGATATATCGTATTCAAAACATCAATGTTTGAACATCGCAAAAAACATCGATATATTCGGGTATTGGTGTTCTTCAATTTAAATGTTAGAAATAAATAGTGATATGTATTTTACTACTGAGTATTTCAAATTTCACAGCATAGTAAACAGGAAATAATAAAGGCCAGAAACTAGCTAAACTAACAAATTTTATTAAATTTTAATAAAAAAATAAAACTAAGTTTTGGTTGTCTATTTCCTTTTTCAAATTGCTTTGCAACTTTAGCGAATTTGAGAAGATGAAATCAACCAATGTCAAATGTCATCTCAAATCAATTTGAAATAGGACAAACAAAAAACAATTCACATAGAAGACTCCATTGTGAGGATGTGAGCCGAGGTTTTTATCAACTTGCCAAATCTAGTACCTTGTGATTATACCCCCCTCCCATAAATTTGTAATGACGTCAATCAGTCACCATCGCGTCGGTATTGTTTTGGTACAGAATAGTAGTAACTAGTTCACTGGAAGGAAGTAGAATGCACACCTCTACAAAGGAACCCAAAGCGCCTTCAATTGGTATTTTAAATCATGGGGCAAAACCGAAGACCAGAAAACTGCAGACTCGCTAAATTTACTTTTTTGTATATTTTCAATTTGTAATTGAAACTTTTAAGAAAACATCGATGCAAATTTTTAAAAACATCGATGTTTTCATCGATGGTTAAGTTAACAACATCGATGGCAAAAACATCGATCATCGGACGTGAAACATCGATGTTTTCCAAACATGATGATGATTACCGCCCACCCCTAGGCTAGGAATCTAAAAGGGGTGATACACGTACAATCTTTAAGTACGCGGTTTTTAAGTTCGCGAACTTACTCGGCTCGACGTCGGTGACACACGTGAAGCTGAAATGACTCATTTTGATACTTTTCCTAAATAAACAAAACTTTTAACAAACGCCAAACACAACAAGCGTTGCGCATCGATGGCCTACCAAAACAAAGTGGTGGCTCGCGGCTCGCAGTACGAGCTGAGACAAGCTACGAGCAACATTTCAAACCAGTTGGCTCGCCGGCGGTTTGCGCGACGGTTTTAAAGTACGTGTACTTACGGTGACATACAGGCGAAAAAGGTCGTCGAGCCATAAGTACGCGTACTTGCTCGTACGTGTATCACCCCTTTAAGAGTTACCCACTTTCTACCTCCTTATTACCTTAATTTTAAATGCATAATGTTAATACGTACTCTGAAATCAGATTAGTGCTTTTGAAGTTATGGAGGGGCCATGGAATCCTCGCTTTTTATTATTACTCCTCCGCCACTGGACAGACTTTCACACTCTAGAAGTCTCTAAAACTCATATAATTTCCTACCTGCCTCTCTAACATCTTGTAATGCTCACTAATTCCTGGTAATGCTTACTAATGTTCAGTAATTCCTGTATAATGTCCACGATTTGCACCCATCGACGATAAATAAGGACCCACCCCTTAGATTTATTTGTCATCTTCGGCATATTATGCTACATCAGGTTTTTCCTTAAAATATCAGAAAAGGTTGAAATAATCGAATAATATACATCCATTTAGAAATAATACAAACTTGGTGATCTGAGACTTTAGGACCAACCCTGCATGTAACAAATTTTTACTGCTCAGTAGGCAGTTGAAAAACCCTAAAACCAGGCCTAAAACCCTGTGTTTAAAACTGGTTTCTATTATAAAATGAATATTTTACCTATAATAATCGACCGTTTTCAACTTCTCTAAAATCTTATAGATAATTTTTCAGTCACAGCACATACAATTTCCAATCAAGATACCGTTTTGATCTCGAAATTTTTGTCAGAGAATTTGGTAATCCTTACCCGAAAAAACTATTAAAATAGATTTCATATTCACTCACGAACTATATTTTGACACTTGGAACCATTTTGACACTATCTGCTCTGTTTTCCTATCAAAATTTTCCTTTTCTGTATGAAGGCTGAACCCCACAACTATAGAAAAAAGTGGTTCCATTAAACGCATGTCAATTGATATCACGTTTGCTAATAAATATCTTTCCTTGCAATATACACTTCACCGATCGCGACGATATATTTACAATATATACTCAATAACATTAGAAGTGTTCGTCTAATTTCTTGAACCCATTTCTTTATGCTTAGCCTCCCGCAAAGGCTGAAAGCCTATGGCGCTGTAGAAGCGCTACGAGAGTATAAGTGTCGGTGCACGTTACATTTGAAACGCTGCAGGTTGTAGCCGCCGGGAAACAAATTCCCGGCAGCTCATTCCACAGCGTCGAAGTTCTTCAGAAGAAGGAATGCTGGAGGAGACTGGTTCGGGGAGTATAGGGACCTAGACATGGTAAGGATGAGCTCGCAGAACCTCTCTAGTGTTTCTCATTCGGACGGTCTCCGGTGTTATCTGGGAGAGCTCATTCAAATCTTCCGTGATAGAATCTATAAAAAAGGGCCAGCCACCCTTCTCCGATGTCTGTGGAGGTCCTTTGTGAGGTTAGGCGTATCGATTAGTCTAATCGCTCTTTTCTGGATAGTGTCCAGAAGCTTTAGAGAGTGCTTCGGAGCGCATCCCCACACATGGGAGCAATACTCCAGCGATGGTCGCATCTGTGCCTTGTAGAGCAGCAGTAGTTGCTCTGGTGTATACAGCTTACCACAGCGGAACAAAACTCCAAGTTTCTGGGATGCCGTTTCAGCAATACTGACGACGTGGTCGTGTCAGGACATGTTATTGTTGATCCCCAAAAGCTTAACGGAAGGAAGGACATTTGAAGACTTTTAAGACTGAATTCTTAAAGTTAAAGCTAATACTCAACGTTTTTCAATTTATATCTTTACTTATACGATATAATGTTCATCTTCATATGACGTTTCAGCCCTGAAGAAGGAGTAAAATAAACGCTGAAACGTCGGCTTTTTGAGTAAAAAAACCTCTGCTGTACCAGTATTTTTATCCTAAAATCTGAAGAACCTTTTCTACGGAATAGTATTAATAAACTGGGATAGGATTGACTTTATACTGTATTAATACTTATTATTCATTATAAATGCCTCAAAAAATTACCCCCCCCCCCCCCCAGTTTTTCACAATCGGACTAGTGTTTCTCCGATTTTTCGTTCTATATTGTTTTAAGCTTAAATTATTTTAACTTTTAGTCCAATGTTCCTTAAAAGCATATTTTTTGTTTTTTTAAACTGTATATATTAATATTTTATATGATGAATCATGAATCATTATCATTCCTGCATAAAGCTAGCGACTTTCCTGAACAATTTCACAAAAATATCAACTCCCCGACAGTTGTCTGTCTCGCTTTTTTAAGCTCTCGTCGCTACGCTTCTGTGAACTGTGAAATATTAAGAAGCAAAGTTGGCGCGTTCTAAGGTTCGGCCGGACCTCTGAATCCAAAGGAGAGTTACAAGCTCACAAACAAACAAACAGGTGAAGCTAATAAAGGCGCGTTAAAAAGAAGGCCGTTTCCTGCGAGCTTGGGACCACAAGATTTAATCCTTAGTGACAGTTGACAGAAAGGTGTATTCAATGTAACAGAAATTACTTTGAAAAAATGGAATAAGTACAGCTGTATTGCAAAACTTTGTATTATATGGTTTCATTTTCCATAATAAAGCTTTCACATACTGTTCAAGTGTTCATTAAAACACTTTCAGAAACTATTCCTTCTGGGTAGGAATAACAGTTCTAGTGTCACTGAGTATATGCATTATGTACGTAATATGTGTATTTTACATTTGTTTACAGTAGTTTACACACACAAAACATGCAACTGATAGCAATAACAGGATCGCGTAAGAAATCTACTGACGCATGTGGATATTAACATTAAGGTACGGTCACACTTCAGCACGCAGTAACCCAGAGGAACCCTTTATATTTTCTGGCATTTATAATATCCAAACATTTTTATATGGTTGCTATAAAGGAGTTTCACATACAGACTTTTCAAGTAATTAAGAAAACTTTACCGTTGTTGTTTATATCAGTAGAAGGGCCTGAGAAGGTGATGCTGAAAATATAGCTCTCGATATAGCTACAAGGGGATAACGTCGGTCGTTTATACAGGGTGTCAGAATAATGAATATTCGACCGACAACGCTTACAGGTGATAGACCTCAAATTTCCATGAACATTGAGATAGGAACATGAAACCTGAAAAAGCTTAATTTTCATGATACAGAGGGTGTCAAAGTTTTACTTTATTTCCGTTTTTTCTCAATTTTTTCGCAATAAAATGGCACAATCTAAAATTACGTAGTGGGGGTTTTTTAAGGCGAGAAATCCAAATTCAACCACGGTTTTGCTACCATGAATAGAGGACGCCACCTACGGCACATCGAACTCTTTTAAATTAACGAAACTTTTTTCCGGTTTGGTGTATCAATGTGAATATTAAAAGAATCGTTTCCGCAATACGTTTTACGTAAAAAAGGTATACTTTGTTCAAGTCGCTAGGGGTAACCGTTATCGAGATAACCTTTATTGATCGAAAGAATTTCCGGTATCCTCTCATGAACATATTAATATTTGATTAAAAAAATGAAGTCAAGTTGATTGACTCAGTACTTCCCACACATTACGGTGATACCAGTTTATTATTTTCTCATAGCATGAAGCTTCAGTCTGAGATCCCCTTGCAACCAAACAATCGCCACCCACCCTAAAGTTGTCTTATACCGCTAGGTCTTTCCTTCACCGGTTAACGGACAGCCTATTATCAATACTACAAACTTTTCAGTTTTACAACCCCCCACCCCCCAACCACCCCAATTTCACCACCACCCAAAAAAAGGTAGAAAATCATCGGGAACCCTTAAGACATCTAAAAACGAAGTTTGAGCTGTTTTTATATTTTTAGTTTTTTAATTATTTCTGTGCCGCCACTGGCACGATTTATAGAAACCATACGATTTTCTGCCGGTGCTGGTGGATTGACGGAGATATAGAGCAGCCCTCGTACATCGGCTTTAATATGCAGCGGCATATAGGACTCGCAACGAGGACGCGCCGTGCGTTCCACCAAGAAATAGGCTGCTGTTCTGGCAGCGACTTTCTTTGGTTGCCGTTACCTTCGGGTACCAGATGGCGCACCGGCAGAATTCTTTCTGTCTACTCTCACATGATAAAACGCCCAAAAAGCGTATTATCTCAAAATCGAAAATTTTCGCGATCACAATACTTCCCTCACCTCATCGGTGTGGGAAGTAAAACATGTTTCGAACATATCTGATTTTTTAAATTGGTGTTGTTGAAGTTCGTAAATGGTATGTAAAAGTATGAGCCTATATATAATATTCATTCGTGCGGAAATACCGATAATTCACAATTTACAATTCAGTCACATATTGGAAATTTTTTATTAGAACTTAGAAGTTATGACGTCTTTAGGATATAATATACGTTCTTATAACAGTTTTTTACTCAAAATCCTCCAGGAAATCACCCTTTGAATTATTTGTACATCAATATGAAACACCCTGTATAGGTATACCTATTATACATATTTTTGAGTAAAGCAAGACAGCAGTAATAAAACCCAGACAACTTTGCGCACTTTTTTGGATGTTTACACTGCTTGCATCAAATGGGAAAATAGATTATGGTGATCTAGAAATACAAAACAAATGACCGCTTTTCAAATGGCCATCATTTAAAATAAGATTTTAATAATTACAATTTTTTTGCTTACAGACCTAGGTATTCACCTGATAGGTACCTAGGTAGGTATTATGTCAAAATGCACCCAATTAGAGAAATAATTCACAGTATATTCAGGTCAAATTCCAAATATTTTTAATTAGGTATCCTTCTATTTATAAATAGATAGGTATAGCTAGGTACCTACTGAATTAAAAAAAACATAAAACATCAAAGTATACTTATAAAATAAGTAATCTTGTACATTTTTTATACAAAATAAGTGGCGTGGACGTCAGACATTTTTTCACATCATAATTCAATGAAGTTCTTTTTAGATGGTTTACATTCAAATATGTCAACAAAAAAGTAGCCAAAAAGTAAAAAAAATAATTATAGCATACCAGTTATAACAAATCAATTGGACCTGGTAAAATAGATCACGTAGCCACCACAAAACGCACTTGAATCAAACTTTTACCATAGAAACAATACACTCAACACCCTATACCAGCTTCCAACCACCCACTAGCAGGTAAAAGAACTTAACACCCAAACAAAGACCGCTGCTTATTTAGCCAGGCCTCTTTTTCATCCCCAAAATTTGTACCCGCACGTATGATGACCTTGAATGTCGCTGCGACGGACGTCTAGACACACAAGAGACTATTTTCTCTGTTTACCTTTTTCGTTCTGGTAGAGGTGATGCAAAACAAAGCTAAACCATGCTCATTACATTAACGAAACCCGGCAGAAGTCAAGGCCGAAACAATTCGCTGTTTTTATTACATCAAATACACACCTGTGTTGACAAGTCCAAAATCAAGCTGACACACCTGCCACCATAGCACACTGGATGCGGGAAGCTGCAATCCACCGATACAAAAGTCCACCATGCCAAAGCGAGGTTTTTTCGGGGGAGAAAACCGCGTACACTTTCTTCTGATTACACTTGTTTTGGGGTCCCTTCACACACACGGCGACTGCGCACGCGCGTACACCGCTGCCTCCCGGCTCTCTCTGAAAAAATCCGTTTTCGAAACGCGTGTACTCACCAGGCCCTTCGCGAATTTGTTTGCTTTGCACAAGGTGACGAACCGATACCGGTTTGGTTTGTCGTCTGTATCGATTTCGTTCTCAGGTCGAGGAGGACCGGCCGGCGGCTGTCATCGCGAATGTCACGAAGAAAACAAAAGACGACCGCACAAAGCCCGCTTTATTCGCCGTCCAAAACGGGGATAATGAACCCAGACGCCTGCATTTTGCGAATGCAGCTACGCGGCGCAATAATATCGAGAGAGTTGAGAGACGCTCTGGTGGTGCGAGGCCGCCAAATGTAATTTACGGGAGCCAGACCACGTATTTTGGTTTATTGATTGCTCACGCGTCGACGGCCTTGAAATTTCGGCGGTGTGAAGAAGTGTGGTGGCCGCGAAGTGTGCCCTTGCGCAGCGACCTTGAAATTCGCCACCATGGCGGCAGTGGCGGACCACCTACCGATCGATACGCGCTTCCCACGCAAACAGAACAGGCGGAGGAAGTGTTGTAGTCGCGAAAAATGGCGTTCTGGCAAAATGAAACAAATAGGATCTATTCGTAAAGAAGAAGCATTTGTTTTTACTTGTAGCTTGTAGAAATCAAGAAATCGAAGCATTTACTTCACATTCAATTCATAGGGGTAGTTAGGTGGGGGCTTGGGGCGCGAGGCCCCCCCAAGAATGGAACCAAATAATTTTGTGTTCTGTTAAGTTTATTGTATCCAGGGCGGAGAGTTGCGAAAAGAAGGAAAAGATTCGGACTTGGATCGGAAAGTGGTTGCTCTAAAGGAAAAGGTTTCATTTTTTTATAACTGAGCAGACCGCGTAGACAGAGCCTAAATACCAGAGTACCGCGGCTGCTGTGAAAGGGTTATAGGTATATTAGGGGAAGTTTGTTAACGCGGGATTTGAATAGGCCAATACCCGCAGGCCCAATAAATACATCTCCTGGCAATCCATTCCAAGTCTTGGATACCCTGGGAAGAACGACCGCCTTAGGATGAGATGCTGTGGTCGCGCGGGTGCATCTGATAGAAGCGGTGAGCGGCGGAACTATAGAGGATAGCTCAGAGGAGCAGATTCCGTTTGAATATCGGAAGAAGAGCGAGAGGTCACCAACCACACGCTGGTGAGAAAGTGGCTGAAGGTGGCGCGTTAAGGCCGGGTCGCCAATTAGTCGAATTGCCCTTCTCTGGGTCCGGTCTAACCGGAAGTACCGTCAACTTTTTTAATTTAAATGGGACACCCTGTATATTTTCGCAGATTTTAAAACATCTTTTTTTTCCGAATACGTCCATAGTAGGTTTAGTATTTGTTTCTGTAAAAATGGGAAAGATAAAGCTTTTTTATTTACTGAAACGTTCATTTTATTTGATGTGTTACAATAAGAAAATTTAAAATGAATTATCAAGGAATTATCTCAGACGTTCAAAATGCCCGCCGTTTACTTCTTGACAATATGCAAGTATGTTGACAAATTGCTGAGTTACCTTGTCGAATCAATTCACCTCAAGATCAGGACGTCAGGAGGTAAATGGCCGGCATTTTAAACATATGAAGAAGCTTTATCTTTCCCGTTTTTACAGAAACTAATACCCAAACCACTATGGACGTATTCGGAAAAAAAAGATGTATTGAAATCTGCAAAAATAGACAGGGTGTCCCATTTAAATTAAAAAAGTTGACGGTACTTCCGGTTAAACCGGAAGTACATTAAAAGCTAACATAATGTCCTCGGATGCACTATACGTCGCTACACTTGCATGCAAATTTTCAGCAATATCATTCTTTCCGTTCCAAGTTATTTGCTTGGTTCCATACTTTATCCCAACTCTGTATAGCGTGAGGAGGTGAGAAGTACTTTCTGGCTCTAAATAGGTACCCAAGCTTTTCACTAGCAGCTGTTGCAATTGACGCAACGTGTTCGTGCCAGATCAGATTTTCTGTTATGTTAACTCATAACAGCTTGAATGAGTGACTCCTTGGCAGAGCCCGGTTGTTCATTAGAACCTGGTGTTGGCTTGGGTACTTCTTGTTTGATAGCATACAATACTGGGTCTTGGAAGCATTAAATTGTACCATAGTCTTGAGCCCCAAGCGGTAATGGTATAGAGATCCTTTGATAGTGAAGCTGCCACTGCCAGTCTTCTGCATTCCAGCTTGACCACAGAGAACGGTCTTTTGATGTTTATAAATAGTTATAATGTTCCTTCACTACCTTTGAAGGAAATACTTCATTTTTATAAATATGGACCATTGGCGTCAATGGGATGAAACCTCCTATACCTAGCTATATAGCTCAGAGATATAGGTAGGTACCTAGGGTTTCGAATTTGGGATCCCAGAGATTTTTTAGTTCCAAAAAAAGCTCGGAATTTATAAAACAGGATCCCGATAATCTCAATTTTTTAAATGATGAAATTTCAGTCAACCTACCATCTAATGTTCCAAAAAATCGTCATCCGAAATCTACGGGCGATTTGTGTGTGATGAAAAAAAAAATAAAGATTCGCAACGGAACCGGTCAGGACTTGATGGAAAATTTTTTGTTTCTTCTGTAGATAACACAAAAAATACGGCTATCCGTTTGTGCTGGGCATTTTATGAGAAATTTGATTCAAATTGATCACCCAGATTACTTCACCAAGTATACATAGGGTAGTAGTATTACAAATCCTACAGTAGAATCAATTGGAAAGGTTACCATTAATTTATTTTTAATCAGATGTAGTTGATTCGTCAAGAAAAAAAAATAGGTGAACCACAGCCAAAAATAGGATTTTGAGGTATTAAAACAGAAATAGGTCTTAAAATGTTTATTTTCTCTCCTTAACTAAATCAAAAATATGTAATTCATCACTGTTCGACTGTTCAGCAGTCTAGGTATGTCTAGAAGTTCTTCATCTAGCATCAAACACAACCACTGTAGAGTTTGTTAAGGATGATATGATAATAATAATAATGCTATTTTGGAATTGTATTAAAAACATTGTATTAGGCATATTATCTTTGTCTAGAATGGTTAAAAGATGGATAATGTATAGAGTTTCAAAGATCTTACAATGTCCTTACAGTATTTGGTCTTGTGCTTTATATTTTTTTGAAAGAAGGCCATATGATTTTGAGTGTTTCAAAAAAGCTAGCCGATTTACAATACCAAGCAAATTAGAATGATAATATGCCTAGATATAGGCCCCCAATATTGTTTGAAAATTGCCTCCTGTATCAATACATTTGTTTTATAATAACCTCTTCGATTGGATTAAAAGTATTGTTTCAAAATAACCACAGCATAGAAAACATAACTGTGAAAGACATATTGACTACGTTTGAACTATAGTTTGGCAGATTATTTAGACTAAACAGTAATAAAATTTTTAAACAGATTTAGATAGATCAAATTAATACTTCTATGAAAAGGATACACCTCTTGGTTCTCTTTTTGTACATAATTCTGTAGCCACATTCTCTGCATCGAATAGGATCTCTAGGCCTGATTTCATTTTCATTGTGACATTCTGAAAGACACAATTTTAATTACAATTTATTTTTATGTCAACAGAAAACAAGATAATCTTTACCTCCACAAATGTAAACCATTGGGGTTTTTAGTGTAGATGAATCTTTACTTGATCCCTCCGACATTGCTAACGTTTATTCTACTTCAATTCTTCAACAACCAACTAAATTTAATGACGATTTATTTTTTGAAAACCAAATTCTAACTTAACCTCCAAAAGCAAAACCACGAAGCAAGTGAAAATGAAAAATGACAATAAACTGTCACTTTCATTTCACAAATTGTTTGTTCTAATATGCACTAGTGTACACCTATTTAAATTGACCTCAAACAGTGGCGTACATATTTCTAGTTGTCGCGGGCAACAATCGAACCAAGAATTACAGGTTTATAGTCGGTGACATATACAGAACCACGAAAATAAGTGATGATGTCATAGAAAGTATCCAAAATCGTTCAAAGGATGCAAATTTATTTAAAAAACTAGATATATAAAGATATGGAAAGTAATCATTGCGTAGACCTATATACATATTAACAAAATTTACGGTTGCATCCGTAGAGCGCCATCTATTCTAATAGTTTCTCCGTTTATCATAGGATTCTCAATAATACTCTGTACAAGTTGAGCATATTCCGCCGGATCTCCTAATCTAGAAGGGCATGGCACAGATTTCTCCATAAACGCTATAACTTTTTCCGGAAGTGAAGCCAGTAGTGGTGTCCTGAACAATCCCGGTGCTATCGATACAACTCTTATTCCTTGGGTAGCTAGATCTCTAGCAATCGGCAAGGTCATACCGACGATCGCTCCCTTGCTAGCAGAGTATGCTGCTTGACCCATCTGACCTTCAAAAGCTGCCACACTAGCCGTGTTCACTATGACACCTCTCTGCCCGCTACTGTCTAGTTCATTTTCACCTATCAGGCCTACTGACAGTCTGATTATGTTGAAAGTACCCACTGTGTTCACCTGAAAAATAAAACATCGAAGTAGATATACTTTCGAGACGTCTTATCACGTATCTTGCAGACGACAGGCGAAAATTGCACAATATCTGCTGTTAACCGTAAATTTCGTATTATGCAACGACGCATGGCCGACTCTACTCATTAGGCCGGAGCATTGAAATATGGCAACACTGAATAGCGGACCGAGCTTTTATTTGTTTTTAAGTCATTAGCGTAATCTTCCAGAGTAAAAAAGAAGATTGGAATGTGATTTTTAACGTGTTTCTAATTATTTACCTGCACAAACGGAACTATAAAGATAAAAAGATGCCTGCAAAGTGTGTAGTACAAGTTGCACTAGCAACTGTGCTTCCAATAAAGGACATATTAGGGTATTCAATTTTCCTCAAGACGAGCATTTCAAACAGAAGTGGGTGAAAGGTATTCCTCGTAAGGGCTGGTTATATTTATAATAATAAAGACAATAATTTGCAAACATTTCCAAGGATAAGACCTATTTTAAAGCACAATGTGGTACCTACAATGTTTTCTGGACCTCCGAAATATCACAGAAATATACAGTTCTAATAGAACACATCTGGGCACACCTACGAAAAGATTTGATAGTGAAGAGGAATCAAGACCAGCAAGGATGGCTTCAAAGTGACCTAATAGTGAATTTTTCTAGCTCAAGTGAAAATTTACAAAGCAAACTAAGTGTTTATTTAAGTGGAAGTGGCAGCAGGAAACAGGTTGCTTTTATTTTTATTTTGTAGTGTTTGACTACGATGAACCAGACATCAGATGTAGGTGGTATTAGTATCAATGAATATAGACATTCCTTTACATCAATAAATCATAATTTTTTGGTGATTTGATTTAGATTTTACCACTGTCATTAAGAATATCCTGTTGGTCTCAAATAGAAAATATTTTGGCACACTATTTTCAAATAGGTTTTCTGTTGATTTAATGTTAAAACCTTTTCTATGTCCAGCCAAAGAAAGTTTACAATTTTGTGAGAGAGAATAAGTTGCCAATTTTACCACCATCCTAAATATTCCTCAAAACTTTGCAGTTCTTTAAAAATTGCACCTGACAGAAAATATGCCTTACATTAAAACTGTTGCAGAGGGTTTATTATTCTCGGAGAAGTACATTGTTTTACAAATTGATTAAATATCAGCTTATATAAATGGTCTTGTCATTACAAAAATTATAGGTAGAACATGAAGGACAAAATTATTTGATAGGTATATTAAATACATACAGCTTATAGTTGGTAGGCGTAACCCTTCCATCAGAGTATACAGCTCAAATTACAGCCCTTATTCACAATGGGTATTGTTAAAATTTTGATTTCAGGCCAATAGGTATAAAAGTAAGTTTTTGGGCAATTGCACAAAGCAGTTTTAATGGAAATTGCAAAAGAATACATCAATATACATATAGATGAGTTTGTTTTAGACACATTTGTTCATGTAATCAACCCCAAACTGATGAAATTCTGCTTGAATTAATGTTGTTAATGTAGCAAATATTTCTATTAATAATTACACTGAAACCGTTCAAGACAAAATACAGACTGACTAAACTAAAAAGAGGAAATCTAATGGAAATAAGAAATGTCTAACAGAAGGGAAAATCTCTAAATCTAAATACATGTACGTTTTTGTACTGTTACTACTGGCATTTTTCACCATTCTTATTTTTTCAAAAAGTATTTTTCTTAATTTATCAACCGAGATGAACTCTAATACATATAAAATGTAATAATTATTTTGAAACTATAAAACAATTTAAATTTGCCGCGGAATGCCCGCCGTTCGGCCCACGGAACCGGCCCACTATTTGACAGCTAAGCGACGTTGCCACATCTAAGGCTCCAGACTAGAGTAGAGTCTGCCATGAACGACGTCATCGTGGATGACAACATATATAAGCTACACTTTTGACAGTCCTGTTGCTGTCGTGTCGCTGTTGCTCGGTATCTGCGCAGTGACCATGTTGCGAATTTTTACGTGATAAGGCTGTCGAATGTCCGAATGAAAGATTAAAGCAACTTACCATTAAAACTTTGGAAAAATCTTCTAAGCTATGCGGCGTACTTTTCTTGAAATTATAAGTCTTGAACGCTACAGCTATACCAGCGCAATTAACAACATTGTTCAACTTTCCGAACTTTTCTTTCGTCAACTTCAACGCATTTTTCACATCATCTTCCGAAGTTACATTTACTGGGGCAAATAAAACATTGTCTTCACCCAAGGTTTTAGCAACTTCGCTACCTTTTGAAGTCGGTAGATCGCATAAAACAACTTTACAGCCTTGTTGCACTAATCGTTCCACAGTCGCTTTGCCCAGTCCTGATGCGCCGCCAGTGACCAAACTTACACCGCCCTGCAATGAGAAATTGTATGAGTTAAAAGGAACAGACCTTTACGTCATCTGTCATGTAAACGTCAAGGCACGGAACAAGTCCTACAGTTTTACTAAAGTTTCCCATAAGTTATAATTCCCATTAGTTATAAATTATGGAACTTCCTAGAAAATTTAATATCTTATAAATAAAACATGTTTATATTTCTTAAAAAATTTCCATTTCTTACTATGATTATAGAAAATCGAAAAGAATTAGCTATTTGAATAATATATTCTATTTTATAAAGAAAAAACGTGTTTATAGGTTGGAAAAACATTTTTCTCACATGCTCACCCTTAAAAATAAAAAGACTTACCTTTATCATCTTGAAAAAGTGTTTCGCCTTATTACAATTTCTTGCAAGTAATGGGAATAATTAACTTAATAATAATATGCTAATCGACCACCTATGGAGTCAAATTAGTTTTTTCAAACAATACAACCTGTTCTGTGGACTTTTGTAACACGTTCTGTCTGCGTTGATATGACTATTGACTGGGGTCTTCTGGGGTCAATGTGTCAATCTGGTGTCAATATCAATACTGTCAATGATAAGGTTAAGGAGGTTATGTTTACGTAGGTTGAGGGTGGGTTGAGGACTGAGGTTCAGAGGTTGTATTTGTTTGGAAAAATGGCGCTTGTATCTTATGATTACAGCGATAGTGAAAACGAGGATGAAGCTGATGAGACGACTAGTTCTTCTTGTGTTGTAGTCAAGAAAAATTCTCAAACGTCATTAATAACGCACAAGCCACCTGAAGAAAATCAAGGCAAAGACACAGACAAACCTGTAGAGGAAGACACAACAGAAGAAAGCTCTACGGCTACTAAAAGTTCAAATACCGAAAACAGTACAAAAGCACTACAAGTGGAGAGTAGTTTATTTTCAAAGTTACCGGAAAGTAAGAAATCTACAGTGATAATTGAAGAAGACCAAATTGAGGACTTCATACCTAGGCCCAAACCCGCAAAAGTGAAAGAAAAAGTGAAAATATCGATACCTTCTTTGTCTGAATTTGCAGATATCGAAGATGATGAACCAGTTGCAAAAAAAGCTAAACTCTCATCTAAGGGAAGTGGTCTTATATCGCTCCTCCCACCTGTTAAAAGTTCAGTCATGTCAACAAAAAGCTTTGTGCCCAATGTGGTTGCAAATAAATCAAAGGCAACTACACAGAGTACAAATCAAGATAAACCATCTACCTCAGGCTCAGCTATGATACCTCATGCTGTTCGAAAGCAGGCAGAAGTTAAAAAGACACAGCTGCAAAAGAAACCAGTACATAATGAAAACCTGGAAAGTGACGATGATGAGGATATGGAGATTCCAGAGACCTTTGATGACGAGATGTGGCAAAAAGTATGTGGACGTCCAAAACCGAAACCTGCCGTCATAGTATCTCCCACAATAGAGCCAGAGCAACCTATGATTACTGAACCTGTTAATATAGCTCCAGAACCTGAAAAACCTTATGATGGATTAGACAACCAAGCCTTTAAAGAACTAGTAGGCAGGACAAAACGACCGATTGGCAATATAAAACTCATTGACATCAATGAAGAAGATGTGCTTCCAGAGAAAGAGTTGTGGATGACGAAAGCGCTCACAGATCCAGAAATGGAACCTAAAAAGGAAATTGAGAATCCTGTGGATCCCACGAGAAGGAGGAAACACCACATTACATATCTTGCTCAACAAGCCAAGGCTAATGAACAAGAATTACAAAATAGTTGGTCTTCTAGTAAGAATAATAGAATGATGTCAAGGGCAAAATATGGATTCTGATTTCTCTGTTATGTGCATAAAATTTTTTATTGAGTTTGAAACAGAAAGGCAGTTTAGCACTGCTTAATTTAGTTTTGACGTCCTTCAGTTTTTTCTTTTAGCAATAACACAATATCTTCAGCCAAAATGTGAGGTTTTGTAGTTGTGAATACTCAAATTATCCATTTTAGTGTAAAAAAAAACTTAAAACCAGTGGCCTTGAGAAGGAGTTTTTTCAAAATAAGGGGTTTTATACTTGTCTCTGAGAAGCCTTCTTGGTTTTGGTTCTAATTTATTTCAATACTGCTAACACTGTTTCAATAAAGAGAACAGGAAAATGAAGTTCAGTATTTACCAATGTATATATTTATTTTCATTTATACATCGTTGTCCATCTTGATTTTAAATAAATTATTTATATATTTTTATTCTATTTATTTTCCTTATTCATATTTGATGATTCAAAAGTTGACTTTAATATTTTATTAAAAGTATTATAAAAGGTGAAAATACAGCACATTTATTGTTGTTAAATTGATACAGAAAATAATAATGTATTGTACGACTGACAAAAGAATAAAGTACCTAGAAATGCATAGTAAAAAAATAGATAATGAAATTCTAGAATCACATTAATTGACCTATATAATCAGCTCTTTGGATTCTATCTTTTAAACACATCCATTGTACTACAAAAACATCAGCCAAATATAATAAAATTTTCCCACTTAGAGATAATGTCCTAGTTCGGCAAAAGCTTTCCACAAACACAATTTTCACATCTTTAATAAAAAGTGTTTTAAGCAAGAAACCTAAACCGCATACTGGAATGCAAGTGCCTGGTCCATTACAGAGAATTAAGTCAGGAACTAGCTTGAACACCAGTGGAATGCTATACAGTATTGCATATATTGTAGTGAATATAGAAGTTATATATGACTGGTTCACAATACGACTTCTTGGTATCTTGCAAATATGATATTCGCCTTGTTTATGCTTTTCAACGCTTTCTTCTAGCTCCTTTATTTTTCTGAGGCTGGTAGTGTCACTGCTTGCCATGAAGTAGTATCGAGGAGTGTACTTTTTGAAATTCCAGTCATGCAGTAATCTCAACATTTCTGTTGTATGGCCCCCAGAGCCAATACAAATGATTGTCTTGCATGGTTTTTCACGTTTTGTAGAAAATTTGTTGTAACCTCTAACATTTTTGTAGATTAGATATATAATTCTTGCTACCAGGAGCAGAACTGCTATTCCAATTCCTAAGAATATCTGACCTGTTAAAGAAAATAGATTATTTCATGATTTTTTTTTGTACTATTGTTTACATACTTTTCATTATTATAATTTATTAATATAATTTCTTTTCGAGTATACGATTCTTCATATTTTCATTAATTGTTGTTATGTTGTTAAAATAACACAGTACTTCAAAATCAAATATTTTCAAGTACTTATTTGTTTTTATTTTGAATTTTACAACACGGAAATCATAAATGTAGAAGCACTGTAGAAGATGTAGAATGCACGGAACATTAAGATTCAAACTACGGCTTGTCAGAACATAGATGGAATCTAGATAGAAAGGAAACCACAAAATAGGTACAGATGGTAATCGCAGTATGGTTCAACGCTCAACCATACTCTAGGTCAGTACCTGGTAGAACTTTGTATAACACTACTTAAAAAATTGTAGTATACGGATGTTAAAAAGATAGTACTTTCTGAATAAGAATTGTACTTGCTATTTTCATTGATTGATTGTGGAGGATCCAAAAAAATCTGTCTTTGTGGTTTTTAACAATATATATAGTCAGTCTTAACAGACATGTTGTGAACTCGTAAAATGCATTAAGTCGGAGCTAGAGTATTGCCGACACGAATATTATCAATACTTGTGAACACTGTACACTGTAGCTCGCCATCGTTCGCGATTTACTGTTAGTTTAGTGGCGCTCTTGATACTCATATCCAGCAACTGTTTCGTCGTATCCACCCAGCGAGTAGGGGGACGGCCACGGCGCCGCCCACTTGGGGCATGACCCTGAACTACAAGTTTCTCCATATTATCGCTTCTGTGTATATGTCCGAAGAATGTAAGCATTCTCGTCGACACAATGGAGGATAGTCTCTTTGGATTACCGAGCTCGTCCAGTATGGAAAGGTTAGTTCGATGGGCGGTATAAGGAACTCTCAGCATTCTCCTCCATGTCCACATTTCAAAAGCATCTATGCGAGCTCGATCTGCCTTTTGAACAGTCCAAGTTTCCGAGGCATACAAAAATAGAGACTGAACCAATGACATTATTGTAGCTTTAGTGATGTTATGGCCACGCCATATTTTAGTAAGCTTTGTCATGGCCACACGTGCCTGTTGAATGCGCCGTCCAATCTCATTTTCACAGCTACCCCACTTGTTGATCAAAGAACCGAGGTATACAAAACTTTGAACTACTTCACAACGGCCTATTGACCTAATTTCTCGATGATTATCATGCTCTCTATATACGATCATAACCTTGGTCTTATTGTAGTTAATACCACGACCATACGCTGCACTATGTTGTTCTAAGATGTTTATAATAGAGCTACTAGTTTGTACTTCCTGACAAGCTGCAATAAGGGTTGTGTCGTCAGCAAATCTTAAGTTGGACATTTTGCTTCCACCAATAGTTACACCGCCGTTCCAGTTGTCTAATACCTGTCTCATCACTAATTCAGAATAGATGTTAAACAACATCGGAGATAATACATATCCCTGACGAACTCCTTTTCTGATTGCAGTTTGACTAGACAGGTATTACCATTAATTCTTACACGAGCCGAATTAGACTCGTAGAGTTGCTGTATGAGAAACACTACGTGATAAGGAACTCCCATAGAGATGAGGATTTTCCACAGTTTAGGCCACTTTACGTTATCAAACGCCTTAGAATAGTCCACAAAGCAGATAAAAACTGGAAAATAATGCTCTCTGGCTTTTTCAATAATTTGTCTTAAGTTTAAAATCTGTTCACGCGTACCGCGTCCTTTCACGAAACCTCCCTGCGTCTGAGAAATTTGCCAGCCAAAAAACCCCCAAACGAGATTGTAAAATATATAGTAGAACCTTACTTCCATGAGAGATTAACGAAAGTAGGCGATAATTGTCTGGATTTGTTGGAGATCCCTTTTTATGAAGTGAAACAAAAACTAGTAACCTAACAGTAGATAAAATCAAGATTTTCTACGAGTTACACCGGCAACACTGCGGATCAACCTGGGCTGATTGGAGCAGTGGAGATAAAATTTACATTTATCATGTTGCCCCCCTTATTACAACACATGATGTTGACAGTTGACGCCACTAAATTCAGTGTTACATTTTTTTCTATGGCGTAGTTTTTTCACAAATATTCATTATTAAGAAATAAAGTTTCACTAATTTGACCAGTTATTTAATTCAGTGAATCTTGGTAAGTATAAATCACACTTCAAGTTATATCAACTATCAACAGTCGCATCATATTTTTAATTTGTATTGTTTGTATTTGTATTTGTAATATGATTCATCCTGTAACATTTGTGTGGACTGTTTGCTTATAAAATTAATCCAGTGTGATAAGGTATAAAACAATAATAGCACTGAGCTCAATATTTATGTTTATTTTAAAACATCACATTCGAAAAGCGGTAATGTACAACCTGTCTGTTGTAATATTTGGCAAGCTGCATAGTTTCCTATTTTGATGCAATCCTCGATAGATCTGTCCTTGCATAGTGCTGCTATGAAGCCACCTACAAAGGCATCTCCAGCTCCCGTTGTGTCTCTTATGTCTTCCTCACGTATCTCAGAAACCTTAAACCGCTTTATTTCATTGGTGTTTTGTACAAAATAACCTGCATTGCCCCCATTTGTTATCACCATTACTTTATTTTCCTTGTTCTTTATCATATCATTAACAAATTCTTGCATAGAATCCAACTCCATGGACTGCCATAATGCTTCAAATTCTTCCAGTGTTCCAAACAGGTAATTACAGTTTTTTGCAAAGTGTTGTATACTATTTGGATCAACATCTAGCATATATTTTCCGCTAATGTTAAACAGGAGTGGTTTTTTATATTTGATGCAAAGATCTAGTATGTACAATGCAGTGTCTTTTCGTTTTGTTAGAAAATAACCTTCAATGTAGACATAACTCGCTCTTGCTATAGTTGCAGTAAAATCGTCTAGTGACAGTAAATCGTTCAATAGTAGTTTCTCAGCGGCACCTATACAAGCCACTAAGGTGCTAATTTTGTTTTTAACTAATGCTAATGATCTACCTGTGGGCAGGTTTTGTTGTATGTATCTGAAAGAGTTATAGCCAGTTTTTAATCATGAGAGCTGTGGAAAATATTTGTCGAACTATGCTTCATTGCATAGAATAATACCTTGTCCTAACTCCACATTCATTCATCAACAATTTCAATTCTTCCGCTTCTTTGTCTTTACCAACAGAGCCAAAAAAGATTGCTTCACATTGCTTTCTCAATGTCCATTGCAGTACCCTCAAGGTATTTTGACTACAGCCCCCTGGACTTCTAAATTTAGCAAAACTGTAATGACAAAATCAATACTGTTTTATCCAATATTATATTTTTGCTTTGTTACCTAGACACAGTGTTTAATAGGTCATTCATCTCTTTTTCTGATACTTCTTTTGCTAATCCCTCTTCAAGGTCATACCTCTTCAGTATGCTGTTATCTTTTATTTGGACTGTGATGTCCAAGAGAGGGTTGCCGAATGCTACTACTGTTTTCATTTTGCTGAATCTCTTATTTGTCCCTACTCATTTGCACAAGTTACTGACAAATTAAATTTAATGAAATAGCTGTTGAAACAGTGTCTCAGCCTCTTATTATTATCTCTGAGTCAATACAAAAATCAGCTGGTTTGTATGTATGGCCTTGAGCAGATAACAGGCATAATAGCATATTAAATATTTAATTTACATTGTTGCCAAACTGTGTTTGTCTCATCTGGAAGTGCTATAAGCATAGGGTTACAGTAGCTGCATAGCTCAAGCACTCAAGCATTTTAAATTTTCATTGTTATGTGGGTTAGTAACATGTGTGTAATAAACAAAATGTGTAACTATTATGAAAATACTATTTTTATCTCCATAAAACACCAAGTTAACATTTTATAAGTGTTCAGTTGATTTTTTTGAGCAGTGTATACAGGGCGTCAATTAAGTATGTTAACAAACTTTAACCACGAATAGTACTCCGAAAAATAGAAAGAAAATGTCATATGAACATGGGTCCGGAAATGCTTCCTAAGGGAGCTACGCTCCTTTGCATGGGGCACCCTGAAGACGGTTTTCCCTCGATATTCTCGAAACCATTCATAACAAAATTACGAAATTAGGTACGATGGGTAAACTTTTGACGTTGAATCTGATTCTGAATTCAGAATTTCATAATTTTAATCAGAGGCGTATCATACTGGAGGAGTTAAGGGTAAAAATAACCCCATTTTCGAAATGGTAATTTTTTGACATTTTGATTTTAGAATATGGTATTTCAGGGATTTCTACGTAAAAATGGTCCCTTGGTACATCTTGATAGGGCTAACCGTTTTCGAAAAAAATGCAAATATTTATTTACAATATCCTGCATCGATTCAATAATTTGCATTTTTCTCGAAAACGGTTAGCCCTATCGAGATGTACCAAGAGACCATTTTTACGTAGAAATCTCTGAAATACCATATTCTAAAATCAAAATGTCAAAAAATTAACATTTAGAAAATGGGGTTATTTTTACCCTCAACTCCTTCCGTATGATACGCCTCTGATTAAAATTATGAAATTCTGAATTCAGAATCAGATTCAGCGTCAAAAGTTTACCCACCGTACCTAATTTCGTAATTTTGTTATGAATGGTTTCGAAAATATCCAGGGAAAACCGTCTTCAGGGTGCCACGTGCAAAAGAGCGTAGCTCCCTTAGGAAGCATTTCCGGACCCATGTCCATCTGACACTTTCTTTCTATTTTTCGGAGTACTATTCGTGGTTAAAGTTTGTTAACATACTTAATTAACCCCCTTTTGATCAAACTCCACGAGCCGCCACTGGTTTCTTCACCTGATGTGCCGACGGGTCTCGAAGGTCAGATATAAGAAAGTGTCGGTTTTACTGCGACCTTGGCTAAACACAACCGAAATGTTGCCTGTACTTCCCCGAACTTGCATTCTTGACTGTCATTTATTTTTTGCTTATTATTAGACTCTCCAGGGGATTAATCTTTGAGCAGTGACACAGTTTTCACATACGCGAGTATAGTGTTCATTTGATGAAGTTTATAACAATATTTTACAACAAATTGATATATGTGTTAGTGTGACCCTGTATATTATATAGGTATTACGTGTATCATAAACAAAAAATATCATAAATATTTATCTACACGATATAGTGAAGCGTCGAACGGTATGTAAGCATTTATTTTTAAGGTAATACAGGTTAAGCACTTAGGCAGTCATTTCAAATATACACAACAACATTTTAACTGTGAGTGAATAATTATTTGCCAATCTAGAGTGACAGAATTCCATGTTTATTGAATCTTTGATATATACTAACACACTAAATTTGATGTTACTGATGCTCGAATTGCATATTTTTACATATAAAAAACTTTGATTTGGTAATGTACCTTGAAAAACACCTTTACTGAACTCATTCTCATCCAGACCATATTTTTGTAATATTAATGTGACATCTTATTATTTCTTTTTTTCTATTTAAAAAATTATCAAAGGCTGTTCACTCTATCTGCAAGTCTAAGTGCCATGTTGCCAAGTAGTCATATTCATAGTAAGATACATTTATTTGTAATACATTACAAATAGCTTTTTATATAAGAGACAGTTAAAAAACTTATAGATATCCATTTTACTTCTCACACCGATAGGTGAGGGGAGTATTATGTGATCCCGAAAAATTTCGATTTTGAGATTTAATACGCTTTTTGGGTGTTTTATGATGTCTATATAACGGAAATCCACGTCACTCATTTCCGTCGGTCTGTCTGTCTGTCTGTCTGTCTGTCTGTCTGTCTGTCTGTCGGTCTGTCTGTCTGTCGGCGTTTTTCTAGCCTCGTAATCTCAGTAACCGCTGCTTGGATTGTGATGCTGTGGTGTCGTAGTAGGTAATGTTCCTATAATTTTGGAAATCGTTGTACGGGGGGCGGAGTAATTAGCAAAAAACAAAGATTTCCAAATATTCCTCAAACTTCGTTTTTAGGCGTTTTAGGGATCAATTTCTACTTTTTTTTGGGTGGGGGTGAATTTGGGGTGGTTGGGGGGGGGGGTTGTCAAACTGAAAAAATTGTTGTATTTATAGTAGGCTGCCTATTGACCTGTGAATGAAAAACCTAGAAGCATAATACACTTTTTTAGGTCCATCCGAACATTGCCTTGCTTATTATAGAAACCAAAGGACTTATAATTTGTGATGTGTACATACAAGTGTTGTTTTAGATCGTTATAATTATTATATTGTGTAAAGCGAAAATTATTGAATTGATTTTAATGAAATTTTGACACAGTATTACTACCGCGGCGAGGATGGAAAACGCGTATGTTTTGGAAAAATCATGTCAGTGGCGGCGCAGCAATAGTAAAAAAAAACTAAAAATATAAAAGCACCTCAAACTCCTTTGAAACGTTTATTGTATTCATAAAATACTCTATATTGCATTGAAAAAGATTGACTTTCGTGACATCTTGTGCTTTTTAGACCTGTTAGACCTATTTGAGTGTTGTCTTTGAATCTGGGGAATAATTTACATACTATATACCTATTATAATCCTAACGTGTAACTTGGAAACTACTAAGTGTGTTGACATTATGACACTGTATTACTACCATGAAGGAAATGGTACCAGTGTATCGTTTGTGGAGCTCTTGCCAGTGGCGGAGGAGAAATTAAAGCAAAAAAATGCAGTCAAGTTGATTGACTCAGTACTTCCCACACATTCCGATGATACCAGTTTTATTATTTTCCCACAGCATGAAACTATAGCCTAGATGCCCCTGCAATCAAATCATCGCTCGCCCGACCGCACAAAAAGCGTTTTATTCTACTAGGTGCTTCTTTCACAGGTCAATGGACAATATATCATGAATACAACAATTTTTTGAGTTTTACAAACCCCCAACCCCCGAACCACCCCAATTTTACCCCCAACCAAAAAAATTTTTAAAATGATCAGGAACCCCTAAAACGTCTAAAACAAAGTTTGAGGTGTTTTTTATATTTTTAGTTTTTTTTATTATTGCCGCGCCGCCACTGAAATGATTTCTAAAAACCATACGCGCTTTCCATACTCGTCGCGGAAATAAATCTATGTCAAAATGTCATTAAAGTCAATTCAGAAGTTTCCACGTAACACAATACAAAACGATCCAAAGTAATACTGGTATGTATTTTGTATGCATCAGAAAGTTCAAGTTCCTTGATTTCTGTAATCGGCAAGGCAACGTTCGGATGGACCTAAAAAAGTGTATTATGCCGCTAGGTCTTTCTCTCTCAGGTCAGAAGACAGCCCATTATGAGTGCAACAAATTTTTCAGATTTACAATCCCCCACCCTAAGTTCACACCCACCCCAAAAAAAAGGAGAAAATGATCAGGAACCCCTAAAACGCCTAAAAACGAAGTTTGAGCTGTTTTCATATTTTTAGTTTTTTTTTAATATTGCTGCGCCGCCACTGAGACGATTTCTAAAACTCAGACGCGTTTTCCATCCTCGCCAAAGTAGTAATACTGTGCCGAAATTTCATTAACATCAATGCAGTAATTTCAACATTATAAAATACAGAACGATCTAAAGCAATACTCGTATGTATACATCGGAAAATTCTCCAAGTCCCTTGGTTCCTGTAATACACAAGGCAATGTTCGGATGGACCTAACAAAGTGTATTATACCGCTAGGTGTTTCTCTCTCAGGTCAGTAGACAGAGTACAACAAATTTTAGCAACATTACCTACTACGACCCTACATCATATCACTACCCAAATTTCATCAAACTCTATGCAGCGGTTACTGAGATTAGGAGGCTAGAAAAACGCCAACAGACAGACAGACAGACAGACAGACCGACCGACAGACCGACGGAAATGAGTGACGTGGATTTTCGTTATGTAGGCATCATAAAACGCCCAAAAAGTATATTATCTCAAAATCGAAAATTTTCGCGATCACAATACTCCCCTCACCTATCGGTGTGGGAAGTAAAAAAAACAAAAAATTCCAAAATTGCTCAAACTTCGTTTATTAGATTTTTCAAAAATCCATGATGTGATCATTGTTTAGTTTTTTGATAGAGGAACTCCAAATCTTTTGTTAGCACCGATATTGTGTGGGAAGTAGTGAGTCAAGACACTTGACGATTTTTTTTGCTTCTGGTGATACACAGAATATTGATTGCATGCTATGAGTCATTTGCTTACTAAAGAGTTATAAACAAATGCACTTTGCTTCACATGCAGTATACTGAATACATCATTGCTGTCATCATAGGAAAGTTATTTTGGCAGTGGCAATCTAGTCTTGACTTTTTGGCAATACTTCAAATAATTTTACCATTTGGGATCAACATTCATTCAACTGCTTTCTTATTTGTTTTCTGTTGTGTGAAAGTGAGCAATATTTGAGTAATTAAATCTAATCAAAGATTATAAGCTATCTGTTGTTTGACATGGTTTTAAAATACTACATTTTGGACTGAGAAACGATATAGTGAGTCTGAACTTTTTAATTTTTTACCTAGTAGCTTGATAGATTCTTGTTAAATTTGGACACATCGCATAAGGAAGTTGTGTGTTTTTTTCCAATAAATGTGAGAGTCAAGAAAGTCAGTGACAAAGAGTAACCCAATCTGCAGGCTTATCCTTGCGACCCCACTTTCACCCTACCATTTTTTTTTCTGTCCCCTCAGAATTACCAAACAGGTGGACACATTTGTTTTTGTTACTTTCATTTATTTATTTTTTGAATAGACCTGAATCTCATTCCTCATGTTTTCTCTATAGCTGAAGAATCTGATGGTAAATAAATAATAATTTTGTATGGATAGAGACCCATTAAGGCTACATTTAAAAAATATTTTCATGTTATACCGGGTCCCCAGGTGTAATTCACTATTTTCGGTATAAGTAGATGTCAACAAAAAATTAAATATCACAGAGATTAGAAAATTTAGAAGGCTGTGACTTTGCCGTATTACTAAGCATAAAATGCGTCAGTTAACTGACAAATTTGAATTACGTTTGTGCTTAGAGAAATCGGTCGATTAATTGAGGAACCTTCAATCAGAGATAACTTGATTTTTTGCAAGTGAGAACACCTATTTTTTTATACGGTTAAATGTAAAATTTGATCGCCTTTCTAATGATATAAGGTTGTGAATATCAATCTTTGATAGTTTTATTTTAATTCAAATTTTCAAACAAACCGTTGTTTTTCAATTCACCTACCAAGCAACCTAACAGACCATGAAATATAAAAAAATCTGTTCAGATAGAAGAAAACTAACTTATCAGAAAAATATAGTCTAAAGAGATAAGATTATAAAAATTCCTTACAACAAATCAGCTCTAACCAGAAACAACGGTGGTAACATATCTAAGGTCAAACAGAAGTTGGAGTACGACAGAAGTGGATATTTTTCACGGCCTGCTAGCTATTATTTTCTTTTCATAAGATGCTTTAGCTATAATGCTCCGTGTCGAATAACGTGAATAACCCGGTATAATTGGTTTCGAATATGTAAAGCAATCACATTTATGCAATATTTGTTTCATTTTCATTCGCTTCATTTCCCAGTTACTGCAACTAAAGCAACACTTCCTTACAATTTCCAGCTTGGAAAACCTTGAAGCAGGATGTCAACTGTTCCTAAGGGTGCGATGATCGTACCTGAGGCACTCCCTCAAATGCCTTCGCTTAGCTCTTCAGATGACGAGTCGTTTGTCGTCTTGGGAAAATCTCTGATACCCGAAGATGCAAGTGCTGGCAGTGATGATCAGACCACAGTGGTGGACAGTGCAGTGGTTAGTCCTAGCACATATTATTTCTAATCTTAACTGAAAATGGATTAAATACCTTAAATCAAAAAAGAAATACATCTTGGAAGTCACACTTCACACAAATATATATTGAATATGGTACTTGCAGAAAAAATATTATGCCGTTTACGCGTTCCTTAGAGCCTAGTAAACATGACAAAATCACTTGTTTGGTTTTTTGGAATCGGCTGTGAGAGATATTCCAAAAATTATTTCAAATGCCGGAAAATGCCGCGCAAACAACCTCTGACGTCAGTGATATCCTATAGTGATGGGATGTAAAGTATTTATATTCGATATCGATAACCAGTGCTAACCTAACATTTTGACATTGATCATTATAACCACAAAACACAGTCACACACAAAAGTACAAAAGTCAAAAGAATAAAAGGCTAGATTACTAATTCACTTTGTAGGGATGGTCTTGAATTAGATTCTATCTTTGGATTCATTCATAATGGGATGCGCCAAAATAAAATGATGGCTTCGATTAGTTGCAAATCTCGGTCACTAACAGGATGAACTGTGATACCTATCAGATATAAAAATGTATTGCAACGAAAATGCTAGTGGGTTAATTGCCTGTTTCAAATATGTTTAAGTATCAATAAATTGAGTCGCATTGTTAAAGAATTCAGATCATCTCTAGTTTGCAGTTGAATCTCACTGACCTGCGCTGTAGCAGTATCGATTATCGATGATAAGATACCTGTGACGTCAGCCCTTGTTTTAAGTCACGTGGGAAAATTTGAATATATCCTTATTTTATTTTGCAAATATCTTTTTTTGGCCGTCAGTAAAATCATGTTTTTGTTTCCTACTGCTTCTTGATATGGTTTTCTTTACGCTATGTATACTCCCGAGGCGATTTCACGACCTCTGCAAGTATCCTATTGTTGTTTTTGTTGCTAGGTAGATGAAGCCAGACGATGGATCAGCAACGAAATCCATGCTTTGGAGTTAGAAGAACAGAAAGTGGACGAGGCTGATGGCAGGTTATTGAAGAAAGGCGGAGATACCGATACTGCAGATGATGCTAGTGGGACTAGTAAGGAGAAGAAAGATAGTTTGGTATGTTTTCCATTAAACTCCACTTTATGCCACAATGGTGGCAAATGTTGGTGTGTCGCAGGGTTCAGTGCTAGGCCCACTGCTTTTTTATATACTCTGCAGATTTGTCCTCATATGTGACAGCCTTTTGCTAATGATACTGGACTTATTTATTATTTCAATACAGATGAGGAAAATAAAAAATTAAATGAGGTTCTGCAGATCATAATATATGCAAGTTTTCTATGAATTTGCCTATATAAATGCACAAAAGAGTGATGGTATGTTGTTTTGTTTGAATACAAGAAAAATTCACACTGAACGTCACTTCAGTGTTCAAGTTGGTGAAGATTGACTACAGTTGTCCCAAAAAAATAAAAATTTTGGAGGTTGCTATATTAAAAAAATTTTAAAGAGAATGTATGTTTATGCACCCTTTATGCTAACAAGTAATCAATAAATTTTAAACTAAGGAAAAAACTCAGTATTTTGTTATATTACAGAATTCGTTTGGATCTGTCACATCTGCGTTAGAAAGATCAGCAATATTTCCTGAGATGCCAAAAGTCGAAAGCGGTTTCGTAAGTATTCTCTATTTTACTCTTAGTGTTGTATCTTTTACAGAAACTATGTTGCATATAGATATACAGACATATTCTAAAACACTTTAGTTCCTTCTTTGAATGAAGTTTTTTGCAACAAAAGTAATAGTGGTCTGGCTCATACTGGAGAGTTGAGAACAAAATTCTACTATTATACTCATATTAAATACTATCATCAAATCTTGGATCTTTCGCACTAAGTTTTAATTTTTATTGGATTGTGCTGTGTATGATAATTTTATTCATGTTTTCAGGACACTCCTATCAGCATTGCGAGCATTACGAGTAACCTGTCATCAGAGGAAGTGCAGACTAAGGTCGCACAAATTATTGAAGAAAACATGAAACTAAAAGGTGCGTAGGTATTGTATTCACTAGAGTAAAAGATGATCTACATAAGACAGATGACATATGTAATGCAGTTAAATTTCGACTTTACTACTAAGGACTTCAATTGCCTATAATATTTTTCGCTTGCCATGTTTCGGTTGATCTTCAGTCGTCATCAAGTGAATGACATTGAGCGGACAATGGAAGATATTGAAGATGAGCAGACCTATCACTTTCATTATGAGCCAAATGGGGTGTCACATGACTTTCCGGTTCAAAAAGATGAAAAGTATGAAAATTGCACCTGTCTTTCACTTTGACATTAACAGTTGTCACTTTGACATTGACAGCCATCACTTTGAATTTGACAGGTATCACTTTGACATTGACAGCTATCACTTTGACGTTGACAGTTATCACTGACATTGACATGAAATTGACAGGTATCACATTGACATTGACAGCTGTGAGTTATTTTTAAAAAAATCACAACAATGCCAGATCTCATTTATTTACTGTATAAGCAACAGAAAGGCAAAGTATAGACAGTGCAAGTCCTTAGTCATTCTTTTGAATCATCTAATTTGTCTACACATTTCTTACAGTTGTATTTTTATGTTTCAGATACTATTCTGCAAAATAATATTAGTCTGAAATCTCAGTATGATAGGATAGTAGCCTGGCAAGAGGAGGTTCAAAAAGTATATCAAGCTCATAAAGACAAAATTTATGAGGCAAAGGCGTGTATTGAGAAGGTAATACTTATTTTATAAAAGTATCATTGAAAGTATTGCTACGTATTGCTCAGAGCTTTGGGTAATAAACAAAAAAGACGCATCCAAAATAAAAGCTATGGAAATGAATTGTTGGCGCAGATGCTGTCAGCTAACTAGAAGGGACATGGTAAGAAATGTGGAAATTAGAGAGCAAATGGGCATAGATATTGACATCCTCGAAACTATAGAATGTAAAAGGTTGAAATGATATGGCCACGTCGAAAGGATGAATGATCAACGATGGCCAAAGCGACTGTTACAATGGACCCCCACTAATCGCAGAAAAAGAGGTAGACCAAGAAAGTCATGGAAGCAAGAAGTAAACTGTGCAATGGTGGATAGAGGGCTACAAGCACACGACTGGAATGATCGCAGGCGTTGGAAGCTAGGATGCGAGAAGCGGCGACAGCTGTAAAAACTCGTTATATATATAGGCTTTAGATATTCAAAAATTTCCTAGCGATTTTATTTTTTTCGTATAGAAGACGGTCTAATATGTCACTTTCGACAAAAAAATTCTTGGCATTTTCACCAAAAAATTTTTTTTTATAACACCGATTTTCACCATATATCGAAACCAAACAACAACACAAAACAACCAAAACCACGACAGAACGGCAAAGTTATGATATGACACGGAACGTGCTAACACCCATCGTCCACTCAGATTTTGCGACGTTGCCACATCTCGCTAAGACGCGATCAGCAGAAAAGGCCTATGACATAGTTTTATGAATACAAAATACAAGAAAGGTTTTAGTGTTCAAATACCACCCTCCCCAGCACTACAATTATGGCACGCCCTCACCAAAACCCCTAATAGCTCTAACATATATTTTATTATCTTTCAATTTTCCATTAATATATAGACTGCTATGATGTTTGTCGCATTTTTATTCATGTTTATAAGTTACTATTGCCTTGCTATTCCCGAGTAGTGGTATAACACATTGAACTCCATTCATTCGGCAGGCATCAAGATTAGCGAGATTTGGCAATGTCGCAGAATCTGAGTGGATGATGCGTGCTAGCACGTTCCGTGTCATATCATAACTTGCCGTTCTGTCGTGGTTATGGTTGTTTTGCGTTGTTGTTTGGTTTCGATATATGGTGAAAATCGGCGTTTTTAAAAAAACATTTTTTGGGCGAAAATGTGAAAATGCCAAGAATTTTTTTGTCGAATGTGACATATTAGACCATCCTCTATACGAAAAAAATAAAATCGCGAGGAAATTTTTGGATACCTAAAGCCTACCAGTCCCCTTATTTATCTCTGCGATTGTTGTAAAACTTATTTTTTAATTATAATTTGATTACACATACATGGGATTTTTTCACATACTCAAGGACACTTATGATTTTTTAAATAGACCAGTTTTCAGTCTAACATTGGTACTTAGTTATAATTTGTGAATGTAGTTGAATTCTGTTATTCTTTCAGCTAAAAAAGGATAAGGAGAACCTAACACTTGAACTGGAAAAACAAAAGGATGTCGTATGCCGCAAAAATGAAATAATCAATACCCTACAAGAAACGCTAGCATCTAAGGAATCAAATGCGTCATTGAACCAGACTAGCAATGACAACCTCAAAGAATTTGAATTGGAAATGGCGAATAAAAAAATCAAGGATTTGGAATGCGAAAATCAGAAATTGAAGGATGAAAATGCTGATCTGCTTAGGAGTATTGACAGGTAAGAAATCATCCTGAAACATTGAAAACTAAGCGAAGTTGCAACATACATTTTGAAACGCAGGTATTTATTTATTTTTTTTTGAAAGTAATTAACTTTACATTCAATACATCTCTCGCCGTAACGCCGCGTTCTAGAACGCCGTAACGCCGCGTTCTAGAACGCCGTAACGCCGCGCTCTAGAACGCCGTAACGCCGCGCTCTAGAACGCCGTAACGCCGCGCTCTAGAACGCCGTAACGCCGCGCTCTAGAACGCCGTAACGCCGCGCTCTAGAACGCCGTAACGCCGCGCTCTAGAACGCCGTAACGCCGCGCTCTAGAACGCCGTAACGCCGCGCTCTAGAACGCCGTAACGCCGCGCACTAGAACGCCGTAACGCCGCGCTCTAGAACGCCGTAACGCCGCGCTCTAGAACGCCGTAACGCCGCGCTCTAGAACGCCGTAACGTCGCGCTCTACAACGCCGTAACGCCGCGCTCTAGAACGCCGTAACGCCGCGCTCTAGAACGCCGTAACGCCGCGCTCTAGAACGCCGTAACGCCGCGCTCTAGAACGCCGTAACGCCGCGCTCTAGAACGCCGTAACGCCGCGCTCTAGAACGCCGTAACGCCGCGCACTAGAACGCCGTAACGCCGCGCTCTAGAACGCCGTAACGCCGCGCTCTAGAACGCCGTAACGTCGCGCTCTACAACGCCGTAACGCCGCGCTCTAGAACGCCGTAACGCCGCGCTCTAGAACGCCGTAACGCCGCGTTCTAGAACGCCGTAACGCCGCGCTCTAGAACGCCGTAACGCCGCGCTCTAGAACGCCGTAACGCCGCGCTCTAGAACGCCGTAACGCCGCGCTCTAGAACGCCGTAACGCCGCGCTCTAGAACGCCGTAACGTCGCGCTCTACAACGCCGTAACGCCGCGCTCTAGAACGCCGTAACGCCGCGCTCTAGAACGCCGTAACGCCGCGTTCTAGAACGCCGTAACGCCGCGTTCTAGAACGCCGTAACGCCGCGCACTAGAACGCCGTAACGCCGCGCTCTAGAACGCCGTAACGCCGCGCTCTAGAACGCCGTAACGCCGCGCTCTAGAACGCCGTAACGCCGCGCTCTAGAACGCCGTAACGTCGCGCTCTACAACGCCGTAACGCCGCGCTCTAGAACGCCGTAACGTCGCGCTCTACAACGCCGTAACGCCGCGCTCTAGAACGCCGTAACGCCGCGCTCTAGAACGCCGTAACGCCGCGCTCTAGAACGCCGTAACGCCGCGCTCTAGAACGCCGTAACGCCGCGCACTAGAACGCCGTAACGCCGCGCACTAGAACGTCGTAACGCCGCGCACTAGAACGCCGTAACGCCGCGCTCCAGAACGCCGTAACGTCGCGCTCCAGAACGCCGTAACGTCGCGCTCCAGAACGCCGTAACGTCGCGCTCTACAACGCCGTAACGTCGCGCTCTACAACGCTGTAACGTCGCGCTCTACAACGCCGTAACGCCGCGTTCCAGAACGCCGTAACGCCGCGTTCCAGAACGCCGTAACGCCGCTTTCCAGAACGCCGTAACGCCGCGTTCCAGAACGCCGTAACGCCGCGTTCCAGAACGCCGTAACGCCGCGTTCCAGAACGCCGTAACGCCGCGTTCCAGAACGCCGTAACGCCGCGTTCCAGAACGCCGTAACGCCGCGTTCCAGAACGCCGTAACGCCGCGTTCCAGAACGCCGTAACGCCGCGTTCCAGAACGCCGTGACGCCGCGTTCCAGAACGCCGTAACGCCGCGTTCCAGAACGCCGTAACGCCGCGTTCCAGAACGCCGTAACGCCGCGTTCCAGAACGCCGTAACGCCGCGTTCCAGAACGCCGTAACGCCGCGTTCCAGAACGCCGTAACGCCGCGTTCCAGAACGCCGTAACGCCGCGTTCCAGAACGCCGTAACGCCGCGTTCCAGAACGCCGTAACGCCGCGTTCCAGAACGCCGTAACGCCGCGTTCCAGAACGCCGTAACGCCGCGTTCCAGAACGCCGTAACGCCGCGTTCCAGAACGCCGTAACGCCGCGTTCCAGAACGCCGTAACGCCGCGTTCCAGAACGCCGTAACGCCGCGTTCCAGAACGCCGTAACGCCGCGTTCCAGAACGCCGTAACGCCGCGTTCCAGAACGCCGTAACGCCGCGTTCCAGAACGCCGTAACGCCGCGTTCCACAACGCCGTAACGCCGCGTTCCACAACGCCGTAACGCCGCGTTCCACAACGCCGTAACGCCGCGTTCCAGAACGCCGTAACGCCGCGTTCCAGAACGCCGTAACGCCGCGTTCCAGAACGCCGTAACGCCGCGTTCCAGAACGCCGTAACGCCGCGTTCCACAACGCCGTAACGCCGCGTTCCACAACGCCGTAACGCCGCGTTCCACAACGCCGTAACGCCGCGTTCCACAACGCCGTAACGCCGCGTTCCACAACGCCGTAACGCCGCGTTCCAGAACGCCGTAACGCCGCGTTCCAGAACGCCGTAACGCCGCGTTCCAGAACGCCGTAACGCCGCGTTCCAGAACGCCGTAACGCCGCGTTCCAGAACGCCGTAACGCCGCGTTCCAGAACGCCGTAACGCCGCGTTCCAGAACGCCGTAACGCCGCGTTCCAGAACGCCGTAACGCCGCGTTCCAGAACGCCGTAACGCCGCGTTCCAGAACGCCGTAACGCGCGTTCCAGAACGCCGTAACGCCGCGTTCCAGAACGCCGTAACGCCGCGTTCCAGAACGCCGTAACGCCGCGTTCCAGAACGCCGTAACGCCGCGTTCTAGAACGCCCTCTGTTTGACCGGGCCTTAACATCGATATCTGTTCCAGTTTGAAAGAAGCCGCAAAACCGACCGAAGAACGTATCCGCAAGTTGCAGGGCGACTTGGACATCGCCAAGACGGAGGTAGAACAGTACAAGCTAGAGGCCAACAAAGGAAAGATTGTGCTCAGAGAGCGCGAAACGGAACTTGGACAGATCATCGCCGGGTTACGCGAACAGTTGTCGAACGCTAAGCCTGTCGATCCGTGGATAACCGAAGAACTGGACAACACCAGGACGCAGTTAAGCAACACTCAGATCATGCTCACTTTGGCGGAGGAGAACAAGAAGGCGGCTCTGGCAAAGGTAGGCAATAACAAGCAAATCATCTGCAACGTGACGTAATCAGGGCAGACAAAATTGAAGTAGTTACATCTATCATATATCTTAACACATTGTTGGACACTGCTGGCCGGGAGGCTTCGTAATATGGCACCTCAAAACATTCCCATTTTTTGGCGTTTGCAACATGATTTGCGTTATCAAAATATTTTAGGAGTATTCATTTTTGACTCTTTTTTTCATTTTTGAGGTTTTTGGTGACAATAAAAAAGACGGCTATATCCGTCGTGTCATATCACAGCAGACTTTATGTTCTAAAATGGCAACCACGGCTATAGCCTGATCTGATCAGTGTAACCGTAAAACACATCTTGTGGGAGGAAAAGGACAATTTTCGAGACAAAAGCTAAAACAAAAACTAAATTTTATTGTATCAAATTTATGAACAAAAAGGCATCTCTCAGAATATAGACGTTATCAAAACAAAAAATCAAATTTATTAGCAAACAAAGGTATCCCCGAACAAAACAGACAAATGTATGTTAGATGCCACTCTTCAAAGCAGTCTGGACACAAAGCAGGTTTATTTTCACAACCCTTGCATCTATAGCTAGTTTCTTTGCATTATCCTTGAAACATTATTTGCATCTAAGAAAATAGGATTTTCTTTTATGATCCTCTGGTAGGGGCAGGTTCTCTGGAAAATGTCCTACACGTGCTCCGAGTTTTGTATTGATATGAAACAATATATTCTATATGTATAATAGGTGGACGACGAATATCTGTTTAGGATGAAAATATCTGGCTACCTACCTCCCACTCAGTACTGAAAACATGAAAACCAAATAAAAACACAGTTGCAATATGGCAGTTATACACGTGGTCAATGCATCACATTGGAGGATATGACGGTTATAGCCGTCGTGCTCTTTTTTTTACCCATGCACGTTAAAACATGAATAGTTGAGATAGTGTATAGTGGGTTAGAATTTGGCAATTTCAGAAATGAAGAACTTTATGTTATGGCACTAACATTGCTTAACAAGGCAAGTATACCTATATTCTGACGGTCGTCGCCGTTCTGCCGTAACAAGCAGATAACTTTTTGATATAGCCGTCGTGGCGTATCACGATCACTCCCCGCAGACGGCTATAGCCGTTGTGTCCAACAACGTGTTAATGAGCTTATGGCCAGGATACTAGTAAAGATGAGAAAATCTTGGTGTTGTGGCCGAAATTTTGGAAAGAAACTGTGGATCACTGCGTAAAGGAGACTCTGGTGTTAACTGCCAAGCTTTCGGCAATGTTTATTGCCATCTTCAGGGCTTTAACGTTGAGGTTTGCAAATGAAAAAACAGCACTGCATTGAGTCAAAGACTTAAAATTCCAGGTCTAGAGTACTTTGAAAAACAATAAAGTTATTTTTTCTCCATTAATGATATTGATATTTTATTTATGAAGTTTGCAAAAATTGTGTGTGTTTGATCTATTTGTAGATTCGTATTTGTACAGATATTTGTCATATCATCACTATCACAAGTAAGCTGTAAAATGTTACAGAACAATACATTGTATTATTTTGTTATTATTAATTTTTTTCAGGTCGATTCCCTCAGTGAACAAGTAGTACGATTGAATAAGGAAATAGAGGAGCTTAAAGTTAAGAATGTACAAAGTGACGAAATGTTTGCACTAAAAACTCAGGTAATGATAAAAACTATTTTTCAGGATTTCTAACAGCAGCAGTATTGTAAATTTTGTTCAGGCATTTGTATATGTTCCTTCCTCTAAACATGGATAGATAAATGAGTCTTTATTATTTCGATGAATTTGCGGTTCTTGGTTTTTTAGGGTGCGTCGTTTAGCGTTAAGGCTTGACGTTTCGCCACCACGAGTGGATGGCATCATCAGAAGCTATTGGACTTCGGCGACGTCCAAAATACTGACGGCTGGTGGATCTGCACCTGCATTCATACCTGTTAACGGTGACGTGGCCCAACCAGGTAGCGTTGGTAGCCCCGCCCCCTTGTGATATGGCAGTGTTTTCAGGTCCTTTAGGAGGGGTATCCATGTCCGGTTGACTTTCTGTATTTCTTCTTTCCTATTGAAATTATTATGATGTTTTTGTATCTCGATGGCTTCTTGTCGAGCTCGGTAATCCAAAGAGACTATCATCCTCCATTGTGTTGACGAGAATGCTTACATTCTTCGGACATATACACAGAAGCGATCATATGGAGAAACTTGTAATTCAGGGTCACGCCCCGAGTGGGCGGCGCCGTGGCCGTTCTCCTACACGCTGCTGGGTGGATACGACGAAACAGTTGCTGGATATGAGTATCAAGAGCGCCACTGAACTGACAGTAAATCGCGAACGATGGCGAGCTACGGTTCTCAAAACTATTGATAATATTCGTGTCGGCAATACTCTAGCTCCGACTAAACGCTTTTTACGGGTTGACATGTCTGTTAAGACATTGTGATTATGATGACGACCTGTGTTATTGACCCATTAAGAAATCTGACTAACAAACTACAGTTAGACGTGTTTCGCCTACATTCAAAATTTAAAAAATGGAGTCAAGTTGATTGACTCAGTACTTCCCACACATAGCAGTGATATCATTTTATTATTTTCTCTTTGCACGAAGCTATAGTCTGAGATCCCTTGCAATCAAGTAATCGTTCGGATGTCTTCAAAAAACATCAAACATAAAAACTAGTCAATAGTTTCCTAAGTCTCTCCGTAGGAATTAAAACGGCACAATCTTTATTCTGCCAGCTTTAACTAGACGAAACGAAACAATCAGGAACCCCCAAATTGCTTAAAAACCAAGTTTGAGCTATTTTTATATTTTTAGCTTTTTTTATTAATGCTGCGCCATCACTGACACGATTTTTGAAAACCATACGCATTTTTCATCCCCGCCACGGTATTGATACCTTGTCTAAATTTCATTAAAATCGATTCCAGAATTTCCAGGTTACTAAGTTCAGAATGATCTAAAGCAATACTCTTATGTATACATCAGACAATTCTAAGTCCCTTGATTTCTGTAATAGCCAAGGCAATGTTCGGATGGATTTAAAAAAGGGTATCATGCCGCTAGGTCTTTCTCTCACAGGTCAATGGACAGCCTATTATAAATAGAACAAATTTTTGAATTTTACAACGCCCCACCCCCTAACCACCCCAATTTCACCCTCACCCAAAACAAAAGTAAAAAATGATCAGGAAGTCCTAAAACGCCTAAAAACAATGTTTGGGCTATTTTTATATTTTTAGTTTTTTTATTATTGCTGCGCCGCCACTGACACGATTTTTCCAAAACATACGCGTTTTCCATCCTCGCCACGGTAATTCTGCGTCAAAATTTAATTAAATAATTAAAATCAAATCGATAATTTTCGCGTTACGCAATATAGAACGATCTAAAACAACACTCGTATGTATACATCACAAATTCTAAGTCCTTTGGTTTCTACAATAAGCAAGGCAATGTTCGGATGGACCTAAAAAAGGGTATTATGCCGCTAGGTCTTTCTTTCACAGGTCAATGGACAGCCTATTATGAATATAACAAATTTTTGAGTCTTACAACCCCTCACCCCTTACCACCCGAATTTCACCCTCACCCAAAAAAGGTAGAAAATGATCAGGAACCCCTAAAACGTGTAAAAACGAAGTTTCAGGAATTAATTAGTCCACCCCCCCTACAACGATTTCCAAAATTATCGGAACATTACCTACTACGACACCACAGCATATCGCTACCCAAATTTCATCACAATCCATGCAGTGGTTACTGAGATTACGAGGGTAGAAAAACGCGAACAGACAGACAGACCGACGGAAATGAGTGACGTGGATGTTCGTTATGTAGACATCATAACACGCCCAAAAAGCGTATTATCTCAAAATCGAAAATTTTCGCCATCACAATACTCCCCTCACCTATCGGTGTGGGAAGTAAAAAAACTAGTTTTACTTTGGTTGAGTACAAGGATTGTCAATAAACCACTGCTCAACTCTCAGTAGATCATTGGTTGCTGTTGATGCTACCGTTGCTGGGGCTGGTGTTTATCACCTCTTCAATATAGTGGACTGTATAATAATGTAATTTATTCTAAAATAGAACAACATATCAAAATTATTGTGAATAACAATTTAGCGTCAGTTCAGTGGTCGTTGTTCGGGAGCAGAATGGCGCCGTCGTCTTTTCTTCGGGTCCCCTCCTTCTCGCCGTCAAAATCACGTCAAACTGTCATCTGCCACAGAATGCGGCGTTGCCCCCTTTCATACGGCGTTGCCACCTTTCTCTTAACAACCGTTGCCAGATCTTTTCCGTCAATAATTAATGACGTATCGTCGGCATACATGACACACTTTCCATTGATGCCATTACACTCTTATAGATGGACATGTACAAGGTGGACTTTGAACAAGAACGCAGCGCCAAGGAAGCGATGAAACTGGAAAAGGACAAACTCCTGGAGGACATCCAGATGTTGCAGACCCGCAATCAACAGTTGCAAGACGAGCTGGCGATGGCACGCAGTGGCGGCGACTTTGTCGTTCTGCCACGGTCAGGACAAACGACGTCTACTAACAGCAGTCAGAATACCTCTTCCTCCACGAGCAATGTATGTACCTTTCTATCTGCTATAGTATTTCTGTTCGCTTATTATATTCTATATACGCAGTTTTTCAAGTGGACGTAGCTATGCGGTGACGAAGGGTTTAATGTACAGGGTGTTCTAAAGGTTGGGACTTTCCTCTTTAGAAGCGACGGCCCTTGAAACGGCAAAGCTAATGCACGGTGAACCAGCAGTAAAACAGTAAAAAAAATCAAGTCAGTACTCCCTATTTGGTTGCTACGAAGTTGTAAGTGCGGTCCTGTCGCGGGCGTCGTACAGGTAAAAGTACGATTTACGATGTCTTCTTCCAGTGTGTCCACCACGATGTGGATTCGGACATCCTGTGTCTCTAGCTCCTTGCACGAGCGAGACAAATCGACGAGGTGCAGGGTGAGTACGGTTAGAGCCCGTCCAACTAAAGCGATTTACGCGCGAGTGGACTCGCGCGTAGTCAATTTATATTGCGTCCAGATGTCGCGTTTCACTTGCGTTTCTACGCTGGGAGAGATTTCATTCCAGTTAAAAACATGGAGTTGGATACAGCAGTTGTGTTGTGGCGTGCGTACCAGCGATGGAATCTTCGTAAACAAAGAGAAAGGCGACGATTCAACATGCATCCAATTCTACATAACAGAATGACGCACAGTATGTTTATAACACTATACCCAAAGCTGAGAGAACACAGTGAAAAGTGTTTCGACTATATCTTCCCAGTTCCTACGTTTTGTGAGTTCATTGGAATAATCGGATGATTCCATATATACGGCTACTCTTTTTTCGACTGCGTCAATGAAAAGTTCTGTATCGAAGTTATCACGCCCCATTTTCAAAAACAAATACGTCCACACGCCACCGACTCGCGCGTTGTACTGGACGCAACAATGTCGCCCAAGTATCTCGACTCGCGCGGCGCTCGCGCGTACAACGGGCGAGTCGAGAGTCCCGCGCGTTACAAGCGTTTTACACGCGAGTAAAACAACACGCGAGAGCAGCTGGACGGGATGTATGTAACTCTAGTATCTCGGGAACGTGCGAATGACTATGCGCGAGTCCACTCGCGAAGCCGCAGCGGCATTTTGACCACACTCACCGTACATTAAAATCATGTCCACCAGTTCAGTATTGCTATAAGCGTGCGCCACTGTTGTTGTTTTTAAAGTGCGATCGTCAGATGTAGCACGTCAAGCACTCTCGTACACTATGCCACAGCAACGCGACGTATGACGAACTGCCTGTTTTAGTGTTTTCTCACCGGCATCGGCACCGCTAGCGCTGCCTTGTTTGTTGTGATATTATGACATGGTGAGCTATTGCCTAGGGACGGACTTAGAATTGAGGATTTCTTTAATGGTCACTATCTTATTTTCTCTAAATATTTCGTATGTTACTGGGAAAAAACAATTTTTGGCGAGTACTATCCGCTGTATGAAAAAAAGTCCCAACTTATGAAACACCCTGTAGAGTGACTCTAAAGTATGGACCGCCTCAATTATCTCGGAAATTGTTTGCACGTTTGCAATACGACCAATCTTGTGATGGCATTTACGTTGTTGTCAGATCTACTGTTTTTCCGGAAATATAATGATTCTTTGTTATTTCAAACGAATCACCCTGTATATTTCTACATTTTTTAAATCCCTGAAAAATTCTGATTATTTCTTCTATAACATTTGCTATACATACCTCATAATTTCGGACCTAAATTTATCATAGCATCCGTCCAATTTAAAATAAGACATTAACTGCAAAACACATGAAGGCGGTTAGAGCAGATGCTCAAAATGTTGCCCTTTTACTTCAGTACAAGTTAAAGTCCAGTACAGTGACACATTGTCGCCATATTGCCTTTAGACACGTGATGTGAAACAATAAATGTTCTGTGTAAGGCTTTCGCGGCCATCGTCCAATGAATTTGTGGTTCTTGGGCTTTTAGGCCGGCGTCGTTTTGCGTTAAGGCTTGACGTTTCGCCACCACGAGTGGATGGCATCTTCAGAAGCTATTTCACTTCGGCGACTTTCAAAATACTGACGGCTGGTGGATCTGCACCTGTATTTATGCCTGTTAACGGTGACGTGGCCCAACCAGGTAGCGTTGGTAGCCCCGCCCCCTCGCGATATATGGTAGTGTCTTCAGGTCCTTTAGGATGGGTACCCATGTCCAGTTGATTTTCTGTATTTCTTGTTTCCTATTGCAATTATTATGATGTTTTTGAATTTCGATGGCTTCTTTGTGGAGTCTGGCATGGTATGAAGACGTTGCGGCAAGAACCTGAGTTTCTTCAAACTTGATCCTGTGACCTCCCTCCTTAATCGCATGTTCGGCTACCGCTGATTTGTCCGTATGGCCTAGCCTTATGTTCTGCAATTCTTGTGTTTATCGATCGCTTCGTTGTTCCTATGTATACACTCCCACATATGCTGGTATGCGATAAACCCCCGGTATTGTGAGTGGGTCTCTTTTATCCTTCGCCGTTCTCAAATAGTCCTGTATCTTTCTTGTGGGCTTGATGATGCCATCCACTCGTGGTGGCGAAACGTCAAGCCTTAACGCTAAACGACGCCGGCGTAAAAACCCAAGAACCACAAATTCACAAGAAATGTTATTGGTTTAAATGTGGAGCACAGTTCAAATCTAGTAATCTTATTGTACGCAATATTTTTTAAAACTGCATTTTAGTTTGAGGTGTACTTTTTTCTTAGTCTCGGGTATGGTATGGGAGGGGATAACTCTTAATCTGTTTTTTACTTAACTTTGACTCACTGTTTTGTGTCAGTCAGGTGATTGTGTAGACAGTGATAACACTTGACAGATACTTCTTAACTAGCTTTTTGTACTTATTTTATTTATTGAATTGTCTCGTATTTATTTATCGCTTATTAGTTACTGCATAGCTAACGTCCATCTGTGATAATTTTAAGTATTTAACCAAATGAAACTGTTGTGATTTGTAAAAATTTTTAATAAATTTTTGAAGGCAAACTTTCCTATTGCTTTAACTTATAACTTTATTTTTTAACATAAAAGAAATCTTGAACATGTCGTAAATAGGCAGACAAGCGTAACTTGGCTCTCAAGTACTTTAAGCTAACAACAAGCTCAACAACAAAACAATGCTGGGTTATTTCCTGAAGTCAAACAATAATTTAGGGCTCAAATGATGGATATTCTAAATAAACTCCAAAATAAAAGATCTCTCGGAAGCTGGACAAAGCGAAAGGAAAAATAAATGTATTGAACAGAGTGAACAGTACTTAGAAGGATACTTGATAAAGATTTTTGAACAAATATTTCATCTTATACTACTTTTCAATAACAAAGAGATTTTTTGATAGCCCCATCGTCTGGATTGCCTTGATTCTTTTTGGTGGTAACCATACCTTCGATGTGGACCAGGACCAGTCAGATCCAGCTTGCGTTGCAGCTAAATGTAGTTTTCTTTTAATTTCACGATGATTTGTTTTCCTATTTGATTGTTATACATTGCTGACCAATAAACTTAATTTTCTTGAGTATCTTGAAATTACAAACGATTTACTGAATCCAAAGGGATTATAAATGCTTTCTGAACCAGCGCCGATTTTTTTTTTTGGATTATTTTCAAATGTCACAAGTCAAGAGGATAGTCAGTGGAGCAACTTTATTGTAGTTTTGTAAAAAATTGCTTTGCAGAGATATACAAGAGATCTTCCGCATATACGATCCAGTTATTTGAATAGCTCTCCTTTAAGAAGGAATATTTTAACTAGAAGTTATCTGAGAACGCCAATACGTGTAAGTGATACGAAGTGCTAGTGTGCCACTTAATATCATTATTTGGGTTTTGCATAAGACATGTAACACCTCATGTCGTATAGATTAATTCAATAACTGTAACTCATCTCATTGTGGATGTTACACGTTGAGTGACTTCTTAGAAAACCTGAACTCTCAGCATTACGTGTAGTAAAAAATATCAACAAACACAAAACAGTCTAACCGCTAGCCAAACCGATGTTTTCTAAACTCTACACGTGTTTCGCTAACTACGTTAGCATCTTCGAGTAATGGTTTGGACCAGGGGCATGCGGTCCATGGAAGCGATGAAAACACCGCTTCCACTGGGAAGTTGCTAATAAATTGCAATTTATTATTCTTCTGCGATTTAAAGATCTGTTTGTTTTTATTTGCGAGCTGATTGTAATACATATATTATTCATGGAGCGCGTTCAAAACGTCTGCTCTACTTCTACTCTTCCTACGAGCACTTGTCGCGCTGCAAGACCGAAGGTCATTGTTCTATACATGCATCCCCACAGTTACCAAATAAGCGATTCAAATGTCGCTTCCAGTTCTGAGCTTGCGGCGTTATGGATGCGGCTGCTACAGGAGCTGATCATTTTATAGAAAAACAGTCGATTTTAAAGGACTATGGACATTACTAAAGACATGAAGACCTACAAAAGACATTTTAATATCGGTGTGCTGCGGCTGTGTTCTGCTGGCCATGTCTGCTTTGTTCGATCATGGAAAAAACGTGTGGAATACTTCAAGATCTTTCGTCTTAAACAATCTGCATGAAATGATAAAAAGACATTGTAACGGTAAGAGTCATTTGGAAGCGCTTTTTAAACAAAAACGCTTTGGAACTTTGCGATGATCGTGGAGGCATAATGAATTTGTTCGAAAAAAATCGGGACATTATTAAAAGATTAGTTAATGTCACGTGCCTCTTGGGGGAGCATGAACTCAGTTTTAGAGGTCTAAAGCTAAGTTCATGCTTCCTAAGTAGTAGTAGTGATGGGGAGGCGAAGCCAGGCAAGTAGGCCACCTTTGGCCCTTTTTGCCAACCCCACCGAACCAATCACTGAAATCACTAAAATTCTACGCAATAGAGAGCTCCTTGTCGAACCTACCAGATCTTCTGACGAAAGTCAAGACTATTCATGCTCCCTAAAGAAGCTAGTGGTAACCGTGGAAACGTCAAAACTACATAGGTTGGTTGAGTTAGCTACTTATTGCTTCCACTAAATGTAAACTCAACACACGCCTCTGATTTAGACTAAATACTAACTCCTAATCATCACTATTCATATCCAACGTGTGCAACTGTAACCCGGAGTGGGATTTCGTGTCCTATAGTATTCTACATATCGGCTATATTCTATGTAATCGGTACTCTGGGTGTCATCGATATGTGAACGTCTTTATTTATTATGAAGCACACAGACACAGAGTACATAAAGGAGCGGAGTTTAGCTTACATAGCTATTCTGACACTCAAACCCAGTTATCTTAACCAGAACCTACATCTATCGACAAGACGCGATATCGGCTTAGGGATATCGACTTCTACTCAGAAATCATTGTTGGCATTTGGTACATGTTTGGGCTGTCATTTATATGCGTCTTTATTTGGAAAACCGAGTATCTTCTATAGAGACTGCTACTACTGTGATGTTGTTTGAATAAACGTATTTGGATCAGTTGATGAAAAACAAAAAATGCAAATCATCCAAAATAAGTATGTCGGTTTTATATTAGGCACTCAGAGTAACAACTGAACATATAGGAACAAACCACTTCAGCATGGCGTGCTCAAAGCCATCATCTTGTGACACTTCAGCCTCCAAACATCGCCAACTAACCTGAAAATTCTTCCACTGCAACCCATGTTAAAAACACTGCACTTTTTGGGTCCCACACTCGAATATAGCACAGCAAATCTGCAAAAGCACAGCAAAACCAACAAATAGCGAATTCCATTTTACTGACCAAGAGAAAAGACGCACAAACAAAACAAACGTTTGACAGTCGGGGTTCTACCGTAAATAAGTCGCATGAAATATATATCGGCGTTGCCAGCTCCTCAAAATTATGCAAGACTTCAGAATTTGCGTTTATGATAGTAGAGGTCAACATATCTATTGATTTTGCTGTAATCGTTCCAGAACCATCAAAATACCGTCTTTTTTAAAGCAGAATGGAATATTTCTGAATACTATACAATTAAGACGATAGTAAATAATTATGATTGCCGTATCTGGTGGTCAATATGACAACGTAAGAAAAGATGTCGGCCTATTAGAATTAGGTGTTTTCTACCTCTATGTTCAGTTGTTACTCTGAGATTAGGCCTAAGGTCTAAGGTAATAGATCATGTGAGTGAGAAATATAATCTTGAAGTGACTTAGATTAGGCAGTTTGTATAATAAAAGTATTTGATATATCACAGCCTGAATATGTAAGCCAAAAACTGATATGAGTTCATGACAGAATTGTTCGAAATCGTTACACACCACAGCAGTAAGTGTCATCGACATATTGGAACCAGCCTTTAGGTTTTAAAGGGCTGTTATTTAATGCTTCTTGTATAAAATCTTTAATGAAAATATCTGCTACTACAGGCGTCAAAGGTGAGCCCATTTTGACCCTAGAAGTTTTTTCCCGTTTTTAGGGCCGGTTGTACAAATGCGGGTTTAGCACGAGCTTTGTTAAGCCTAAGCTTAGCTAAGCTCAGGCTTAAAGTCGACACCCGTTGTACAATCGTCGGCTTAGTTAAGCCTGGTTGATAATGAAATTCACTACAGTTGGCATCAATGAAGCAATACGTACTGACATAATGATCTGAAAAATTACCTTTTTTGGTTAGGCACTTATGACATTTTGTGTCAAATTTTGGCAACGACCGTTTTTGTCTCTGTTCATTCATTCACTCTCTTTGTTAAATTAGACACAAATCTTCCAAAAAATTTGACCTAATAAAGTGACAAGCAATTTGAAGCTTCATCCTTGACAAATCATGTCATTTTTTTTATCAGGTTAGGTTTAAACCTCAGCTAAGCTCGCGTTGAGCATCGGCTTACGTAAGCTCGTGTTAAGCTCGGAGTGGGGGGTCAAGCCAGCATTGTACAACGGACATTTTGCCACTGACGTGGTTTAACGTCGGCTTACCTTAAGCCGAAGCTTAAGCTTGCATTGAACAACCGGCCCTTAGGGTAAGAAGGTCGTTTGAACACAAAAATGGATGAATTTAGTCAAGTTACAAAAATATTTCCATTCGTGAATTACATTACTTACTACAGGCGCAATCGAACGTTGGGTTTATGAATTGTAGAAAGACTATAGAATTGAATAGATTGAATATCGGAATGAAGCATCTGCATCATACACTGTCTTTTAGCAGACCTTAAAAAAACGGACTTTTCTTTTGAAAAACAAAATTCTTTCACCTTTTTTAAGTGATTAAAAACCGTTCTTTTACATCCATCATGAAAACTACTTTTTACATGTTCCTAGAAATCGATTGCATTTATGACCTTGAATAAATTCGTGAAGAAATTGACAAATTAGAATTTATACAATTTTGTTGGGGAGCTCCAGGGATATTTGGGTCTGTCAATAATACCAAGTTCTTAATGACAGTGCAATACAAGGCTGCGTTTCCGCACATCTCTGGTTAATTTTATATTATCAACAAAATCCAATCAATATACGAAATCAAATAAAATTGTGAAATATGTAGATTCATCATCATGTCTTAACAGACATGTTGTGAACTCGTAAAATGCATTAAGTCGGAGCTAGAGTATTGCCGCCGCATATTATCAATAGTTTTGAGAACTGTACCTCGCCATCGTTCGCGATTTACTGTCAGTTCAGTGGCGCTCTTGATACTCATATCCAGCAACTGTTTCGTCGTATCCACCCAGCGTGTAGGGGAACGGCCACGGCGCCGCCCACTCGGGGAATGACCCTGAACTACAAGTTTCTCCATATTACCGCTTCTGTGCGTATGTCCGAAGAATGTATGCTTTCTCGTCGACACAATGGAGGATAGTCTCTTTGGATTACCGAGCTCATCCAGTATGGAAATGTTAGTTGGGCGGTATAGGGAACTCTCAGCGTTCTTCGCCACGTCCACATTCCAAAAGCATCTATGCGAGCTAGCCAGTCAGGCTCAGGACCCAGGAAATGATTCCTCGACCCTCGCCTTGCCGTAATAAGGATGACCTTACGATTGTGGTATAGAGCCAGGACATCACCTTGGCAGTCAGCCCTCAGTTCACCCCTACAACCCTTCTACCTACCCTATTAACTTTATGCTCTCTAGAATCTACTTGTGGACTAGCTGAGAACTGCATTACATTTTTAGCTATTTAATAATAAGACACGGACTAGATTATAGATATCCAAATACACGGACCTTGCCATGGAAATAAAACGACTTTGGAAACAAAAAAAGTCACAATTGTCCCCCTCATTATGTCTTGTTTCAGGCCTTACACCAAACACGTTTACACAACACCTTCAACAGCTGGGCCTGGACGAAAAGTTACATAAAGTATTCTAAAAGTCTGTAATCCTGAAGACCTGTAATATTGTGCGATCCTTCCTAAATTTCGATCAATAATAGTCAGGGTGTTGACTTGGCACAGCCCGTCAACACCTACCGCAATTATGCGAGTGGAACTTAGAAAGTCAGATAATACTAATAATTTTTATATCCCTATCTTTATTGACACGCAACATATCACGGAGATCAGTAAAGGTCTTTACAACCATCAATTTTATTTTTCAAGATCATATGATAACGCACTGTCATGCACAGCTCAACCTCTGATATAATGTTATTATTGATTAGTCTCCACCACTTGGGAAACATTCCTGTCCGTTGTGTGGGATTCAGTTCAGGTCAATAAGACTTCTAGAAGATCACGTTGACGTATGTTGTGGCAACAGCCTCTGATAACCATAGTCGGTATGGATGACGTTTGTTATATACTTAGTTATTACATTATCCCATGTATTGTGCTTCAACTAATATAACTTCTATTTTAACCTAACATGTGTGTCAGACCAAATTGAAATGGTTTTTGTTACTTTAGGCTTATCTGTAGGTTTCTTATTAACGTAATGTGTTGAAATTCTCACAGAACATATTGAAAACTTGTTAAAATCAAACTGATTATTGTTCGTTTACTTTCAAATGATTTTATATAGATAATTTGGCTCTCAGAGCAGTAGTTTTGTTGCTTCGCTGCTTGCATATCAGCCTGATACCAGCCCCGGTACTCTGTAACTTAGAAACGTGTTTCCTGTGCACTATGTACTATAGGATCGGGTGGCTTCGTAAATATGAAGAGAAGCTTGGAGTTTTGTTCCGCTGTATACACCAGAGCAACTACTGCTGCTCTACAAGGCACAGATCCGATCATCGCTGGAGTGTTTCTCCCATGTGTGGGGATGCACTCCGAAAAAAAACAGGTCTAAATCACTTCCTTGATGTTTCCTGAAAGAAAGCACTGAAGCCAATAGTGTAATTCAAAATAAATAAAGATAAAGTTTGAGTGTGCGTAATATTATTAACACAAAAAACGATAAACCATTTCAGTTTGTAGCTTTTAAACGAGAGCTTTGAAGAATCATTGGGTTTCGATTTTCTTATATGTGGTTGCTATTTTTGTTGGTTAACGTATGACAAGTATTACTAATAAAACACGGTATACTTTCAGCAACCAACAATGAAGTGTCCCAAATGCAATTTTGGATTCACCACTATGCAGGCACTGGAGAACCATGTCTATAGATGCATAGAATTAGACGACCAAATACCTTAGAATGTAAGCTGACTTAAAAAAATATGTATGTCGAAAAATCTGTAAAAATAATCTATAGTTTTAGATAGGTTTGAAGGATTATAGTGTATTCAAATAGCCATATTTTTTTAACATTGAGGAATTTATGTTTAATTTGTGATTCTCCATAACCGTATCTAACGTCTGTTGAATTTCAGAAAACTCTGTGATGTTTATTAGGGTATTTGACGAATAGGGCATTATGGTCTATACATATATCTATGTATTAGTATTAGAAGATATATAATAAACAAGTTATATTAGCAATTTGTTTGTTTTATTTATGAAATACAAACAAAACCTCCACCAAAAATAGCAGAACGAGTGCCTTAAAAAGAAATCACACTAATGTGAAGTCCACATCAAAAGGAACTATTTAAAAGCTTTCATTTTAACTTGCAATGTATGTACGCTTGTTCGGGTGGAATCTTGCAACTCGATTTTGAAGCAGATATCTTCAACCGATTGAGCTGAAGTTTTGTATACACGTTTAGTTTGGATGACAATGCACGATAAGCTGTATGACGTCGTTCGAAATCTAATAGTGGAATAGTTATTTAATGCATTTCTACAATATGGGTATCCATATTGATATGAGAACGCCCGGTAGATGGTAAGGGGAATGACAACCTAATGAGAGGAATACCATCACTGACAATAGATCCACTGATGTCATTTTTAGTCAAACGATGATTTTTTTCGTGAGAGTTTGGGGAAAATATGGTATTCAAAGCCGGCAAGTTGTTTTATCACAGCATGAACCTGATGACCTGAGAGAAGAGTTTTTGCATTTGGCGCTCAACTAGAGGCTTGCGGTGTGAGCAAGAATCTGGCAGCAGTCATAGGAGATTCTGGATCGAATTGTACGAGTGCCTTAATATAACCTACGCAGTGATCATCACCAAGTTGTATCGACGACGGTGACGACATCGACATGAGGTTAGGGGGTAGCTAACGAACCGCTGGTGCACCGAGCAACCACGAAGGGTGGACCGGATAGCCGGTGTGTATAACTGTGACGCGACCTAAGTGGTAAAGAAGATCCGCGGTAAGGATTGTCCAATAATAAGTTGCAAAGGAACATTTGGGGTGCTGGACTCACTTTGGGAAAGTAATAGGGATAAACTCGTGTTGTTAGTGGACTCTTAATCACCAACACAGTTTTAAGGTTATGTTCAGAGTAGGTCTACATTTTTAGTTTAGTTTAAGGTTTTCATGACGTCTAATTAAAGGAAATCTACGAAAATGAGTGGATATCAGGATAACGCAAATTCTAAGTTAGAAACTTTCGTTCAAATGATGGCAAAAAATTTGTATTTTTAGATATAATACGATGTGTTGTTAAGATTTTGGGGAAAATATACTATTCAAAGTCGGTGAGTTGTTTTATCACTGCATGAACCTTGTTTACGACCTGAGAGAAGAGAGTCTGCACAATAAAAGGGCTTGTTGAGAGTGACTAGAAAAATGATGTGACGTCATTCTAAATCTAATATGGTGGAGCATCCAAGATGGCGGAATAGCTATTTTTAATGCACTTCTACAATATGGGTATCCAATGAAGAGGCTTGTTGAGAGCGACTCGAAAAATAATGTGACGTCATTCTAAATCAACTATGGCGGACCATCCAAGATGTCGAAATAGTTATTTTGAATGCACTTCTGCGATATGGATATCAAATGAAAGGGCTTGCCGAGAATAAATAATTTTTTTTTTTGATATAAATGCAAGTTAATAATTAAAAAGTAAAATATAAATTAAAACAAAAAAACTTTTTAAAAAAAGCTTTTATTTTAATGGTCTAAAAAAAGAAAATAGAATGTTCCTTTAAAGTGTTAACTATCAACTTATAGCCTCATTAGAGAGAATTTATATAATCATAAAAGCTTGTCGCGCGATTTACTTGTGTAAATTAACTAGGACGTATTCAAATGACTAACTTTGTCTGCTAAGTTTAATTGTGTTAAAATTTCAGTTTAACTGAATTACTTACGTAAACCTCGCGACAAGCTTTTATGATCATATAAATTGTGTATAATGAGGCTATAAGTTGATAGTTAACACTTTAAAGGAACATTTTATTTTCTTTTTTTAGAACATTTAAATAAAAGTTTTTTTAAAAAAGTTTTTTTGTTTTAATTTATTCAAATTCTCATTTGTTACCAAGAAATCAATTTTTGAAGTGTTATAAAGCTAATTGAAATGTATGTAGTCCACCTTACTGAAAGTTAATATTTATTTGTACCTTTCTAACAAAAAACGCAATCTTTCTTTAAAGTTTTTATGATTCGTCCTGGAACACGTTGTATGTATATATTTGCACTTTTCTTTTTTTTTGGACGAGTACTATCACGACCTGAAAAAATAGGGAGGTTATTAATGCCTGAAATACCTGCATTTCATTAGGTTATATCTGGCCAAAGGTTCTGAAGCTACGGGGTATCGATAAGAGGGTATAGTTGTAAAAAAGCATCGCCGATTTCATTCATAAAATAGCCATGGGCGTGCGGATTTTACGTGCATACTTCAGGGCTATGAAACGTCTTTCCTTTTGTATAAATGTTCGTTTTTAAATAAGATAATAACAATAATAACGACGAAAAACAGTGTACCTAACAAGCTGACAAGACAATACACTCGACAAAACGGATATTCAAATAGTTTGGGACAATCTGTAGAAAGATTATAAACACCACATACAAAACGCCACTGGTATTTCGACAAAGAGAGAGAGACAGGAACATAAAGTTGGTGGCAGGGCGGCCAATAGCAAGATTCAATCTCCATGGCAATGGCATGGTAGCAGATCCTCAACCAATAAGGTTCCCTGACAAGACGTTGGATGACAGTATTCGTGGGTTGTTGCCGATTCGCTGAAGTTGATGATATCTTCAGAAAATATGTACATTTTATAAGAGGCAGATTAAGGAATGTCGGTTATTAAATAAAAAATACATTAACAAATATATAAAAATATCAGTTATTAAATAAAAATACATTAACAACTATATTAAAGTAGCTATAAAAATATCTTAAATTGCTGTTACCGTTAATTTTGCTTTTTTTATAAATAAACTTTGCAACATCGGGCATTTTTGTCCGCATTCCTTTTGTGGCTTCAAATCCGCTGGTCAGATAATAGTATTCGTATTTGGTAAAGAAAAATAAATCGCTCTGTAAACGATACTAAGTCAACATGACGTTAAATCTAACCTATAATAGCTGAAAAGCTCAAAATCTGTCAAAATCGTTTAGTGACTCTCTAAATCTCCGTTACAAAAATTCTAATATTCCAAAAGGAAATTATCCATCATGGAGACCTACCCAGCAGCGTTGAAGCCCGACTTCATGGGACCACTTCCACCAAACCCGTTGAGTGGATATGGTCTGTCCAGGGCGGATCACCATATGAGTCATTTTCAGAATTACAGGAATGAAGAAGTATCACGAATGATGGTAATGTAGAGCAAATAAGACTTTAAACATCGAGTTGAACATTATTGAAAGCTGGTGTGCTGCAAGGTTCTATGGTTGGACCCTTACTATTCACCTTAAATACGAGTCAATTCACAGTTGTTAAACACATTGTTCAATCCATATGCATTCTGTGATTTTTTTTATATAACTGAGCATACCGCGCAGGCAGAGCCTAAATACCAGAGTACCGCGGCTGCTGTGAAAGGGTTATGTTAGGCGAAGTGTGTTAACGCGAGATTTGAATGGGCCAATACCCGCAGGACCAATAGATACATCTCCTGGCAGCCCATTCCAAGCCTTGGACACCCTGGGAATAAATGTGCGGTTGTACCGCTCAGTTCTTGATGTATGAAGAACGACCGTCTTAGGTTGAGATGCAGCGGTCGCACGGGTACATCTCATAGGAGCAGTGAGCGGCGGAACGATAGAGGATAGCTCAGAGGAGCGGATTCCGTTGGAATATCGGTAGAAGAGTGAGAGGTCACCAACAACACGCCGGTGAGAAAGTGACTGAAGGCGGCGCGTTAAGGCCGGATCGCCAATTAGTCGAATTGCCCTTCTCTGGACGGCATCTAGTATAGACAGGGTAGTAGGGGCAGCAGCTCCTCAGACATGAGAGCAATACTCCAGGCAAGGTCTTATCTGGGCTTTAATATAGCGTGAGGAGGTTACATGGTGAGAAATACTTTCTGGCTCTAAATAGGTACCCAAGGTTTTTACCAGCAGCTGTTGCAATTGACGCGACGTGTTCGTGCCAGATCAGATTTTCTGTAATGTTGACACCTAACAGCTTGAATGAGTGACTCCTTGGCAGAGCCTGGTTGTTCATTATAACCTGGTGTTGGCTTGGGCACTTCTTGTTTTCTTGTTTGATAGCGTACAATACTAGGTCTTGGAGGCATTAAATTTAACCATATTCTTAAGCCCCCAAGCGGTAATTATATCGAGATCCTTTGAAAGGGAAGCTGCCACTGCCAGTCTTCTGCGTTCCAGCTCGACCACAGAGATCGGTCTATTGCTCATGATGCCTGCATGCAGCGTACTGTCATCCGCAAAACTGTGGATTGGGTTTGTAGTGCTAGAGAGTAGATACTCTAATAATTCAGTAACTAAAACGAAAGAAATTGATAATGGGGATGAATCATAGTTTCTACCCCTGATTCTTCTATGACAAATCGCTGATCTTTGCGCCTGAGCATGTATCGTCAAACTGAAGTCTTGATGAAACTTTTTTGTTTGTTTGTGGTCAACCTCCTGCAAAGGCCTATGGCGCTGAAGAAGAGCTGCGAGAGGATAAGTGTCTGTACACGTTAGATTTGAAACGCTGCAGGTTGTAGCCGTCGGGAAACAGATTCCTCGGCAGCTCGTTCCACGTCGAAGTTCTCCAAAAGAATGGATACTGGAGGAGACTGGTTCGGGGAGTAGGGACCTCGACCTGGTAAGGATGAGCTCGCAGAGCCTCTATAGTGTTCCTCATTCGGACGGCCTTCGGTGTTATTATCTGGGAGAGTTCACTCGAACATCTTCCGTGATAGAATCTGTAAAACAAGGACATGTGAGCCACCCTTTTTCGATGTTCCAGCCTGTGGGTGTGAGGTTAGGCGTATCGATTAGTCTAATTGCTCTCTTCTGGATAGTGTCCAGAAGCTTTAGAGAGTGCTTCGGAGCGCATACCCACACATGGGAGAAATACTCCAAAGATGGTCGGATCTGTGCCTTGTAGAGCAGCAGTTGCTCTGGTGTATACAGCTTCCTACAGTGGAACAAAACTCCAAGCTTCTGGGATGTCGTTTTAGCAATACTGACGACGTGGTCATGCCAGGACATGTTATTGTTGATGTTGATCGCCAAAAGCTTAACGCAAGGTTACTCGACTATTGAGTGAACCTCCATTTCCACAGTTGGTAAGCCAAGGTTAGACTTCTCTGTCAGTGTTGCTGCCTCAGTTTTCTGTACGTTACTGTACTTTACTTATTAATCCCCACTCGACAATTGTTTTAATATCTGCGTTGATCTGTGAGATCTGATTGGGAACTATGGGAACTACTTAGTTGCGATTCTGCCAACTCTTCAATAAAGACTTCATACAAATGCGCTCACTGTTCAACCAAACTTATTAGTAGTTCATCATTACGCACATTGGCCATTGCAACAACAACAATAAATAAACAATGATAAGAAAATCAAAAACAGTTCAAATGTGAACAGAGTCTATGCGTAGCCTCCGTGAAAAATGTTTTTTTAAAAATGTCCGTGTTTTCTGAAAAAATAGTTTTGGAGTTCGTCGACTTTTGAAATCCTATGAATAATAATTGCATAAAGTCAAATCCGCTGATGAAAAAGTATAAAACAAAAAAATTATAATTCGCTTACTATAATATTCTGAAGTTGGTGCGAGAATGATTCAAAATGTGTGTGAGAATAATTTTCTATAAAATTTTCAGATGCCTCATTATGAATGGGGTGGCATGGAATATGTGTACACACCCCATCCAGATGTTTCAGCCTATAAAAAAGCAGAAAAGTATCTCAATCTACCACCATCCAATTTCTCCATGATAGACAGAGCTAGACATCAAGAAGTGGACGATTTCTATGTTGTATGTAAATTTTTAAAACTAAATTCAACTTTCATTCTTTTACTCTTTGCTGTCACCTACCTAGATTTCTGGAGAGACTCAAGCACAGAGTTAACATCTTTAGAGGGAGCCTAATTTGAATATTGTCCAGCCAACATCTAAAGTGCTATTGCCACTCTTCTTCGTCCGCTTAAGGGCCTTCCAGTTTCTTCAAAATCTGGCAGTTTCCGCAGTTTGAACACATGTTCCTCAAAGTATTTAACTGGGTATTTAACTATACATTAAAATATACTTGCAATGTAACTGATTTACGTGAAGATAATTTGTATTGATTTAACGAAATCTCAAAAATGGTAAATTTCATAGCGGAATGTCGCAATAACTTCTAATATGTCGTAAATCTGGCAACCTACAATCGGCGTCCCCTAAAGCTGTCATTGTAGTTGTGGTTATTGCGTATGTTGAGATTTTTGTTGTTTTAGTGTATATTTGAGTGACTTTGTGACTATTTGTGGTGTGAATTGAATTATTTATGAACAATATTGTCATAATTGCAGGATGCGACGAAATAAAAAGTGCATAGTTTGCTGCAATAGCGACGAATCGGTGAACACCACTTATCATAGGTTAGTATAGGTTTTGTTTTGGTTTTCAGTAGCGTAAAATATGGGGAAACACTTCATGGTAATAATAAATTATCAACTGTTACAATCAAGTTATAATAAGAGTAACTCTCTAAGTATAGCTAAATACTAATACAACTCTTATTGTATCAGTTTGTAACATCACAGTAATAATTGAATCTATTAATGAACATCCAACTTTAATATAAAATCGTACGCCACTGGTAATGCCCTCAAGCTGTCAAAACTTCCGTTACCTGTTGGCTGGTCAGCGACCTGTGCATTTTGTTGTTTACATTCCCTCTAGAGATGTTAACTCTGTGGACTCAACATATAGTACAATAATGAAATCGCTTATTTAGGTTCGGCTTTTAACAAAAATGAACCTTTTTCTATTTTAGGCAGCGCAGATACATCGTGATCAATACAAAGACGATTCTGGAAGATTACATCCGATGGACTATTTCAAAATCGCTGATTATGCATTCCAGTGTCCAAAAGACCCTACTTCGTAAGTATATAGTGCAATGGTTGTTAAAAAAATACAAGAATAAGATCAAAGAACCACGCTATAATAAAGCTGAATTGCATGGGAAAGTATAGAGAGTCACGAGTAGAAATCCAAGCTTAAGCTTGCATTGTACAACCGGCCCTAAGAGGGTTTTTGTAGCTTGCAGGATCTTCTACTGAGAGATGTTTTAGAAGTTGTGCAGAAGTACGCAAAGTGTTCTTGTTTGTCTTTTTTTCTCTCTTCATATTTAGCGACTACTTAATTCGCGCAACTATTGGCGCCATTAAAACCTTCTTGAAGTTCCATCTCCTAGCGGAGGTTGGATATCATCATGGCAATTATAACTTTGTTTGCCGCTGTTCTAAATAGATGATTAGATGTCATCCCAATCCCTTAAGTTTTTCAGCCAAGAGGTTCTTCTTCCTTGGCCCTTGATCTTCCCTTCCATAATGTTTTGTAGTAGAGTGTATTTGGGTCCTCTTATAACATGACCAAGGTACTCTAGTTTTTTTGTTTTGAGAGTGTTAATTATTTCTTCCTCTTTTTGGATTATCTGCCGTAGTTGCAAGTTTGAGACCCTATCAGTCCAAGAGATCCTCAGCATTCTTTTATAACACCATCTTTGGAAAGCCTCCATGGTCTATCCATTTCTGCCTTCTTAAGCGTCCAAGCCTCGGCTCCATATCGCAGAGTCGAAAAGACACAACACCTCAGCATTCGTAGTCTTAAGTTTCAGGTTTATATCTCTGCTGCAAAGAACTTTCGTTAGTTTTACAAATGCAGCTCTTGCACTCTTTATTCGAGCTCTTATTTCCTGATATTGCTCAGCAGTTTCGGTTAGCCAAGTTCCCAAGTATCTATATCTTCTTATTCGATCTATTGGCGCGTTATCTATTGCAATACTGCCGATTACATTGTTGTTTTTTGTAAATACCATAAATTTGGTTTTCTTTAAATTCATGTTCATAACTTTTACAAGTGTTGTATAGGTTTTGTACGACCGTTTGTAGATTTTCCAGTCTATCGGTCACTACGACAGTGTCATCGGCATAACGCATATTATTTATGATCTGTCCATTTATGGTAATTCCCTCTTGTCAGTCATTTAGGCATTCACTGAAAATGGCCTCACTGTATACGTTAAACAAAAGTGGGGAAAGTATACAACCTTGGCGAACGCCGCGCAAAATCTCTACTTCATCAGAAAACTGGTCTTCAATTCTGACTCTCGCTTTTTGATTCCAGTACAGATTTGCTATAATTGTGATATCGCGACTATCAATATTTTTTGATTTTAGAATTGTGGTGTTGGACTCTATCAAAGGCTTTTTCAAAATCAATAAAGCACGCATATACATCTTAATTCATCTCCAGACACCTCTGCGTCAACACATTGATTCCAAACAGAGCCTCTCTGGTACCCATTCATTTTCTGAACCCTACTTGGCTGTCACTGATTTCGGAGTCTAACTTTGTAAATATTCGGTTGTGAATTACTCTTAGGAAAGCCTTCAAGAGATGTCTCATTAGAGCAATTGCTCGGTGGTCGTAACATTAAGACCATGGATGCGTAAACTCTTCTTTAAGCACTTGGGAGCCAGTAGATTCTCATATTTTTGCCCGAAATTGTGTAATATGTGATTTATCCATTTTTAGCCGCTATTTGAAATATCCGGAATACTACGTGAAGTACAAGCAGCCTATTGCACTGCCTTTGACACTGGAAAGATCACTGAACACACCGTTGTTACCTCACAGAGCGCTGACAGGAGTCTACAATCCATCTAGTGATATTGCATATAAGCGCTAAAACTCATTTTTTAAACCGTGTTTTGTTTATGTTTTGTGAATGTATTTTTGATAAAATAAAGCTTTTGGAAAAGAAGCGATTTTTATGATGTGTGGAGTATGGATATGTTTTTATTTTGAGTCAAAACTAATGAAAATTAACTTTATTATCTTTGACATTTTGCAACAGCAACTAACTTAGGTAGTAATTTATATAATAGGAAATATATTTACAATACAATAAATAAAACTAGACACTACAATCTAAAGCAGAATGAGTTTGGAAAATCTGATATCTTTCCTACAGCATGCATGAACTCTAGTTGTCCAATTTTCCCAGTGGAGGAAATGTCAATTTCATTCAGTAGCTGTAAATTAAAATTAAATTAGTATACATTACGTTTTAACACAACAGTCTTTAAGAGTCTCTTTGAGAAAAAAAGGGACTTTCAAGAATTAGTGTTGTAGTTGTTTTGCTCTGATAGTATAAGAGATCTGAGGTATGGAAAGTTGTTTCACTGTAAAAATTGATTATTTTTTACAACTTTCGAATCATGTTTAATGCCCTGATTTATTCATTGACAAAAATAATTCAACAAAAACACAAATCCTGATACAAAATAATACTTGTTTTCTTCATCCTTGTAGGGTTTCGAAAACACTCTCTCAAAGTTTCTTTTTGATGGCTAAAGAGGATCTGCAAAATTAATAAAATTATCTCATAAAAGAGATGATAAATAAAAACAATTTTTAACCCAAATTTCAAAGCGCTGTAATCTGGAGGACAAAAAGTTTTATTCGAAAACCAAACAATCAACCCTTAAATTTTTTCTCATCAATTTTAAAACACTGCACAAATGGCAAAAGGATTGAACTTACTATATCTATTATATGTTTTTGTTCTTCAGCATGGATTTGTCCTTCGTCTCCAGTTAGTCTGTTGATAACATGCGTCAAATCTTGCTCTCCAATGCAATCGTCTTCATCAAAATCTAAAAAAAAATCGAGATGTTATTTATTAGACTTATGGTAATGTGAGTCCCAAACTGTACAAGATAGTAGAACAAAAGCACGTGTGGGTAGTTTAAAAACACAGGACTGTTGCTATATAGTATAATACTGAAATATTTAATAATTTCTGGCTATGCCTATGCCCTCTATATTTTTTGAGAGCTCATTTAAATTTTGAACAAAATCGTTTTTAAAATAGATGATTGCAAAGTATTTTGTCTTAAAATTAACATTATATTGTCTGGTTTGGTTGATGACGTTACTTTTTTTTATGTTAAACTTGAACGTACCTAATATCCTGAAAGCCCATGCAGCTTTTACTTTGTCAGGGCACTTATCTGACATAACTGAACATAAATCCAGCATATCTTCAAACGATAGTTTTTCATCTTTTTCGGAAGAAAATACTTTCAGTATTCTATCTTTGAAGGGGTTGAACTGAAAACAAAGTTCGATTTCACTCAGAATATTATACAGTCCCACGACGATTAAGACAAGCAATATATTCTAGGAACATTTTGTCTAAATTACTTCATATACGAAACATTTTTAGGGAATTATGGATACTGTTTCAAAAATAATGGCACCTACTAGTGGCAGATGGTCACAAAAGTTAAGTGTTAGACATCTCAGTCTAGATGCCTAAATAGTGTAAAAAGGTAAACTTGTTGCATTTAACCTCAAAATTCTACTCACGTTATATAATGAACCATACACCATAGTAGGAGACCATAATTTGGAACACACTCACACACTTTATAAAAAGCAGCAACTTTATTGTACAAAATTGGGTATACATGCAGATTGCAGGCCTTTCTGGAATAAAACTCGTGAATTCGTGAATTAGTAAGATGCCGACATCCACATGTTGAAGCACAGAATAACAGAACACATGCACTGACAACACATGAAGCCAAGGACAGAGTGACAACCAGACAAGATTGACAACTGACGACACAATAGCCACCATACATCAGCATAAAATGCTGTCACTTTATCGTCGGTGGATGCCGTATCTGTATTGCTGGCAATGGCTAATGACTAATAAACTTTTGAAAATTGCACATAATACTTATTAATAAGTATATTTAGGATGAACGCAAAACGAATGAAGGTTTTTTTTAATTCACTGAGAAACGTGCAAATATAAATTAATAATACCTCATATTGAATATTTGCCTACTTACAGATATTTCTATTACAAATATTACTAAATGTTCGTCCTAAAATACTACATCTTGTTCTTAGTAGATGATTAAAATAATATTCTATGAAGAATATTACTGGTATATTCTGGAATAATTCAGACATTAAACGAATAATCACTGATTATACTAAGTGGATAAAATAATAATATTCTATAAATAATATTATTTTAATAATCCAGAGTAATCAAGAGAAATAACGAATATTCTATGATTCTACTGAATATTCATGGAACATATAGGAGATTTAAAGAATATTCGTAGAATATCCAGTGCTATGTGGGTAAAGGACTGTACCACTACCATTATGAAACACTAGCAAATAATTTAACTTCAACTGTAGGGGTACATGTTATAATCAATCATAGTGGCACAATCCTTTAGGTACCTGTATCTCTTGAATTAATTACTTTAGACCCCAAGTGTGCTAGTTTGTTGGAATTGTTTTATCTGGAGGAACACAAAAAGTCACAAATATACAGGATGTCCTATTAAAAATTTTCAATCGGACGTCACGTGACCAAAAACAAATACCTCATTGGATGACACAATAATAAGGAAAGATACTATATTTGCTATAATATATACCCCCAAAATTATAATTCGCTACTACTGCCCAGTTCCGACATATTGCTTGTCTTAATCGTCGTGGGACACCCTGTATAGTGTATAATATACAACAAAGAAGGTTTAGATGAGAACATCTTGGGGTTGTGGCCACACAATTAAATTTTTTGGCCATAAGCTTCCTTCGTATTACAACAAAGAATATATGAACCATAATTCAGAGTAATACCAGACACATACATACAGTATAGATACCTATGTATGTTATGTTGTTTAAAACGGCTGGATATCTAAAAAATTAAACGCCATCAAAAAAAAAAAACAGAAAAAGCCTTACCTGAATTTGAGGGAACATATTTTCTACGCATTCAGGTGGAAATCTGAATTCCAAATTTTGTAACTGTCCTGTTTTATCCAGTCTGCTGAATAACTTGTAAAGGCTGAAAGAAATAGATTTTCAATTAATTTTCACTTTGATGGATTGATACCTTTCGAAGAAGGATAGGTATTGTCTACTATATCTTTTAGGAGCTAGTCTTTTACATTCATTGTAATTATCTCCCTCAAATAATCCCTGGACACGAGTTTTGGTGATAGAGAGCCAAATAAAAAAGTTAGATTTTTCCAGCAGAACTTGTATAGCCCATAATTTCAATTTTTTTATCTTTGTGAAACGACACTGAAACTCAAAGCAACGACCAAATTTGTAATGAGCACCCTCAAATTATCCAGGACATGAGTTTTCGTCCTGATAGAGAGCCAAATAAAGAAGTTAGTTTTTTTTTAGCAGAACTTGTATAGCCCATAATTTCAATTTTTTATCTTTGTACAACGACACTGAAACTCAAAGCAACGACCAGATTTGTAATAAGCACCCTCAAATTATCCAGGACACGAGTTTCCGTCCTGATAGAGAGCCAAATAAAGAAGTTAGTTTTTTTCAGCAGAACTTGTATAGCCCATAATTTCAATTTTTTATCTTTGTAAAACGACACTAAAACTCAAAGCAACGACCAGATTTGTAATAAGCACCCTCAAATTATCCAGGACACGAGTTTTCGTCCTGATAGAGAGCCAAATAAAGAAGTTAGATTTTTTCAGCAGAACTTGTATAGCCCATAATTTCAATTTTTTATCTTTGTGAAACGATACTTAAACTCAAAGCAACGACCAGATTTGTAATAAGCACCCTCAAATTATCCAGGGCACAAGTTTTCGTCCTACTAGAGGGCCAAATAAAGAAGTTAGATTTTTTCAGCAGAACTTGATGTATAGCCCATAATTTCATTTTTTTATCTTTGTGAAACGACACTGAAACTCAAAGCAACGACCAGATTTGTAATAAGCACCCTCAAATTATCCAGGACACGAGTTTGAGTCCTGATAGAGAGCCAAATAAAAAAGTTAGATTTTTTCAGCAGAACTTGTATAGCCCATAATTTCAATTTTTTATCTTTGTGAAACGACACTAAAACTCAAAGCAACGACCATATTTGTAATAAGCACCCTCAAGTTATCCAGGACACGAGTTTTCGTCCTGATAGAGAGCCAAATAAAGAAGTTCAACACAGTTTTTGGAAGAGTCAAAAGTAAAATTACTTGAATATTCATCCTAAAGCCCTGACTTATCACCTTGTGATTTCTTTTCAGCATTCTTTCAAAGGCAAATAATGTTGATAGCAGCATTCGAAAACTTGGTTTATGTCAAGAGCACTGTATTCCTGACTTAATGAATGATTTTACAGAATTAATAAATATAGAGGGGGAATACTTTAAACAACAAGGAAGTTATTTTCATTATTCCTTTTTTATCAAGGTTAGCAGCATTGCTATTCTTAACATCGTTAATAAAAGAAATCATAATAGCTCTGAGATTTTTTCTTGCTTCAAATGCTTCCTAATAGAGATAGGTAAATATTCCTATAATAGTACTAAGCATGTGAGTAAGTGCATATTGTACTTATCAAAACAACACTACAACTGTACAACTGATTATTTTATCATTTTTGATTAGAGATCTTTCCCGCATCGTTATTTGGAAAAACGTGCAGTTTTATCGCATCATTTCCACTATTCCTTTGTTTACCCGTTAAGGTAAATCATGAATCATGAAATCATAATTTTGAAACATCACGTACATTCCCATGGAGCGTTTCCGCGCAAAGTGCTTTGTTGATGGAATACCTGTTTTGCGACAAAACCGCATCAATTTGTACAGGGTGGTCTACTAAGAATAGTAACCGTTAAGTCATAATATAACTTCGAGCAGAAAATATTATTAGGCTAAGATAAATGGTGGATATTATTTTCAAGTTCCGCAAGTAGTCACTAGAGGGCGTAACTGTTACGACCAATCAGTGAAACGAGTTTTTCTCAAAAAATATACAAAAAAGCATCAAATCTAACGTAATCTCACAGATCAACGTAAATATCAAAACAATAGGGTACTTGCAGAGGTCATGAAATCGTCTCGGGAGTATGCATAGCGTAAAAAAAACCATATAAAGAAGCAGTAGGAAACAAAAAACATGATTTTACTGACGGCCAAAAAAAGATATTTGCAAAATAAAATAAGGATATATTCAAATTTTTCCACGTGACTTAAAACAAGGGCGGACGTCACAGGTATCTTATCGATATCGACAATCGATACTGCTACAGCGCAGGTCAGTGAGATTCAACTGCAAACTAGAGATGATCTGAATTCTTTAACAATGCGACTCAATTTATTGATACTTAAACATATTTGAAACAGGCAATTAACCCAGTAGCATTTTCGTTGCAATACATTTTTATATCCGATAGGTTATCACAGTTCATCCTGTTTGTGACCGAGATTCGCAACTAATCGAAGCCATCATTTTATTTCGGCGCATCCCATTATGAATGAATCCAAAGATAGAATCTAATTCAAGCCCATCCCTACAAAGTGAATTAGTAATCTAGCCTAACTTTTATACTTTTGACTTTTGTACTTTTGTGTATGACTGTGTTTTGTGGTTATTAATGATCAAAGTCAAAATGTTAGGTTAGCACTGGCTATCGATATCGAATATCAATACTTTACATCCCATCACTATAGGATATCACTGACGTCAGAGGTTGTTTGCGCGGCATTTTTCGGCATTTGAAATAATTTTTGGAATCTCTCACAGCCGATTCCAAAAAACCAAACAAGTGATTTTTTCATGTTTACTAGGCTCTAAGGAACGCGTAAACGACATACTATTTTTTTCTGCAAGTACCCTATTGTCGAGTGCGGATTAGTAAACAAAGTACAGTTTACAGTTTAACAGTTTAACAACATTGACAAAAAAATCTCACGTTGGCTTACCAACAGTCTGGTCATTCAATAGTCGAGTTACCTTGCGTCAAGCTTTTGGAGATCAACATCAACAATAACATGTCCTGCAGGACGACGTCGTCAGTATTGCGAAAACGGCATCCCAGAAGCTTGGAGTTTTGTCTGCTGTAGGAAGCTGTGTACACCAGAGCAACTACTGCTACTCTACAAGGCACATATCCCACCATGGTTGGAGTATTGCTCCCATATGTGGGGATGCGCTCTGAATCACTCTCTAAAACTCCTGGACACTATCCAGAAGAGAGAAATTAGACTAATCGATACGCCTAACCTCACAAAGGACCTCCACAGCCTGGAATGTCGAAGAAGGGTGGCTCACATGTCCCTGTTTTACAGATTCTAACAAGAAATGTTTTCGAGTGAGCTCTCCCAGATAATAACATCAAAGGCCATCCGAACGAGGAACACTAGAGAGGCTCTGCGAGCACATCCTTACCAGGTCTCCTCCAGCATTCCTTCTTTTGGAGAATTTCGACGGCTACAGCCTGTAGCATTTCAAATCTAACGTGTACCGACACTTATCCTCTCGCAGTGCTTCTACAGCGCCATAGGCTTTCAGCCTTTGCGGGAGGCTGACCATAAAAAAAAAATAATATAAATTCTACCATTTTGTAGACTGGCCAATTGTCGATTTTTTTGTTAATCGTTTTTTGCTCTATCTTGTAAGACGTAGTGATGGGGAAAGTTGGTATTTAAATGGCAAAAACTTTGGTTTAAGTTGACGGAATTAAACAAGCTAGGTCTCGTTTGGAAGAGCTGTTCTTACCTAATCATCTGTTATACAGGGTTGGGATAAAGTATGGAACCAAGCAAATAACTTTGGAACGGAAAGAATGATATTGTTGAAAATTTGCACGCAAGTGTAGTGACGTATAGTGCATCCGAAGACATTATGTTAGCTATTAATGTTCTTCCGGTTTAAACGGAAGTACCGTCAACTTTTTTTAACTTAAATGGAACACCCTGTATATTTTTGCAGATTTTAATACATCTTTTTTTTCCGAATACGTCCATAGTGGGTTGGGTATTAGTTTCTGTAAAAACGGGAAAGATAAAGCTTCTTCATATGTTTAAAATGCCGGCCATTTACCTCCTGACGTCCTGATCCTGACGTGAATTGATTCGACAAGGTAACTCAGCAATTTGTTAATAGACATACATATTGTCAGGAAGTAAACGGCGGGCATTTTTAACGTCGCGTCGTGAGGTAATTCCTTGATAATTCATTTTAAATTTTATTATTGTACCACATCAAATAAAATGAACGTTTCAGTAAATAAAAAAGCTTTGTCTTCCCCATTTTTACAGAAACAAATACTAAACCTGCCATGGACGTATTCGGGAAAAAAGATGTATTAAAATCTGCAAAAATATACAGGACGTCCCATTCAAATTAAGAAAGTTGACAGTACTTCCGGTTAGACCGGAAGTACATTAATAGCTAACATAATGTCTTCAGATGCATTATGCGTCACTACATTTGCCTGCAAATTTTCAGTAATATCACCCTTTCCGTTTCAAAGATATTTGCTTGGCTCCATACTTTATCCCAACCTTGTATCAAAATTATCCAAATTTATCTTGACTTAGTACCTACAGAGCGGAATTTGACATCATAACAATTACTACGCATTATTACGAACATTTTAAATGGTATGCTATATTATTGTTTCACGCAGACTGATGGTCTGACCCTGCCATCTTCTGATAGTACGGAGCGGCTCGTACCGGTGCATCGAGGAAATCTGTTGGGTCAGCATTGATCTCTGACCACGTTCGAATCCAGATGTCACCAGGTCGAGCCAGCACAGACCTTACGCACCTCATATAGAGTTGTCTCTTAGCAGAGTAGACCGATCTCTGTGTTAGAGCTGGAACGCAGATCATCGTAGTCACAATGTCTTAACAGACATGTTGTGAACTCGTAAAATGCATTAAGTCGGAGCTAGACTATTGCTGGCACGAATATTATCAATAGTTTTGAGAACTGTAGCTCGCCATCGTTCCCGATTCACTGTCAGTTCAGTGGCGCTCTTGATACTCATATCTAGTAACTGTTTCGTCGTATCCACCCAGCGTGTAGGGCGACGGCAACGTCGCCGCCCACTCGGGGCGTGACCCTGAACTACAAGTTTCTCCATATTATCGCTTTTGTGAATATGTCCGAAGAATATAAGCATTCTCATCGACACAGTGGAGGATAGTCTCTTTGGATTACCGAGCTCATCCAGTATGGAAACATTCGTTCGATGGGCGGTATAAGAAATTCTCAGCATTCTCCTCCACGTCCACATTTCAAAAGCATCTGTGCGAGCTTGATCTGTCTTTTTAACAGTCCAAGTTTCCGAGGCATACAAAAATATGGAGAACACAAGAGACTGAACCAGTGACATTTTGGTAGCTTTAGTGATGTTATGGTCACGCCATATTTTAGTAAGCTTTGTCATGGCCACCCGTGCCTGTTGAATGCGCCGTCGAATCTCATTCACAGCTACCTGAATTGTCGATCAAAGAACCGAGGTACACAAAACTTTGAACTACCTCACAACGGCCTATTGACTTTATTTCTCGATGATTGTCATGCTCTCTATCTACGATAATAACCTTGATCTTATTGTAGTTAATACCAAGACCATATGCTGCTTAAGTTAGATATTTTGCTTCCGTCAATAGTTATACCGCCATTCCAGATGTCCAATACCTGTCTCATCACAAATTCAGAGTAAATGTTAAATAACATCGGAAATAATACGCATCCCTGACGAACTCCTTTTCTGGTTGCTGTTTTGACCAGACAGGTTACCATCAATTCTTACACGAGCTGAGCAACTCATAGAGTTGCTGTATGAGAAATACTAAGTGGTAAGGGACTCCCATGGAGATAAGGATTTCCCACAGTTTAGGCCACTTTACGTTATCAAACGCCTTAGAATAGTCCACAAAGCAGATAAAAACGGGAAAATCATGCTCTATGGCTTTTTCAACAATCTGTCTTAAGTTTAAGATCTGTTCACGCGTACCGCGTCCTTTTACGAAACCTGCCTGTGCCTGAGAAATTTGCCAGCCAATAAAACCCTCCAAACGAGACTGTAAAATATATAATAGAACCTTGCTTGCATGAGAGATTAACGAAAGTAGGCGATAACTGTATGGATTTGTTGGAGATCCCTTTTTATGAAGTGGAACAAAAATTGATGTGCACCATTCATCTGGAAAAACACCGGAGGACCAGACACTCTTACAAATATTATGTAAAAGAGAGATGCCGTCGCCACCCAATCAGAGCGCACTCTATCTACGATAATAACCTTGGTCTTGTTGTAGTTAATACCAAGACCATACGCTGCACTGTGTTGTTCTAAAACGTCCAATAGAGCTACTAGTTCTTCCTGAGAAGCAGCAATAAGGGTTGTATCATCAGCAAATCTTAAGTTAGATATTTTGCTTCCGCCAATAGTTATACCGCCATTCCAGTTGTCCAATACCTGTCTCATCACAAATTCATAGACATAGATCAAAATCAACAAGAAATATTCCTATATAACTTTATATCTCATCTAATTTGAAAGAAATGAGGTCAAGTAGAATCACACGCATTCAGCTGTAACAATATTTGAAATACATTATTTCCTAGTAGTCCGATCGTCTTTGAAACAATGCGAGCTTTCAAGGTTAGAAATAAAATACAACGGGTTTTAGCAGGCCTTTCAGACGATTGATATTTCAAAAGACCTGTTTCGGACGTCCATTGCTTATAGACAACTTTTTAGTACAACGCAGATGACCTGGCTCTAGCGTACAGAAATACAAATTTTGACATTCTAGAGTCCACACTATCTTTCAATTCTAGCATCATACTTCAGCAGGTGGAGGTTAAAGCCAAGTATGAGCAAAACAGTAACATTGTGTTTTCACTTTAACAATAAGATGACAAAAAGAGAGCTGAATATTTACCTTACCACTTTGCTGCCCTATAATCCCACACCCAAATACCTGGGTGTCACACTATCGTTTAAAAAACATATTCAGTCCATCGCAGCCAAAGTAAACAGCAGATATAACATCCTGCAAAAATTATGTGGAGCCTCTTGGGGCACCAGTCCCCTAAAATTGTCTTATGTCTTACGTCTTTCCTCCACAGGTCAATTATCAATACTACAGACTTTTCACTTTTACAATCCCCCACCCCCCCAAGCACCCCAATTTCATCCCCACCCAAAAAAATAACGTAAAAAATGCTCAGGAAACCCTAAAACATCTAAAAAAGAAGTTTGAGTTGTTTTCATATTTTTAGTTTTTTGATTATTGCTACGCTGCCACTGATACGATTTCTAACAACCATACGCGTTTTCCATCCTCACCACGGTAGTAATACTGTGTCAAAATTTCATTAGAATCAATTTAATAGTTTCCACGTTACAAAATACAAAACGATGTAAAGCAATAAATACTCGTATATCTACAGAAAAGTCCCTTAGTTTCGGTAATAGGCTAGGCAATGTTCGGATGGATCTAAAAAGGTGATCTATGTCGATAGGTCTTCTTTCACAGGTTAGTGGACAGCCTATTATGAATACAACAATTTTTTTAGTTTTTCACCCTCCCACCCCCCAACCACCCCAATTTCACCCCCACCCAAAAAAAGCAGAAAATGATCAGGAACCTCTAAAACGCTTAAAAATGAAGTTTGAGCGGTTTTTATATTTTTATTTTTTTTTATATTTCTGCGCCGCCACTGGCACGATTTATAAAAATAGTACACAATTTCCATCCTCGCCACGGTGGCAATACTGCGTCAAAATTCCACTAAAATCAATTCAACCGTTTCCTCGTTACACAATATAGAACGATCTATTATCTACATATGTTTACACCAGAAAAAAATCTACATAAGTCCTTTGGTTTCTGTAATAGGCAAGGCAATGTTCGGATGGATCTAAAAAAGTTATTTACGTCACTAGGTCTTCCTTCACGTGTCAGTGGACAGTCTATCATGAAAGCCCCCCACGCCCCAACCACTCCAATTTCACCCCACCTAAAAAAAGTAGAAAATTATCAGGAACCCCTAAAACGCCTAAAAACGAAGTTTGACCAATATTTAATTTTTTTTCGTTTTTTGCTAATTACTCCGCCGCCCATGCACCGATTTTGAAAATTATAGGAACATTACCTACTACGACCGCCCAGCATATCGCTGCACAAATTTCAATTCAATTCAATTCAATTTTCATCACAATCCATGCAGCGGTTACTGAGATTACGAGGGTAGAAAAACGCCAACAGACAGACAGAACGACAGACAGACAGACAGACAGACCGACGTGGATTTTCGTTATGTAGACATCATAAAACGTACAAAAAGCGTATTATCTCAAAATCGAAAATTTTCTCGATCACAATACTCCCCTCACCTATCGGTGTGGGGAGTAAAAACACAAAAAAATTGAATAAAAACAAAAAAAACTAATTTTGAAATTTCCCAAAAAACGAACAGGAGCAACTGTTAACTTGAAATAACTCTGTCAAACTAGATATAAATTGGACTCTTGTTTCTAGCCTTCTATTGATATTCATAGCTTCTCGATATTCTTAAATTAATTTGGAAAATTGTGCTAAAAATGAAACATTTAAGGTTACGGAAGCAAAAATATCTGTATTTAAGTGCAATTATTCAACGGAGATCAAAAACCGAAATCTATAAGTGGTTATTACATTTTTGAAGCTAAATTTTCTAATGTGTAATAATCATTCATCCATGTCAAAACTGAGTGTTCTTATTAAGATAAGGAAATGGTTAGGATTATTGATATATTGATTAATATGTTAATTGAATAAGGTAAACGTACTCTAAATAGTAGTTTAAGAAGGTTGATAACAAATTTAATAAGTATAAGTATGAGCCAATGAAATCCTTGGCTACAATATTTTTTAAAAGACTGTTTTCAATTTTATAAATAAGTGCAAAAAATGGAAATTAATATGTTTGAAACTATTTTCGATTTTTTTCGCATCTTTAGTCTCCAATCCAAAATTAAGATCTCAACTTAAAAAATAAGATGTCTTTTTATCGACCCACCTGGAGTACTTAATTTTTATTATATACAGAACCTTGACAGGCTGAAAACATTACAATCTTGAAACATGAAATCGTGAGGAAATAAAAACAAGATAAGCTACGTTTATAAGGAATATATAGGGTTATTCACGTTATTCGATACGGAACATTATGGCTAAAGTGTTTGATAAAAAGAAAATAATAAATTGGGATGTATAGAGACCCATAAAGGCTACATTTTAAAAATATTTTCATGTTATAAAGGGTGTCCCAAAAACACGAAATGTATCATAGTTATGTTTTTTTAAATGGGACACCCCGTATATTATTGCATATTCAGATTCCTTGGTGAATTCTAGTGTACCTTTATGTATCATACATAGGACCGAACTACTGTCGGTATAAACAGTAACCTCTTCTCAACCAACAGCTTTGGGTGGACGAGTTGACAAGAGTCAGGACACCTTCTTGTCCTTGTGGTGAGAAATTGCCCCTAAAGGCGGATGAACCAGTAGATACCATCTGGTCAACGGCATGAGGATGCAAAAAGCAAATGGGAAACTACTGCATTAAAGATATTGATATCCCAAGAGAAACTCGTAAAATGAGTAAATGCATTTTACGAGTTCACAACATGTCTGTTAAGACATTGTGACTATGAAGACAGTCAGTGCGAGCGTATAAAAGGGGTAACTATCATGAGAAAGACTTCAGAGGGGGAAGGGGTTCAGAAAAAAGCAATCCGATAATCGATGACACTAGCTGAGCGCGCCCCATCCATCCGATTTTTCATTGGCGGGTGGTTAGTGACCTTACACGTTATTACCGGTTTTTCAAAGGAGCTTATTATCCAAACAACTAGACCTAATCTAATACTCACTGTAGTATTTCGGCTTTGTTCAAATAGGTGAGAATGGTGTACTCCTCAAGTATGTCCTGCGTCAACACGGATAGGGAACTACCGGTACTACCCATAGCGACCAATCAACTGAACCACGCGTCGCACAATAATCGGAATCTGTACGGCGATTATTCCACACCGCGATCTCTCTTATTTTTTTAGATAAGATACCGACGCTAGTTTGCATAAGTCAATTTACACACAAACGTGCATTTTACGGCTAGGATCATTGTGAAATGCGACTGCATCTCGAGCGTATACAAGGGGGGAAAAACAATTCGAATAATCGATGACACTAGCTTAGCGCGCCACATCCAGCCGATTTCAAATTGGCGGGCGGTTAGTGACCCTACACGTTAGAGTCTGTTAGTGTTAGGACTGCAGTTTTGCTCTCAAGATGTCTTTTATCTTTTGGCTAAGATGGGGAAACTAGCTTGCATAAGTCAATTTACACACAAACGTGCATTTTACGGCTAGGATCATTGTGAAATGCGACTGCATCTCAGGCGTATACAAGGGGGAATAACATGAGCAACACTTTAGTGTGGTGAAAGTAGTTCAGAAAAAGCAATTCGAATAATTGATGACACTAGCCAATTACGCCACCTCCAGCCACTTTCTCATCGGCGGGCGGTTAGTGACCTTTCAGTTTTGAATCGATGTGCCAAAAAGAATCCTTCATAATTTCGTCTCTCTCTGAGCTTTTTAAATCTATTCGAGGTACTTAAGCGTGCATTTTACGGCTAGGATCATTGTGAAATGCGACTGCACCTTGGATGTATACAAGGGGGGTAACAGGGGTATTTATCATGAGAAAAACTTCCGAGGGGGAAGTGGTTCAGAGAACAGCAATTCGAATAATCGATGACACTAGCCAAGGGCGCCAGCTCCAGCCACTTTCTCATCGATAGTCGGTTAGTGTCAGACTTTATTTTCTGTATACCAAAGGAGCTTTCTTAATTATACTGTTAGTGTTAGAACCGCAGCTTGGTTGCCAGGATGTCCCTTATTTTTTAAATAAGATACCGATACCATTAGTTTGCATAAGTCAATTGTGAAATACGACTGCATCTCGGGCGTATACAAGGGGGAATGGGGGGTAATCATCATGAGCAAAAGTTCAAAGGAAGTAGTTCAGAAATAAGCAATTCGACTAATCGTTGACAATAGCTGAGCGCGCCACCTTCAGCCGATTTTTCATTGGCGGGTGGTTAGTGACTATACACGTTATTTTTTGTTTAAGGCATCGACTACATGGTCATTAGCCCGCGTACACGTTATTATCAGTATTCCAAAGGAGCTTTCTTAATTCTACCGTTCTCTGAGCCTGGTTGTGTTAGGACCGTAGCTTTGTTGCCAGGATGTCTCTTTTTTATAAGATTGCGACACTAGTTTGCATAAGTCAATTTACACACAAACGTGCATTTTACGGCTATTATCATTGTGAAATGCGACTGCATCTCGGGCGTATACAAGAGGGTAACAGGGATAATTATCACGAACAAAACTTCAGAGAGGAAGTAGTTCAGAGAAAAGCAATTCGAACAATCGTTGACACTAGCTTACCGCGCCACCTTCAGCAGATTTCTCATTGGCGGGCGGTTGGTGAGCTTTCAGTTTTTTTATCGGTATTCCAAAGGAACCTTGGACGGAGATGACTGTCACTGTTCATCTCGATGGAGATGTAAAACGTCCAAAAATATGTCACATTCAATTGTACATACTAGAATTGATGTATTTCCACATACATAATTATTAATAAAAATGGATAATAGATAGTTTTTAGCTAGAATTGACACATATGCTGCGTTTTATAAATAATAAATATTGAGCAACAACTATTGAAATACAAGTTTTCATGTCTAACATAATTTTTGCGCAGTGTTCTAGCAACCTTTATTCCTTTATCGTTTTATTAAAAAAAAAATGGTGGAAGCAATCAAAACCGCTGCCATGTTAGGTACCCTCCAAAACCGAGGTTTGGATACGTGCGTGAAAATTGCAAGGAGCTGCGATGTCAAGGCGTACTACAGTGGCACAATTATTGCCGATTTTGGTATTTGCTATTAAACAGATTTACAACATGATTTCATTGGGAATTCTTGTTTGCTACAGATGAGGATGCAGTAGTAATAAAAAAAAATAGAAAGTTTCGTTTGAAATTAACAATCAGTTACAGATTGTCGCGATTTATACGAGAGAATCACGATGTGAAATGAAATAAAGTAAATACAGGGTAAGTCCTAAGTTTGTACTTTATTTTAAACTGTGTATAGAATAAGTCGTTGAAATAAACAATAAACAATTTTTTCAAATAACTTGTATGCAAAAACTGAAAAATAAGCGAGATGCAGAATCAATAAAAGTAAATCTGGGCTTGTGTATTAAGACGTACCCAGTGGCTGGTGGTGAGGTTGTGCCACACAGTGCCATGGCACTACCTTAATTTTCGACAAAAACAGTCAGTCTATCTAAACTTTTCTTATTCTACGTTAGTTTCCAACGACTTTTTCTGTTTTATATGAAATGGCAATAGCGGTTCAGCGCATAAGTGCTTGCACCAGGCAACACGTGGCATCGTCGCACCTCTCATGATGAGAGCTGACGATGCGACGAAACGGCGAGTTGGCAACAGCCTACCGTGCCGTTTCTTCTAAGGCGCAAACAGAGTGAGAGAAGTCTTATGACAAACGCTTACGGGTGACAGAGATAACGCTATGCTGGACGTTTGGATAGATTTTAAATACGAAAATCCGAAGTAGATCGTGCCAGGCACATTACCCATATTTCCATTCATGGTTCACTATTTTTGTTTTGTTTCAGCAGTTTCGATTTGTTTATGTTTGATGCTGATGTCGGCTTTTCTCGTTAAAGGTTTGAAATTTAGATCTTATTAGTTTGAGTTGTGCGCTGTTTTTGGATCGGTATCTCTTTTGTGTTTAATTAAAATATATCGTTGGAGCAAAAATGAATAAAATTGGCGCATTAATAAACTCATTTAGTAATCTTGCGCTGGAAGAAAAATTAAAAAACTTATTGGTAGTGGACAGAAATCGCGTTGTCGTAAATTTAATAAAACTATTTATTATGAAAACAATTGGATAAGTGACTTTCTTCGTGTGTGTTCTCTTTGGAGGCGATGACACTTGGGCGAAAAAAGGCACGGATGATTTTATTCATATATGGGAGAAAATGAAAACCCATGAAAAATCTAAAGTGCATATGAATAATGTTTTCAGTTTATCGATGCTTGGTAAGTCGAACATAAAGACTTAGTTAAATTCGGCTTATCGGCTAGTTATAAGTATTTTTTTTTTCAATTTTATATGGGTTTGAAATGTTGGCTATCATTCTGGAACTACCTCTCTAAGTTGGCACGAGCCGCCACTGGGCGTACCTACTGAGCCTATTGTACATAGTTATTCACTCGGATTTCTGTCTTGTCGATCAGGCATTGTATGACCTGCCAATTAGTGCACTGGTCACTTTCACGTTAATTTTAAATTGGATAATCCTAAAAGTTGTTTCATAATAGGTCTGATTTTACAGAAAATCACAAACCAGTCAGAGCCAATCAGTATTCCCCATTGCAGTTCTCAAACTATTTCTGACTAGTACTGGCCAATCAAATTGACGCTGACTAGTTTGCGATTGCTGTAAAAACAGACCTATAAATGTGCGTACTTTTTCCTCTCATCTCAATCTTGCTCTACCCTCGTATAACAAAATTGCAAACTGCAAGCGTCTGTGACCTTCGAGAGTCGTTTTTTCCACATCTGAGAGCAATAAACTAAATAATGTGTACATACAGCTACAGAAAAAAAATGTTTAAGATTCAGTACATTTTGCCATAGCTTGCGCTTGGTATAGATTTCCAAACAAACTCATTATTTTTACACGATCGACAGTCCGGTCTAAACGTCGGCGTGTTCTAAATATTTTTTTTAAGATAATAATGTCATAATTATTTTCTTTAGAGATCGGTTATGTTGTAAATGCTTAACCGCAAATATGTAAATCGCCTATTTCGACTTACGACACGCGGGTTTCTTATGGTTCATGTCGTTCTGATCTCTTAAAGTTTTTATCTACACTATCATTAATTTATACCTAGAGCGAATACCAAATTACTTTGGTACAGGTAATACAAAACCTTTAAACAAACGGTTTAAAAGCACGCAATGTTCCAAAAGTTATGATTATTTCAAATAAAAAATTAACTCAAGTTGATGATTGACTGAGTACTTCACACATTACGGTGATATACCAGTTTATTGCAATGAAATCATCACCCACCCGTTAGAGTTATGCCGCTAGGTCTTTCTATCACAGGTCAAGGACAGCCTATTTTAGCGCTTAGCGTTTTTATATTATTTCGGCGCTGCCACTGACAGGATTTCTGAAATCCATAGGAGTTTTCCATCCTTGCCACGTTAGTAATACTGTGTCAAAATTTCGTTAAAATCAATTCAATAGTTTTCACGTTACACAATACATAACTATCTTCTTTTTTTATGGTCAGCCTCCCTCAAAGGCTGAAAGTCTATGGCGCTGGGAGAGGATACGTGTCGGTGCACGTTAGATTTGAAACGCTTCAGGTTGTAGCCGTCCGGAAACAAATTTCCCGGCAGCTCACTGGTTCAGGGAGTAGGGACCTCGACCTGGTAAAAGTGAACTTGCAGAGCCTCTCTAGGTGTTCCTCGTTCGGACGGCCTTCGGTGTTATTATCTGGGAGAGCTCACTCGAACATCTTCCGTGATAGAATCTGTAAAACAGGATCAGGTCAGCTACCCTTCTTTGATGTTCCAGTCTGTGGAGGTCCTTTGTGAGGTTAGGCGTATCGATTAGTCTAATTGCTCCCTTCTGGATAGTATCCAGAAGCTTTAGAGTGCTTCGGAGCGCATTTCCACACATGGGAGGAATACTCCAACGATGCGATGGCCGGATCTGTGCCTTGTAGAGCAGCAGCAGTTGCTCTGGTGTATACAGCTTCCTAATGCGGAACAAAACTCCAAGCTTCTGGGATGCCGTTTTAGCAATACTGACGACGTGGTCGTGCCAGGACATTGTTAATGTTTATCCCCAAAAGCTTGACGGTAGGTCACTCGACTATTGGATGATCATCATATACCTACCTGAAGTTTAACCTTACACTAATAACTACATAGTTCCAAATCATTTTACGGGTCACTATCAGGAGTTTCTGTGAAGATGTTTGTTTGCTAAAGGTGTTAAACACCTATTTAGTGTACATATACTATGTATGTACTGAGAACAAACTAAGCTTACGTACTATATATGTACTGAGAGATACGTACGATGTACATATTATTTTAGTCTTAAGGCGTACGTACGTAAATATGACCTAAAATAGACGTTTTAAAAACGTACTGTGTTGTTTGGGATGTATACATCAGAGAATGGGGTATTTTCCGAACAAAATTTCATGACGGAATATTGCTGTTATTTCCCCAAAAACCATGTAACTAGCATTTTTACTGTGAACGCGAAGTGGCTTAAAAGCACCTGCAAAGTTCAAACATAAAATTTCGCGCCAAAGCTGTGACGTAATAAATCTAAGCGTAACGTAATAAGTCTTTCGTGGAGCTATCCTTAGAATGTGACTCTACTTTGTCACATGACCTCCTTTTCTCCATCTACAGACATAACCTCCACTTCGTATTGATATTGAAAGATGTTTGTTTACATCATTTCATCGTGGTTAATTTAGATACCGTGACAGTCGTGAGATCAAGGGAAGTTATGTATGCATGACACTAGTGACAGGCTGTTACAGACGAGTGTTGCCGAATGACGAGTAAAATTGTGAAAAGTAACTATGAAACATTCTCAGAGTAAACTGCTATTTACATAATGCAAAAAATGGAATAGCTGTGCAATATAACGTTTATAGTCTACAATAAGAAACTGAATAAACATAAGATAAAGTTTACATCCTATATAGAAAAACTATGCAAAATATTAACAACTTGACAACCTTGAATCTACGCCCAACTCAAATTAAAATAGTCACATCCTACCTACATCTGGCATAAAATCACTTTTGATTGGTTGATTTCTTAGGCGGGAGGTTTAAGAGATTTAAATGGGCTCTTTTCAAAGGGATGATTTTCAAAGTCTATCTTTACTCCACGTGGGCAGAAAAAAAATGAGCAAACACTGCCATCATTACAGATTAGATACAAGCAATCCATTTCAGCCATTAAACAGGCAATATTAGCAAGTTGGAAAATACTCTATTCAAAGTCCCTTGGTTTTTGTAATTATGTAAAAAGCAATGTTCGGATGGCCCTAAAAAAGGTAAATCTATTATGAATACAACAATTTTTTCACAACCCCCACCCCCCAAACACCCCAATAAAAATAAAAAATAGAGGTGCAAAATCGCTTTCATTTTCTGTGCGGCTTGGTACTTGCTAGTGTAATCCAAATTAAATAGAAAACAAAAAAAAACAGCATAATTCTGATACATAAACTTTTATTATCAACAAATCTTATAAACTCATGGTTGTACAAGCAGTCTTAACCTTATCAATACTTAAAATATCTACCATATGCAAACGCGATAACGCTACAGTAACGCTAAAAGTAATAAAAAGTGCATATACCTTACTATTGCACCTTTCTAAACAGTGAAGGATGGAGAGAATATTCCGAAAGACTAGACGAATCCAAAAGGTCGTACAACGACCGTTTATTTAATTTCTAAGGAACTATGGGAAGAAACAATAGCGTGATAAAATGTCTTAAGCTGAACAAATAGATGATTTTGTTCACACACGAATCTAAGGCACTGTTGATAACGATAAGGCACGTCAATAAGTGTGGTTAAAGCAGTGATGGCTGTATGTACATTGAGTTTAACCTCGTTTAAAGCACTTTTGTTTGTTAAATGTACGGTTATAAACACACACGGGTCCTTACTCTTTATTCCAATACATACAAAAACAGTAAATAGATATAAAAAATAACAAAATGTGGTTGGATTTTCATTAAACATTAAGTATTGACCCTTCGTCAGACATACTACGCGTGTTCTTTAAATGTATATATTTTTGTTTTAACTTTTTTTCTGTATACTCTGAAACTAAGGCACCGTAAGTACTCTGCCTTAGCAATATTTTACCACAATGAAAGTAGAAAACCTAGGCTTTAGTTTGCTTTCCCGATACTTAAAAATAACCTTACTTTTTGTGTTGAATGAAAGAAGTCTTGAGTTCAGATTAAATCATCTGTTTCTTTTAATATGCCTTCATGTGTCGATTTTTTTGCGTCAAAACTTGCTTTATCCACTGGTGATACATCAAACTCGCAAAATCCAAGCAAAAAATTGAAATTGTTGTTATTTATATCAGTTTTCTTTAAAAGAAAAACACCGTTGCTGTTGCTATCACCTTATCAATACATAAAAAAATATATTCACCGACAGTGTAATTTTGTACGTTCAAAAAACGATTTTCTTCATTTACCAAAAATTGGTTAAACTGGATAAGAAGACTCATATATGCCCTCTAATCAGTGTTAACAAAATCATTTTTGTAATCCTTACCCCACTATGAAAAAGCTTGTAAGCCCCAATAATACCACCTTGAAACATCTTTTAGAACTAATATCATTAAAAATAAACTAAGAGATCGTTTGTAAAACATTTTAATGGCTGGTAGATGCAGTTTCTCGCTTTAGTAAATGCATTATCTTTTTATTTATTAAGTTTGCAAAAAATTTCGGTTAATCTACGTATTTTTTCTTCAACAAATAGCGTAACTATAATAAAACTGTATAAGCCAAAATACGCAAAATACGCTTACAATGCAATGATGAATTTCTGAATGAATCACTGTTTTATGCATTTTTTTTTGCTTTATCGAATATTTTTTTGAAAATACAGCTTCTGTAAATTACTACCATAAGCAGATTGTTGTGCTTTTCAAATCAAAATTAAAATTCTCTAAAACAGAACTCGTAACCAGCAGAAAAGTACACTATTTACAGTCTTGATAGAATACAGTTTTTCAATTAATTTCAATACTTCATTCGAAAAATATTTCACCGAATCAGTTTATTAGAAGCGCTATATTACCGTATTTTCAAGTATCTAGAGAGCCTTACGTTGAAACTGCTTACTTTTCCATTATCATAAAATTCTTCTATCACCACAAAAAACTAAAAATAAAAATAAAACCCATATATGTACAATAAAATTAGCACAACTCAAAAAAGTTAATTTACAATCAACTTCTAAAACTAAAAATATATCTAGGCCGCACACGTGTATATTACCATTACCTGTCAAAAGATTGGAAACTTTAAAGTTTCAATATAAGCTTTAGTATTATATACAAAAAATGGATGTATATTACGAAAAAATGAAATAAACGAAGTTTCTACAATCGTATATTTTATCAAGTAATGTTATTACAAGTTATGGTGTTTAAATTTTAATTAAGTGAATGAGGAACTATGAAATTGGCATTTGGGGCAAGCCTTTAAAAAGGCTGTTTGCTAGTAGCTAGTAGTATTCGATGTATATTTACAAATGTGGCGTTTAATATTTTGGCCAGCATAAATTAATACCTGTTTTACAACCACGATAAATCCAGGGTTTTCATTCGTGGATTCAGTTCGTGGTCAAAATTGACAAGTGTAAAACAGGAATTTCACGTCAAATAAGTCAATGGATTTCTTCACTGATTTAGAATCTGTTCCAATCGGTGGTCAAGTTTGACGTAAAATTCGGTAGTGCCAACCTTAAAAAACATAATGGTGCATGTCATGCACGTTGCATACCCGTCTCTGTGTATTATTAAACATTTTCTAAATAAAAACTCGCAATTAAATTGAGAGTTTTGCTGTCAAAAGGCCACAAACACATACGAATAATTAAATAGATCTTGCGAAAACCGCTAATCATATCACAGCAACAGTGTTGGCAGCACTGCATGCTGTCAAAAAATCCATGGTTTTATTCACAGACGTAAAACACAATCAGTTTGAATAAACTCGCGGAGAAAATGTCGATGTAAATCGGGTATAAGAATTTTAGGAAAAATTTTCGTAGTATGTCGAAGATTCTACTAAAAATCATCCATGAACAGAGGAACTACTTCAAATAGAAAAGTCCATATAAGGATGCACCCTGAAGAGTCTGGGGTTCAAGATACAGGGTGTCAAAGTTTGCATAGATCAATGATCTTTACGTAATTAACCAAAACTCATTTTTTAACAAGATACAACATTATAACAAATCAAATTGTAAGAATCTATTTTGTATTTTGAATGTGAAGTGACAAACGTCATTTGTCTCGTCGTTCTGTGTTCGAGTTGGCGACGCTTCGGGTTGGCAACATTGTTTCAGTCACCTGTCAGTTGTCACTAGACAGACACGTCACTAGTCACTTCGGCGGTCGGAGAAGATGGACGTGAGAAATAAAGCTTAAGAAAACGGAAACGAAATCAAGTTTTATTGAAACCATCCTGGGCTCCCCTGACTTACAAAATAACATGTCAAAATTCGAGGTCTGAAAGTTGCAGAAAATATTCCGAAATATCCGAGAAGAATTTGATGTGTCGAGGTTTCAGTTTAATCAACCCCTGATCTACCAGTGGAATTAAATGCAGTGGTATCAAATGCAAATAACTGAATTAAGTCGACAATGGATCTATCGCAAGAAATTTGTCACTTGGTGGTGAATGGCCGTATACAAGGGGTAACCCTTCACGGACGATAGTTTTATTTGCCTTGTTAATATGTTGCAAATAAATATACTAAATTAAATTCGAAAATGTAATATTTCCAGAGAGAGATATAAATTTTAAAAGCGTTTTTTCTCAAAAACAGAAAAATGTCACTTTTTACATTAGGCCCTTCAATTACCCTTTCTTTTGAATAGTTTTAATGTGTGATGTATTTGTTTCTACATTTTTTAATTATAAGTACTACTTAATAGCAAATAAATAAACAAACATGAACTTTTCTGCTAGAATGAATTTGGGTCAAAAATACGCCCTTGGAATTACACTGTATAGCCTAGAAATAGCCTCTGGCCAAAGCATAGCCCACAAAACGAATTCGCTTACACTTAGACATTTTTCTTTTCCAATCTTTTGTAGGTAACGTATATGTATAGCCCTTCCATCATCTATTATCGTCATCACCGAAATTGATGACCTTCCTGATCCTTTCCACTTTATTGTTCGGTGTAAATTTCGTCTGCACGTTCTCCACAGTTTTGTTCGCTGAATTTGCCGCGTTCTCTATTCTTTCTCTGAGAATATTTTCCTTCGACATCGATTCAAGACGGTTGAATTCTTCGATTCCTATGTAGCCCTGAGGCTTGAAAGTTCTTGCCTTCAGTCGGTTGTATTCGCTGATTATCTCCTCCACGGATTTACCTTTACAGAGGAAAAAAATTGATCAAAAATCATAGAAACCAGTAGCCTATGTAAGGGGGGATTTTTTTGTAGGGAGGGGCTTAGGGTTCAGTTGACCTAATAATAGGGTACTTGCAGAGGTCGTGAAATCGTCTCGGGAGTATACATAGCGTAAAGAAAACCATATCAAGAAGCAGTAGGAAACAAAAAACAAGATTTTACTGACGGCCAAAAAAAGATATTTGCAAAATAAAATAAGGATATATTCAAATTTTTCCACGTGACTTAAAACAAGGGCTGACGCCACACGTATCTTATCGATATCGACAATCGATACTGCTACAGCGCAGGTCAGTGAGATTCAACTGCAAACTAGAGATGATCTGAATTCTTTAACAATGCGACTCAATTTATTGATACTTAAACATAATTATATGAAACAGGCAATTAACCCACTAGCATTTTCGTTGCAATACATTTTTATATCTGATAGGTATCACAGTTTATCCTGTTTATGACCGAGATTCGCAACTAGTCGAAGCCATCATTTTATTTCAGCGCATCCCATTATGAATGAATCCAAAGATAGAATCTAATTCAAGCCCTTACCTACAAAGTGAATTAGTAATCTAGCCTAACTTTTAATCTTTTGACTTTTGTATATACTTGTGTGTGTGACTGTGTTTTGTGGTTATAATGATCAATGTCAAAATGTTAGGTTAGCACTGGCTATCGATATCGAATATCAATACTTTACATCCCATCACTATAGGATATCACTGACGTCCCGAGCTGACGTCAGAGCTTGTTTGCGCGGCATTTTCCGGCATTTGAAATAATTTTTGAAATATCTCTCACAGCCGATTCCAAAAAACCAAACAAGTGTTAGTGTTATTTTACTAGGCTCTAAGGAACGCGTAAACGATATAATATTTTTTCTGCAAGTACTCTATTGCCGCTACATGTACAGGGTGTCCCATTTTGGTCACTTTGACGGGGTATCTCGGTTATTTTAGAAGATAGAGAGCTACGGTTTTCGCGACAGTGTGCTACTTTTTTGTAAAACTAAAGATGCCGTCAACAAAATTATCATGGTCATCTTGGTTTTTGAGATACAGGGTGAAATGAAAATTATCGATTTTGGGGACCACCCTCGTATCTCGGTTGTCTTTTATTTTATTGAAAATTTTAAAAAAGACTCTTATAGAAATTTTTGTGTAGTTTGATTTTTTCTTGCTCTAACCTTTTTCCAGTTATGAAGCAAACATATATATTTTTAAATGGAACACCCTGTATATTATTTTTTAAAGTCCACCGGAAATAATTCAAGCTTTCAAAAATGTATATTAGTATTAAGTTATTTTGAAAATTACGCTCAAAATTTGATTTTTCCAATTTTTACTTTAATTATAGTAGTAGGCCATGATTAATCAACTATAAATAATAAGCATCTAAGCAGCTACAAGAGACTTCCTACTCAAATTCGAAAAAACAGAATCAAAATACATTTTTTTAATTAATAATGTCTCATTAAAATGATGAATATTGTGTTATTATAATATTGAGAGATAGTGGGCTATGACTCACCTATTAAAAACAAAAGAACAAATCTGTAAAACACTTGCGAGACTGTCAGCTTTTAGTTATATTTTTATTAAATATACTTTTTATTTTGATTATTGTCAATTTTCTATAATAATGGCAGCTTAGATACCCAGAGACACAGCAACCGTTTTCAGATATATTTGCTCGTCTAAAAATTAAAATAGTTAGGTACGGATCCTTTATTCAACCACGTCCTACAACCTATTTCAAGGAGAATAGGGAGCAAAGGGAAACAAACGTATTAGGTTACGCATTCATCATCTTGTAAGCATAAAGAAGAAGCTGTAGGGGTACAAAAATCCACTGCAGAAATAATTCTAAAAAAATACAGTTACCATCAATACAAGTTTAAGATACTTTAACATTTGTACAGGATCCAAGTTTGGGAATTTTTAATCGCCATAGCACGAAGAAGACAAATCATTCTTTTAAATGCTATTAAAAAAATAAGAAATTGTGCCAGATTTGCATTCGAGAAAACAGTCTCCAACTTGATCCAACATCTCTAAAAGCTCCTCGATGTTTTTAGTTTTTATTTTGATTCAAATTCGAATTTAATAGTGTGTTGATATTCTTCAGATATAATGTCGTTTGGTTTTAAGTAATATTTACTGAACAATATCACAAATAGTAGTTAATAGCGTATAAAATACAATTAAATAATTGAGTTTAAAAGTATTGAGTTCGTATCTTAATAATTGTTTACTTGGATATTGTTTTTAATAGATTAGCCATGGCCTACTGCTACAAATAAAGTAAAAAATGAAATTTTGAGCTTAATTTTCAGAAAAAAATCATACTAATACATATTTTTGAAAAGCTTGAATTATTTGCGATTGACTTCAAAAATAATATATAGGGTGTTCCACTTAAAAAAATATATGTTTGCTTCATAACTAAAAAATAGTTGGAGTAAGAAAAAATCAATACACCACTAAATTCTACAGAAAAAATTCTGCAAGACCCTTTTTTAAGCTTTTCAATAAGATAAAGGATAACCGAGATGCGAGGATGGTCTCAAAATCGATAGTTTTTGATTTCACCCTGTATCTCAAAAATCAAGAGGGCCATGATAATTTTGTTGACGGCATCTTTAGTTTCACAAAAAAGTAGCACACTGTCGCGAAAGCCGAAACTCTCTATCTTCAAAAATAACCGAGACACCCCGTAAAAGTGCCCAAAATGGGACAGTGTACAATGTGTATCAAAAACAATGATAAACAAAAATCATGGTACTAGTCCATACTCTGTGTTCCTTAACATTTCAGAATCAGAGGTATCAACATAATAAAGAATCGTCGCATGTTAACGCGCGTACAGAACGGTACGTCACTGTGTCAGCATCTCGAAGACGTGAGCCCATCGAACCCTTACCAAAAAGAGTAAAAATACCAGTAAGAGACCGCGAAAAAGTGGCCTTACCTTTGATGACGGAGATGACGTGATGTTTGGCGATGCGCAGCATCCTTTCGGTGGTGCTTCCTTCGGGTCTGGGCTGGCCCAAGGTCACGTTCAGCATCAGACGGCGCGTCACTCTGGCCAACACGGAGGCGAACAGTTTGAACTGGTTGTGGGCGGGGGTCACGTTTTGGGACCGGAGCGCTTCGTACACCGCCCATTGAAGTTTCTGAAATGAAAATGCAATGGTTAGGCATCTACATCAAAATTTACATATGGATAAACCATTTTTTTAATCTAATAAATTAAGGGTGGATTTTATCAACATGCATATTTAACAAAGACTTTGACAAAGCTTTTCTATTGGATGTTGTTTAGCAAAAGCTTTCTATTGGGTATTGAGAGATATGTTAATAAGTATCATCCAATAGTAATTTATCAATATTGGAAACAAAATGTCAAAGCTGGATGACACTTTCATTAAAAATATTTTAGAATTCATGGATCAAAATAATAGCAAAAAATCAGAACAAAGTGATTGATTTGCAAGTTAATGCTAGATTTTTAATGTTTACCTTATAATAATTATTGAATATATTGCAATTGCAGTCAGATTGATTACAGACAGGATGCATGTTTGTTATAGAATAAACCTCCTTATAGAAATATTCACAGAGGATGTAAAAATTGTAGGCACTGCGTAAAAGGCACCGTAGCGCAGAAACACATTTATTTAAAGCACCTTATTGACTTTCTGACTATACGAAAGGTTCCTAGTTTAGGAAAAATAAGGATATACGTTATACTTTTGCTAGATCGCAAGGCTTTGCTGTTAAGCAGGATATGCAACCAGTAATGCACGCTTGCATCGTGTGCGTCTATAATAGCTTTGTGAAATGCAATAAAATGTTATTTTTACCCTTTTTCACTATAATACAAAGGTATATTGGAGGTATTTATAATTATTATCGATTGTAAATTATTGTTTTATCAAAATAGTGCAGTAATTTGAATTTCTTGTGATCATCATCATTAAATTAACAGTACATTTTATCAAGTGATCAAATGTGTCGGTTTGGTGAAATCTGATTGGTTGAGATTAGCAATTGCTAAACTCTTTGTTAAACAGGAAAATGCAAGTTTTTACCCATTTATGATGGAAAATCAGGGTTAAAAAGATACTAGAGAGTGCACAATGGTCGATTATATATATAAAGCATGTCTTTTTTTCACCTTTTTGAAGTAAATTTCAAGAGAAATCAATAATTTTCAGAGAACTTTGACAGATGCAAGTTCTTGAATGGGCTGCTCTGATTGGTCAAAACCTTTGTTAAAACGCCCGTGTTGATAAAATCGGGCCTAAATGTGATAACATTTTAACAGAATAGTACTTTTCTCCACAAACATTTTTTGGAAATGGTCATCTCCCGCTTCTTCTTTATAAACCAGGGTAGAAGCCTTTCCAAACAATAAAAAGTGACAAAAAATAATGGTAGAATGAAGCCCATTATAAAAGGAGGAGAATATAATAAAAATGAAAAGAAAAATAATTTTACGGCCGATCTGAGGTCAGGAAGGGTAAGGGGATCATTTTTTATTGGTAAAAAGCGGTATATTTCCGGCAAAAACTACACGTCCTATGGAAAAAATGGTTGCATTCAGCCATGGCCGACTCTAGACTAGGCCGGAGCCTTAGATGTGGCAACGTGGCTTAGCTGTCAAATAGTGGGCCTATAGTTTCAGAATAATTATTACATTTTATATGTATTAGAGTTCATCTCGGTTAATAAATTAAGAAAAATACTTTTTAGAACTATACTACTAATACCACTTACATCTGATGTCTGGTTCATCGTAGTCAAACACTACAAAAATAAAAATAAACGCAACCTGTTTCCTGCTGCCACTTCCACATAAATGAACACTCAATTTACTTTGTAAATTGTCACTTGAGCTAGAAAAATTCACTATTAGGTCACTGTGAGGCCATTCTTGCTGGTCTTGATTCCCTTTCACTATCAAATCTTTTCGTAGGTATGCCCAGATGCATGCCCAGATGAGTTCTATTAACTGTATTTTTCTGTGACATTTGGGAGGTCCAGAAAACATTGTATGTACCACATTGTGCTTTAAAATAAGTCTTATCCTTTGTAATGTTTGTAAAGTATTGTCTTTATTGTTATAAATATAACTAGCCCATACGAGGAATACCATTCACCCACTTCTGTTTATGTCCTTTATTGGAAGCACAATTGCTAGTGCAACCTGGTACTACACACTTTGCAGGCATCTTTTTATCTTTATAGTTTCGTTTGTGCAGGTAGATAATTAGACACATTAAAAATCACCTTCCAATCTCCTTTTTTGCTCTGGAAGATTATACTAATGACTTAACAACAAATAAAAGCTCGGTCCCCGATTCAGTGTTGCCATATTTCAATGCTCCGGTCTAGTGAGTAGAGTCGGCCATGATTCAGCAGACAGATCGGGAGCCGCTACTTCTGTGGCCGCTACATCTCAACAGTTGGCGTTCTGCTGAAAGCGTTATTTGTACGCTCTGAGATATCACGATAAATAGTTTGTGTCGACTGTCAGTTTTCAGTGAAATGTCAAATGAGTGGTCACATTTGAGGGTAGGGTGGCCGTGTTTATTAAAAATAAAAAAAAAAACATGTAAGATTGTATCAAGGTTTTGGACTGTGTAAAGTTGTGTGAATAACGACTTTTTCATAGATCATACATCATACCGTTGACTTTTTTTAAAATATGACAACATAACCTATAACACAATTGTCATAACATGTGATACTCACAAGGTCAGAAGTAGCTTATTCCGCTCCGCTCCAAGTGAGCGTACTTTTCTGTCGCTACAAAAAATGGCGACCGCTGGAGCGGTAGCTGCTAGGTAGCGCAAGCGTTCAGCAGAAACTGTCATATGGCAAAGTTGTAGGTAATGAAAAGATCTGCACTTTTTTACATAACCACAAAATGTATGTGAAAAATTCAAAAAAATCAAGTGTTTAGTGTTTTATTGGCGGTACTGTTGTGACAGCAACTAACTCATTTCCGTCGGTCTGTTTGTCGTCTGTCTGTTGGCGATTTTCTAACGTCGTAATCTCAGTAACCGCTGCATGGATTGTGATGAAATTTGGGCAGCGATATACTGTGCTGTCGTAGTAGGTAATGCTCCTAGAATTTTGAAAATCGGCCTATTATGAAGTATACCATTTGTAACTATTACCTTTTTATGCACCGCACTGAGCTCTCCAAGCGGCTGTCTGACCATGCTGCCAATTTCAACGTCGCTCTTGGTCCTGTTGAGTGGCATCTTCATGTCTGGATCAAACGGTCTGGAGATTTCCGACATACTGGACATGCTTCTAGGCATCTTTGAAACGGGATGGCCTTCCTCGGAATCCGTCCTTTTTCGTTTCCTTTCCAGAAACGGTGACCTCTTGAAGGGGGACCTCTTCAAGGGCGATCTTTTGTTCGGAGAGGAAAATAAGGCACGCTTCGTTGGCAGTTTCTTGGAGGGAGAATTCTCGAAGGTTGATAAACCAAAAGTAGCTGCAAGAAAGGAAACATTTTAAATGTTGATACAAGGTTATGAGTGTTTATACCGTGTGTCAAAGTTTTACTTTTGTTTTCGTTTTTTCTCAATTAATCCATAATAAAATGGCATAACGATCTAAAATTATGTATCGGGGAGTTTTATAAGTCCACAAATCCAAATTCAACCATGGTTTTGCTATCATATATAGAGGGCGCCATCTACCGCACATTGTAATTTAAATTATCAAAACTTATTTCCAGTTTGGTGCAACAATGTCGTCATCATCATCTTGCGATTTGGATACAACGCTAGGGTCGGTTATCGCATCCTATCTTCCACAGCCTGCGGTCTCTCCAGTCGCCATCAGACAGGTTCCTCTGCCTCATGGCTTCCTCAACATCTTGTCTCCAATTTTTCTTTGGTCTTCCTCACCTTTTCCTTTGACTGGGTGTCCATTGGAGAACTCTTTTGGGCCATCTGTTGTCGGCCATTCGACATGCATGTCCATACCACCTCAATCTTTTCGCATCTATCGTATCAATGATGCTGGTGGCGATGTTGAGTCTGTCCCTTATGTCTACATTCCTTATTCTATCCTCGATCCTCAGTCTGCAGCAACTCCTCCAGAATCCCATTTACATCGCTAGGAGTTTTTTCTTCATAGCTTCTGTAGTTTCCCACTAAAGTCAGACTGTACAAGACAATAGTGGATAGCATCGCAACCTATGCAACAATGTGAGTATCAAAAAAATCATTTCTTCGATATGTTTTACGTAAATAAGGTATACTTTGCTTAAGTCTCTAGAGGTAACTGTGTTCGAGATAATCCTTATTGAATTTTCCAAAGCACCTCATTTAGTTGTAAAAGGTGATCGAAAGAATTTTCGGTATTCTCGCACGAATTAATATTTGATCAAAAAATATGTTTCAAACATATCCAAATTTCAAAATTGGTGGTTCCGAAATTTAAGAATAGTTAGTAAATGGTGTGCAAGGTATGAGCCTGACATTCATTCGTGCGGAAATAGCGATATTTCTTTCGGTCACAATTTACAAATCAGTCGCATTAGAAAACGGTTTTCTAGGGACTTAAACAAGGTATACTTTTTTCACGTAAAAGATATTGAGGAAACGATTTTTTTGATACTGCACCAAACTGGAAAAAAGTTTTGATAATTTAAATGAGTTCAATGTTCCGTAGGTGGCGCCCTCTATTTATGATAGCCAAACCGCGGTTGAATTTGGATTTCTCGCCTTTAAAAACCCCACGATACGTAATTTTAGATCGTTGTGACATTTTATTGCGGAATAATTGAGAAAATTATGTCAATGTTTATAAAAATGTGAGGTCTATCACCTGTCAAGCGATGTCGGTCGAATATCAGGACATCTTGTATAAAATTCTCAGAGTAACAACTGAACATAGAGGTAGTAAACCATCATCATCATCTTTGACACTTCAGCCTCGAAACATTGATCAGCTGTGACCTCGCAGTGACAGTTCAAATTATAAACAATGCTGTGAAACGCCAACTAACCTGAAAATTCTTCCAATGCAACCCATGTTACAAACACTATCCTTTTTGAGTTCCATCTCGAAAAACTGTTAAACTACATTCGAATATAGCACAGCAAGTCTGTAAAGCTTCACTACAGTTACCAACAAATAGCAGATTTGATGACTGACCAAGCATAAAGGACGCACAAACAAAGCAAACGTTTGACAGTCGGGGTTCTACCGTAAATAAGTCGCATGAAGATTATGTCGGCGTTGCCAGCTCCTCAAAATTTATGTAAGACTTCAGAATTTGCGTTTATGATGAAGAAATATGAAGTAACGCAGTAGAGGTCAACATATCTATTGATTTGTGCTGTAATCATTCCTGAACCATCAAAATACCGTCTTTATTAACGTAGAATGGAATATTTCTAAATACTATACAATTAAGACGATAGTAAACAATTATGACTACCGTATCTGGTGGTCAATATGACAACGTAAGAACAGATGTCGGCCTATTAGAATTAGTTGTTTACTACCTCTGAGATAAAATTATAGTATTATATAGTACATGGGGTACCCTAGGAGTGTATCTATGTACCTCTAGAGTTCTGCACTTCTGCTTGTCACATCCTGTATGTGAATTATGGTAGTACTAGTAGTAGTAACTGTTACCAAGAATACAAACTAATTTAATTCGCTGAGTAAATTCATAAGATTACGTCACTATCAATTTTGTATATCCAAGAAATACTTTTTTAATCTTTCAAATTGGTACTTGATCTCATATTATTGTCTAATTTATTAATTTTATATAACCCGTTTTGGAACACCGATTTATTTGCCATAATGCTGTTGCAAATTTGTAGGTGAAAATCTATATTTCCTCTAGTTGAATAGTTATGATAGTTATTGTTTAATTCTATAAAATTATCTAAAATTTCCGGCAATAAATTATTATTTAATCTAAATATGAAGATGAGAACTAGGTACAATATAAAATTCTTTATATTCAACCATTAGAGTTCTTTTAACATAATAACGTTACCTTTGTGAACTTATTTTTATCCAAAATTATTCTCACTGCTTTATTTTGCAACACACATTTGAATATATGGCTTCAGTTGCGGTATATAAAATAGCGGTACAGAACAATAATAAATGAGGAAGAATTATAATGTTTTACACAATTTTACTTCCCACACCGATAGGTGAGGGGAGTATTGTGATCGCGAAAATTTTCGATTTTGAGATAATATACTTTTTGGTCGTTTTATGATGCCTACATAACGAAAATCCACGTCACTCATTTCCGTCGGTCCGTCTGTCTGTTGGCGTGGATGACATGATTATGGACTTTTACTTCCCACACCGATAGGTGAGGGAAGTATTGTGATCGTGAAAATTTTCGATTTTGAGATAATACGCTTTTTGGGTGTTCTATGATGTCTACATAACGAAAATCCACACAATCATTTCCGTCAGTCTGTCTGTACGCGTTTTTCTAGCCACGTAATCTCAGTAACCGCTGCATGGATTGTTATGAAATTTGGCAGCGATATGCTGTGGGGTAGTAGTAGGTAATGTTCCTATAAGTTGTAAAACTGAAAAATTATTGTATTCATTACAGGCCGTCCACTAACCTGTGAAAGAAAGGCCTAGCGTCATAATACGCTTTTTTAGGTGCATCCGAACATTACCTTGGCTATTACGGATTGTCGACTTAGAATTTTCTAATGTATACATGCGAGAGTATTGCTTCTGATCATTCTGTATGGTGTAACTAGGAAACTATAGGATTGATTTCATTAAATTTTCATACAGTATTACTACCGCTGCGAGGATGTAAAATCTTTATGGTTTTTAAAAATCGTGTCAGCGGCGGCGCAGCAATAAGAAAAACGAAAAATATAGAAACAGCTCAAGCTTCGTTTTTAAGCGTTTTAGGGGTTTCATGATCATTTTCTACTTTTTTGGGTGGGGGTGAAATTGGGGTAGTTGGGGGGTGGGAGGTCATAAAACTCAATTTTTTGTATTCATAATAGGCTATCCATTGAAATATTTGTCTGGTGTTTTTATGGTGGTGTTAGTACACCTGAGTACAATGCAATATTTATAGTTTCTCGGTCTGCTAGACATATTCTAATAATACGAGTACCAATAAACTGCAGTGTATCGTTTTGTCACCGTCGGCGTCGCCTACCCTACTGACAGGCACGTGTCCAGGATTTGGTTTTGGGGGGGTCCATATTATGGGTGATACTTGGTTGACCTTTCGGGGGGGGGGGGGGGGTGCAAATTTGTGGATTCCATTTTTTAGACGGCATTTTATAACGTTTCGGGGGGGTCCGGACCCTCCCTTAAATACGTGCCTGCCTACTGAAAACAAGGAATAACAACATGAACGAGGAGGCCGGCGGCGGCGCGGTGGCTTGCGGGACCAGCATTCTCGACAGGGCATACACAGGCTTGCGTTGTGTCGTGTGACGTCACAGCGGCTTCGCGCGGAGGATACGGCAATTGAAACTTTGAAGGACTATAACTTTTCTATTAATGGAGATAATTACAAAATTTTTTCGCCATTGTTCTCTAACTCTTTAGGACTATCTGATTAACTAAAATTTGAAAAAATGGAAACTTCCTCATTGTACATACGACTATTGCTTTAGATCGTTCTGTATTTTATAATGTGGAAGCTACTGAATTGATGTTCATGAAATTTTGGCACAGAATTACTACTTTGATGAGGATGGAAAACGCGTCTCATTTTTAGAAATCGTCTCAGTAGCGGCGCAGCAATATTAAAAAAACAAAAAATATGAAAACAGCTTAAACTTCGTTTATTAGGCGTTTTAGGGGTTCCTGATCATTTTCTACTTTTTTGGGGTGGGGGTGAAATTGGGATGGTTGAGGGGTGGGAGGTGAAACTGAAATTTTCTTGTATTCATAAGAGTTCGGGAAAATAATAAAACTGGTATCATCGGAATGTGTGGGAAGTACTGAGTCAATCAACTTGACTACATTTATAATAATTATAGTAGGGTAGACTTTTATGATAACAAATTACGAATATTGTTACTACAATTTAGCAAACTCAGAAAATATTTGAGGTACAAACTTGGTAGGAACAAACTGGATTCCTTCTTCTTGTCCGGACTCTGGAACAGGGCTCTTTTCGAGGAAGATTTCAGAACATCTGCAGATGTTCCAGGAATCGTGTTTTCAATTTCGCCAGTCATTTTTCTGAATCTCATTGCCAGCTTCTTCTTAGCGGAACTGCTTGGAGTACGAGTCTTTTTCTTGGGACTCTTATTAGGGGTTTTCTTCGGTGTTTTTCTTGGACTTTTCCTTCTGCTGAGAAGTTCTAATCTCCTATAAAAACAATAATATATAAACATGTAACACTGTGTAAAACTATATGTCTGCAAACTAACATAATGTAGCCATGGATATCAAGGAGGAAGAAAACAAAACTCCAATTTATGTGTAGTTGGATGGAATAATTTAAATACGTTGACTTCAGTTAATTTTTTGCAAATTTTAAAATTAGCTGTTCCCTATCAGAATGTCTTTAACGCGCGAAAATGTTCGTACTATGATATTTCACGGATCGAAAAGTGGTTTTAGCCTCAGGTAACGAACATCAGCAAATTTCAACCTCTCACATCTTCAAGCTCACCCTAAAAATTTAAAATCGCTATCTGGCTTCCTATCCAGACGAAAATTCGTGTCGTGTATATTTTGAGGATGCTAATTACAAATCCGGCCGTTGTTTTGAGTTTCAGCCTCAGGTAACGAACATCAACAAATTTCAACCCCTCAGATCTTCAAGCTCACCCTAAAAATCTAAAATCGTTATCTGGCTTCCTATCCAGACAAAAATTCGTGTCGTGTATAGTTTGAGGGTGCTAATTACAAATCCGGCCGGTGTTTTGAGTTTCAGCCTCAGGTAGCGAACATCTAAAAATTTCAAACCCTCAGATCTTCAAGTTCACTCTAAAAATCTAAAATCGTTATCTGGCTTCCTATCCAGATGACAATTCGTGTCGTGTATAGTTTGAGGGTGCTAATCACAACTCCGGCCGTTGTTTTGAGTTTCAACCTCAGGTAACAAACATCAAAAATTTTCAAAACCTCAGATCTTGAAGCTCACCCTAAAAATCTGAAATCGTTATCAGGCTTCCTATCTACACGAAAATTCGTATCGTGTATAGTTTGAGGATGCTAATTACAAATCCAGTCGTTGTTTTGAGTTTCAACCTCAGGTAACGAACATCGAAAATTTTCAAAACCTCAGATCATGAAACTCACCCTAAAAATCTAAAATCGTTATCTGGCTTCCTATCCAGACGAAAATTCGTGTCGTGTATAGTTTGAGGGTGCTAATTACAAATCCGGCAGTTGTTTTGAGTTTCAAGCTCAGGTAACAAACATCGAAAATTTTCAAAATCTCAGATCTTGAAACGCACCCTAAAAATCTAAAATCGTTATCTGGCTTCCTATCCAGACGAAAATTCGTGTCGTGTATAGTGTGAGGGTGCTAATTACAAATCCGGCCGTTGTTTTGAGTTTCAACCTCAGGTAACGAATATACTGTGTAAGGCTTTCGCGGCCATCGTCCAATGAATTTGTGGTTCTTGTGTTTTTAGGCCGGTGTCGTTTAGCGTTAAAGCTTTAAAGCTTAGGACGCCGGCCTAAAAACCCAAGAACCACAAATTCATCAGGTAACGAACATCGAAAATTTTCAAAACCTCAGATCTTGAAGCTCACCCTAAAAATCTAAAATCGTTATATGGCTTCCTATCTATAATCCCCAATGCCTACTCTGGCTGCCTGCGCGGTGATCGTTTTTTACCTAGACCTACCGACCCTTTTAAGCGTCGATGGATACCATAGTCCAGTAAACATGTATATAGATTTAATGTCGCGTCAACAGATATCGATATACTCACAATGCATCATTTATTTTGCTTGATTCAAAACTAGCATTTTGAACTACTAGTGCCTTATATGTGTTCGTGCCTTACTCGAACGTATGTGTTGTAAGGATAAATCACTGTTTAATATTGAATGAATGAATAAGGACCAGAGGCTATCCAGCACGGAATGTGGCTGGTGCATAGGCTACACGATGGACCCTTTTGCGCCTCTATCCGCGCTAGTTGCTAAGACCTGCCCTTTTGGCAAAGGCAAGTACATTCTTAGGTCCTATCCGTTTTATCTCTATTGGTTCCAAGGTTCTTGAGCCCAGCATAGTCTGCCTATGATAACCCAGGGTTTCACAGTGACACAAGATGTGTGCCGAGAATTCTTCCTCTTCACCACATCACGTGCACGTTGGGTCGTTGACCACCCTCATCACGAACAAATGACGCCTGAAGGTGTTGTGACCCGTTAATAGGCCTACTAGCAATCTCAAGTTGCTCCTATCCAGAGAGAGACAAAATCGTCCTATTCTCTCTGCAGGCCCTGCTAATAGTTCTCGAGCTTGACGGAGATGACCAGAGATGTTGTTCCATCTCAGAGAGTGTTGATTCTGGATTCACTCTCCAGTTGTTTTCCTAATCAAGTTTGCAGATAGTCCTAAGGCTGGTTCCGGGCCCTCAAAACTGTCGCCGGATCCCATCCTAGCCAGATGATCCGCCATTTCGTTACCCTTTATCCCAGCGTGCCCAGGTACCCACATCAGTGATACCTTGTGTTTAGCTGAGATGTCGTCAAGGGCCCTCCTGCACTCCAGGACCAGTCCCGACGTTATTTTCTAAGCACTCAGTGCTTTGATGGCTGCCTGACTGTCAGAGCAGATAGTAATCCGCCTCCTAGACCCGCCAATTTCCCGAATACGATTTACACAAGCATGTATCGCATAGACCTCAGCCTGGAATACTGTGGTGTGCCCCCCAAGAGGGAGTGAAAGTCTTGTATGTGGTCCGTAGACTCCCGAGCCCGAGCCCTCTGTAGCGAGTGAACCGTCTGTGCACCAGACCTGTCCTCCTCCTTCGATGAGCTGTCTTTCCCTAGACTCCCACTCTTCCCTTGACGGAAACACCACCGTAAATGTTTAATATTACTCATACCTATACACCCCAATATAACTATACTGTTGTAGTGTCGGCACTCGGTAGGAGTACAAAAAATGTAAACAGCTCTTATACAAATATTTTAAAAATCTGTCATTTGATCATGGTAGGGACCCTCGAGGGCTATAACGTAAAAATATTTTCACTTAAATTTTGACGTTTATACAGGGTGATTCATATCAAACTTACATTTTTTTAAATGGAACCCCCTATATATTATTGCATATTTGGATTCCTTGGTCAACTTTAGTGTGGCTTTATGTATCACACATGGAACTTTAAACGAACCGCTTAGGCGCAAATCACCATTTTTGGTATAAGTAGGTATCAGAAAAAAATTGAATATCGCAGCGATTATAAAACTTAGAAGGCCGTGACTTTGCGATACGTCTAAGCATGAAATGTGTCACCTTAAGTCAGATGGCTAAAATTGAATTCTTTTTGTACCTGGAGAAATGAGTAAATTAATTAAGGAAACTTCAATCACAGATAACTTGATTTTTTCAAATGGCAATGCCTATTTTGGTTTAAAAAATCGAATGTAATATTTGATTACCTTTCTAATGATATAGCATACTCGATATAAATCTTTTTTAGTTATCATTTTATTTCAAATTTTCAGTCAAATCGGTGTTTTTCAATTTTACTGCATGCAAGCAACCTAGCAGGCCATGAAAAATAAATAAAAGCTCGTTAATATGGAAGAAACCAACTAATTTAGTAGAAAGATGCAAACTAACTAGAGCAACGAGGCAAGATTATGGAAATTTCTTACAACGTATTAGCTCTAACCAGAAACAATAGCGGTAACAAGAACGCTCATTTTTCACAGCCTACTAGCTATTAGTCAATTTCCAAAGTCAGTAAAAAAATATTTAATCAAAGGAAAACTACTAGTAATTGTTGCTGGCAGTATAATATCTATGTCTTCTGAATAAATTTCCACATTTAATGCTATAAAAAAGTAGCCATTTCCGTAAGTCAAAAAATGATACCTCTGACTGGAACCCTTCAAATTCTTCAGTAGGTACTTCTACTTATTAGCAAAATCGCGGAAAATGAAACTTGAATTGCAGTCTGTTTGAATTGTAAAACATAATTTATTTTGTAGAAACCTACATGAAATAAATACAATTACAGCATAGCGTAATTAAAAAAAATCTAGCAATTATTTCAGTATATGTTCAGAATGCTCCAGTTAGAGATATCTTCACTTTTGACTTAACTAAACGGAAATGACTAATTTTTTTATCCCATTAAATGTGAAATGTCATTCTAAGCATGTTAGACTGTAAGCAAAAATCGCTGGTAGTTTTCCTTTTGTTTCAAAATTTTTAATCGTTTTGGAAAGTTGTCAAGCTCTAGTAGAGCTCAATAGCTAGTAGGCTGTGAAAAACAAACACTTCTGTCATAGCCCAGCTACTCATTTACATTAGATATCTTGGGGCTGTTGTATCCGGTTAGAGCTAATATGTTGCAAGGAATTGTCATAATCTTGCCTCGTTGCTCCAGTTAGTTTGCATCTTTCTACTAAGTTAGTTGGTTTCTTCCATATTAACTAGCTTCAGTTTATTTTTCATGGCCTGCTAGATTGCTTGCACGCAGGAAAATTGAAAAACACCGATTTGACTGAAAATTTGAAATAAAATGAAAACCAAAAAAGATTGATATCGAGAATGCTATATCGTTAGAAAGGTAATAAAATTTTACATTTGATTTTTTAAACCAAAATAGGCATTCCTATTTGAAAAAATCAAGTTATCTGTGATTGAAGTTTCCTTAATTAATCAACTGATTTCTCCAAGTACAAAAAGAATTCAATTTTAGCCGTCTGACCTAAGGTGACGCATTTCATGCTTAGTTGTACCGCAAAGTCACGGCCTTCTAAGTTTTGTAATCGCTGCGATATTCAATTTTTTTCTGATACCTACTTATACCAAAAATGGTGATTTGCGCCTAAACGGTTCGTTTAAAGTTCCATATGTGATACATAAGGTCACACTAAAATTGACCAAGGAATCCAAATATGCAATAATATATAGAGGGTTCCATTTAAAAAAATGTAAGTTTGATATGAATCACCCTGTATGAACGTCAAAATTTAAGTGAAAATATTTTTACGTTATAGCTCTCAAGGTTCTCTACAATGATCAAGTGACAGATTTTAGAAACATTTTTTAGTAAGCCCACAATCCTCCGTCCACGCGCTATTGGCCCACCCTGTATAAAGCTTCTTGTTGATGGACCGATTGGTTGGTCGTTGGTATAAACATTGAAAAGCATGGTATCAAACTTCGAAATATAAGTTGATCGATATAGAACATAATTTGTCTTATAAAAAAAAACTCACTTGGCGTCCACCAAGATCTGCCTGGCCCTGCTCCCTGCGGCCCCCGACGACCCGGCGGCGGCCAGATTGGCGCTGGAGAAGGTGATGCGCCTTCGGGCGAGGTGGCTCAACCGCCTGCCGGGGCTCTTGGCGGTCCAGCGGCGCCCCGCCAGCCTGCACCGCTTCGAGGGGCTCCGCATGTCGGCCTCCGAGTCGAACACGGTGCACGAGGACTGCGTCTCCGCCCCGACGTAGCGCTGCGCGTACTTCGATAGCAGGTCCTCCAGTTGCTCGGACAGACGGCTGCTGTTGAAGCTGCAAAGATTTAGGAGTTAGAAAAAACACCACGGAAGCACGTTTCTAATATACTGGGTATTCTATGATGAGTGGAAGATACTTTAAGGGCCCCACAGACATTGTTCTTTTCCATCAGGTTTGCACGAAGTGCCAACCGATCACACTCATTTCGGTCCGTGTGTGCCGAAAAACTGTCGTGTTGACCGTCGTTCCGAAAAATCTGTTCGAGCTTGATTTTACCCGTCGGTTTCGCACGCCATCGTGCAACTCGGTACATGTATGGCCGTTCATCGTGCAATCACGACGGGATTTTGCAGTGTCGTTCTGGTTGCCTTCGAGTAAATGTATCTAGGGTTAGCGACACCTATCAAAAATGTGCTGTCAGACGTTCATGAGGGGAAATACTTTGTCTCATCCAAGTATTGTTTTTTTTATTAGAGTTGCTACTGAATTAAGTAATTCTAAGTATGTTTCTTCATCCATCCTCAAATAATTGTACCAATCCCCTGGTTCCAGACGCAATTCTTCTAATAGATTTATATGGGAGAATTGGTCTCTTTTTAAAAGCCACTGTTTCACCCATTTAGAACGTTTTTTCTTGCTGTATTTCACTTTAATAGCTAAAGCCGCCGCCAATGCTAAAGTATTATCCAAGTTAACGGACCAAAAATTTGCGAGAAACTGAAAGAAAACCGAACATTGTGTGGAGGTATCGTTCCATCGGTTTAACCGACATCGGTTGGCACGTCGTGAAAACCTGATGAAAAAGAACAATGTCTGTGGGGCCCTTTAAGAGAAGACTGTACAGCTCATTCCCAACAAAAAAAATGGAGTCAAGTGTCTTGGCTGATTGCAAAAAATTTGGAGTTCCTCTATATCCACATCGTCCTCATCAAAAAAGTAAACAGTGATCCTTTGAAACAATAAAGAAGTTTGAGCGATTATGAAGTTTTTCGTTTTTTGTTGAATCCTCCAAGACTTCCAACAACAAAACATTGAAACCATTTCCTCCATGGTAGTAATACAATGTCACAATTTCTTCACAATCAAGTACGAGTTTCCAAGATACTCGTCCATGTTACAGGATTATAATATGCATCAATTTATTCCACACTTATAAAATTAGAAGACAACGATCGAATACGTCTAAAAAGCACATGATATCACGAAAATCAATTTTTCAGCGCATTGTAGAGCATTTTACCAGTAGCACAAATTTTTGAGTTTCACAACCCCCTACCTCCCAACCACCCCAATATCACCCCCACTCAAAAAAGTAGAAATGATCAGGAACCCCTAAAATGCCTAAAATCAAAATTTGAGCTGTTTCCACATTTTTAGTTTTTTGTTTATCGCTGCGCCGCCACTGACACGATTTCTAAAAATCTTACCATTGTCGCAACGGTAATAACACTGGGTCAAATTTCATTAAACTTAATTCAATACCTTCTAGGTTAGACAATAAAAAAAAACATAGAACAATAATAATATATGTAGAAAATTCTCTTGCCTTGATTTCTGTAATAGGCAAGGCAATCTTCGGATGGACCTAAGAAATTTTAGTATGTCACTAAATATTTCCTTCACAGGTCAATGGACAGCCTATTATAAATACAACAAATTTTTCAGTTTTACAGCCCCCCACCCCTCAACCACATCAAATTCACCCCCCCCCCCCAAAAAAAGTAGAATATTATCAGGAACTCCTAAAATGCCTAAAAATTAAGTTTAAATCATATTTGAATTTTTTCTGATTACTTCAAAATTATAGCAGCATTACATACTACGACATCACACTATATCGCTACCCAAATTTCTTTGCAATCCATGCAGCGGTTACTGAGATTACGAGGGTAGACAGACACCAACAGACAGACATGTAGACCGACGGAAATGGGTGACATGGATTTTCGTTATGTAGATATCATAAAACGCCCAAAAAGTGGAAAAATTAAATATTTCTGATACTCGGATACAGACGAAAAATGGATCCTACTTTATAAGAATTTTTTTTGTTGGAAATGAGCCTGTACAGTCTTCTCCTACAGTATTCCACTCATCATAGAATACCCTGTATATTTAAACTAACTTCATAAGTAGTTTTACTGAACATATTTATACTGAGCTATATTTTTAAATATTTATTCAACTTATTTGCATAGATATGTCTATCATTTTAGACTGTGCAATTTTATTTAATATTTCTATATATTCCTATTCTTATAAGTTTTTTGTTTATAAACATGTTTGTAATCTCCCCTATATTATGTAGTTAGATTTGTGGAATAAATAAATTACTATTATGATATGACAATTACAAACAGATTTCAAGCAAAGAATCTCCAACACACAAAGCTTACATCTGATGTTAAAAAAACCATCTGAAGGCATAGGTCTAAAAACTAGGCTAAAATTTACCACAATATGTTAAAATATATTGCATATTTCAAAAACATACCTTATCAGTCTATAGATCACCTAGTTTCTATAATCATTATTGTTTATAAATACAAATTAAAACCAATGCTGCTGACCTAGAATCTTGGTAATTTTGTTAAAAAAAGACAATCTGTTCAAATTCATACACTAAATTAAGTAGAAGTAAATAAAAGTACTGTATAAATTTCAACCTTGATACAAGTTAATGTTTTCAAAATTATTAGACTATTGTTCACAGTGTTTAATTAACATGGCACAATTATTTATAAATAGACTTTCTAACAAGGTTACATTGAGAAATCATTATACTCTAAAATGAAAGCTGTTAAATACATGCAATAATATACTTACTATAAACCATGATTTCTTCCCTCCATTATATATGGAAACTCCTTTTTTGTGCATTCCTCTAAAGACCCAGTGATGAGCAGCGATTTAGGCTCGCCAGCTACAACACTTTCATTGCTAATGTTCAAGTTTTCTTCATTCTTTTCAGTCTCTTTTGTAACAGTCTCATTGTTCCAGAAAAAATAGTTTTTGTTAGATTCTATTTTATTCAGAATCTCGTCTACAGATGTATTACACACTGTCATACTCTGTGGTGGTAAAACACCTGTCAAAGTTCCTTGCACTCTACGGATAAGCCTATAATCTTTTTTGTGTAAATACTTTTCTTCCGCAATTTGTTTTTCAGGCTGAACAACTTCGATCACAGGTTTTGCAGGTTCCTCTTCATCTTCAAATAAATCTGGGCTCATACAAGATTGTAACGGATTGATATACCCTTTTTTTGGAGTTGAATTAGATGAAGTTATGCTGTCAACGTCATCATGTAGTTTGAATATATCCACTAAGTTTACATCCGTTATGGATTCACATTTGACACTTGGCAGAATAATATTTTGTTGATCATTAGAACAACTAATATCTCCATATTCAGATTTGATCTCGGATTTGATAGTAGGAAAATTTTGATCTATGCTTAGTTTTGATTGATTTTCATTGTTGTCCATCAAATGTGCTATACTGATATTGCCACAAGTATTATCGATGCTTGGATTATCACATAGAAGCAATTTTGAGTCATTTTTTTCATTGCTTTCATTTTGGGATCTATCTGTTAAGCTTATGTCCATTGAAATGTCAGAATAAACAGTGAAAGTTGACTCATTCTTTATATCACATTTGTCATTTTCAAAATTTTCAGTCTCACTTTTAAGTTCCATCATACTTTTAGAAGTTATTATAGGGTTATCTAAAGTCTCATCCAAAGACATACTTGTATCAGACACATTATTATTTTCCAAGCTTCTATCAAAACTTGAGTCTGGCGTCAGACTTCCATACTTCCTTTTAACACTGTACATATTTTCTTTATCACATTTTGATAGAACTAAAACTAACTTTTTCTTGGGATCTGCTGTTACTAATGTGTTTGTTATGTTAGTAAAAGCAGTGCCAATATTTTCCAAATCTTTTAACAAGCACTTTTCGTTATCTATTGAAGGTGTGTTTATATCCAGTGCAGCTTTATCTACAACTATAGGCGCTGCTACAGGTATTTCTGTTGATTTATCTGATCCAGAGGATTCTGAGCATTTTAAAGCACTAAAGTTATCCTCCTTACTGGACGCTGAAGCAGATAAGACTGTCTCGTCATCAGACACATTAAAAAATAATTGCCTAGTTTCTTCATAGTTTTCATTGTCAATTTGGAAACTAAGGTCACTTTTAGTCTCGCTTTTAATTATTATGGGTCGTTCCAACAAGGCATCCTCACTGAGAAAAACAGGTTTCGAAATGTTGGTGGTTTCGCTTAGGCTTTCCAATGGAGAATCTAAATTTGATTCTGGATTGTGAGACATGTAACCACTGTCATAATCCATTGTGATATGTAAGTGTCTGTCGTACTTCGCAGATTCGTCGGATGAGCTAGCATTACTTTCCATATCTTCTTTCAATCGTCAAATTATACTCATTTTTCAATACTATACCTTTGATACGATGAAATTTCTATTTCGAACAGATGTTGCTAAAATGTGTTTTTTGTTTTGGCGGTAGACTTGATGGCATAACTCTAGACAGGTGTGAATCTTCAGACTCGCTCCCTTGCTCACTGGTGCTCCCGCGATGGAAGATTGATGTCTTTCATTGGAAATGGGGAAAATCTATCACCGGTTTAATTCACAGGAAGGTTTTAGTTTGTTGTAATTCCGAAAAAAATCAATAAACTAAACACATGATCCTGACACGCCAGTGCAACCGCCCTTTCACATTGCATAGAACATAGAACAAAAATTGAAGAAGCACATTTTGTTTGACGAGTTTGACATGATTTTGAGATGTGACAGCTCGTTGACCTTAGTATATGTCAGATTTTTTTATGTGTATGTAAATTTGTTATGAATTACATTACATAAATTTCCAATTAACAGCTAGATTTGGAGCAAGATACAAATATAGCAATAACAAAAATATACGTCTGTGACTCATAGTTTCGCGATTTAGAAATCGTAGTTGTGGATGAATTGATACGTTCATACGTGTTTATTAGGTTAGTCATCTGTCAAAACAAGAGGAAGAAACGTCTAGTGGTATGAATAAAAATATTTTACTCCAACAAAAATGTTTGCCAATTTCTATAAATATCGGGACAAACTTAGCTTAGAGTCGTATTAGATTTTTAATTAGGTTAGGGCTGCCTGTTTTGGGTATTTTTGTCATAGCAGCAGACTAGCAACTAATCTGCTGACAGCACATAGACACAACTATTGAGTTGACCTGAAGAAGGAACATCACAAACCATCTTAAAGAATATGGTCATCATGGAAAACTACATACCACCTCAAGACAGACTCAATGAGCTGTGGATGGAGCTAGAGCAGTGCCATTTGAGTTATTTAGAGCTTGAGGAGAGTCCTGAAAAAATTGAACAGAGAAACAAACTTGAAGGTAACTGTTATGAATCATCATCTCTCTTATAAAACACTAATTTTTCAGGAATAATATATGAATTCTTATGCATCGCTCCACATCGACACAAATTTTACTACCCCGAAACAGAAGATGTCTTACAAATGTCTGCAAGTCGTAAAAAGGACTTCAGTGCTTACAAGGCATCAACTGGATTTGCAGCCATCCAACTGTATGCTGGTAATTTATTGTCACAACCTTGGAGAAAAGAATATCGTACAATAAAGGTAACATAATTTGACAATAAAGTTAACTTATAGAAACACATAATTATAAGTTCAAATTGGAAAGATTAAAACACAGATCCACACTGGCATCAGTACTCAAAAACAACAATACAAACCCAAACTCTACTATACATACTGTCCCCATACTCCCCATAGGCATAGTTAGGTGGGGACTTGGAGCTATGCCTCCCCAAAAATGAAATTAGCCCCCTAAAAATCCAAAAAGAATTCGTTCTGTTAGGTTTATTGTATCTAGGTCGGAGACTTAAGCCCCCCAGATTCAGGAACTTAACTATGCCTATGACTGTCCCAGGCAATAGATGAGATATGGGTGATTGCCGCAAAAATGAGTAATCGAGTGTCCCTCTCTTTAAAAACAGGCAATTTTTGCATGAACGTAACTAATTCGTTATCATAATGGTCGATTACAGCTAGTTCTACGACAGTAATAAACAATTATCGCTTTTTCTTAATGCCATATAACTTTTATTCCACAAAAGTATCCTAAAATGTCAGTTCCGTGCCTGTCCCAACACATACGCTGTCACCTAATCAACACGTTTTCAGTGAATAAGTGATTGCAAATAAATTATTTGATACACTTTCTGTATCTTCAATGGGTAGTAATCATCCGTAACAGAAACTAAGTCTAAAAGTTGTAAGCAACCTATTTAAAAGAGTTGATGACGTTCAGTCCCAGTGCCGCATAGTCAGTTCCGTGCCGCTAGACGAAATCGTAAAAAAATGGTGGTAAATTGGAAGGGATATTTCGTTTGTGGCTTAATAGGTGCTCATAGCGTCAGTATGTCTCCTTATGCGAGAAGGAACGTATGTATCTGCGTTCGGTGTTAACAATATAGAACATATTTGGCTGTTTGTATTAGCTGTAACCTGCCGAGCTGTCAGTGCCGAGTCGCTTATTGTACCTGGTTTTTCATTTGGGAGTGGATGATTTCATCAGGTAAGTAGGATCTGTTATTACTATTGTTCAATTGGTTGTATGTTTATAACGCTATATGAATTGTCTCGATTGATACATTCCATTTATTACAAAAATGTCAGTTCCGTGCCGTCAGTTCCATGGTAAATTTATGACCACGGGACTGACAATGTAAACAGGGAACTGACGTTATCATGTATTTTTTTTTAAGTGTTGGTTCTAGATTAAGTAAAATGGTATTATGTGACATTCTAAAAAATATACTTTTCCATTACAGGTCGTACTAATGGCTAGGTTGAGTATTGAAGAACAAAGACGCCGTAAAAGGGAGAAGGAACGTGAGCGTAGGAGAAAAATAAGAGAAGATCCCGTGAAAAGAGAAGAGCAAATGAGAAGGAGAGGACGAAATATTTGAGGCAGAAAGGAAAGAAAATCCGAAAATCTATTAAGGAAATGACGCCAAGAGAGCAACGTCGGAAACGGAAAGAATGGAAGAACTATACAAGAGCTCATAGGGAAAAACAGAAGTTAGCAGCTGCCTGTTATCAAAAGTTAGACGAAAATACGCCACCTTCCTCCAATAATGAAGATGCTGAGTTGCTGTCAAATGAAGAACAACGCAAAAAGAAAATTCTTAATAGAAACAAAGTTAGACGCTACAGGGAGAAACAAAAAATGCAACAAAAGCTGGATGTTTTACATAAAAAATTGCAAATGTACAAGAAGCGATATCAGCGATTGAAGAAACAGACTCCAAAGCGCAAGTTAAATACTAATCATTTAACTCCCATTAGCAGAGTTAATCAGATTAATCCAGCTTCTATATGGGCTCACTTGGCTCCTATTTTCAACTTTTATTCCAATAAAGGAATAGAAATAATTCACTTTTTAAGTGATAGCCCAAGCACCCAATATAGAAATAAAAGTATATTTTCTTTCATAACGAATCATATGGCAACATATTTTGAAGGACTGAAAGAAATCACATGGAATTATAGTGAAGCAGGGCACGGAAAGGGAGCCCCTGATGGCATTGGTGGAGAATATAAGCGAACTGCTGACCATATTGTAGCTCAAGGAAAAGATATTGCTTGCTTCCAAGACCTTATGGGAGTTTTACGTGATAACTGTCCCGGGGTCAACATATTTGAGATTACCCATGCAGATGTTAATGTTTTCCAAACTGTAATACAATCTAGTAAAATCATATCTTTTCGTGGGACAACGAAGGTACACCTAGTTGAAACATTCGTCGGGACTCAGAAGTTTTGGCTACGAAACCTGTCCTGTCACAGCTGCCCAGCATATTGTAGTCTCTATGCACTAGGTATGCTTTACTATAATGACACTAGTGTCAGATCTTATACTGAAAGTTACTCAGAAAAAATTAAAAATGACAAAAAAATAAGATAGGAAGAGATTCATTCAGATAGCGATAAAGAGGATGAAAATGTAGCATCTTGTTCTAATATCCCTGCCTCTATAAGAACAGGTACATATGTACTTATTTCTATTGCAAAGGAAAATAGTAAGAGAGATAAAAAAATATGCTGCAGTTTGTCAGACTGAAGTAGATAACGATGGTGAGTCGCTGTAACTTTTCTCAAAGTTGTACAAGACAAAAAACATCAAATTTTCAGATTAGATGAAAATGACAAGAGTTACGTTGGGAACGATCAAATTTTGGGCATTTTGCCACAACCAAGTTTATTGCTAAAAGGTAATCGCCTATACTATAAATTCCCAGAAGCTGTGGACAGTGTGGACGTATTTGAGTCTGCATAAAAAAATGATTGCTACATAATTATTATAACAGGCAGTGTGAAACCTATTTGTTGTGTTATCCTTAAAATATTTATCTGGATTAAATTTGGTTTTTCTTTTTTTGTGTAACTTTTTTTTTATTTTATTTAACAGACCGTTCACGAAAGGTTGCGATTTTATGTTCTGGTCTAAAAAAGACATTTGTTATGTATTCAGATGAAAGTTATTTGAACCTTTTACTTTGTACCTTTTTGAAAGCCAATTTGGCAAAAGTGACATATGTTTTAGTTTAAGTGAGTTGTTCCAGTATTACGGTATTCTCTATTTTTATACTTTTATATTAATGTATAAGCTAATAAGTATTTTGTAACACTGTTATTTTAATAAATAATCTGACTATAGTGTCATGCCCTCGGTCATGCCCCATGTTTTTTATTTAAATCCACCTATTCTGTCAGTACCATGTGTTGCTGTCATTTCCGTGCGTGTGTTTGTCAGTCCCGGGATGTGTCTGTCAGTTCCGTGTTTCACTATTTGGAAAAAAGAGCTGGAACTTGAGAATATATTGAAATTCAATTGGTTATCATATCAATTCGGTATACTTAGACCATACCGAACGTAATAAGCATATAATCTTTTATACATTGAATAATTTTTGTACTGGACAGATTATATTAAAAAATGACTCGATATTGTGGCAATCACCCATATAGTTTTTCAATTGAAGTTAGACCAAGTTCCTTATTTATTAGATATTGATAAGAATATTATTTTCCCCTTCATGTTATAATTCAATTCATCAACATACTTGTTGAATCTTTTTCAATGTAAAATGCAACAGAATAATTACTGACTTTTTTCCAGACATATTGTGGTTTTTATAAACATCAAGTAGAAGCAAACCTTGTAGGGGCGGAGATACTGTTTGAATCAATGGGATACAAACGTGATAGGGATGGAATTTTAGTACTTAGTGGCCCTATTTGTCCAGATAGAGTTTCAGCTGTATCTAGAGATTGTTTAATAGCGTATGTCGAATGTCAGGTGAGTATAAATAAGATATACAATTTATTCAGTTTAGGAACATGATAAAAAACATCTTTCTGCATTGGCTGTTGTTGTTATAATTAGTTGTAATAATAAGTTCCTTCAAACAAGTCTCCTTAATTTTTCTGACAAGATCATGTTCAAAGTTGTGTGTTGTTTGTTGTTTGTTTCTTCAAGATTTCTAAAATATCTGCTCATATGAAATACACATACAGTTTCTTTCTACTTGAATGATTAATTTTAATGTTTATTTATGTCAAACCCAACTCTTTAATTACTATTTTGTCTTCCTAGAGCAAAGAACTAAATTAGTAAATGTGTTGGATGCAGTCTGTGACCAATCAGATGCTTTGTTTTTGAAATGATATTGTTGTGCACCTCACATATATGTGGGCTACTGGCCTACACTGATATTAGTTTAGTATGATCAATATAAAGCTAATAGCAACACTGATACTGACTTTTTTGCTTCAAGATATTGAAGATAATTTGGGAAGAGCTGTCTTCAGCTTGTATGAACACAACATGGCTGGAAGTGCTGGAATATCGTCGAGGACACATTTGCAGTCCTGAGCAGGCTGTGAAGAGTTTCAAGTATAAGCAGCATCAACCACCACAGTATCATGAACATAGCAGGTCATACTCCCAGGTATGTAAACTGGATATGTCCACCTTTTGAAGTACCATTATGCTCTAGAAAAATTCGCTATTAAGTATATGTGGCAAATGTGTGGGGGGATTTAAAGGCCATACTAGTATGTATACAATATACCCAAAAAGGTTCACCAGAAATAGACTTTATTATAGTTCTTTGGCTGATATGGAACTAAAGCCTTGTTATGTTAGATACTCAACTTAAATTTACAAGCCTGTAATTGAATATTGTTAAAAGTTGATATAGTTGAGATCAAAGCGTTAACACATCTTGTTCTGTTCTAACATTCATTTGTCAACAACCAGTAATAACAATTCTAGACTATTCGTATATTTAAATTTTCAGTGATCATTAGATATCATTTTGTTGTTCTTTTCTGGGTAGTTTTGGGCAGTTATAATTTGTCTATATTCTATAGTCTATTCATATTATGTATTGTTAATTTTAAGCTTCCTTCTGTGTGCCTTTACTTGTAACTACATTCCGGTGTTTGTGAAGATGTATCAATAAATAAATTATTGATGGAAAGTAAAAACCTTTCACAGAATTGAATAGTTACAAAATGAATTTTTTGATGCATTTTTCCTCCTCATTCTATGATATATTGGTAAATCATTCTATCAATAATTTTAGTAATTTCTCTCCACAGGGCTCAAATGTGACAAGGCACACATTGCCAGCAATGCCTTCTGCCATGTCACCAATGAATCATTCGTTTCCATCTTTGGGAAGTCACCATAATGTTGGTTTACCAGATGCAATGTATTCTAATGGATGCTGTACAAATAGGTAGGTTTTTGATGATTATTTTATGCATTATTATATTTTCTCATATCCTCACCTCATAATTGAAGCGTTCGCGTCAAAGGAGAGTGCTTTCTGTTACTTGTGTCACTGGTATATCAATGTAGATAGGTAATCACCAACGTTTAGGGTGTCTTAACTTAATATTTTTGTTATTATGCAAATGCAAATTGAATCTTATCTCAAGGTAGTATAATTTCTACTAAAGGTACTATGTATAAATAAGATATTTTTGACAACAGCACATATTGGTAGTAGGTAGCGGTGTGTTCTTAAATGTCGTAATTTTTTTTTAAACCAAATTCGTGAGTTTAGGCAGCTTCCGATAATAAATAAACGAAAAGATATCATTCTTTTAGGGAAACAAAAATTTTGCACAACTTTTTGATAAAGTTTGTTGTCTTAATCCGGGATGAAATTCTGGTTTTAGTGAAAACCACAAACCATCCCTAACTTTGGCGCACTGTAGGACCGAAACTATTGGTCGCACACGAAAAATGTAAAGACCAGTATTGTGCAGAATTTTGTTCTCTCAATAAATCATTTGAACCTTTTTTCGATAACATTGAGACTGGCACTGTTGTCATTTTGAAAACGTCTTTTTATGACAAATCAATTACGTGATATCAAGTGTTGCTTGCTTCAAGGTAGAAAAACTTACCGGGCTCTTAGAGTATAAGAAAGTAGCGCTTGAGAATCTCTACTGTAGCAATCAGGTTCTGAGCCGGTATTCTCTCTTAATACTCGTAAGTATTATTGTGGTGCTTCTGTATTTGAGGAATAGTCTGGACCATTGAAACACAGGCTTCCTACCAAAAACTGTATATTCGATCTTTTTGTGTTCAATCCCCACCCCATTTCACCTGCCAGGGCAGAGCCTCTGTCTGTCTGTTCGTCCCTCTGTCCGTATACAAAAGATAGCCAAAACTACTGGTGCTAGAGAAAAACTAAATACAGATTCGGAATCAGCATGGAAAAACTAGTCCGCGAAAAATTCGGTTTGTCAATATCGCTTCCAGTCTAAAAAAATTGAATTAAGTTACGACAGGTAACTGACGACGCATTATGTACGGTGTATTGATATTCCTGAAACACAGGCAGCGTGGCCGAGCGGTTAAGACGCTAGGCACCAGTCCGAAAGGGCGTGGGTTCGAATCTCACCGCGTTCAACAACTTTTTTTTCTTTTTTTTAAGATTAAATGTTAAATTTGTTGATTTGTCCGGTAAAAATCCGGTTTTGTCAATATAATAAAAAATTAAATTTCACAGTGAGAGCGCTGTTTGAATTTACTCAAGTAAATTCTTTCCTACTCTTTTGTGTTGCCATGGAATACCTAGCTCGCGAAGACAAGCGTCGTACCCTAGTCGACGCCGGAAACTGTGCGTTATGATCACGTTGGATGTAAAAAACGCATTCAACAGTGCATCCTGGCAGGTCATCTTGGACGAATTGCTGAAAAGAGGCGTAGGAAGAAACCTGCTCCGCATTATTGCTTCCTACCTCTCTAGTAGGAAGAACATATTAGAGGCAGAAAACTTCACAGAGGAACAGGAAATTACTGCCGGAGTTCCGCAGGGTTCAGTGTTGGGTCCGTCTCTGTGGAACGTCATGTATGACGATCTGCTGCGTTCGAGAATGCCTGATGGAGTCACTTTGATTGGTTTTGCCGATGATGTCGCCATGGTTGTGGTAGAGAAGAGCGAAGAATCACTGATGAACATCGCTAACATCGCTCTGCAAAGAGTAGTGGATTGGATGGGGAGAAAACGGTTATGCCTGGCGCCGCAGAAGACAGAAGCTGTGCTTCTGACGACTAAAAGGAAAATCGCTCCTATCGAATTTACCGTTCAAGGTACAGTGATCAGACCAGTCAAAGCCGTAAAGCACCTGGGTGTCTAGCTTGACTGCAAGTTGACATTTGCGGAACATGTTGCTAGGACAATTGAGAAAATGGTAACAGCTCTGTCAGGTCTCATGCCCAATATAGGTGGGCCTAGATCCTCAAAAAGGAGAGTGCTAGCTAGCGTCGTCCACTCCGTACTTTTGTACGGCGCACCAGCTTGGCGAACTGAGAATAAAAAGCTCACCAGGAAACTTATTAGCGTACAGCGTATAATGTACATACGAATATGCAGTGCATATCGGACAATCTCTGGGGAGGCTGCGAGAGTTATTGCTGGGGTACCACCCATTGACCTCCAAATTAAAGAGCGCGCAAATATATACTTTGGAGCTGATCGACGCGCCGTTCGAGAAACGCTTTTGAATTGCTGGCAGATGGCATGGGATAGGGGAATACATGGCAGGTGGACGTGGACCTTGATCCCCAAAATAGAGGAGTGGCTAAATAGACCAGCTGGAGAAGTGGATTACTTCCTGACGCAGGCTCTATCAAGGCATGGCTGCTTCAGGAAGTATTTGTTCCTGAGAACCAGAGCCGAATCTTGTGAGTGTGATTACTGTGGCCTAGATGATGACGTTGCGCATACCTTGTTTGTGTGCTCGAGGTGGGAAGATTGTCCCAGTCGATTCCGCACTATAACAGGTAAAGTGTTCGATAGGAGCAGTATGATGCCGTACCTGCTCAGCTCTGTTTTGGGAGTGGTCATACTCTACGATTCGCTACATCATAGAGAACAAGGAAAGAGAGTCGCGTTAAACCTGTGTAGGAACAACTAGACTTGGTAGTTGCAGTGCTGTAGGGCTTTCCTGTACCGAAGTAATGCGAGAGCGGATCCCAGTGCAGGAAGGTTGGAGTAGATTAGGGGTAGAAAGGGAACGGGTTTTACTCAGTCGGACCTTTGTCGGTGTATCGTTGAGTGGGCACCGCCCGCCTGGTCCCGCTTGACATGACGACAATGGGTTCAAGCTGTTTCTACGTTGGGCGGGCGGTTCGTCTCTCACGCTCTCGGGTGTGGGGGTGGCTCTGCCCTGCAATAATGCCAATTTCCTAAACCCTCTATAATAAAAAAAAGCTTGCGAAGACAACACGTGTATCGCTGACATTTCAGCAATACATAATATGGGTGCAACATGAGCTCTCCTACAAACTATTACCAAAACATAGACATAGACGTAGGGTGCACCACATTATCAACGCGACCACTTTGCTTTATTCGCTGCCACTTTGATCAATAAATATCTTTTTAGTAATACTAAATTTTCCCCAGGTGTCCGTCGTGTACCCCCTTCACCTGCATCCCACCCGCCCAGGTGGCACCGCCGTCCGCCTACGCGCTCTACCAGCCTGTGCTACGCACCCCGTTCGTGCCGGCCCCCACGGCCTACTACTACAACGGCTACCCGGTGGGCGTGCCTATAGGCGCCGCCCCCATAGCGGCCGCCCCGCCCGCTCTGGCGCCCGCCCAGTACGTGCCGACCGCCCAGCTGGTGGAAGTGGGCGGGCTGGCGACGCAGAACGGCCTCTACGACGCGGTGGACGGGCCTCAGCAGCAGGGCTGCTGCAAGCCGGCCGTCAAAGCGACGCTCGGTGGTGTGGACACGGGTGGTGTGGTCAACACGCCGTCGGTCAGAGGTGAGTGTGCATTTAGTAGTGAGGGGTTAGGGTTCAGTTGTCCTAATAGTAGTGTAATCAGGTAGCTATTAGAACTGCATTCAACAGGTACGTGTGGCCATGACAAAGCTTAATAAAATATGACCTGACCCATGGCCGACTCTACATTAGGCCGGAGCCTTAGATGTAGCAACGTGGCTTAGCTGTCAAATAGTGGCCCTATAGTTTCAGAATAATTATTACATTTTATATGTATTAGAGTCCATCTCGGTTAATAAATTAAGAAAAATACTTTTTAGAACTACTACTACTAATACCACTTACATCTGATGTTTGTTTCATCACAGTCAGACGCTACAAAATAAAAATAAACGCAATTTATATGTATTAGAGTTCATCTCTGTTAATAAATTAAGAAAAATACTTTTTAGAACTACTACTACTAATACCACTTACATCTGATGTCTGTTTCATCACAGTCAGACACTACAAAATAAAAATAAACGCAATTTATATGTATTAGAGTTCATCTCTGTTAATAAATTAAGAAAAATACTTTTTAAAACTACTACTACTAATACCACTTACATCTGATGTCTGTTTCATCACAGTCAGACACTACAAAATAAAAATAAACGCAACCTGTTTCCTGCTGCCACTTCCACTTAAATGAACACTCAATTTACTTTGTAAATTGTCACTTGAGCTAGAAAAATTCACTACTAGGCCACTCTGAAGCCATTCTTGCTGGTCTTGATTTCCCTTTCACTATCAAATCCTTTCGTAGGTATGCCCCAGGCCATGCCCAGATGAGTTCTATTAACTGTATTTTTCTGTGATATTTGGGAGGTCCAGAAAACATTATAGGTACCACATTGTGCTTTAAAATAGGTCTTATCCTTTGAAATGTTTGTAAATTATTGTCTTTATCCTTATAAATATAACCAGCCCTTCCGAGGAATACCTTTCACCCACTTCTGTTTATGTCCCTTATTGGACGCACAATTGCTAGTGCAACCTGGTACTACACACTTTGCAGGCATCTTTTTATCTTTATAGTTTCATTTGTGCAGGTCAATAAGTAGAAACCCATTAAAAATCACCTTGCAACGTTCTTTTTAATCTGGAATAAGGTTATGTTGGGCCATGGTTTGGTAGTCCTCTACCCATGCCTCTACTGGGCTGCAACCTGGTACTACACGCTTTGCAGGCATCTTTTTATCTTTATAGTTTCGTTTGTGCAGGTAAATAAGTAGAAACCCATTACAGATCACCTTGCAACGTTCTTTTTAATCTGGAATAAGGTTATGTTGGGCCATGGTTTGGTAGTCCTCTCCTGGGCTGCAACCTGGTACTACACGCTTTGCAGGCAATTTGTTATCTTTATAGTTTCGTTTGTGCAGGTAAATAATTAGAAACACATTAATAATCACCTTCCAACCATATTTTCTGCACCTGGAAGAATATACATGACATAACAACAAATGCAAACTCGGCCCCCAGATTCAGTGTTGCCATATTTCATGCTCCGGCCTAGTGAGTACAGTCGGCCATGCCTGAGCATAACATCACTAAGGCCCGATTTTATCAACACAGGCATTTTAACAAAGGTTTTGACGAATCAGAGCAGCCCATTCAAGAACTTGCATCTGTCAAAGTTCCCTGAAAAATATTTATTTCTGTTGAAATTTACTTCAAAAAGGTGAAAAAAGACATGCTTTATATATAATCGACCATTGTGAACTCTCTAGTATCTTTTCAACCCTCATTTTCCATCCTAAATGGGTAAAAACCTGCATTTTCCTGTTTAACGAAGAGTTTAGCAATTGCTAATCTCAACCAATCAGATTCCACAAAGCCGACGTATTTCATCTCTGGATAAAATGTACTGTTAATTCAATGATGACAAGAAATTCAAATTACTGCATTATTTTGATAAAACAATAATTTACAATCGATAATAATTAAATAAATGCCTCCAATATACCTTTGTATTATAGTGAAAAAGTGTAAAAATAACATTTTATTGCATTTCACAAAGCTACTATAGACACACATGATGCAAGCGTGCATTACTGGTTGCCTATCCTGCTTAACAGTGAAGTCTTGCGATCTGGCAAACGTATAACGTATATCCTTATTTTTCCTAAACTAGAAACCTTTCGTATAGTCAGAAAGTGAATAAGGTGCTTTAAATAAATGTGTTTCTGCGCTACGGTGCCTTTTACGCAGTATCTACAATCTTTACATCCTCTGTGAATATTTCTATAATAAGGTCTATTCTATAACAAACATGCATCCAGTCTATAATCAATCTGACTGCAATTGCAGTTGGTACCTAAATATACAATAATTATAAGGTAAACATTAAAAATCTAGCATTAATTTGCAAATCAATCACTTTGTTCTGATTTTCTGTTATGATTTTAATCCATGAATTCTAAAATATCTTTAATGAAAGTGTCATCCAGCTTTGACGTTTTGTTTCCAATATTGATAAAATACTACTGGATGATACTTATTAACCTAGCCCGCAATACCAAATAGAAAGCTTTTGCTAAAAAACATCCAATAGAAAAGCTTTGTCAAAGTCTTTGTTAATAATGCATGTTGATGAAATCGGGCCTTAAGCTACCAAAATGTCGCTGGTGCTGTCTCTTGTGTTCTCCATATTTTTGTATGCCTCGGAAACTTGGACTGTTAAAAAGGCAGATCGAGCTCGCATAGATGCTTTTGAAATGTGGACGTGGAGGAGAATGCTGAGAGTTCCTTATACCGCCCATCGAACTAACGTTTGTATACTGGATGAGCTCGGTAATTCAAAGAGACTATCCTCCAATGTGTCGACGAGAATGCTTACATTCTTCGGACATATTCGCAGAAGCGATAATATGGAGAAACTTGTAGTTCAGGGTCATGCCCCGAGTGGGCGGCGCCGTGGCCGTTTCCCTACACGTTGGGTGGATACGACCAAACAGTTGCTGGATATGAGTATCAAGAGCGCCACTGAACTGACAATAAATCGCGAACGATGGCGAGCCACAGTTCACAACATGTCTGTTAAGACATTGTGACTATGATGATGATGATCTTTCAGGGTGACTCTCTCAGTTCGCTATGGTTCTGATCTTAAGACAAGGAAAGAGAGAGGACGAAACGCGCGGCTGACATCTCTGTTACCAAAAAGTACCAAAGTGCTAGTCCCAGCGCCGTAGCTAATGGGATTAACAGTATGGTTAAGCTATTTGGAGAAATAATCTATTTTCAAAAAAAAAATGATGAACTAAAATCTGCAAAAATATACAGGGTGTCCCATTTAAATTAAAAAAGTTGACGGTACTTCCGGTTAAACTGGAAGTATATTAATAGCTAACATAATGTCTTCGGATGCACTAGACGTCACTACACTTGCCTGCAAATTTTCAGCAATATCACTCTTTCCGTTCCAAAGTTATTTGCTTGGTTCCATACTTTATCCCAACCCTGTATATTGTTGTCTTAATCGTCGTGGGACACTCTGTATATCTCTGAACTAGATATCGAGATATTTGCATAAACTTCGAATGCACCAAAAAATATGAACATAAATGTACCTGTGAAAAGAGATTCCTGGCTCCTTCCTACTGCTGTGGCTTTTATAACCGTAAGCTGCACATTCTACCATTATGCACATCACAATATTTTACAATTATTGGTTGTAAAAACGCTAAATATCACAAAAAAATACTACCGTACCAAACTATTTGTTTTCCACCAAAATTTTGACAGCTATCTTGCCATGTAAAAAAAATGTTTTGATTCGTTAATTTTCAACACACAGTACGTTCATTTGACAGCGATTTGGATATAAAAATGGTTATAACTTTTGAAATACCCTGTATAATGTTACAATACCTTGTATTTTAAAAACGGCATTCATTAGCAGAGTCTATATATGAAATAATAAATTTTTTTTACTTTTTGAATCCTGACCGTCGGTATCAAATATTTAGTAAAACAATCTTGGGATACGGTCACTTATTATATTTCCAAAATATAAAATTTTTTACGACGTTTCGACGCTTCTATTAGGCGTCATCTTCAGGTATTAAAACTAAAATAAAATATCAGAAATGTCAAACAGATACAAAATGACTAACATTCACAATTAATTTTTTTAAAAAATAAAATTACAATTTAAAACAAATAATTAAAATGCAACAGAAAATTTACATTATACCATAACAGTCATATGTATTATGCCGGGTGGTATTGGCAATTTGGTTTTTAGTGAGAGACTGGCGTATATAGACACAAGTATGATATTAAAAATAAGAACCTGAATTCTACCGCCCTCAGCAAACATGCTATAGAAAATAAACATACCATCGATTTTAACAACGTTAGAACTTTATGCAAAGAGAAAGATTGGTATAAAAGAAACATCTTAGAGATGATACATGTAAAAAGAAGTTCTAACAGCATGAATTTCAGGACAGATACAAGCAATCTTTCATGCATATATGCAAATTTAATAAATGGAACATAGCCTATACTTTCTTCCATCTTATCAATATTTACCTTCCTCCCTCGATATTTAATTGTTTTCTTATGTTTTGTACTTGTATACATTTTTTAACGTATATTTTATCAGCTTGGTATTTTTGTTCCACCACGCCAGTCTCTCACTAAAAACCAAACTGCCAACATCACCCGGCATAATACATATGACTGTTATGGTATAATGTACGTTTTCTGTTGCATTTTAATTATTTGTTTTAAATTGTAATTTTGTTTTTTTAAAAAATTAATTGTGAATTTTAGTCATTTTGTATCTGGTTGACATTTCTGATATTTTATTTTAGTTTTAATACCCGAAGATGACGCCTAATAGAAGCGTCGAAACGTCGTAAAAAATTTTATATTTTGGAAATATAATAAGTGACCGTATCCCAAGATTGTTTTACTAAAGAAATAATAAAATGTATATTTGCATCACCACGTCATAGTTATGGACCAGATTGTATAAATCAAAATATTTTTTGAGCAAGGGTCATATCCTTGGCTACAACTTTTATATACAACTTTGTTCGCTGTCTTCTGTAGTACTGGAGTTATCGATCGATCCGGTTCTAAAAACTCACCCTGTATGTTATGAATTTTATTGTGATTTACCTAATTTTTTATATCTTCTTCCTCAGGTAAGAACAATAACGATCTGAGGACGAGCGACAGGGAATCCGAAAAAAACGGCTCACATTTCGAAGATTGGGAGTATGTATATAGAAACCTAGAAAGCCAAGGGTACACGAAAGACCTAGGCGAAAGAGGCGACATCCTAACCGTCGCTGCACCTAAACTTCCTAGAGACGGTAGAAAAGCGAAATCCACCAACCTCGACGAGGTCCTAAACAACCTAACGGTCAGCGACAGGCCTTTGCGAATGACAGAACCCGCCAAGAAGCCAGAAAGGGAAAAGAGCAGGCCTATCGACGTGAAAAAAGTCGACAGACAAACCTCACCGGACAGCAGTTACGACAACGTACCAGCGACCGAGTCCAAAAACAAACGAAACAGCACCTACGACAACCACCTGATCGTAGAAGGCACGAAACAAACGCCTGCACCCAAAGTGAGCACAGCCAACTACGCCAAGACACGATCCTTGCCCAGAGAGAAGACCTCCAACCACGTGGAGAAGCCCGCACACAACAGCTTCGATCTGAAGAAGGTGATGGAGTTCGTGTCCCACAAGAAGCAGGACTCGAACGCTTTGGAATCGCCTTCGAACTCTGGCAAGTGGCAGTGCAAGTCGTGCACCTTTCTGAACAACCCGCAGCTGCCCATTTGTGAGATGTGCAGCAGAAGCAGGGACGCTGCCTTGGAGCAGCCCATGGAGATCGGAGGGTCCGAGTGCTCAAAGTGCACCTTGGTCAACGCCAAGTTCGCCAAGATCTGCGAGGCCTGCGGAGCTAGCTTGGAGAACTCGCCTACGTATATTTAAATTATGTTTTTTCACAAGTCGTTTTTGGATTTGTTATTGATTTCTTCGACAAGTTCGGTTTATTTAAACGAGATCTGAAGCAGGATCTTTTTTAGCATTTTCCGGAACTTAAAATTGATTCTGTATGATCGCATGATTTGTCAAAGGAGGGTCCAGATACAAGAGTGCAAATTTGCTTTCGTTCACATCTAAATCAATAAAGGCAAGAGGAGACGTACTATTACATGCTACGGTTGAAAATAATGCCATTAAGGCCGCGCACAAGCAAAATTTCTTGAGGTAATCTTACTGGTCGTCTAGACCAGAAGCATTATAGTTTTGGACCAATCATGTGACGCAACTTACTCCGCCCCTTGTTGCGCGGTGATTTGTTTACACTCATTCCCTTGCGACCGGTAAGTGTCCGATGCGCTCCCGCCATCGAGCAGGTGACACAGTGACAACGTACCTGCGACCGAGTCCGAAAACAAACGAAACAGCACCTACGACAACCACCTGATCGTAGAAGGCACGAAACAAACGCCTGCACCCAAGGTGAGCACGGCCAACTACGCCAAGACACGATCCTTGCCCAGAGAGAAGACCTCCAACCACGTGGAGAAGCCCGCCCACAACAGCTTCGATCTGAAGAAGGTGATGGAGTTCGTGTCCCACAAGAAGCAGGACTCGAACGCGTTGGAATCGCCTTCGAACTCGGGAAAGTGGCAGTGCAAGTCTTGCACCTTTTTAAACAATCCTCAGCTGCCCATTTGTGATATGTGCAGCAGAAGCAGGGACGCCGCCTTGGAGCAGCCCATGGAGATCGGAGGGTCCGAGTGCTCAAAGTGCACCTTGGTCAACGCCAAGTTCGCCAAGATCTGCGAGGCCTGCGGAGCTAGCTTGGAGAACTCGCCTACGTATATTTAAATTAGGTTTTTTCACAAGTCGTTTTTGGATTTGTTATTGATTTCTTCTACAAGTTCGGTTTATTTAAACGAGATCTGGAGCAGGACCTTTCTCAACATTTTCCAGAATTCAAAATTGATTCTGTATGATCGCAGGATTTTTCAAAGGAGGGTCCAGATATAAGAGTGCAAATTTGCCTTCGATCACATCTAAATCAATAAAGGCAAGAGAAGAAGTCTATTACATGCTACGGTTGAAAATAATGCCATTACGGCCGCAGTCTCACTAAACCATCGCGCACAAGCAAAATTTCTTGAGGTGATCTTACTGGTCGAGTAGACCAGGAGCATTATAGTTTTGGACCAATCTTGTAACGCAACTCACTCCGCCTCTTGTTGCGCGGTAGTTTGTTTACACTCATTCCCTTGCAACCGATAAGTGTCCGATGCGCTCCCGCCATCGAGCAGGTGACACAGTGACAACAACGTACCTGCGACCGAGTCCAAAAACAAACGAAACAGCACCTACGACAACCACCTGGTCGTAGAAGGCACGAAACAAACGCCTGCTCCCAAGGTGAGCACAGCCAACTACGCCAAGACACGATCCTTGCCCAGAGAGAAGACCTCCAATCACGTGGAGAAGCCCGCCCATAACAGCTTCGATCTGAAGAAGGTGATGGAGTTCGTGTCCCACAAGAAACAGGACTCGAACGCGTTGGAATCGCCTTCGAACTCGGGCAAGTGGCAGTGCAAGTCGTGCACCTTCCTGAACAACCCGCAGCTGCCCATTTGTGAGATGTGCAGCAGAAGCAGGGACGCTGCCTTGGAGCAGCCCATGGAGATCGGAGGGTCCGAGTGCTCAAAGTGCACCTTGGTCAACGCCAAGTTCGCCAAGATCTGCGATCGCCTACGTATATTTAAATTATGTCTTTTTACAAGTCGTTTTTGGATTTGTAATTGATTTCTTCGACAAGTTCGGTTTATTTAAACGAGATCTGAAGCAGGATCTTTCTTAGCATTTTCCGGAATTCAAAGTTGATTCTGTATGATCGCATGATTTGTCAAAGGAGGGTCCAGATACAAGAGTGCAAATTTGCTTTCGTTTACATCTTAATCAATAAAGGCAAGAGAAGTACTATTACATGCTACGGTTGAAAATAATGCCATTAAGGCCGCAGTCTCGCTAAACCATCGCGGACAAGCAAAATTTCTTGAGGTGATCTTACTGGTCGAGTAGATCAGGAGCATTATAGTTTTGGACCATCATGTGACGCAACTCACTCCGCCCCTTATTGCGCGGTAGTTTATTTACACTCATTCCCTTGCGACCGGTAAGTGTCCGATGCGCTCCCGCCATCGAGCAGGCGACACAGTGACAACAACGTACCTGCGACAGAGTCCAAAAACAAACGAAACAGCACCTACGACAACCATCTGATCGTAGAAGGCACGAAACAAACGCCTCGGCCTAAGGTGAGCACAGCCAACTACGCCAAGACACGATCCTTGCCTAGAGAGAAGACCTCCAACCACGTGGAGAAGCCCGCCCACAACAGCTTCGATTTGAAGAAGGTGATGGAGTTTGTGTCCCACAAGAAACAGGACTCGAACGCGTTGGAATCGCCTTCGAACTCGGGCAAGTGGCAGTGCAAGTCGTGCACCTTTCTAAACAATCCTCATCTGCCCATTTGTGAGATGTGCAGCAGAAGCAGGGACGCTGCCTTGGAGCAGCCCATGGAGATCGGAGGGTCCGAGTGCTCAAAGTGCACCTTGGTCAACGCCAAGTTCGCCAAGATCTGCGATCGCCTACGTATATTTAAATTATGTCTTTTTACAAGTCGTTTTTGGATTTGTAATTGATTTCTTCGACAAGTTCGGTTTATTTAAACGAGATCTGAAGCAGGATCTTTCTTAGCATTTTCCGGAATTCAAAGTTGATTCTGTATGATCGCATGATTTGTCAAAGGAGGGTCCAGATACAAGAGTGCAAATTTGCTTTCGTTTACATCTTAATCAATAAAGGCAAGAGAAGTACTATTACATGCTACGGTTGAAAATAATGCCATTAAGGCCGCAGTCTCGCTAAACCATCGCGGACAAGCAAAATTTCTTGAGGTGATCTTACTGGTCGAGTAGATCAGGAGCATTATAGTTTTGGACCATCATGTGACGCAACTCACTCCGCCCCTTATTGCGCGGTAGTTTATTTACACTCATTCCCTTGCGACCGGTAAGTGTCCGATGCGCTCCCGCCATCGAGCAGGCGACACAGTGACAACAACGTACCTGCGACAGAGTCCAAAAACAAACGAAACAGCACCTACGACAACCATCTGATCGTAGAAGGCACGAAACAAACGCCTCGGCCTAAGGTGAGCACAGCCAACTACGCCAAGACACGATCCTTGCCTAGAGAGAAGACCTCCAACCACGTGGAGAAGCCCGCCCACAACAGCTTCGATTTGAAGAAGGTGATGGAGTTTGTGTCCCACAAGAAACAGGACTCGAACGCGTTGGAATCGCCTTCGAACTCGGGCAAGTGGCAGTGCAAGTCGTGCACCTTTCTAAACAATCCTCATCTGCCCATTTGTGAGATGTGCAGCAGAAGCAGGGACGCTGCCTTGGAGCAGCCCATGGAGATCGGAGGGTCCGAGTGCTCAAAGTGCACCTTGGTCAACGCCAAGTTCGCCAAGATCTGCGATCGCCTACGTATATTTAAATTATGTCTTTTTACAAGTCGTTTTTGGATTTGTAATTGATTTCTTCGACAAGTTCGGTTTATTTAAACGAGATCTGAAGCAGGATCTTTCTTAGCATTTTCCGGAATTCAAAGTTGATTCTGTATGATCGCATGATTTGTCAAAGGAGGGTCCAGATACAAGAGTGCAAATTTGCTTTCGTTTACATCTTAATCAATAAAGGCAAGAGAAGTACTATTACATGCTACGGTTGAAAATAATGCCATTAAGGCCGCAGTCTCGCTAAACCATCGCGGACAAGCAAAATTTCTTGAGGTGATCTTACTGGTCGAGTAGATCAGGAGCATTATAGTTTTGGACCATCATGTGACGCAACTCACTCCGCCCCTTATTGCGCGGTAGTTTATTTACACTCATTCCCTTGCGACCGGTAAGTGTCCGATGCGCTCCCGCCATCGAGCAGGCGACACAGTGACAACAACGTACCTGCGACAGAGTCCAAAAACAAACGAAACAGCACCTACGACAACCATCTGATCGTAGAAGGCACGAAACAAACGCCTCGGCCTAAGGTGAGCACAGCCAACTACGCCAAGACACGATCCTTGCCTAGAGAGAAGACCTCCAACCACGTGGAGAAGCCCGCCCACAACAGCTTCGATTTGAAGAAGGTGATGGAGTTTGTGTCCCACAAGAAACAGGACTCGAACGCGTTGGAATCGCCTTCGAACTCGGGCAAGTGGCAGTGCAAGTCGTGCACCTTTCTAAACAATCCTCATCTGCCCATTTGTGAGATGTGCAGCAGAAGCAGGGACGCTGCCTTGGAGCAGCCCATGGAGATCGGAGGGTCCGAGTGCTCAAAGTGCACCTTGGTCAACGCCAAGTTCGCCAAGATCTGCGATCGCCTACGTATATTTAAATTATGTCTTTTTACAAGTCGTTTTTGGATTTGTAATTGATTTCTTCGACAAGTTCGGTTTATTTAAACGAGATCTGAAGCAGGATCTTTCTTAGCATTTTCCGGAATTCAAAGTTGATTCTGTATGATCGCATGATTTGTCAAAGGAGGGTCCAGATACAAGAGTGCAAATTTGCTTTCGTTTACATCTTAATCAATAAAGGCAAGAGAAGTACTATTACATGCTACGGTTGAAAATAATGCCATTAAGGCCGCAGTCTCGCTAAACCATCGCGGACAAGCAAAATTTCTTGAGGTGATCTTACTGGTCGAGTAGATCAGGAGCATTATAGTTTTGGACCATCATGTGACGCAACTCACTCCGCCCCTTATTGCGCGGTAGTTTATTTACACTCATTCCCTTGCGACCGGTAAGTGTCCGATGCGCTCCCGCCATCGAGCAGGCGACACAGTGACAACAACGTACCTGCGACAGAGTCCAAAAACAAACGAAACAGCACCTACGACAACCATCTGATCGTAGAAGGCACGAAACAAACGCCTCGGCCTAAGGTGAGCACAGCCAACTACGCCAAGACACGATCCTTGCCTAGAGAGAAGACCTCCAACCACGTGGAGAAGCCCGCCCACAACAGCTTCGATTTGAAGAAGGTGATGGAGTTTGTGTCCCACAAGAAACAGGACTCGAACGCGTTGGAATCGCCTTCGAACTCGGGCAAGTGGCAGTGCAAGTCGTGCACCTTTCTAAACAATCCTCATCTGCCCATTTGTGAGATGTGCAGCAGAAGCAGGGACGCTGCCTTGGAGCAGCCCATGGAGATCGGAGGGTCCGAGTGCTCAAAGTGCACCTTGGTCAACGCCAAGTTCGCCAAGATCTGCGATCGCCTACGTATATTTAAATTATGTCTTTTTACAAGTCGTTTTTGGATTTGTAATTGATTTCTTCGACAAGTTCGGTTTATTTAAACGAGATCTGAAGCAGGATCTTTCTTAGCATTTTCCGGAATTCAAAGTTGATTCTGTATGATCGCATGATTTGTCAAAGGAGGGTCCAGATACAAGAGTGCAAATTTGCTTTCGTTTACATCTTAATCAATAAAGGCAAGAGAAGTACTATTACATGCTACGGTTGAAAATAATGCCATTAAGGCCGCAGTCTCGCTAAACCATCGCGGACAAGCAAAATTTCTTGAGGTGATCTTACTGGTCGAGTAGATCAGGAGCATTATAGTTTTGGACCATCATGTGACGCAACTCACTCCGCCCCTTATTGCGCGGTAGTTTATTTACACTCATTCCCTTGCGACCGGTAAGTGTCCGATGCGCTCCCGCCATCGAGCAGGCGACACAGTGACAACAACGTACCTGCGACAGAGTCCAAAAACAAACGAAACAGCACCTACGACAACCATCTGATCGTAGAAGGCACGAAACAAACGCCTCGGCCTAAGGTGAGCACAGCCAACTACGCCAAGACACGATCCTTGCCTAGAGAGAAGACCTCCAACCACGTGGAGAAGCCCGCCCACAACAGCTTCGATTTGAAGAAGGTGATGGAGTTTGTGTCCCACAAGAAACAGGACTCGAACGCGTTGGAATCGCCTTCGAACTCGGGCAAGTGGCAGTGCAAGTCGTGCACCTTTCTAAACAATCCTCATCTGCCCATTTGTGAGATGTGCAGCAGAAGCAGGGACGCTGCCTTGGAGCAGCCCATGGAGATCGGAGGGTCCGAGTGCTCAAAGTGCACCTTGGTCAACGCCAAGTTCGCCAAGATCTGCGATCGCCTACGTATATTTAAATTATGTCTTTTTACAAGTCGTTTTTGGATTTGTAATTGATTTCTTCGACAAGTTCGGTTTATTTAAACGAGATCTGAAGCAGGATCTTTCTTAGCATTTTCCGGAATTCAAAGTTGATTCTGTATGATCGCATGATTTGTCAAAGGAGGGTCCAGATACAAGAGTGCAAATTTGCTTTCGTTTACATCTTAATCAATAAAGGCAAGAGAAGTACTATTACATGCTACGGTTGAAAATAATGCCATTAAGGCCGCAGTCTCGCTAAACCATCGCGGACAAGCAAAATTTCTTGAGGTGATCTTACTGGTCGAGTAGATCAGGAGCATTATAGTTTTGGACCATCATGTGACGCAACTCACTCCGCCCCTTATTGCGCGGTAGTTTATTTACACTCATTCCCTTGCGACCGGTAAGTGTCCGATGCGCTCCCGCCATCGAGCAGGCGACACAGTGACAACAACGTACCTGCGACAGAGTCCAAAAACAAACGAAACAGCACCTACGACAACCATCTGATCGTAGAAGGCACGAAACAAACGCCTCGGCCTAAGGTGAGCACAGCCAACTACGCCAAGACACGATCCTTGCCTAGAGAGAAGACCTCCAACCACGTGGAGAAGCCCGCCCACAACAGCTTCGATTTGAAGAAGGTGATGGAGTTTGTGTCCCACAAGAAACAGGACTCGAACGCGTTGGAATCGCCTTCGAACTCGGGCAAGTGGCAGTGCAAGTCGTGCACCTTTCTAAACAATCCTCATCTGCCCATTTGTGAGATGTGCAGCAGAAGCAGGGACGCTGCCTTGGAGCAGCCCATGGAGATCGGAGGGTCCGAGTGCTCAAAGTGCACCTTGGTCAACGCCAAGTTCGCCAAGATCTGCGATCGCCTACGTATATTTAAATTATGTCTTTTTACAAGTCGTTTTTGGATTTGTAATTGATTTCTTCGACAAGTTCGGTTTATTTAAACGAGATCTGAAGCAGGATCTTTCTTAGCATTTTCCGGAATTCAAAGTTGATTCTGTATGATCGCATGATTTGTCAAAGGAGGGTCCAGATACAAGAGTGCAAATTTGCTTTCGTTTACATCTTAATCAATAAAGGCAAGAGAAGTACTATTACATGCTACGGTTGAAAATAATGCCATTAAGGCCGCAGTCTCGCTAAACCATCGCGGACAAGCAAAATTTCTTGAGGTGATCTTACTGGTCGAGTAGATCAGGAGCATTATAGTTTTGGACCATCATGTGACGCAACTCACTCCGCCCCTTATTGCGCGGTAGTTTATTTACACTCATTCCCTTGCGACCGGTAAGTGTCCGATGCGCTCCCGCCATCGAGCAGGCGACACAGTGACAACAACGTACCTGCGACAGAGTCCAAAAACAAACGAAACAGCACCTACGACAACCATCTGATCGTAGAAGGCACGAAACAAACGCCTCGGCCTAAGGTGAGCACAGCCAACTACGCCAAGACACGATCCTTGCCTAGAGAGAAGACCTCCAACCACGTGGAGAAGCCCGCCCACAACAGCTTCGATTTGAAGAAGGTGATGGAGTTTGTGTCCCACAAGAAACAGGACTCGAACGCGTTGGAATCGCCTTCGAACTCGGGCAAGTGGCAGTGCAAGTCGTGCACCTTTCTAAACAATCCTCATCTGCCCATTTGTGAGATGTGCAGCAGAAGCAGGGACGCTGCCTTGGAGCAGCCCATGGAGATCGGAGGGTCCGAGTGCTCAAAGTGCACCTTGGTCAACGCCAAGTTCGCCAAGATCTGCGATCGCCTACGTATATTTAAATTATGTCTTTTTACAAGTCGTTTTTGGATTTGTAATTGATTTCTTCGACAAGTTCGGTTTATTTAAACGAGATCTGAAGCAGGATCTTTCTTAGCATTTTCCGGAATTCAAAGTTGATTCTGTATGATCGCATGATTTGTCAAAGGAGGGTCCAGATACAAGAGTGCAAATTTGCTTTCGTTTACATCTTAATCAATAAAGGCAAGAGAAGTACTATTACATGCTACGGTTGAAAATAATGCCATTAAGGCCGCAGTCTCGCTAAACCATCGCGGACAAGCAAAATTTCTTGAGGTGATCTTACTGGTCGAGTAGATCAGGAGCATTATAGTTTTGGACCATCATGTGACGCAACTCACTCCGCCCCTTATTGCGCGGTAGTTTATTTACACTCATTCCCTTGCGACCGGTAAGTGTCCGATGCGCTCCCGCCATCGAGCAGGCGACACAGTGACAACAACGTACCTGCGACAGAGTCCAAAAACAAACGAAACAGCACCTACGACAACCATCTGATCGTAGAAGGCACGAAACAAACGCCTCGGCCTAAGGTGAGCACAGCCAACTACGCCAAGACACGATCCTTGCCTAGAGAGAAGACCTCCAACCACGTGGAGAAGCCCGCCCACAACAGCTTCGATTTGAAGAAGGTGATGGAGTTTGTGTCCCACAAGAAACAGGACTCGAACGCGTTGGAATCGCCTTCGAACTCGGGCAAGTGGCAGTGCAAGTCGTGCACCTTTCTAAACAATCCTCATCTGCCCATTTGTGAGATGTGCAGCAGAAGCAGGGACGCTGCCTTGGAGCAGCCCATGGAGATCGGAGGGTCCGAGTGCTCAAAGTGCACCTTGGTCAACGCCAAGTTCGCCAAGATCTGCGATCGCCTACGTATATTTAAATTATGTCTTTTTACAAGTCGTTTTTGGATTTGTAATTGATTTCTTCGACAAGTTCGGTTTATTTAAACGAGATCTGAAGCAGGATCTTTCTTAGCATTTTCCGGAATTCAAAGTTGATTCTGTATGATCGCATGATTTGTCAAAGGAGGGTCCAGATACAAGAGTGCAAATTTGCTTTCGTTTACATCTTAATCAATAAAGGCAAGAGAAGTACTATTACATGCTACGGTTGAAAATAATGCCATTAAGGCCGCAGTCTCGCTAAACCATCGCGGACAAGCAAAATTTCTTGAGGTGATCTTACTGGTCGAGTAGATCAGGAGCATTATAGTTTTGGACCATCATGTGACGCAACTCACTCCGCCCCTTATTGCGCGGTAGTTTATTTACACTCATTCCCTTGCGACCGGTAAGTGTCCGATGCGCTCCCGCCATCGAGCAGGCGACACAGTGACAACAACGTACCTGCGACAGAGTCCAAAAACAAACGAAACAGCACCTACGACAACCATCTGATCGTAGAAGGCACGAAACAAACGCCTCGGCCTAAGGTGAGCACAGCCAACTACGCCAAGACACGATCCTTGCCTAGAGAGAAGACCTCCAACCACGTGGAGAAGCCCGCCCACAACAGCTTCGATTTGAAGAAGGTGATGGAGTTTGTGTCCCACAAGAAACAGGACTCGAACGCGTTGGAATCGCCTTCGAACTCGGGCAAGTGGCAGTGCAAGTCGTGCACCTTTCTAAACAATCCTCATCTGCCCATTTGTGAGATGTGCAGCAGAAGCAGGGACGCTGCCTTGGAGCAGCCCATGGAGATCGGAGGGTCCGAGTGCTCAAAGTGCACCTTGGTCAACGCCAAGTTCGCCAAGATCTGCGATCGCCTACGTATATTTAAATTATGTCTTTTTACAAGTCGTTTTTGGATTTGTAATTGATTTCTTCGACAAGTTCGGTTTATTTAAACGAGATCTGAAGCAGGATCTTTCTTAGCATTTTCCGGAATTCAAAGTTGATTCTGTATGATCGCATGATTTGTCAAAGGAGGGTCCAGATACAAGAGTGCAAATTTGCTTTCGTTTACATCTTAATCAATAAAGGCAAGAGAAGTACTATTACATGCTACGGTTGAAAATAATGCCATTAAGGCCGCAGTCTCGCTAAACCATCGCGGACAAGCAAAATTTCTTGAGGTGATCTTACTGGTCGAGTAGATCAGGAGCATTATAGTTTTGGACCATCATGTGACGCAACTCACTCCGCCCCTTATTGCGCGGTAGTTTATTTACACTCATTCCCTTGCGACCGGTAAGTGTCCGATGCGCTCCCGCCATCGAGCAGGCGACACAGTGACAACAACGTACCTGCGACAGAGTCCAAAAACAAACGAAACAGCACCTACGACAACCATCTGATCGTAGAAGGCACGAAACAAACGCCTCGGCCTAAGGTGAGCACAGCCAACTACGCCAAGACACGATCCTTGCCTAGAGAGAAGACCTCCAACCACGTGGAGAAGCCCGCCCACAACAGCTTCGATTTGAAGAAGGTGATGGAGTTTGTGTCCCACAAGAAACAGGACTCGAACGCGTTGGAATCGCCTTCGAACTCGGGCAAGTGGCAGTGCAAGTCGTGCACCTTTCTAAACAATCCTCATCTGCCCATTTGTGAGATGTGCAGCAGAAGCAGGGACGCTGCCTTGGAGCAGCCCATGGAGATCGGAGGGTCCGAGTGCTCAAAGTGCACCTTGGTCAACGCCAAGTTCGCCAAGATCTGCGATCGCCTACGTATATTTAAATTATGTCTTTTTACAAGTCGTTTTTGGATTTGTAATTGATTTCTTCGACAAGTTCGGTTTATTTAAACGAGATCTGAAGCAGGATCTTTCTTAGCATTTTCCGGAATTCAAAGTTGATTCTGTATGATCGCATGATTTGTCAAAGGAGGGTCCAGATACAAGAGTGCAAATTTGCTTTCGTTTACATCTTAATCAATAAAGGCAAGAGAAGTACTATTACATGCTACGGTTGAAAATAATGCCATTAAGGCCGCAGTCTCGCTAAACCATCGCGGACAAGCAAAATTTCTTGAGGTGATCTTACTGGTCGAGTAGATCAGGAGCATTATAGTTTTGGACCATCATGTGACGCAACTCACTCCGCCCCTTATTGCGCGGTAGTTTATTTACACTCATTCCCTTGCGACCGGTAAGTGTCCGATGCGCTCCCGCCATCGAGCAGGCGACACAGTGACAACAACGTACCTGCGACAGAGTCCAAAAACAAACGAAACAGCACCTACGACAACCATCTGATCGTAGAAGGCACGAAACAAACGCCTCGGCCTAAGGTGAGCACAGCCAACTACGCCAAGACACGATCCTTGCCTAGAGAGAAGACCTCCAACCACGTGGAGAAGCCCGCCCACAACAGCTTCGATTTGAAGAAGGTGATGGAGTTTGTGTCCCACAAGAAACAGGACTCGAACGCGTTGGAATCGCCTTCGAACTCGGGCAAGTGGCAGTGCAAGTCGTGCACCTTTCTAAACAATCCTCATCTGCCCATTTGTGAGATGTGCAGCAGAAGCAGGGACGCTGCCTTGGAGCAGCCCATGGAGATCGGAGGGTCCGAGTGCTCAAAGTGCACCTTGGTCAACGCCAAGTTCGCCAAGATCTGCGATCGCCTACGTATATTTAAATTATGTCTTTTTACAAGTCGTTTTTGGATTTGTAATTGATTTCTTCGACAAGTTCGGTTTATTTAAACGAGATCTGAAGCAGGATCTTTCTTAGCATTTTCCGGAATTCAAAGTTGATTCTGTATGATCGCATGATTTGTCAAAGGAGGGTCCAGATACAAGAGTGCAAATTTGCTTTCGTTTACATCTTAATCAATAAAGGCAAGAGAAGTACTATTACATGCTACGGTTGAAAATAATGCCATTAAGGCCGCAGTCTCGCTAAACCATCGCGGACAAGCAAAATTTCTTGAGGTGATCTTACTGGTCGAGTAGATCAGGAGCATTATAGTTTTGGACCATCATGTGACGCAACTCACTCCGCCCCTTATTGCGCGGTAGTTTATTTACACTCATTCCCTTGCGACCGGTAAGTGTCCGATGCGCTCCCGCCATCGAGCAGGCGACACAGTGACAACAACGTACCTGCGACAGAGTCCAAAAACAAACGAAACAGCACCTACGACAACCATCTGATCGTAGAAGGCACGAAACAAACGCCTCGGCCTAAGGTGAGCACAGCCAACTACGCCAAGACACGATCCTTGCCCAGAGAGAAGACCTCCAATCACGTGGCCCACAACAGCTTCGATTTGAAGAAGGTGATGGAGTTCGTGTCCCACAAGAAGCTGGACTCGAACGCTTTGGAATCGCCTTCGAACTCTGGCAAGTGGCAGTGCAAGTCTTGCACCTTCCTAAACAACCCCCAGCTGTCCATTTGTGAGATGTGCAGCAGAAGCAGGGACGCTGCCGTGGAGCAGCCCATGGAGATTGGAGGGTCCGAGTGCTCAAAGTGCACCTTGGTCAACGCCAAGTTCGCCAAGATCTGCGAGGCCTGCGGAGCTAGCCTGGAGAACTCGCCTACGTATATTTAAATTAGGTTTTTTCACAAGTCGTTTTTGGATTTGTTATTGATTTATTCGACAAGTTCGGTTTATTTGATCGAGATCTGATGCAGGATCTTTCTTAACATTTTCAAGAACTCAAAATTGATTCTGTATGATCGCATGATTTGTCAAATGAGGGTCCAGTTACAAGAGTGCAAATTTGCTTTCGTTCACGTCTAAATCAATAAAGGCAAGAGGAGAAGTACTCTTACATCCTACGGTTGAAAACAATGCCATTAAGGCCGCAGTCTCATTAAACCATCGCGCACAAGCAAAATTTCTTGAGGTGATCGTACTGGTCGAGTAGACCAGGAGCATTACAGTTTTGCACCAATCATGTGACGCAACTCACTCCGCCTCTTATTGCGCGGTAGTTTGTTTACACTCATTCCCTTGCGACCGACAAGTGTCCGATGCGCTCCCGCCATCGAGCAGGTGACACAGTGACAACAACGTACCTGCGACCGAGTCCAAAAACAAACGAAACAGCACCTACGACAACCACCTGATCGTAGAAGGCACGAAACAAACGCCTGCCTCCAAGGTGAACACAGCCAACTACGCAAAGACACGATCCTTGCCCAGAGAGAAGACCTCCAACCACGTGGAGAAGCCCGCCCACAACAGCTTCGATTTGAAGAAGGTGATGGAGTTCGTGTCCCACAAGAAGCAGGACTCGAACGCTTTGGAATCGCCTTCGAACTCGGGCAAGTGGCAGTGCAAATCCTGCACTTTCCTGAACAACCCCCAGCTGCCCATTTGTGAGATGTGCAGCAGAAGCAGGGACGCTGCCTTGGAGCAGCCCATGGAGATCGGAGGGTCCGAGTGCTCAAAATGCACCTTGGTCAACGCCAAGTTCGCCAAGATCTGCGAGGCCTGCGGAGCTAGCCTGGAGAACTCGCCTACGTATATTTAAATTAGGTTTTTTCACAAGTCGTTTTAGGATTTGTTATTGATTTCTTCGACAAGTTCGGTTTATTCAAACGAGATATGAAGCAGGATCTTTCTTAGCATTTTCCGGAACTCAAAATTGATTCTGTATGATCGCAGGATTTGTCAAATGAGGGTCCAGTTACAAGAGTGCAAATTTGCTTTCATTCTCGTCTAAAACAATAAAGGCAAAAGGAGAAGTACTATTACATGCTACGGTTGAAAATAATGCCGTTAAGGCCGCAGTCTCACTAAACCATCGCGCACAAGCAAAATTTCTTGAGGTGATCTTACTAGTCGAGTAGTCCAGGAGCATTATAGTTTTGGACCAATCATGTGATGCAACTCACTCCGCCTCTTATTGCGCGGTAATTCGTTTATACTCATTCCCTTGCGACCGGTAAGTGTCCGATGCGCTCACACTATCGAGCAGGTGACACAGTGACAACGTACCTGCGACCGAGTCCAAAAACAAACGAAACAGCACCTACGACAACCACCTGATCGTAGAAGGCACGAAACAAACGCCTGCACCCAAGGTGAGCACGGTCAACTACGCAAAGACACGATCCTTGCCCAGAGAGAAGACCTCCAACCACGTGGAGAAGCCTGCGCACAACAGCTTCGATTTGAAGAAGGTGATGGAGTTCGTGTCCCACAAGAAGCAGGACTCGAACGCGTTGGAATCGCCTTCGAACTCGGGCAAGTGGCAGTGCAAGTCGTGCACCTTCTTGAACAACCCGCAGCTGCCCATTTGTGAGATGTGCAGCAGAAGCAGGGACGCTGCCTTGGAGCAGCCCATGGAGATCGGAGGGTCCGAGTGCTCAAAGTGCACCTTGGTCAACGCCAAGTTCGCCAAGATCTGCGAGGCGTGCGGAGCTAGCTTGGAGAACTCGCCTACGTATATTTAAATTATGTTTTTTCGCAAGTCGTTTTTGGATTTGTTATTGATTTCTTCGACAAGTTCGGTTTATTTAAACGAGATCTGAGGCAGGATCTTTCTTAACGTTTTTCAGAACTCAAAGTTGATTCTGTATGATCGCATGATTTGTTAAAGGAGGGTCGAGATACAAGAATGCAAATTTGCTTTCGTTCACATCTAAATCAATAAAGGCAAGAGGAGAAGTACTATTACATGCTACGGTTGAAAATAATGCCATTAAGGCCGCAGTCTCACTTAACCATCGCGCACAAGCAAAATTTCTTGAGGTGATCTTACTGGTCGAGTAGACCAGGAGCATTATAGTTTTGGACCAATCATGCGACGCAGCGCACTCCGCCTCTTGTTGCGTGATAGTTCGCTTACACTCGTTGCCTAGCGACCGGTAAGTGTCCGATGCGCTCCCGCCATCGAGCAGCTGACACAGTGACAACGTACCTGCGACCGGGTCCAAAAACAAACGAAACAGCACCTACGACAACCACCTGATCGTAGAAGGCACGAAACAAGCGCCTGCACCCAAGGTGAGCACGGCCAACTACGCCAAGACACGATCCTTGCCTAGAGAGAAGACCTCCAACCCCGTGGAGAAGCCCACACACAACAGCTTCCATCTGAAGAAGATGATGGAGTTTGTGTCCCACAAGAAGCAGGACTCGAACGCGTTGGAATCGCCTTCGAACTCGGGCAAGTGGCAGTGCAAATCGTGCACTTTCCTGAACAACCCCCAGCTGCCTATTTGTGAGATGTGCAGCAGAAGCAGGGACGCTGCCCTGGAGCAGCCCATGGAGATCGGAGGGTCGGAGTGCTCAAAGTGCACCTTGGTCAATGCCAAGTTCGCCAAGATCTGCGAGGCCTGCGGGGCTAGCTTGGAGAACTCGCCTACGTATATTTAAATTAGGTTTTTTCGCAAGTCGTTTTAGGATTTGTTATTGATTTCTTCGACAAGTTCGGTTTATTCAAACGAGATATGAAGCAGGATCTTTCTTAGAATTTTCCGGAACTTAAAATTGATTCTGTACGATTGCATGATTTGTCAAAGGAGGGACCAGATACAAGAGTGCAAATTTGCTTTCGTTCACGTCTAAAACAATAAAGGCAAGAGGAGAAGTACTATTACATGCTACGGTTGAAAATAATGCTATTAAGGCCGTAGTCTCACTAAACCATCGCGCACAAGCCAAATTTCTTGGGGTGATCTTACTGGTCGAGTAGACCAGGAGCATTATAGTTTTGGACCAATCTTGTAACGCAACTCACTCCGCCTCTTATTGCGCGGTAGTTTATTTACACTCATTCCCTTGCGACCGGTAAGTGTCCGATGCGCTCCCGCCATCGAGCAGGTGACACAGTGACAACGTAGCTGCGACCGGGTCCAAAAACAATCGAAACAGCACCTACGACAACCACCTGATCGTAGAAGGCACGAAACAAACGCCTGCACCCAAGGTGAGCACAGCCAACTACGCCAAGACACGATCCTTGCCCAGAGAGAAGACCTCCAACCACGTGGAGAAGCCCGCCCACAACAGCTTCGAGTTGAAGAAGGTGATGGAGTTCGTGTCCCATAAGAAGCTGGACTCGAACGCGTTGGAATCGCCTTCGAACTCGGGCAAGTGGCAGTGCAAGTCGTGCACCTTTCTGAACAACCCGCAGCTGCCCATTTGTGAGATGTGCAGCAGAAGCAGGGACGCTGCCTTGGAGCAGCCCATGGAGATCGGAGGGTCCGAGTGCTCAAAGTGCACCTTGGTCAATGCCAAGTTCGCCAAGATCTGCGAGGCCTGCGGGGCTAGCTTGGAGAACTCGCCTACGTATATTTAAATTATGTTTTTTCGCAAGTCGTTTTAGGGTTTGTAATTGATTTCTTCGACAAGTTCGGTTTATTTAAACGAGATATGAAGCAGGATCCTTCTCAACAGTTTCCAGAATTCAGAATCGATTCTGTATGATCGCATGATTTTTCATAGGAGGGCCCAGATACAAGAGTGCAAATTTGCTTTCCGTTCACGTCTAAAACAAGAAAGGCAAGAGGAGAAGTACTCTTACATCCTACGGTTGAAAATATTTCCATTAAGACCGCAGTATCACTAAACAATCGCGCACAATAAGACACAAGCAAAATTTCTTGAGGTCTGACTGGTCAAGCAAACCTGGAGCATTATAGTTTTGGACCAATCATGTGACGCAACTCACTCCACGTCTTTCCCCGTGGTAGTTTGTTTTTGCCGGTAAGTGGTCGATGCAATCACACCATCGAAAATCTGGTACTGTGACGAACCATTTTGACGGTGCGGCACTCCCTGTTTCATTTAAACTATTTAGATGCTTTAAATTTACCATTGGAGTATTTCCTCTATGTTTGTATTGAAAAGTTTTCATTTTATTTTTTCGTCTTCTAAGATCGGCTGAGTACATACTTTTATTTTGTATATTATGAACCGTTTTTGTTTAACTAAAAACCTTTGCTGAACCGGTATTTCATCTGCGTGATGATCATTGATTATCTTCATTATTTATGATATTTTTTAAGCATTTCTATTTTCGTATTTGTAAAGATTCGTTATCTTGTTTGTGAATTCATTATATTTTTCGCATTCTGTAGGACTATGTGCTGAATCTGTGAGTCACAAGGTGTCTTTTTTTTAAGTTTTCTGATATATTTTCACTTAGATTCGTCATATATATTAAAGTATGGCATTTTCTTCCAGTAGTTTAATCTTTAATTTGATGCCTCGTCATATATGAAATATACAGGGTGTAACTTTTAAGGATGTCCACACCTATACCACCATGTAGATCTCGCTGAGCTGATCATTTTTCGATAAGCAACATGGGTCCAAAAACGAACCGTTACGGAGATAACGCTACCGAAAGTTATCCTTTCTGACGCTTGAAGTTAGGCAATTCATTCAACGCCTCGTAATTGGCAGAGGAGAGAGGGGGTTACGGATCAGCTGCTAAGACAGATTCGGCTTGTCAACATTTAATCGTCATGGCCAAAATGTCAAAAGTAAACCAAACAAATAAAACAAAAAAAAAACATTGCAAAAAAACAACAACAAAAAACACCGAGATCAGTCAAAAATCAGTGAAGGAGAGGCACCACGTGGCCATCGCCTTCTTGCTCGCAATATCTGGCTCGATTGATGACCGATGCAGTAGCAGCGTTGATTACCTGTGGCTGCTCCCCGACGTATCCAGCTGCTGCAATGATGCGTGCAATCAGCTCTTCTGCTGTGTGCGGTGCACCCCTTTGGTAGACAAGTGCTTCCAGGTGACCCCACAGGAAAAAATCCAGGGGATTGAGATCCGGAGACCGCGCCGGCCACGCTACTGGCCGCAAGGCGTCGAATTAATTGCCTAACTTCAGGCGTCAGAAAGGACTACTTCCGGTAGCGCTATCTCCGAAACGGTTCGTTTCCGGACCCATGTTGCTTATTGAAAAATGATCAGCTCAGCAAGATCTACATGGTAATATAAGTGTGGACATCCTTAAAAGTTACACCCTGTACAGGGTGTTAATTAAGTATGTTAACAAACTTTAACCACGAATAGTACTCCGAAAAATAGAAACAAAATGTCATATGAACATGGCTCCGGAAATGCTTCCTAAGGGAGCTACGCTCCTTTGCATGGGGCACACTGAAGACGGTTTTCCCTCGATATTCTCGAAACCATTCATAACAAAATCACGAATTTAGGTACGATGGGTAAACTTTTGACGCAGAATCTGATTCTGAATCCAGAATTTCAAAATTTAATCAGAGGCGTATCATACGGGAGGAGTTAAGGGTAAAAATAACCCATTTTCTAAATGGTAATTTTTTGACATTTTGATTTTAGAATATGGTATTTTCGAGATTTCTATGTAAAAATGGTCTCTTGGTACATCTCGATAGGGCTAACCGTTTTCGAGAAAAATGCAAATTATTGAATACAATAGCCTGCATCGATTCAATAATTTGCATTTTTCTCGAAAACGGTTAGCCCTATCGAGATGTACCAAGAGATCATTTTTACGTAGAAATCCATGAAATACCATATTCTAAAATCATAACGTCAAAAATTACCATTTAGAAAATGGGGTTATTTTTACCCTTAACTCCTCTCGTATGATACGCCTCTGATTAAAATTATGAAATTCTGAATTCAGAATCAGATTCAGCGTCGATAGTATACCCATCGTAACTAATTTCGTAATTTTGTTATGAATGGTTTCGAGAATATCGAGGGAAAACCGTCTTCAGGGTGCCCCATGCAAAGGGGCGTAGCTCCCTTAGGAAGCATTTCCGAACCCATGTTCATATGACATTTTCTTTCTATTTCTCGGAGTACTATTCGTGGTTAAAGTTTGTTAACATACTTAATTAACACCCTGTATATTAGTTTGGATATCAGGCTGAGATGCTAAGGAATATTCTGGATGTTTATCAATATTGAACTACGAACTTTTCATTACCATTCATGGTTTAAATGATTGACGCTGCTTTTCTGTTGAAAGTTAAAAATACATAAATACGACACAGTCTACTCAAGATATTAACTAAGGAGGATTTCACAGAAAAAACACCCCCATTATATAAATAATAAATAAAATTTATTAAAATATTATTCACAGGTTCTGTATGGCCAATTTCACCATCCACAGTTCAAATTTAAGTAATTAACATTACCTTAACCGTGAACTTCTATTTGACCAATATCTTGTCTTGCAAAATGTAAGCTATAACAGATACGTCACTGGAAAACTGATTGTATTTGAACCAAAACATGCCCTAAAAATATAATTTTTACACTTTACATGCTCAAAAATATTATGATTACACAAATTTACCTGTCAAAGTGATTTCTGGCTCCTTCCTACTGCTGTGGCTTTTACAACGGTAAGCTGCACACCTTACCATTATGCACACCACAATATTTTACAATAATGAGTACAAGTTTCCACTTTTTAAATTTTGTTAAGCAGATAGTCCTAAAGAGTTAGAGAACAATGGCGAAAAAATTTTGTAATTATCTCGATTAATAGAAAAGTTATAGTCCTTCAAAGTTTGAATTGCCGTATCATCCGCGCGAAGCCGCTGTGACGTCACACGACGCAACGCAAGCATAATTATTATGTATGCCCCGTCGAGGATGCTGCTCCCGCAAGCCACCGCGCCGCCGCCGGCCTCCTTGTTCATGTTGGTATTCCTTATTTTCAGTAGGGTAGGCGACGCCGACGGTGACAAAACGATACACTGCAGTTTATTGGTACTCGTATTATTAGAATATGTCTAGCAGACCGAGAAACTATAAATATTGCATTGTACTCAGGTGTACAAACACCACCATAAAAACACCAAACAAATATTTCAATGGATATTATGAATACAAAAAAATTGAGTTTTATGACCCCCCCACCCCCAACTACCCCAATTTCACCGCCACCAAAAAAGTAAAAAACGATCACGAAACCCCTAAAACGCCTAAAAACGAAGTTTAAGCTGTTTCTATATTTTTAGTTTTTTATTATTGCTGCGCCGCCGCTGACACGATTTTTAAAAATCATAAAGATTTTGCATCCTCGCAGCGGTAGTAATACTGTGTGAAAATTTAATTGAAATCAATCCTATAGTTTCCTAGTTACACCATACAGAATGATCAGAAGCAATACTCTCGCATGAATACATCAGAAAATTCTAAGTCGACAATCCGTAATAGCCAAGGGATGCACCTAAAAAAGTGTATTATGGCGCTAGGTCTTTCTTTCACAGGTTAGTGAGCGGCCTGTTATGAATACAATAATTTTTCAGTTTTATAACCCACCATCCAAAAAAAGTAGAAAATGACCAGGGACCACTAAAACGCCTAAAAACAAGGTTTGAGGAATATTTAAAATTTTTGGTTTTTGCTAATTACTCCACCGCCCATGCACCGATTTTCAAACTTAAAGGAACACTACGTACAACTACCCCCACAGCATATCGCTGCCAAATTTCATAACAATCCATGCAGCGGATACGTGACTAGAAAACGCGTACAGACAGACCAACAGACAGACAGACCGACGGAAATGAGTTGTGTGGATTTTCGTTAGGTAGATATCATAAAACACCCAAAAAGCGTATTATCTCAAAATCGAAAATGTTCACGGTCACAATAGTCACCTATCGGCGTGGGAAGTAAAAGTCCATAATCATGTCATCCACTTTAGGAAGATTACTAGAATCACCACGAATGTAACCTTCCTCCATACTTCAAAAACATACTGGCGTCTGCCCGTTACAACAAACACCTTCGCCGTTCCACTCAAGTCTAAATGTTGCATACTGTACAGCGCAGCGTATGCATAGCGGAGTCCCGACCAGACTGTGGCTGCCGCGAACAATTAATAACATGTGACGTCATACAGTTTTTCACCTCCGCGGTCGCTTTACGCAAATATAAAATTGAATAACTCCGTCGTTTTTTGGAATATTCAGATGATTTTTTCTACGTTCTTCAAGTGAAGAAATAGACCATCAGATAATAACGAATTTTCTAATTTTTTTTTTTTTTTGGAAACTTCTCCATTGGTCTTAAAAACGCTAAATATCCAAAAAATACTACCGTATCAAATTATTTGTTTACCACCAAAATTTTGACAGCTAATCGTTTTCTGTCACAGCTAATTCATATAGCAACAGACTGACGCGCGGTATCCCCTCTCTTTCCTTATCTAAGGCACCGTACATTAACAAAGACAAGTAGGGTCACTCTAAGCTCCGCCCCCAATGTGGTCTTTCCAGCTGTGCTCTCGGATACTACGCAAGCTGGCGGATTCTGGCGCCCGGCGATCTCGAGCAGTAGCCGAACGCTAACAGCTGTGCTTTACAGGGTCAGTCCACCTAACACCCCTAACACGCGACACGGTGCACGGGATACAATCGGTCGGATCTACCGGGGTGCCTAAATAAGTAGTGTTTGTGTGTTATTGAGCGTTTTGCGCGTATTTCACAAAAAAATGCCGGCGACATGCTCTTTATATGGCCCCATTGTTTTTTTTATATTTGTGCCTACTTATTCCCATTGATTTTTAAAATATCTGTTTTTAATACTTTAACTTTATTATTGACTTATTAAGTTTTTTAAATTCGTTTTCCAAATTCGTGTTTCCCGGTTCTTTAACTTTTTGTTTATAAATTTTGACTCGGTTTTCAATCATTTCGAGAATTTCTTGATTTATCCAGTCGTTATTTTCACGTATCTTATACGTCTTTTTGGATTCCGAAACTTTTTTACAAGAAGTGATTAAGTCAATCAGTTCCTGAAATGATTGAACTTCTGTAGTTTGAATATTCTTTTAAAATTTTGAGATGAATTTTGTATGATCTATTCTGTTTACTTCTTTTCTATATTTTGTCGCAAGTACTTTTATGTTTACACCTAAGGTTAGTGACAACAAATTATGAATGATCAGACTGTTACTGTTACTTACTACTTGAATCGTACATTTCAAATTACATCTATCTGACAAAACATGATCTCTAATACCCCTTGAGCTATTTGCCACCCCAGTAGCTGTATCTGCAGTTATTGTGTTGAATGGTTTATTGAATAATAAATTATATTCTAAGTGTACTATAGAATTCATTTCTATTGACCCCCGTATAAGTAAAGTGAACGTCGACCGTTGACGTCGACAATATCGCACAGTCGGATTCCCTGTAAGCACAGTAAACGAGATCGTACGAAGGGAACCCCTCTGAATTCTAGGCGGCTCGCATATGTGAGACTCGCATCAAAGTCGGCACGGCGAGTGACCCTACTTGTCTTTGTTAATGTACGATGTCTAAGGGTACCTTTGTGATAATTAACGTTGAAGTATTATCTGAAATATCTAAGCATCTCGGCTGCTATCTGATCTATTGCTCATGATATTATAACTTGTTGAAACAACAACTTTCATTGTTCATTTAATGCAATTTTTTTTTTTTGCACGTCATTTTTGTGATATTTGGTTGAAAAATTAGTGTGACAAAGTTATATTTTTGATGGAACACATTAGCAAGTTTATTGTTTCTGGCACCATTTTTTTTGTTAGTTTTGAGTTTGATATTATAAGTATGGGTATCCAAATTTTCAGTCTGAATAAGTTCCATATCATGCATTAATATAGCATATATTATATTGTTGAAAGAAACTACTATGTTGTCTTTATGGACTATATAAAATTTTATTCTCACCTTTGAATATTTGGGAGTTACAAATAAATGATATGATTCCTAAAGTTGCGTTGTTTAGGAATTTAGAACATTAACTCTAGTCAGCTGCTTGACTGAAGACGTAACTTTGTAAAGAGGAATCGGTGTTGGTCAGACTGGATATTATGATTATTTGCAAAATATAAACAAACATACAGGGTGGTCCAATTAGCGCGCGGTGCTCTCTAGCGGCCATACCGTCTAAATTAGACGAAAATGTTTTAAATAAGAAACGTTTCTTTTCAAATGCCCTACATTTAGAAAATAATTTCAAAGATGGGGGTCTTCCGAATATACCGGAAGTAGGCATCAACTTCCTTATTTTAGATGGAACACCCTGTATATTATTACGTTTTTGAATTCAGCGTCGATTTTTAGGTCCAGTTTGTTAACCATTGTTTATGTCTACGAAGCCTATTTTCGGAGTTATACAGCAATTTTTACAAAGTTTGGCGTTTGTAATACTTTAAAAGAAAAGTTAATATCTCGGAAACTAAAAGCGATAGAAAGATGCAGTTTTCGATTCTGAGACGAGCAAGAAACGTAATTGTGTTTCAGTAAGATCATTGTTTCAAAAGAACATTAAATCAATAGACTAGCAATTTTCAAATTTGAAAAGTTAAAAATGTTAAAAACTTTTTTTTTTCAAATGGGATGGTGTGATACGTTTCAAATCGGTGGATGCGAAATTAAATTCTCTTGCACTTTTATCTAGACATATGTGGTTCTATCTTTGATGGTTTTCAAGATATTTACGGTTTTGACGACGAAACAATTGGCATATCTAACTGTAACCACATTATTCTTAAAAACTCCAGTGGTAAATTTTCCAACAGGTTTTCCAAATTTTCATTTAGAAAATTTTGGCTGTGCTACAGCAGAAATTAGTCGCTATTTGGGCATTGATCAAACATCTGTGAACATATAGCATCCTTATCACGTGCAGCTAAATCAAGCAATTGAAAGCCAAGACTTTGAAAACTGAATGAATTTCTGTAACTGGGGTCGTGCTCGAGTCCAAGAAGATGCACTCTTTTTCAACAGTGTGTTGTTTACGAATGAAGCTACATTTAATATGAAATTCTTTCATTTTCTTTCTTATGAAATGTAGCTACAGCGTTATCATTAACAGCTATGTAAACTGGCATAATTTACATTTTTATACCGACGTAAATCCAAATTTTGAGAGGCTTGTTGACATCGAGCATGGAGTCTAAGCATTTGGGGTGGTATTATTGGAAACCACATATTAAACTAATGTTTTCCAAAATTTTCCAAATGAAAATTTGGAAAACCTGTTGGAGAATTTACCACTGGAGTTTTTAAGAATAATGTGGTTACAGTTAGATGGAGCGAAAGCACATTTTAGTATTAGAGACCGAAACACTTTGGATGAAAGGTTTCCTGCCAATTGTTTCGTCTGCGAGCCACACCACCTACGATTTTTTTAATTCCTACGTCATAATTACAAAACCGTAAATATCTTGAAAACCGCCAAAGATAGAACCACATGTGTCTAGATAAAAGTGACAGAGAATTTAATTTCGCATCCACCGATGTGAAACTTATCATACCATCCCATTAAAGAAAAAAAAAAGTTTTTAACGTTTTTAACTTTTCAAATTGAAAATTCCTAGTATATTGATTTAATGTGCCTTTGAAACAATGATCTTACTGAAGCACAAGTATGTTTTTTGCTCGTTTCAAAACCAAAAACTCCATCTTTCTGTCTTGCTTCCTTTCCGAGATATTAACTTTTTTTTTGTAAAGTACTACAAACGTCAAAATTTCTAAAGATTTCTGAATAACTCCGAAAATAGGGTTCATATAAACAATGGTTAACAAATTGGACCTAACAATCGATGCTGATTTCAAAAACGTTATAATATACACATATAAAATAAGGAAGTTGATGCCCACTTCGGTATATCCGGATGACCCTAATCCTAGAAATTATTTTCTACAAGTAGACCATTTGAAAAGAAACTTTTTTTATTCAAAACCTTTTCTTCTAATTTAGACGATAAGGCCGCTAGAGAGCACCGCGCACTTATTGGACCATCCTGTATAAAATCTCATTTTTAAAGCTGTAACTATAAATCTTTCTTTCAATGACTTTATAACGACTTAGTATTACTTGATTTTTTTTTCAAGGATTTGTTTACATCACTTTTTTTGTTATTAGGTTTTTAATTTTATATACATGTATATGGCCCTAATTTGTGATAAGCACATATTTTAATATTTATATATTACACGTTTAGAAACTAAGCTATAAAGTCTATAGGATATAGTCTATAAAAGCTTTAAAATTTGATATAAGACGACTGCTTGTATATATAATCCATGTTAATGTTTCTTGTGAATATATGTTCGATAGTACCGTTGCTATGGTGAAACAAATGTTCTCTACGGTGGTTATAAAAGCCTACAAATAGATAATTTGCAAAAAAAGCTGAGCCAAAACCATGGGCGCCGCCAGAAAAAAAGTCAGGGGGGGGGGGGCAAAAAAGTCCAGGGGGGGCAAAAGAATATTTCTTGTCATGACTTCTTTTTCCTGTATTTAAGCAAAAAATAACATAGAACATATACAAAATAAAAGAGGTAAACATCTTAAATAACAGAAATGCATTAACAATAGGATTGTACCCATACTCAGTACAGTATTCCCACATAGCACTAGATGATATGAGAATATTCTGTTCACATTCACTACAGATATTATGAATATTCTGACAACATTCCATGGATAATTAGAATATTTACAGAATATTCTGTAAACGTTCGAAATGGGAAAAACACGCTATATTCCTAGAATATTCCGCCGAATATTCCGCACGGATATTACATGAGCAATCGTGGTGGAATGTTTTTGAATATTCTAGGAACATTTTGTCTAAATTACCTCATATACGAAACATTTTTAGGGAATTATGGATACTGTTCCAAAAATAATGGTACCTACTAGTGGCAGATGGTCACAAAAGTTAAGTGGTTAGACATCTCAGTCTAGATGTCTAGATAAAGTGTAAAAATCTAAGCTTGCTGCATTTAACCTCAAAATTCTACTCACATTATATAATGAACCATACACCATAGTAGGTGACCATAATTTGGAACACACTCACACACTTTATAAAAAGCAGCAACTTTATTGTACAAAATTAGGTATAAATGCAGATTGCAGGCCTTTCAGGAATAAAACTCGTGAATTGGTAAGATGCCGACATCCACATGTTGAAGCACAGAGTGACAACCAGACAAGATTGACAACTGACGACACAATAGTCACCATACATCAGCATAAGATGCTGTCACTTTATCATCGGTGGATGCCGTATCTGTATTGCTAGCAATTGCTAATTGACTAATAAACTTTTGAAAATTGCACATAATACTTATTAATAAGTATATTTAGGATGAACGCAAAACGAATGAAGGTTTTTTTTAATTCACTGAGAAACGTGCAAATATAAATTAATAATACCTCATATTGAATATTTGCCTACATACAGATATTTCTATTACAAATATTACTAAATGTGCGTCCTAAAATAGCTTGTTCTTAGTAGATGATTAAAATAATATTCTATGAAGAATATTACTGGTATATTCTGGAATAATTCAGACATTAAACGAATAATCACTGATTATACTAAGTGGATAAAATAATAATATTCTATAAAGAGTATTATTTTAATAATCCAGAATAATAAAGAGAAATAACGAATATTCTATGATTCTACTGAATATTCATGGAACATATAGGAGATTTAAACAATATTCGTAGAATATCCAGTGCTATGTGGGTTTAAATTAAAAACAATAAAAGAACAAGAATACAGAACAATAAAGAACAAAAATAATAAAAGAACAAGAAAAAATACATCTGAAAAAATAACTAACTATAAAACATAAATCTGCATTTTGTATTCACTGTTCCTACCGCGTTCCGGGTAATCCTTGTATGCGCAGAACGCGTTGTGGGTAAATTACAAAGATCCACAATGCAAAACTCCAAATACCATTGGAAACACACGACCATTTTCGCATTATGGACAATACAAATATAGCAATAAAGCGAAATTTTATAATCAAAACATGTAAAACAATGTGTTATATCAAATACCTTCTCACGATTTAGCAAAAATTAATTTCCTCTTCATACCTATACCTTTGAGCTATCAATTATTCATTTTGTCCAATTTTTAATAATTCGTTTCGATTCAGCTTTCGATACTGTTTAGATGACAGGCATAATTTCTACAGTTCTTGACCTCCTTTAACCTTACCTGTGATTTTTGCTTCTAAAAGTGTAAACCTATGAGATGACGCTATATAAAGTTTATTCAAACCATTCTCGAATTATTTTCGAAGTGTTTCTGTTGATTCACTGATTTTACTAAACATTGTTCTCAATAAATAAAAACAAAACACTTGCGGTATGTTATCCACATAGCACTGGATGATATGAGAATATTCTGTTCACATTCACTACAGATATTATGAATATTCTGAGAAAAGTCCATGGATAATTAGAATATTTACAGAATATTCTGTAAACGTTCGAAATGGTAAAACACCATATATTCCGCCGAATATTCCGCACGGATATTACATGAACAATCGTGGTAAAATGTTTTTGAATATTCTAGGAACATTTTGTCTAAATTACCTTATATCCGAAACATTTTTAGGGAATTATGGATACTGTTCCAAAAATAATGGCACCTATTAGTGGTAGATAGTCACAAAAGTTAAGTGGTTAGACATCTCAGTCTAGATGCCTAAAATAAAGTGTAAACATGTAAACTTGTTGCATTTAACCTCAAAATTCTACTCACATTATATAATGAACCACACACCATAGTAGGTGACCATAATTTGGAACACTATCACACACTTTATAACAACTTAACAACCAGCAACGTAGAAAATTGGGTATAAATGCAGCCCTTTCAGGGATAAAATTGAATTCGTGAATTGCTAAAATCCCCACATTACATGTTGAAGCACAGAATGACAGAACACTTGAAGTGAAGAATAGAGTGACAACAAGACAAAATTGACAACTGACGACACCATAGTCACCATACATCAGCATAAGATGCTGTCACTTTATCGTCGGTGGATGCCGTATCTGTATTGCTGGCAATGGCTAATGACTAATAAACTTTTGAAAATTGCACATAATATTTATTAGGTATATTTAGGATGCACGCAAAACGAATGAAGGTTTTTTTTAATTCACTGACAAACGTGCAAACATAAATTAATAATACCTCATATTGAATATTTGCCTACATACAGAGATATTTCTATTACAAATATTACTACCTAAATGTTCGTCAGAAAATAGCTACATCTTGCTCTTAGTAGATTATTAAAATAATATTCTAAGCAGAATATTACTGGTATATTTTGGAATAATCAGACATTAAACGAATAATCACTGATTATCCTAAGAGGATAAAATAATAATATTCTATAAAAAATATTATTTTAAAATAATCCAGAATAATCAAGAGAAATAATGAATATTCATGGAACACATGGGAGATTTAAAGAATATTCATAGAATATCCAGTGCTATGTGGGTAGGTTATTAGATTTCCGCTTTGTGGCTATTTGTATTACCCACAACGCGAAATTCGGAGTTTCGCATTGTGGGTATTTGTAATTTACCCACAACGCGTTTTGCGCATACAAAAATTACCCGAAACGCGATGTGAGAGATTAGAGTAATCCACAACGCGTTCTGAGTATGAATTTAGGTCAGTGGCCGAATTCGGTTATTGAGTACAACATATAGACAAGGAAGTTCAAAACAGACCTTTTGAAACATCAACATTGTCTACAAACTTCAAACAGTTTGAGAATGATGAAACTATCAACATGGCGGTAAAGAAAAAGAGTCAGTATTAGGTGGTTCATAGACTTTTAGAGGGGGTATTCACCTAACCTCAAAAATTTTGAATGATGGAAGATGAAATTATCAACATGGCGGTGAAAAAAGGCGTCAGAATTAGGTACTTCCGAGACTTTTTGAGGGGGTATTCACCTAACCTCAAAAATGTTGGACTATGATTAGGGAGGTCTAAAATGCATTAGCATTCAGCAGAACATTTGAGTCACCATATGTCGCGGAAGGAGATGCTAGCTCAACAGCTACAAATTTTAGTTGTACTTATAGTTTCATGTAGAAGGTTCTAATAAAATCTATTCTGTTTTAATACCAAGTTGTATCATTATATTGAAATTTCAATTATCTGAATCATTTTGATGAGAGAGGAAAGGGGAAGGCACTTACAAATGGAGTGAATTTTGATCTACTCAGTCTATTAATAGGAAGTTACACATCATACAACAACATGCCTCACAGATCAATGTAGGTATCAAATCAATTGTCGAGTGGGGATTAATAAATATGGTACAGTTTAACGTACAGAAAACTCGGCGACAACACTGACAAAGAAGCCTCACGTTGGCTTGCCAACTGTGGAAATGGAGGGTCACCCAATAGTCGAGTGACCTTCCGTCAAGCTTTTGGGGATCAGCATCAACAATAACATGTCCTGGCACAACCACGTCATCAGTATTGCTAAAACGGCATCCCAGAATCTTGGAGTTTTCTTCCGCTGTAGGAAGCTGTATACACCAGAGCAACTACTGCTGCTCTACAAGGCATAGATGCAACCATCGTTGGAGTATTGCTCCCATGGGTGGGGATGCGCTCCAAAGCATTCTCTAAAGCTTCTGGACACTATCCAGAAGAGAGCAATTGAGGGTTTGAATAAACATTTTTTTTTGTCATAAATGGAAAGATCATACATGAGTTTTATAACAAAACTGTTTTTGTTTTCTTTTTTTATTCGCAATAATTCAAAAGTTATATTAAAATAAAAATGGGCTTTTGAATCGAGTGCCATAAACACGCCGACGGCTCCCGAACCCGTGTGACGTCACCATGGCGGTAAGGATGCTCCTTTGACCAACGACGTCCTAGTCTGATACTAGATTCTAGATTCCCAGCCAATCGAGAAAACACGTGCTGCTGAACTGGTAACTAGTGTATATTTGTTGCAACACAGTCGATGAATGAAGTTTGCAGCTCGGGACGAAGTCTACGATCGAAATAAATATGTTTTTGAATGTTTGAAGGTGAAGTCAGATTATGAAGTTCTGAATCTGTTACAGATTCCAGTAAGTAAGTACCTAATCAAATATGTTTCGTTGAAAAGATCTCCTCAATCGAAGGATGGCCCAGTGGTTAGAGAGTCCGATAGTTGATCTCAGGGTCTTTGGATCGAAACCCAGGCCAAACATTGATCAGCTGTGACCTCGCAGTTCAAATAATTGTAAACAATGCTGTGTAACGCCAATTATAACCTGAAAATTCTTCCAATACAACCCATGTTACAAACACTGCACTTTTTGAGTTCCATCTTGAAAAACTGTTAAACTACATTTGAATATAGCACAGCAAGTCCGTAAAGCTTCACTACAGTTACCAACAAAAAGCGAATTCGATTTTACTGACCAAGCATAAAAAACGCACAAACAAAACAAACGTTTGACAGTCGAGGTTGTACCGTAAATAAGTCGTATGAAAATTATATCGACGTTGCCAACTCCTCAAAATTTATGTAAGACTTCAGAATTTGCGTTTAAGATGTACAAATATGCAGTAACGCAATAGAGGTCAATATATCGATTGATTTTGCTGTAATCATTCCATTCCTGAACCATCAAAATACCGTCTTTTTTTAACGTAGAATGAAATATTTCTGGATACTATACAATTAAGATGAAACGATAGTAAATAATTATGATCGCCGTATCTGGTGGTGAATATGACAACATAAAAAAAGATGTCGGCCGATTAGAATTAGTTGTTCAGTTGTTACTCTGAGCTTATGCCATACCGTATGTCATCCGCCATGTTGTCTGCGCGGGTACGTCATCAATTGTGCGATGTCACTGTCATGTTATAAATATTCGGAATAAAATGTATGTTACTTTACTATTAATTAAATTAATGATATGTATTGCATACAGTCACTGCATTATAGCACTAATGGCTGCGCCATCTACTTTGGAGTAGGCTAACCATGTACGACAGTGAATCTCACCACACAGATTACGATAGCGTTATGTCAGTTATAGTTATCGTGTTCGCAAATCTAAGGCTAGATGGCGTAGGCTATTGTTAGCTATTAAGCTGCTATCATACATGTGATATTTTTCTATACGCTCGTTTGAAACAGATGTATCGGTGTCCATTAGTGATTGGACCCCTTGGTGATCATATAACCAAGGCTTCTTCATTCGGGATTGTGATCTGGCAGTTTCATTAAGTCTCGTAGTCGTAAGGGACTGCGAGATACTAGTGTACTTGTGCGATTAAAGTCATTATTGATGAAACTTGAAGATAAGAGGTATGCAAATGCTACTGATTATAAAATTCCTGTAGGAGGCAGGAAGGACAAAAGGGATGTGGTCCCGGCGTCCGAAAAAATATCCAAACCTCGGACGGCGTATTGTGATGCTAGGTGCGTCGTTTTTGGAGGCTGTCGGTGATCTTCTCGAAGAAGCCTGGGTTGTTGACCCCTTGGAATGTAATACAAACATAAAAATCAAAAGTTAAAAAGGTACGACACAAAACAAATCCGATCGAAATCAAATTACCTTCCCATCCCAGTTCCCACACCGATATGAGGAGTTGATCGCAAAAATTTTCGATTTTGAAATAACAGCTTTTACTTCCCACACCGATACGTGAGGGGAGTATTGTGATCGCGAAAATTTTCGATTTTGAGATAATACGCTTTTTGGGCGGGCGTTTTATGATGATAACGAAAATCCACGTCACTCATTTCCGTCGGTCTGTCTTGTCTGTCTGTCTGTCGCTTTTTTCTAGCCTCGTAATCTCAGCAACCGCTGCCATGGATTGTGATGAAATTTGGGCAGCGATATGCTGTGGGGTCGTAGTAGGTAATAATGTTCCTATAATTTTGAAAATCGGTGCTTGGGCGGCGGAGTTAATTAGCAAAAACAAAAAAAAAAATAAATATTGCTTAAACTTCGTTTTTAGGCGTTTTAGGGGTTCCTGATCATTTTTTACTTTTTTTTTGGGTGGGGGTGAAATTGGAGTGGTTGGGCGGTGGGGGGTTGTAAAATTGGAAAATTTGTTGCTTTCATGATAGGCTGTCCACTGACCCATGAAGGAAGACCTAGCAACATAAATAACTCTTTAGGTCCATCCGAACATTGCCTTGCCTACTACAAGACTTAGAATTTTTTTCTGGTGTAAACATACGAGAGTAGGTATTGCTTTAGATCCTTCTATATTGTGTTACAAGGAAACTGTTGAATTGATTTTCATGAAATTTTGACACAGTATTAGTACCGTGGCGAGGATGGAAAACGCGTATGGTTTTTATAAATCGTGCCAGTGGCGGCGCAGAAATAATAAAAAAAGTAAAAATATAAAAAAGCTCAAACTTCGTTTTTAAGCGTTTTAGAGGTTCCTGATCATTTTCTGCTTTTTTTTTGGGTGGGGTGAAATTGGGGTGGTTAGGGGGTGGGGGGTTGAAAAACTGAAAAATTTCTTTATTCATAATAGGCTGTTCACTAGCCTATGAAGGAAGACCTAGCGACATAAATCAACTTTTTAGGTACACCCCAACACATAACTTACTCTTTGCCCCAACATTGTCCTAGTCTATTACGGAAACTAAGGGACGTAGAATTTTCTGTACACATACGAGTATTGCTTTAGATCATTTTGTATTTTGTAACGTAGACACTGCTAAATTGATTCTAATGAAATTTTGACACAGTATTACTGCCGTGGCGAGGATGGAAAACGCGTATGGTTTCTATAAATCGTGCCAGTGGCGGCGCAGGAATAATAAAAAAAACTAAAAATATAACGACAGCTCAAACTTCGTTTTTAGATGTTTTAGGCTGTCCATTGACCTCTGAAGGAAAGACCTAGCGGCATAAGACAATTTTAGGAGGGGGGAGGCTGCCGATGATTTGGTTGCAAGGGGATCTCGGACTAAAGCTGCATGCTATGGGAAAATAATAAACTGATATCACAGTAATGTGTGGGAAGTACTGAGTCAATCAACTTGACTCCATTTTTTTTGAGCTGTTTTTGTTTAATAATTCTTCATATCGAAAATCCATCACTCATTTCCGTCGGTCTGTCTGTCGTCTGTCTGTGTGCGTTTTTCTAACCTCGTAATCTCGAGTGTAACTGCTTGCATAGATCATGGATGTGATGAAATTTTTTGGGCAGCGATATGCGGTATTATACGAGAAATCGACCAGTTTTGTCTATGATACGCGGGGTCGTAGTAGGAATGTAAAATAATTTCTTATAATTTTGAAAATCATTGCATGGGCGGCGGACAAATTAGAAAAAAACAAAAAAAATTAAATATTCCTCAAACTTCGTTTTTAGGTGTTCCTGACAATTTTCTACTTTTTTTTGGGTGAAGGTGAAATTGAGGTGGTTGAGGGGGTGGGGTTGTAAATCTCAAAAATATGTTGTATTTCATAATAGGCTATCCTGACCTGTAAAAGAAAGACCTAGCGGCATAAATACACCTTTTTAGGCCCATCCGAACTTTGCCTTGCCTTTTCTGATAAACACATAGTCTTTAGTAGGTTCTGTATTGAGTAACGTAAAAGTTATGAAATGGATTTTAATGAAACTCTGTCACAGTATTAGTACCGCAGCGATGGTGGAAAACGCGTATGTTTTGGAAAAATCGTGTCAGTGGCGGCGCAGCAATAATAAAAAAAAAAACAAAAAAAGATAAAAACGCCTCAAACTTGGTTTTTAGGCGTTTTAGGGAGTTCTTGGTCATTTTCTACTTTTTTTGGGTAGGGGTGAATTTGGGGTTGGAAAACTGAAAAGTTTGTTGTATTCATAATGGGCTATCCATTGACCTGTGAATGAAAAACCTTTAGGTCCATTCGAACATTGTTATTACAGAAACCAAGGGACTAGAAGAAGAGAATTTTGTGATGTATACAGGGTGGCTAATCGGGTGACGATAATAATTTTTTTTTAGATAGCCTGTACCGAGACCTATCCAAAACACCCCCATGTATGTGTACCGATTATTGATAGTTTTCGAGTTATGATTTTTTTTTTAACTTAGAGATTTTCCAGTTTTTCCAAGGAATTGTCAAAAACAAAAACAAGAATGCTTTTTGGCTTTTTTTTTCAGCAATTATACTCAGTATTAAGCCTATTTCAATATCCAATAAAGAGAACCTGTACATCCGAACAATAGCTAAGTACATTTTGGGCCCAAAGTTTGAAATCTCTGATTTTAGTCAGGAGAGCAAAACTTTCAAAATAAAATTAAAAATACTTATGCCTGGTTCTGGAGCTCCAGTCTAATCTTAAAAACTCTGCAAGACATTGCACTTTCGAAATAATAATGGAAAAATAGCACTTATGGGGACATTTTGCGCCGTACGTTACTATTTAAGGTAAAAAGGCGATAATTCACGAATTTCTAAAATGATTTAAAAAACTATTATTTTACTTTATTATGACAAATTAAAGAAAAAAAACTCATAACAACTAATAAACATGATAATCATTGATGTTTTAATCACTTTTAATAAAAAAATTAATACCTGTGCTTTTTGCTGTGTACTATTTAATTTCTGCTAAATGAAGTTGTATGGAAAGTTAACAAAGGAAAAGAATAATAAAACAACAATCTGACTTTTAGTTCCATGGCGGAATTACCTGGGAAGCGTTATCGTTACTTCCCACACCGATAGGTGAGGGGAGGATTGTGATCGTGAAAATTTTCGATTTTGAGATAATAGGTTTTTTGGGCGTTATGTCTACATACAGAAAATCCGCGTCACTCATTTCCGTCGTTCTGTCTGTCGGTCTGCCTGTCGGTCTGTCTGTCGGTCTGTCTGTCGGTCTGCCTGTCGGTCTGTCTGTCTGTACGCGTTTTTCTAGCCTCGTAATCTCAGTAACCGCTGCATGGACTGTGATGAAATTTGGGCAGCAATGTGCTGTGGGGTCTTAGTAGATAATTTCAAATATTCCTCAAACTTCGTTTTTGGGCGTTTTACAGGTTCTTGATCATTTTCTGCGTTTTTTTGGGTGGGGGTGGAATTTGGGTGTTTGGGGGGGGGGGGGTGAAAAACCTGTTGTATTCATGATAGGCTGTCTACTGACCGATCAAGGAAGACCTAGTGATATAAATCACCTTTTTAGGTCCATCCGAACATTGCCTTGCTATTACCGAAAATTAACACAACTGCGCTTCGCCGACATGAGCTCGCAAAAAGCTACTCTGAAAGAAAGGGATGGCGTATGCTACGACATCGCTTCCCAGGTAATTCTGCCATGAAATTGGAAGTCAGATTATTGTTTATTATTCCTTTCCTTTGTTAACTTTCCATACAACTTAATTTAGCAGAAGTTCAATAGTACATAGTAAAAACACTTAAAAAATCACAATTTGGGTATTAGTTTTTTTATTAAAACTCATCAAAACATCAATGATTATCGGGTTTATTAGTTGTTACGAGTTTTTTTTCTTTAATTTGTCATAACAAAGCAAAATAATAGTTTTTTAAATCATTTTGGAAATTCGTGAATTATCACCTTTTTACCTTTAACACTCACGTACGGCGCAAAATGTCCCCATAAGTGCTACTTTTTCATTATTATTTCGAAAGTGCAATGTCTTGCAAAGTATTTAAGATTAGTTTGAAGCTCCAAAACCAGACACAAGTATTTTTAATCTTATTTTGAAGGTTTTGGTCTCCTGACTAAAAACAGAGATTTCAAACTTTGGCCCCAAAATGTACTTAATTATTGTTCGGATGTACAGGTTCTCTTTATTGGATATTAAAATAGGCTTAATATTGAGTATAATTGCAGAAAAAAATAAAAGCCAAAAAGCATTCTTGTTTTTGTTTTTGACGATTTCTTGAAAAAACTGGAAAATCTCTGTTTTCAAAAAAAAAATCATAACTCGAAAACCATCAATAATATAATCGGTACACATACATAGGGGTGTTTTGGATAGGTCTCGGTACGGGCTATCTAAAAAAAAATTATTATCGTCACCCGATTGGCCACCCTGTATGTTACACTCAATAGCCGAATTCGGGCAATGCCCGAAAAAAATGCGCAGAACTAGTTTTGAGCAAGGAATATTTCCCAAACCCGAAATATTCATTTTATATGGCTATTGAGCATTACCAAATAGGCAGAACTAGTTTTGCGCATCTTGAAATGCACAGGACTAGTTTTGCGCAACTTGATATGCACAGAACTAGTTCTATGGTACGGAATGACAACCAAAGTTAACATTCGTTGTGCATTGTGTGTCAAAAACCAGCAAAAACCTATCGTTTAGGTTAGGTGAGGTTAAGTTAGGTTTCTTTGCCAACGTTCCTGCAATATAGGTACGAATCGTGAAAACGCAAAAATATAGGTGACTAGAAATCGCATACAAATTGTTCAAAATAATTGTGTTAGGTTAATTTTTGGCTTAAGGCGTTACGATCATATTTCAGAAAAGTACCCTATTATTAAATGGCTGAAAATGTCTCAGTTAATTAAATTCCATTATCTCGTATTTGTTCATAAGGTTATTACGACCTCAAAACCACAGTATCTGAGGGAAAAGTTATTACTACGGGCGGATGCGCACAATCTAAATATAAGACATGGTTCCAGTCTTACTATACCCTACCATGTTACCACACTTTTTCAACGTAGCTTCTCGTATAACGCTGCTGTTGTTTATAACTCGGTTAGTGCCCAGTATAAAGAAATGTCGTTGAACATTTTCAAAAAAAAGTCAAGGCCTTAATGTTTGGTCTTTAATATCGCAATAACTCTTCGTAACAGCTGGGAAACTACTGCTACGCCAAATTATTATAATCAAGCTTGTTTTTTTAGTTTATTTTTAACATCTAATAAATGTGAGACACTGGTGGTTAAGTGTAAGAATAGCACTTTGCTAAACTTCGCCACCGATGCCCTATCCTGATGTAAGCTATCTTAAATGATATGTTTATTTTCAATAAAGACGATTATTATTATTATTATTATTATATAGGTTTGGAAGCACAAGCCAATTTGATGCTCACACAATCAAATAAAAAGTTTAACCAGCCTCAGTTGGCGATTTATTATTTGTTGGTATTCAATAAAATATATTTAACTTCTCCAACTTTATATTTATTTGAGTCCGTCGCTTGCGCTGATTAAATGGAAGAAGCAGAATTTGTGCTGGTCATCCAGAAAATATACAGAACTAGTCCTGTGCATTTCAAGTTGCGCAAAACTAGTTCTGTGTATTTCAAGATGCGCAAAACTAGTTCTGCCTATTTGGTAATGCTCAATAGCCGTATAAAATTCATATTTCGGGTTTGGGAAATATTCCTTGCTCAAAACTAGTTCTGCGCATTTTTTTCGGGCATTGCCCGAATTCGGGTATTGAGCGTAACATATACATATACGAGTATTACTTAATTTCGTTATATGTATATTGCCTAAAGCAAAAATTATTAAATTGATTTTAATGAAATTTCGACACAGAATTGACTATCGCGGTGAGAGTGGAAAACGCGCCAGTGTCTGGAAAAATCGTGTCAGTGGCGGCGCAACAATAATTAAAAAACTAAAAATATAAAAACAACTCATTCTTCGCTTTTAGACGGTTTAGAGGCTCCTGATCGTTTCGCATCGTTCAGTTGAAGCATGCGGAATGAAAACTGTGGCGTCCTAGTTTCTAAGGAGGGAGAGACGCAAGAAATTATTTACGAGATTTTTTGTGTTGGATGTTCTTTTGCGGTCGGGTGGGCGATGATTTGGTTACGAGGGGATTTCAGACTATACTTCATGCAATGGGAAAACAGAAAATGGTATCATTATTATGTGTGGGAAGTACTGAGTCAATCAACTTGAACTCCATTTTTTTCTCAGTGTTAGAATTTCACTTGCGAGTAGTACTGTATTTTTGACAATTGTCTCTCCAAACCAGCAAAATTTGAAAATTCTCGTTACTTCCTGAACACACCTTGTGCATGTAGCAAAAGCCAATGTGATCTGCGCAGTGTAAATTAATCACTTCACAGTCAGAACTCTCCATAAATAATTATTTGCTTTCAAGCAGCTCATATGAAAAATGATTTTTATATTGCCTATAAAAAAGCCACTAAATAATTCACCCTAATAGTTCAATTAATACATTATTTTTATATTTTCCTCAAATTATATGTCAGTCTATTCAATTTTCTTTTTCACAGTTAACCACCTATAACCAAGACGACATTATTTATGCTTGAGACATGCCTTGTACAAAAGTATTACTCCAATTATTTTTGTACTTAAAACTATCTCACACCATCCAAGCATATATGAAGCCAGAACTATGCAGTCTTGACCAGAATTTCTTACAGCTTTTCAAAAAACATGCGCAATTCTCAAATACATTGAGTGTTCAGAAAATTTACACCCTCGGTCAGCATGATTCTATCATAGACTCATTGACAAACCAAATCGTGCAAAAAGCTAGAAAAAACATGAAAATCTTGGTTAGCAGTTATAGTTATAAGCTCTACAATGCTGAATCTGTCAATATTTCCAAAGGAATTGGGTTAGGAGCTCCGATAGAGCTTGAATATATGGCTCAACCGCCAAAGTTGCGCTCTGTTTTGAGGTCAATAGATATTTGGACCTTGTTCGTGACAATTGTCAGAAACCCAGTAGTGCTGAGCGGAGTTCAGAAAAAGTTCAAGGTACGCAAAACAAGCCGATTTGGACACATTTTTGTTTTCGTCGAAAAAGAGATACATGAAGATCATGTGAGCAGTGTTTTGGAGCATCTATGGGTAGAATCGCATAGTTTAAACACCCTTGCTATCACGCCTTGTACCGGTCAACACAATTATGTCTACGTGTATGACCCACATCTTTTGAGGTGAGTATACGGGGTGAGTCAAGCTCTTCGGATTCTTACGAACAAACCCCATATGTTTTCAGGAAAATAACTATGTGGGTTTATGTATGCCGAGTTGGAATACATTTTAAAAATAACGACTTTTATACAGGGTGTCTAATAAAAGCGTGACATATCAAAGTTTTGTTTTTTCAAATGAAACACCCTGAATATTATTGCATATTCAGATTCCTTGGTCAATTCTAGTGTTACTTAAAACGATTCGTTTTAGGTGCAAAACACCATTTTTCATATAAGTAGATATCAGAAAAAATTGAATATCGCAGCGATTATAAAACTTAGAAGGCTGTGACTTTGCCGTATGAACATGAAATGAGTCAACTTAGATTAGGTTAGACGATCAGATTTGAATTATTTTTGTACTTGGAGAAATCGGTAGATTAATTAAGGAAACTTCAATCAGAGATAACTTGATTTTTTTCAAATGGGAATGCCTAATTTTTTTTATATGATCAAATGCAAAACTTGATAGCCGTTGTAATGATATAAGATTGTGTATATCAATCTCTGGCAGTTTTCATTTAATTTTAAATTTCCTATCAAATCCGTGTTACTCAATTTTCCTACCTACATCTGAGCAACCTAGCAGGTCATGAAATATAAACAAAAACATGTTCAGATGCAAGGAAATAACTAACTTAGCAGAAAGATACAGATGAACTAGACTAAAGGGACAAGATTAAAAAAATTCCTTACAACAAATCAACCCTAACCAGAAACCACGGCGGTAACATATCTGAGGTCAAAGAGAAGTTGGAGTACGACAGAAATTGATACTTTTCACAGCTTGCTAGCTACTGCAATGTACTAGAGATACATTTCCAAAAAATCATTAAATCCTTTGAAATGAAAGAAAAACTATTCAACAGTTGTTGCTGGTAGTTTAATATCTTGAGCACGCAATCTCATATTAATTGGTATTAAAAAGTTGTAAATTTCCGTCAAAGTCAAAAGTAACGATACCTTCATTTTTTTCAGTATCGATTAGCAAGATCACAAAAAAGAATATTGACCATCGAGATTTTAATTTTCGGTCAGGTAGATTTTGTTTTATAATTTTGAATATATGATGACTTGAACGTTTTTTTAGATTCTATCCCTGTTTTATCTTTTTTTTAGAGAGCCACAAAAGTATGGCGCCACTAAGAAATTCAAGTTGAATGACGTCTCTGCCAATCCTTTGATGCTAAATACCCTGGACGACCTACACGGCTATACAGTGAACATTTCTTACTTCCCTCGTAGTCCCAGCTTGGTGGTGAGCACTCCAGGAGAGTTTACGGGAATAGACGGAGTATTTTTGAAGACTTGGATCCAGAAAATGAACATCACCGGGTCATTTTCCCTCGTCAAAAACAAAAAATTTGGCACATACTTCAAAGGCGTCGCTACGGGGGCTATCGGAGATGTTTTCTACGGTCGATCCCAATTGGTAGCCAACACAATGTTTTTGCAAAAACTTGGAACAAACGGTGTTTTGGAACATACTCGTCCAATGTACAGCGATTTTATATGTGTGATAATTCCAAGAGCGCCCCAAATACCGCAGTATTTATTGATATTCAAATGCTTCAGTCCAAAATCGTGGATAGCTACTGGAGGAGTCTATGTGCTGTGTATGATGATACGGTTTACTTTTGACAGAGTGAATTTGAAGAACGAAAAGACCCGTGACAGGTGGCAGGTTTGTTTCGAAACGCTAGCACTGTTGCTAGGATCTTCGGTAAAGATGAAAAACAGCCACAGTCAAAGGATAGTTATACTAGCTTGCTTGGTGTTCGCGTTGATAATAAATAATGCATTTCAAGGTAACCTCATACAGTCTTTCAGTACGATATCGTACTACCGAGAAATTACCAATCTGGAGGAGTTTGAAAAAACCTCTTTTCAAATTTTCTCATCACTAAGAGTTCTGGATTATGATAATTCTTCTATAATCAAAAAGTTGCGAAGCAAGAAACGAAATTTCACCGATCAAATGGAACGTCATGATACCCTTACCTATTTGTGCAGGTACAAAAACATATCAACTTTAGCTAGGTGTGGAGAATTGAAGTTGGTACAAGCGACTAAAGGTGGTAAAAAGTGTTATCATAAAATCAAGGAGAATCTGATGACGTACCACTTGGTGCATATGGTTCCCAAAGGGTGGCCGTATTTGAACAAGTTCAACGACATTGTTGATTGGTTTAAAGAAGGCGGTTTCGTTGATTATTGGTGGGACAATAGCAGAAAGGTCAAAGTTCATAGAAAGGAGCAGAAAGCGACTCCCAATCGACCAATGGGCTTAGGAGAAGTCATGATGGCGTTTTGTATGTTGATTGTTGGATGTTTTGTTAGCTCAGTAGTCTTCATTTTAGAGATTTTGTATAGTAAATATCGAAAAAGGTTTGTAAAGTAATCCATTGACCATTGCAAGTGCCTTCTAACAGTCACATAATGACACCAATAGAGGTAAAGTAGGGATCGCATTCTAGAACAAATCAGTCTTACAAAAGATTGGCTTGAACCCACAAGTGTGATAAAATTCTTCTTTGGAATGCTTTTGCAATTCTTTTTAAACATATATTTGGACCTCTGATCTCATCCTTGCTTATTTCTCTTCCCTTTTTTCCTTGTCTGGTTCCTGATTTGTCAGACTTAACAAGGCTTACTGTGTAATACCATTACTCGGAAACTAAGGTCGTACAGACAATTACTTGACTTGCTTTTAGATTCTATTCCGGTTTTATCATTTTTAGAGAACTCCAACAGAACGGCGTTCTTAAGAAATTCAAGTTGAATGACGTCTCTGCCTATCCTTTGACGCTAAACACCCTGGACGACCTGCAGGGCTATACAGTGAACATTTCTTATTTCCCTCGTAGTCCCAGCTTGGTGGTGAGCACTCCAGGAGAATTTACGGGAATAGATGGCGTATTTTTGATGATCTGGATCCAGAAAATGAACATCACCGGCTCATTTTCCCTTGTCAAAAACAAAAAATTCGGCACATACTCCAAAGACGTCGCTACGGGGGCTATCGGAGATGTTTTCTACGGGCGATCCCAATTGGTAGCCAACACAATGTTTTTGCAGAAACTTGGAACAAACGGTGTTTTGGAACATACTCGTCCAATGTACAGCGATTTTATATGTGTGATAATTCCAAAAGCGCCCCAAATACCGCAGTACTTACTGATATTCAAATGCTTCAGTCCAAAATCGTGGATAGCTACTGGAGGAGTCTATGTGCTGTGTATGATGATACGGTTTACTTTTGACAGAGTGAATTTGAAGAACGAAAAGACCCGTGACAGGTGGCAGGTTTGTTTCGAAACGCTAGCACTTTTGCTAGGATCTTCGGTAAAGATGAAAAACAGCCACAGTCAAAGGATAGTTATACTAGCTTGCTTGGTATTCGCGTTGATAATAAATAATGCATTTCAAGGCAACCTCATACAGTCCTTCAGTACCATATCGTACTACCGAGAAATTACCAATCTGGAGGAGTTTGAAAAAACCTCTTTTCAAATTTTCTCCTCATTAAGAGTTCTGGATTATGATAATTCGTCTATAATCAAAAAGCTGCGAAACAAGAAACGAAATTTCACCGATCAAATGGAACGTCATAATACCCTTACCTACTTGTGCAGGTACAAAAACATATCAACTTTAGCTAGGTGTGGAGAATTGAAGTTGATACAAGCGACTAAAAGTGGTAAAAAGTGTTATCATAAAATCAAGGAGAATCTGATGACGTACCATTTGGTACATATGGTGACCAAAGGGTGGCCGTATTTAAACAAGTTCAACGACATTGTTGATCGGTTTAAAGAAGGAGGTTTCGTTGACTATTGGTGGGACAATAGCAGAAAGATCAAAGTTCATAAAAAGGAGCAGAAAGCGACTCCCAATCGACCAATGGGCTTAGGAGAAGTCATGATGGCGTTTTGTATGTTGATTGTTGGATGTTTAGTTAGTTCAGTAGTCTTCATTTTAGAGATTTTGTATAGTAAATATCGAAAAAGGTTTATAGAGTAATCTATTACAATGCTATTACTCATTGTAATCATCTTTTAACAGTCACATAATGACATCTATAGACTACAGGGAGGAAAAAGTTAGTCTTACAGAAGATTGGATTGAACCTACAAATGTGATAAAATAAATTTTTCTTTGGAATGCTTTGGCAATTATTTTTAAACATCATTTTGGATCTCTGTTCTCATCATTGATTGTTTCTCTTCCCTTTCTTCCTTGTCTGGTTCCTGATTTTCCGAACTGAACAAGGTTTACTGTCTAATACCATTACTCGAGAGCTAGGGCCGCACAGACAATTACTTGACTTGTTTTTAAATTCTATTCCGGTTTTATTTTTTTAGAGAAGTCCAAAAGAACGGAGCTCTTAAGAAATTCAAGTTGAAGGACGTCTCTGCCAATCCTTTGACGCTAAATACCCTGGACGACCTACACGGCTATACAGTGAACATTTCTTATTTCCCTCGTAGCCCCACCTTATTGGTGAGCACTCCAGGAGATTTTTCGGGAATAGACGGCATATTTTTGAAGACCTGGATCCAGAAAATGAACATCACCGCGTCATTTTCCCTCGTCAAAAACAAGAAATTTGGCACATACTCCAAAGGCATCGCTACGGGGGCTATCGGAGATGTTTTCTACGGGCGATCCCAATTGGTAGCCAACACAATGTTTTTGCAGAAACTTGGAACAAACGGTGTTTTGGAACATACTCATCCAATGTACAGCGATTTTATATGTGTGATAATTCCAAAAGCGCCCCAAATACCGCAGTATTTACTGATATTCAAGTGTTTCAGTCCAGAATCGTGGATAGCTACTGGAGCAGTCTACGTGCTGTGTATGATGATACGGTTTACTTTTGACAGGGTGTATTTGAAGAACGAAAAGGCCCGTGACAGGTAGCAAGTTTGTTTCGAAACGCTAGTACTGTTGCTAGGATCTTCGGTAAAGATGAGAAACAGCCACAGTCAAAGGATAGTTATACTAGCTTGCTTGGTATTCGCGTTGATAATAAATAATGCATTTCAAGGCAACCTCATACAGTCTTTCAGTACAATATCGTACTATCGCGAAATTAGAAATCTGGAGGAGTTTGAAAAAACCTCTGTTCAAATTTTCTCCTCATAAAGAGTTCTGGATTATGATAATTCTTCTATAATTAAAAAGTTGCGAAGCAAGAAACGAAATTTCACCGATCAAATGGAACGTCATGATACTCTCACCTACTTGTGCAGGTACAAAAACATATCAACAATAGCTAGGCGTGGAGAATTGAAGTTGAAAGAGACTAAAATTGGTAAAAAGTGTTATCATAAAATCAAGGAGAATCTGATGACGTACCACTTGGTGCATATGGTGCCCAAAGGATGGCCGTATTTGAACAAGTTCAACGACATTGTTGATCGGTTTAAAGAAGGCGGTTTCGTTGATTATTGGTGGGACAATAGCAGAAAGGTCAAAGTTCATAAAAAGGAGCAGAAAGCGACGCCCAATCAACCAATGGGCTTAGAAGAAGTCATGATGGCGTTTTGTATGTTGATTTTGGGATGTTTTGTTAGCTCAGTAGCATTTATTTCGGAAATTTTGCATAGTAGATACAGAAAAAGGTATTTTGTGGCACGAATGTGATATTTTTCATCTAAAGTTCATGAATCTACCTCATTGAATAATGAACTACAGTATATTCAATCCCAAGATTGAATCAAATAAACAGTCGCATGCAACATTCGCGTGGTTACTGTCCGCTAACGTCTGCGAACGCGCCAGCTATAGTCCAGTGCATTTATGAAATTTTATATGACTATTTAAAAGAGTTGCCCTATGATCCTATTGCAGCTCAAAAGTAGCCAGTTGCCAGTTTGAAATAATCATTTAGGCAATTAACACTTGACGTTGCATATTTGGATCTACTTTCCAGTCAGCCTTGGAGATTTTGACTTGCCAGATCATAACACACAATTTACACATAATCTCTTGACTATTAGGGACGCCACCGACACGAGCCGATCACGCACGCGGGCTTGTTTTCATTTGGTCTAGCTTGGCTGTGAATACAGTATAGTAATTTTTTTAAAACATTTATTGTCAACAGATAAAGGTATAAAAAATGATTGAAGCACATGTAAATATGACTTAAGTGTATATATTAATAAATTGACACTTGAAAAGACGAATTTAGCATCTCCCTGCTGTTACTTGTTAAGCAATGTATATTGTATACTTTCGCTTATCAAATATCACAACTTTACCAACACAGCTCCATATTTTCCTACCCGCTGCACCAAAATTGTAGCTTGTTCGGTTCTAAAGTTCAGTTAGTCAAATTTCTTCTCATCTGCTCTTTGTAATATTTCTTCGATTCTTCTCTCGATATACTCGCGATCTTCATTAATGAGCAACTTCTCAGCCTGTTCAATCTGAAAACATAAAATTTATGTAAGTATGACAACTCAACCTTAATGCGCCACCTCCAGCCACTTTCTCAGAGGAGGGCGGTCGGTGAACTTCCACTATTTTGCAGGTATTCCGTTCAGCATTAAAAATTTCCAGTATTCTAACATCGTAACAGCAGCCGCGGTACTGTGGTATTTAGGCTTTGCCTAGCTATAACTGTTTTAAGTAGAATTTTCGGAATTGATTTGACAATAGTTGAAAACTAAATGCGGAACATATTTTAACTAAAACCTTAATTTGTTTTCCTAATAGTGTCAATTAAGTGTAATAATTGTCAAATTAATACCAAAAAATCTACTTATAAATAAGCATAGCGCTTATGGGATAGTTAAGGTTTTATTGAATAAATCTATTTAAATTCCAAAATATTTATAGTGTATAAAATAAAAAGCTGAAATCTATACGAAATTTTTATTCTAATTCACACGAAAAATAAAATTCAAAATGCACTATGGATAATTTTATAAGTTTTTTATTTCAAAATATTTTATTTCCCAATATACACTTTATTTTTAGTATTATTTATTTAGTATTCAGCCAAATGAGTGAAAGGCAACTAATTGAAATGAGATATGTTGGAATCACTTGGAAATCAAAGAAAACAGACTGGAGCGTAGCTTAGCGTCGAGTAACCCAGAGCGTTAGTTTTAGAAGTCAAGCGTGCCTTAATAAAAATGTCGGACATTTTGAAAATTTCGTTGATTAATTTAAATACTAAATAATCACATTTGTTCATGTAAATTACATTTAAGTAATAATCTGTACCGAAGTCCAATAAAGACAATGTGCATACCAAATTCTTGTTTATTTCAAAATTGGTCGTAATAAAAAAGCCTATTTCGTCGATGATTTTACTGCTACATAAACAAATTGCGTGTCGTTAGACAGGAAACATCCTGATAAACGTTAAACTGTGTTTATAAATAGGCACTAATATGGCTTTTTTCCAAATTATTTGCAAGTAACCAAAACAAGTGCATTACAAAATTTTTTTTTTCAGTCTGGTGAATTTTTTTAGCCTTAGAAATTGTCAGATATTGTATTTTTTTGCCTTAGTTGATATACCCAGTCATTACCCCATAAAATTAGTCCAAAAAGTCTTGAATCGCCTGATAAATAATCGAGATGTGGCGTTACAACTGCGTAACACATGGCGCTGTGAGAAAGAAGTCATAATACAAAATGGCCTATTCTGTCGAAAATTTTAGTGCTACATACACGAGTTGCATGTGGTAAGACAGGAAATATCCTGCTAAACATTAAAATGTCTAATACATAGGCACTAATACGGCTTTTTTCAAATTATTTGTAAGTAACCCAAATAAGTGCATTACAAAAATTTTTTTTTCTGTTTGGTGAATTTTTTTAGCCTTAGAAATTATCAAGTATTATCTTTTTTTGCTCTAGTTGATATCGCCAGTCATTCTCCTATAAAATGAGTCCAAAATGTCGTGAATCGGTCGGTAAATAATCAAGCTATGGCGCTACAACTGCGCGAACCCATGAAGTCGTGATACAGAAATTGAAAATGTAATAAAAAATTAATTAAAAGGTTGACCCTTTTTTTCGCATTTTTTCTCGATAACTTTAATTATATTTTCATACCTCAAAGTTTGTCGACATGATGGTGGAACACATTGTATATGTATTTTTATTTTAGCGTTTAGCATAGCCCTTGGAGTTATCTACGAAGCTTGACCAGTACATACGTTCATAATTGGTTTTAATTATTTGCATACATTTTCTCAGAATTTTAATTCATTATAGGAGAGCATAGCCACTTTTTTTTTATAAAAACGTATTACAGTCATTTGAAGGGATGCGACGCATGATTCGCGTCAATGGAAGCTACGCCGCTGTTTTCTAGGGGTTCGGATTTCACTTGCGAGTAATATACAAAAGAAACAAATGAATAAAGTATCAAGGAATTTACGTCGTACAAGAATCAAAATAGCCAAGTGAGCCAAGTCGATCAAAGTCCCTAACTATGTCACACAATCTGGTGGCCACAGCATCTTCTTGCATTTTCTTCATTGTGCAGACGTTGTACTGTGCGGTACCATCTGGTTTTCCTAATCCAGTGTTCCAATCAGGTGCATCTTCATCTTTGGTCATGATTAGTGGTACCACGATCAAGGACATCAACAGGCCGTATCTAGAGAACTGTTGCAGGTGTGACTGGAGTGTTTCATAGGAGAATTCTATCGGTGTGTCAAGTTCTTCTAAAAAAAAAATGAAGTCAAGTTGATTGACTCAGTACTTCCCACACATTACGCTGATACCAGTTTATTATTTTCCCATAGCATGAAGCTTTAGTCTAAGATCCCTTGCAACCAAGTAATCGCCAGCCCCCCCCCTCTCTAAAATTGTCTTATGCCGCTAGGTCTTTCCTTCACAGGTCAATGGACAGCCTATTATCGATACTACAAACTGCTCAGTTTTACAACCCCCCACCCCCCAACCACCTCGCTTTCACCCCCACCCAAAAAACTGGTAGGAAATGATCGGGACCCCCTAAAACATCTAAAAACCGAATTTGAGTTGTTTTAATACTCTTCGTTCTTTGATTATCGCTACGCTGCCACTGACACGATTTTTAACAAACATAAGCGTTTTCCATTCTCACCACGGTAACAATATACTGTGTCAAAATTTCATTAGAATCAATTTAATAGTGTCCAAGTTACAAAATACAAAACGATTTAAACCAATCAATTCTGGTATGTATACAGAAAATTCTAAGTCCCTTAGTTTCCGTAATACGCTAGGCAATGTTCGGATGCACCTAAAAAGGTGATTTGTGTCGCTAGATCTTCCTTCACAGGTTAGTGGACAGCATATTGTGAGTACAAGAAATTTTTTAATTTTTCAAACCCCAACCCCCCAACCACCCCAATTTCACCCCCACCCAAAAAACGCAGAAAATGATCAAGAACCTCTAAAACGCTTAAAAACGAAGTTTGAGCTGTTTTTATATTTTTAGTTTTTTTATTATTTCTGCGCCGCCACTGGCACGATTTATCAAAACCATAAGTGTCAAAATTTCATTAAAATCAATTCAACAGTTTCCTCTTTACAACGATCTAAAGCAATACTCTCGTATGTTTACATCAGAAAAAATTCTAAGTCCTTTGCTTTCTGTAATACGCAAGGCAATGTTCGGATGGACCTAAAAAAGTTATTTATGTCGCCAGGTCTTCCTTCACAGGTCAGTGGACAGTCTATTATGAAAGCAACAAATTTTTCAATTTTACAACCCCCCACCCCCCAACCACCCCAATTTCACCCCCACCCAAAAAAAGTAGAAAATGATCAGGGACCCCTAAAACACCTAAAAACGAAGTTTCAGCAATATTTATTTTTTTTTGTTTTTTGCTAATTACTCCGCCGCCTATGCACCGATTTTCAAAATTATAGGAACATTACCTACTACGACCCCACAGCATACCGCTGCCCAAATTTCATCACCATCCATGCAGCAGCTGCTGAGATTACGAGGCTAGAAAAAAACGACAGACAAACAGACCGACAGACAGACAGACAGACAGACAGACAGACAGAACGACGGAAATGAGTGACGTGGTCTTTCGTTATGTAGACATCATAAAACGCCCAAAAAGCGTATTATCTCAAAATCGAAAATTTTCGCGATCACAATACTCCCCTCACCTATCGGTGTGGGAAGTAAAAAATGAAGTCAAGTAGATTGACTCAGTACTACCCTTTCTCAAAGCATCAAGCTATACTCTGAGATCCCCTTGTAACCAAATCATAGCCCGCCCACCCGCAAAAATAGTTATTTTTTTATAACTGAGCAGACCGCGTAGGCAGAGCCTAAATACTAGAGTACCGCGGCTGCTGTGAAAGAGTTATGTTAGGGGAAGTTTGTTAACGCGGGATTTGAATGGGCCGACACCCGCAGGCCCAATAAATACATCTCCTGGCAGTCCTTTCTAACAACCTGGGAATAAATGTGCGGTTATACCGCTCGGTTCTTGATGTATGAAGAACGACCGCCTTAGGATGAGATGCAGGGGTCGCGCGGGTGCATCTGATAGGAGCGGTGAGCGGCGGAACGATAGAGGATAGCTCAGAGGAGCAGATTCCGTTTGAATATCGGTAGAAGAGCGAGAGGTCACCAACAACACGCCAGTGAGAAAGTGGCTGGAGGCGGCGCGTTAAGGCCGGGTCGCCAATTAGTCGAATTGCCTCTCTTTGGACGGCATCTAGTATAGACAGGGTAGTAGGGGCAGCAGCTCCCCAGACATGAGAGCAATACTCCAGGCCAAATCTTAACTGGGCTTTATATAGCGTGAGGAGGTTATATGGTGAGAAGTACTTTCTGGCTCTAAATAGGTACCCAAGCTTCTTACCAGCAGCTGTTGCAATTGACGCAACGTGTTATGCCAGATCAGATTTTCTGTAATGTCGACTTCTAACAGCTTGAATGAGTGACTCCTTGGCAGAGCCTGGTTGTTTATTAGAACCGGGTGTTGGCTTGGGCACTTCTTGTTTGATAGCGTACAATACTGGGTCTTGGAAGCATTAAAATTTACCATATTCTTGAGCCCCATGTCATACTTTCAAAACTTAGAAAAACGCCTATAAGAAAATCGGTATCGTTGAGTATAAGAAAGTTATACCTTCAGCAGAAAAATAGATACCAAAGATATCAGAAGGTAGCAGTACAGTCCAAAGGTATAATATTTTATCTTGATTCTTCTGCAGCATAGTAAAGTTTATGACAGTAATTACCTAAGAAAGATACCAACGAGGCATGGTAAGTATGAAGCAGCAAATCCAAATGATCTGCTCTCATCTGTTTATCTGTACCAACGAACAGAAAGTAGCTCAAATCCACAGCTGGGGAAGCACAACACCCTAACTGGTAATCTAAGATACATATTTCGGTAGGTTTACTTGGCTGAGACTGGTCCTAAAACTATAAACATTTAGAAACCATATTTAAGTAGTACAGTTCATACAAACATCCCATGTAGCAGACGTACGTCAGATTGTCGTCATTATTTAGTGATAATTCGTCAAAGGACGTCAGAGGACCAAAAACTGACGTCTACTAAATGACGTTTAACTAACGTAACGCATATATCGTGATATTGACGTTCTTTTCAAGTTATTTTATCATTCTACATATTTTAACAGTTTCATGTACTCATTTAAAATATTGATATATCCCATAGCTTTTGACTCTTATATTTTTTAAAGTCTGTTTTTTAATGTATATGTATATATGTACATATCTATATTCAGCTCAACATTAAGAAAATCATTTTCTCTATCTTTTTCTCCGAAGTGTCACGCTAAAAGTACGTTCTAACATAGATTTCAATTTGTTATACTTTTCACGTTTTTATAAATATACAGGGTGGTCCAATAAGCGCGCGGTGTTCTCTAGCGGCCATACCGTTTAAATGAGACGAAAATGTTTTAAATAAAAAACGTTTCTTCTCAAATACTCTACATTTGGTAAATAATTTCAAAGATGTCGGACTTCCGGATATACCGGAAGTAGGTATCAACTTCCTTATTTTAAATAGAACATCCTGTATATTATTACGTTTTTGAATTCAGCGTCGATTTTTAGGTCCAGTTTTTTAACCATTGTTTATGTGTACGAGGCCTATTTTCAGAGTTATTCAGCAATCTTTACAAAATTTGACGTTTGTAGTACTTTACAAGAAACGTTAATATCTCGGTAACTAAAAGCGATACAAAGATGTGATTTTCGGTTTTGAAACAAGTAATGAACGTACTTGTGTTTTCGTAACATCGTTGTTTCAAAAGAACATTAAATCAATAGACTAGCAATTTTCAAATTTGGAAAGTTAAAAACGTTAGACACTTTTTTTTCAAATGGGATGGTATGATAAGTTTCACATCGGTGGATGCGAAATTAAATTCTCTTTCACTTTTATCTAGGCACATGTGGTTCTATCTTTGATGGTTTTTAAGATATTTACGGTTTTATAATTGTTGCGTAGGAATTGGAAAAATCGTAGGTGGTGTGGCTCGCAGACGAAACAATTGGCAGATAACCTTTCATCCAAAGTGTTTCGGTCTCTAATACTAAAATGTGCTTTCGCTCCATCTAACTGTAACCATTATTCTTAAAAAATCCAGTGGTAAATTTTTCAGCTGGTTTTCCAAATTTTCATTTTAGAAAATTTTGGAAAACATTAGTTTATTATGCGGCTTCCAATAATACCATCCCAAATGTTTAGACTCCATGCTGGTTGTCAACAAATTCTCAAAATTTGGATTTACCTGGGCGTAAAATATGAGAGAAGGAAACATGTAGTAGTAATACATGAAGATAGTGAGTTTGACATTATCGCAATTGTAGTTGAAGATCCGCATAGCAGTGCTACAGCCAGTGGCGGCGCGTCGGGGGGGCATGGGGGGCCAAGCCCCCCCCCCCCCAATTTTTATGAGGAATTAAAAAAGTTAATAGGAAATTATTTCTTACGTGTCCATTTTTTAACTTTATTATGTATATTATTAAATTTTATTGTATACGTACATACCTATTTTTTATTATTACAAAGTAGATTATAATTACACTCGCTACTGCATTATTTTCCAATTTCCAGCACTCTGCATTTTTTATTCTTATCATTTCTGGAAGATTGTCGTATATTGGTTGTTTTTGCCCCCCCCCCCCCACTTTTTCGAGGCACGCGCCGTCCCTGGCTACAGCAGAAATTAGTCGCTATTTGGGCATTGGTCAAACATCTGTGAACATGATCTTAACGGAGTACAGCAGCGGAGTATAGCATCCTTATCACGTGCAGCTAAATCAAGCAATTGAAAGACAAGACTTTGAAAACTGAATTTCTGTAACTGGGGTCGTGCTTGAGTCCAAGAAGATGCACTCCTTTTCAACAGTGTGTTGTTTACGAATGAAGCTACATTTTTTATGAAATTCTTTCATTTTTTTTTTACGAAATGTAGCTACAGCGTTGTCATTAACGGCCATGTAAACTGGCATAATTTACATTTTTATACCGACGTAAATCCAAATTTTGAGAGTTTTGTTGACTACCGACATGGAGTCTAAACATTTGGGGTGTTATTATTGGAAACCGCATATTAAACTAACGTTTTCCAAAATTTTCTAAATGAAAATTTGGAAAACCTGTTGGAAAATTTACCAATGGAGTTTTTAAGAATAATGTGGTTACAGGTAGATGGAGCGAAAGCACATTTTAGTATTAGAGACCGAAACACTTTGCGAGGCACGCCACCTACGATTTTTCCAATTCCTACGCCATAATTACAAAATAGTAAATATCTTGAAAACCGTCCAAGATAGAACCACATGTGTCTAGATAAAAGTGAAAGAGGATTTAATTTCGCATCCACCGATGTGAAACTTATGATACCATCCCATTAGGAAAAAAAGTTTTTAACGTTTTTAAGTTTTCGAAACTGAAAATTGCTAGTCTATTGATATAATGTTCTTTTGAAACAACGATCTTACTAAAACACAAGGATGTTCCTTGCTTGTTTCAAAACCGAAAACCGCATCTTTCTGTGTCGTTTAGTTTCCGAGATATTAACGTTTCTTGTAAAGTACTACAAACGTCAAATTTTCTAAAAATTGCTCAATCACTCCGAAAATAGGCTTCGTAGACATAAACAATGGTTAACAAACTGGACCTAGAAATCGATGCTGAATTCAATAACGTAATAATATACAGGGTGTTCCATTTAAAATAAGGAAGTTGATGCCTACTTCCGGTATATCCGGAAGTCCGCCATCTTTGAAATTGTTTTCTAAATGTAGAACATTTGAAACGAAACGTTTTTTAGTTAATACATCACTTTGTCTAATTTAAACGGTATGGCCGCTAGGGAGCACCGCGCGCTTATTGGACCACCCTATATTGCGAGGTTTCTTGCAAAACATAAAACATTCTTGTCGTAAATTCAAACTCAAATCTCCCTCCATATGTCAGATCAAAAGGTGTTAGCAGATACCTGAAATTAACGTATAAGGTGTGTCGTAAGTTGTACGAAACATTAGTAGGGGGTCATTTTAATGTCATATTCACGTCATTTGTAACGTCTTCCTCTACCTGGGATGCCATGTGTTCTAAAGAGTCTAGTTTTCAAGTTACAGACTGACAGAGTTCTACACTATACCTGGTAAGCAAAAAGAAAATTATTAGTCCAACTGTCACCGTGACAAAAGACAGCGTACTCTCCAGCTTTTTCCGGACTCAAATCTTCCACCAAACCATTCATTGGATAGCTTGCAAAACTTTCAAGCTTTCTTATCAACTCAGCCTCTTCAGCTGCATCCAAATTTTTTATAACGCCTTTGCAACAACGTTCAACGGTCTCACTCATCTTATCTTGAGGCACACAGGCAAAATACGGTATTTTCACGGTATCTCTCAATTTTCTATAGGTGTCAGGTCTGTGATGTTGCAGGGCCAATGCCAATGCGTGAAATCTTGCGTAGTTTGTCATCACTAGCAAACAGTGATCCAAATCCAAAGTATCTTGTCTATTTCTCATGACGTAACCCAAGTGAAACATATTTTCCATGATGAGATACTCATAAGGTACCTTTAGAGAACATTTGTAAAGTTTTGGGAATGGGCGAAAAACATGTTCAACTTTCTTTTCCATCTGCAGTGATATGAATTCCTTGAAAACGCGTTCATAAAAGTCAACTTCTCTTTTGTATAACTGTGGAATGTTTACATATTTCCTGAAATCTTCAAGTTGAGGAGCGAATTTCACAATAAGACTTAAGGTTTCGTTTCTGGTGTTATCTGTTATGTCAGCTTTTGTGATGACACCTAGATAGTTGTCGCCTTTCTTTGAGCCTGATTGTAAAGTGATGGATCTGTTTTTGAGTTGAAGTTCATCGAGTAAGGCTTCTAACTCTGTAAGGATACATTCCGGAAGAGGTGGCATTTAAAAAAACTGAAAACAAAAAAAAATAACATTGAGATATGCCGACTTCGGGTCGTATTCATAGTCCGTACTTAAGGGTCCCTTAATACTCGAGGGTCTCTTAAGCACCGTACATTAACAAAGACAAGTAGGGTCACTCGCCGTGCCGACTTTGATGTGAGTCTCACAAATGCGAGCCGCCTCGATTTGAGAGGGGTTCCCTTCGTGCGGTCTCGTCTACTTACAGGGAATCCGACTGTGCGATATGGTCGACGTCAACGGTCGACGTTCACTTTACTTATACGGGGGTCAATAGAAATGAATTCTATAGTATAGATAGAGTATAATTTATTATTCAATAAACCATTCAACACAATAACTGCAGATGCAGCTACTGGGGTGGCAAATAGCTCAAGGAGTATTACAGATCATGTTTTGTCAGATAGATGTAGTAATTTGAAATGTACGATTCAAGTAGTTAAGTAACAGTCTGATCATTAATAATTTGTTGTCAATAACCTTAGGTGTAAACATAAAAGTACTTGCGACAAAATATAGAAAAGAAGTAAACAGAATAGGTAATAAAAAACTCATCTCAAAATTTGAAAAGAATACTGAAATTACAGAAGTTCAATCATTTCAGGAACTAATTGATTTAATCACTTGTTATAAAGAAGATTCGGAATTCAAAAAGACGTATAAGACACGTGAAAATAACGACTGGTCAAAATTTATAAACAAAAAGTTAAAGAACCGGGAAACACGAATTTGGAAAATGAATTTTAAAAAACTTAAGAATCAAGTCAATGATAAAATTAAAGTATTAAAAACAGATATTTTAAAAATCAATGGGAATAAGTGGGCACAAATATAAAAAACAATGGGGCCATATACAGAGCATGTCGCCGGCATTTTTTTGTGAAATACGCGCAAAACGCTCAATAACATACAAACACTACTTATTTAGGCACCCCAGAAGATCCGACCTATTGTATCCCGTGCACCGTGTCGCGTGTTAGGTGGTGTTAGGTGGACTGACCCTGTACTGTAAACCAGAGCTGTTAGCGTTCGGCTACTGCTCGAGATCGCCGGGCGCCAGAATCCGCCAGCTTGCATAGTATCCGAGAGCACAGCCGGAAAGACCACATTGGGCGGAGCTTAGAGTGACCCTAATTGTCTTTGTTAATGTACGGTGCCTTAAGTAAGGTTTTGTGTTTCGAAACCTTACTTGAGGGTGAAGCATACATCCTTACCTTTTCATTTACATTTTAGTGTATTTTAACATTTGAATGGAAAACTGTATTACATTTTTAACTTTTTTATATTTTTATGCAATGTACCGGTTTCTTATTTGATTGTTTTGCCGAGTTTTTTTTTTAAATGTTAGAATCTTTTAAATTTTATTTGTAACTTTATGTGTAATTTTTTTTAATTTGTTTGTTAGACAACCGTTTTAGGCACTTCATATTTTTTACTTATATATTTTTCGTCTTCATATGTTTTTTAGCCCTGAAGAAGGCGTAAAACAAAGCCGAAACGTCGCCGTCGGCTCTTTGAGTTAAAACCTCTTGCATTAATTTATCCCGAAATCCGAATCTACTAAAAAAACTGGGATAAGAATTATTTTCAACTGTATTACTTAATATTGTTACAAATATGTCGATCAATAGAAAAAATGAAGTCAAGTTGATTGACTCAGTACTTCCCACACATTACGCCGATACCAATTTATTATTTTCCCATAGCATGAAGCTTTAGTCTGAGATCCCTTGGAACCAAATAATCGCCAGCCCCCCCCCCCCCTGGAAATTATCTTATGCCGCTAGGTCTTTCCTTCACAGATCAATGGACAGCTTATTACCGATACTACAAACTTTTCAGTTTTACAACCCCCACCCCCCAACCACCCCAATTTCAACCCCACCCAAAAAACAGGTAGGAAATGATCAGGAACCCCTAAAACATCTAAAAGACAAGTTTGAGTTGTTTTCATACTTTTAGTTTTTTGATTATTGCTACGCTGCCACTGACACGATTTTTAACAAACATACGCGTTTTCCATCCTCACCACGGTAATAATACTGTGTCAAAATTTCATTAGAATCAATTTAATAGTGTCCACGTTACAAAATTAAAAACGATTTAAAGCATAAATTCTCGTATGTATACAGAAAATAAGTCCCTTAGTTTCCGTAATAGGCTAGGCAATGTTCGGATGGACCTAAAAAGGTGATTTGTGTCGCTAGATCTTCCTTCACAGGTTAGTGGGCAGCCTGTTATTAGTATAAGAAATTTTTCAGTTTCTCAACCCCCCACCCCCCAACCACCCCAATTTCACCCCCACCCAAAAAACGCAGAAAATGATCAAGAACCTCTAAAACGCTTAAAAACGAAGTTTGAGCTGTTTTTATATTTTTAGTTTTTTTATTATCTCTGCGCCGCCACTGGCACGATTCATAAAAACCATACGCGTTTTCCATGCTCGCCACGATAGTAATACTGTGCCAAAATTTCATTAAAATCAATTCAACAGTTTCCTCGTTACACAATGTAGAACTATTTAAAGCAATACTCTCGTATGTTTACACCAGAAAAAATGTCCTTTGATTTCTGTAATAGGCAAGGCAATGTTCGGATGGACCTAAAAATGTTATTCATGTCGCTAGGTCTTCCTTCACAGGTCAGTGGACAGTCTATTATGAAAGCAACAAATTTTTCAGTTTTACAACCTCCCACCCCCCAACCACCCCAATTTCACCCCCACCCAAAAAAGTAGAAAATGATCAGGAACCCCCTAAAACGCCTAAAAACGAAGTTTGAGGCACATTTGAAATTTCTCGTTTTTTGCTAATTACTCCGCCGCCTATGCACAGATTTTCAAAATTATAGGAACATTACCTACTAGGACCCCACAGCATATCGCTGCCCAAATTTCATCACAATCCATGCAGCGGTTGCTGACATTACGAGGCTAGAAAAAAGTAACAGACAGACAGACCGACAGACCGACAGACCGACAGACCGTCAGACCGACAGACCGACAGACCGACAGACCGACAGACCGACAGACAGACCGACGGAAATGAGTGACGTGGATTTTCGTTATATAGACATCATAAACGCCCAAAAAGCGTATTATCTCAAAATCGAAAATTTTCGCGATCACAATACTCCCCTCACCTATCCTTGTGGGAAGTAAAATGGATAATTTCTGTATTTAAACACCAAAAAAAAGTGGACACTTTTTTCATTTAGGCGGGGTACCAGTGAGACGTTGTAAATTTAAATTTTCATGCTATAAAAATGAACAAATAGCGCAAAAGTATAAAACAACAAAATCTACAACTTACCTGTACAATTCACAAAAAATTCGTAGGTATCAAAAAGTTTGCACTATCGGAGTCACAGCGATATGAAGGCGTACAATGTGATAAGAATATGATGATGTACAATCTAGCGTGTTAACTAATAATTGAACAAATAAATGTAGAGGTTCTTGCACTTTTACTCTATAAACATACTTATCTAAATATCGTACGCGGGCTGGTGAGAAAGTTTAGTTGGACAAGTAAGTGTTTATCTTATTATAATTTTTTATGATCAGCCTCCCGCAAAGGTTGAAAGCCTATGGCGCTGTACAAAAGCGCTGCGAGAGGATAAGTGTCGGTGCACGTTTGAAACGCTGCAGGTTGTAGCCGTTGGGAAATAAATTCCACGACAGCTCATTCCACAGCGTCGACGTTCTCCAAAAGAAGGAATGCTGGAGGAGACTGGTTCGGTCAAGGGCGTAGATAGCTTTTTATTTCAGGGGGCGGTAATGTACAACTATACCTATTATTTATAATTCGTATGTTCACCGAATATTCACAATTATTAGAGACCCCGACCTGGTAAGGATGCACTCGCAGAGCCTCTCTAGTGTTCCTCGTTCGGACAGCCTTCGGTATTATTGTTTGGAAGAGCTCATTCGAACATCTTCCGTGATAGAATCTGTAAAACAGGGACAGGTCAGCCACCCTTCTTTGATGTTCCAGGCTGTGGAGGTCCTTTGTGAGGTTAGGCGTATCGATTAGTCTAATTATTGCTCTCTTCTGGATAGTGTCTAGAAGTTTTCGAGAGCTTCGGAGCTCATCCCCACACATGGGAGCAATACTCCCGCAATGGTCTGACCTCTGTCTTGTAGAGCAGCAGTAGTTGCTCTGGTGTGTACAGCTTCCTAGAGCGGAACAAAACTCCAAGCTTCTGGGACCCCGTTTTAGCAATACTGATGACGTGATCGTGCCAGGACATGTTATTGTTGATGTTCATCCCCAAAAGCTTGAAGGAAGGTGATTCGACTGTTGGATGACCCTCCATTTCCACAGTTGGTAAGCCAACGTGAGACTTCTTTGTGTCAGTATTGTTGCCTGAGTCTTCTGTACGTTAAACTGTACTTTATTTACTAATCCCTACTCGACAATTGGTTTGATATCTGTGTTGATCTGTGAGACATGTTGCTGTCGCCGAAGTACTGTCTCCTGGGATGATAGTGGCTTGCCTGGTTCCATGCACGATATTAATGTACTGTCGTCTGCAAAGCTGTAGATTGGATTGAATGTTATTTCCAGCAGCTGGTTGATGTGCAGCAGAAACAATGTAGGGGGTAGGACAGATCCTTGAGGAACACCGGCGTTTATTGAAAATACGTCTGATGAACACCCTTCGACTAAAAAAAACAGAGATCGGTCGTTCAAGAAGCTAATCAGTCACTGGCGCAGGCCAGGTGGTAGTCCATAAGCAGCAAGCTTGACCAGAAGTCCCTCATGTCACACTTTATCGAAAGCTTTCGATATGTCAAGTGCAACAACACGGGATTCGCCGTGATTTTCAATTGATCTGTTCTACAAGTGAGTGATGTTGGCCAGGAGGTCACCGGTAGGTGCTTACGGAAGCGGTATTGGCGATCACTCATGACGTTATTGTTATCCAGGTAGATAATGTTACCTTGTTGGTCTCCGCCAGTGTCTTCAGGGTATTATGGCAGTCCCACACTATTTTTGAAGTATAGTGGTTACTTGCCCTTTACAATTATAGTCAGGCACGCACTTAGGGGGGTCCAGAGGGTCCGAAACATTATACAATGCCACTAAAAAAATGCACCCCCCCCCCGAGCAACATTTTGTTGCTGATCATGTCTGCAAACGTAAAAGATGACGAATCTGTCTGGAGCCCTCCTCCCTAACTGAATTCGTTAGTTTGAGGCACTTGAGAAGTCAGTAGCGTGGTCTCCTATATGTGAAGATTCTGATGATATTTTTGTCCATGGGCCACTACTTCACATGAATAGACGGCTGTGTCAGTATTATTTATCGTCGATGATTTAAACTAATAATAATTATAAGATAGAGTACAGGCATAGAATAACTTACTGCTGCTCTCAAATACTCCAATTCTTGCTTCTTGCTCCTCTCGAAAAATTGGCACTGTAACAATAAAGTTCTGATTACTATCATCCGCGTTTTTGTCGATTTAATCATAATAATAATAAAGAAAGAAGAAGAAGAAGAAGAAACTACAAAAATACGTAATTAAAGATCCATCCATAACAGACGATAACTGCAGAAAATGTCACCAACAAAAAGAAACGATAGATCACATAACAAGCGGTACCGAATACACAGCCAGACATAACTCTGCGGTCAAGGTCATACACCAAGCATTAGCCACAGCAAACAAACTAATAGAAAACACTGATCCATACTATAATTACACTCCAACATCAGTACTCGAAAACGATCGGTACAAACTATACTGGGACGTTAAAATACATCCAGACAAGACTCACCCAGCCAATAGACCAGACATAGTTTTCCAGTCAAAGGCCGACAAAATTACCTATTTGATAGATATTGCCATTCCCAATGATGTGAATCGAAACACCTACGCTGGGAAGATATCTAAATACATGGACCTTGCCATGGAAATAAAACGACTTTGGAAACAAAACAAAGTCACAATTGTCCCCCTCATTATGTCCGCCTCAGGCCTTACTCCAAATACATTTACACCACACCTGCAACAATTGGGCCTGGATGAAAAGTTACATAAAACCTTCCAAAAGTCTGTAATCCTCAAGACCTGCAGCATTGTACGGTCCTTCCTAAATTCAGAATAATAATAGGTCAGGTGTTGACTTGGCACAGCCCGTCAATACTTGTTACTACCGCAACCACGCGAGAAAAAATGATAAATAATAATAATAAATCTTATTTTATTGAACAAACATTAACAATTACTAGAATTTTACATAATAAGTTGACGGCGAAGTCTAGCTTGAGCTATTCTACTTAACCATCAGTGACTTAACTCACCTTGTATAAAATAATAACCAAAGCTGTCAACATAACCAATCCAGTTAAGATTGACGCTATGATTATCCACATAGCAATTTTCTTGGTTTGCACGGTATCGTTCATGAAAACATCTACTATGGTGGTAGAATCAGTCCTGAAATGGCGAGATCATGATTTGAGCATTAATTTTGGATACTTGGTCGGCAATATACCGAACTGACAATCTTTGCTGTGTTATTGCGTGACATAAAGCGAGCTTTTACAAGAGTGGGATGTATATTAAGTGGCATAGAAAACAAAACATCCAGTATTAAAGAATTAATGAGTAAGAATTACTAGGAATACATTTGTCTATTTTAGGGTAAAGAACGATCAGTTTTTCAACCATAGAGGCGCGGTGAAGTGACAATGTTTGTTGATTTATTATGAATTATGTCACAGATCAAGCTTGTGCAAGAGTAATGATAATAATAGGTACAAATTTACAATACATACCTGTTGCCGGTCTGAATAAGATCCCTTGGGCTGACAATTGTCACAGCTCCCATACTGGCAATAGAGATATATTGCTTAGAACTTAATATCCCTGCAAAGTACATTAAAGAATAAATGAAATTGCCTGTTAGTGCCTAGCTGGCAAAACTCGTACTAGTAGCAGTAACATACAGATATTGGGAAGCAGTACTTTGAAAAAGTATTGGTTCGCCAGCTATCTACCAAAGCCGGTACCTGAGCGTTTAATTTGAGTATCCGAGCACCGAGGTATAGAAACCTGCGGGTACAACAAACAGACTCTTTTTTGTGGAACACTCATTTACCACTCCCGACATTCGGTTTATGCTAGAAAGCAACTTAACTCAATAAAAGAGTAGCAATGTCAGTGTGACTTAGGTTCAGACGAATAAATGAAATTGCCTGTTAGTGCCTAGATGGCAAAGCTCGTACTAGTAGTAGCAACATATAGATATTGGGAAGCAGTACTTTGAAAAAGTATTGACCCAATACTTGCTACTGCAAAGTACATTTTATAATTGATTATGTCATCCAAATTTCAAGTTTAAAATGAATAGATCATGGATAAAATTGATGAAGAATGCATGCTGCTGCTCAGGGTGGATCCAGTGAAGGTCGAACCATCGAAAGGCGTACGAATATCAGTACAAGGGGAGGCAAGGTGGAAGCAGCAGCATAGTTAGGTTAGCAAAATTTCAAATGTACATTTTCAAGTTATAAATGCCAATACCTCACACAAGGCCTGGCCTTCGAGGTGGCAATTATTTGTAATCAACAGTACAAATAAATAATAATATCTAACGCTGTACCAGTTGACAAAATTCCGATCAAAAACATTCAAATGTTCCTCAAACTTCGTTTTTTAGCGTTTTAGGGGTTCCTGATAGTTTTTTTTTTTAGTTGGGGTGGGGGTTGTAAAACTAAAAGAAATTTGTTGTATTCATAATAGGCTCTCCACTTACCTATGAAATTAAGACCCAGCAGCATTATACACTTTTTAGGTCCATCCGAACATTGTCTTACCTTACCCCTTACCTGACCTATTGCAGAAACCAAGGAACGTAGAATTTTCCGATGTATACATATACGATGAGTACCTTATATTGCTTAGATCGTTCTGTATTGTGTAACGTGAAAACTATTGAATTGATTTTACTGAAATTTTGACACGGTATTGTTACAGTGGCGAGGATAGAAAACGCGTATGGTTTTTATGAATCGTATCAGTGGCCGCGCAGCAATAACAAAAAGTCTGAAAATATAAAAACAGTTCAAACCACGTTTTAGGCTTTTTAGGGGTTCCTAACCATTTTCTGCTTTTTTTGGGTGGGGGCTAAATTGGGCGATGATTTGATTGCAAAGTGATCTCAGACTATAACTTCATGTTGTGGGAAAATAATAAACTGTTACCACCGTAATATGTGAAAAGTACTGAGTCAATCAAATTGACTTCATTTTTGTAATTTGATAGGAAAATAGGACAAGTATAGAGTGTGCTTCATCTCCGAGGTACAGATTTGTTCTGATACAGTTTTGATATTTGAAATTTACCATTTAATGCTGGAACATCTAACACCATTTGGATCTTAACAACCGCTGGATTCTTTTGCTTCCGATATGGTCCAAAGTGACAGATATACTTCTGACATATCACGTCTTTATGGACACAATCAAGGTATAAAGTTCTATCATCAATATCAACTTTATCATCTAGTTGTACGTCTGTAGTTTCATTGTGGCGTTCAGAATAGCTTCTGCACTCAAAAGTTTGTCCAGCAAAAATTCCATTTATTTTTTTCACTTTCATGAAGTTTATTTTGCGATTTGAGAAAGTTAAAGCAGAAGGTACCCACAGAATGATTTGTATGACTTCCAATGAACTGCTCCCAATCTTTTCCACCTACAAAAAGGAAGTAAACAATAAATACTGAAGAGATTTTGGCTAAGCAGGTAAAGAGATACGATCGCTACCGAAAGTAAAATGATTTTAAATGATTATATATTTTTAATAATTCTTTAACATAATAACTGTTATTATTACTTGTATTTCACTATCCAGGTTGAATTATCAGTATAGGACGAAGCACTACCTATTTCACACGCTCTATCTCAAGCAAAAATCGAAAATCGAAAATTACGTTCGAAAAAAATTGTAGAGAATTTTATACTCTTTAACTTCGCTAATAACTAAAAATGTCATGGAATGTAAAATAAACGAGATACTAAGTCTTACAAGATCAAAACAAAGACTCGTGCAAAAATCTGGCTTATTTGCTAGAATTTCGAAGACATATTCTTATTTTCCTGGGCTATAAGATCCACAACAAAGAAGTAGATAGGTACCTTATAAATATGTGTTATATCTGCAACTTCATTTTCGCTTCCAAAATAGTTGACTTCTTGCTCGCTGGTCCTACAAAAGATCAATCATTCAGTGTGAATACAATACTTATAAACTAAAATTATACCTTTGAAACAAATTTCCAGAAGTTTAATAATTTAACTGATTATATAGTTTTTGTCAGATTGTGATGTGTGTTTGAAAATTGGGAAGACTTGAAATATACGCTACATTTCAAGTTTCTGGGTCCTTTACAGCAAAAAAAATATGTTACCACTCACCCATAGATTGTGATGTCAGCTTCTCTTTTCAATTTGAAGGAATAAATGTTATAACCGACAGTACTGCCTCTTGTAACGTTGCTGGTTGTATTTACCCTCAACATTATATCGATCTTTTCCATAATGTAATCATCAACAATTTTCATGTCTAGATCAAGGTTGATGATTTTCTTAAAACAGAAACTTTATGTGAAACGTTGATATCAAAACAATAAAAGAAATTTAACTTATAAGTCGATATCAAACGGAATCACTCTTAAATTCGCATTTGTTACAAAGAAATAAGTCTTTTGATGTTTTGTTATATTCGTCAGGTGTATGTATGTATGTATGTATGGATAAAATTAGTGGATTTATACCTTTTGACCCCTTTTCAAAGGGTTGTCCACATTACAAACGAAAAAAGAAGCATTACTTTGGGACAAGCACTGTGGCGGTATCTGTCTCAAGAATATACCATCCGGTAAAGTAACTTCCAGTTTCGTGGCGTAAGCATTTTCTCCTGCATTTGACACTGTAACTCGTAATGTTACGTTATCCGAAGACCCTGTCACCCATGTCTTATTGCTAGAAATAATATATATAGAATATAGTTAAAAAAATGGAGTCAAGTTGATTGACTCAGTACTTCCAAAGTTTACGGAATACATATAAATTGGATCACTCCGCAAAAATATCAAAACGGCCTGCCCCTTGCTCCGTCACCCCGGTATACCGGTAGCAGTGTACCGACGTCAGCCGGGAGATACGGGGTGGCGCAAAGTGGAGATTGAACGTGTTTAACACGAAGTGTATACAGTGTCTCAAAAATATCGAATTTTGTTATCTCAGATTTGTTTACAGGAAATGGATAATCTTTTTAGAAGTTTGAAAATAATCAATTTCGCGAAAAAAGATATTACCAATCAATTTAAATTTATTTACGGATGGAGAATGACAATCAGATCCATCCTTATTTTTGTGGTAAACCTTGAAATGTAAGGGATATAAATACAGGGTATCTCACGACGATTAAGACAAGAAATATGTCGGAACTGGGCAGTAGTAGAGAATTATAATTTTGGGCATGTAAATTAGAGCAAATGTTGTGTCTTTTTTGTCACCTAATGAGGTATTTGTTTTTGGTCACGTGACATTCGATTCTAAATCATTAATGGGATACCCTGTATATCTGTGCCTTTCTGTGTTCCTCCCGATAAAACAATTCCAACAAACTAGCACACTGGGGGTCTAAAGTGATTAGTTCAAGAGCTACAGGTACTTAAAGATTGTATCACGCTAAAAGCGTATAGTGAGACAAAATATTCATTCGGTGGTCTTACCATACTACCCAGGAACATTGTAAATTATATTTTAGAGCCCTAAAATATTTGTATTGATAACTTTAACAATTTAGTTTCTACAGTAGCAATTGGAATGATACTGAAAAGCCAAATGTCAAAAGTAGTTTATTCACATCCATGTAAAGCATTTCCACATGATTATCTTTTAAAATTGTACATACGAGTTCGTATATACTATATTTATAAACTGTGATCTCAAAAATAAGCCAAATAAACAAAACATTAAGGTAAAAATACTACAGCACCTTTGAACCATCAGTTTTTACTTATCTACGAAATAGCTACAATATGTGAAATCGTTTGAGATTCATTAGTAATAGTTTTACTAGGCTTTATTTTTGATAACCATTTATGTAGCTAAGTGTATTAGCAAAATAAACGTTGTATTTGTATGTCTAAATCGGCCGACAATACATAGTTTTTCAATGACCCTCGTATATACGTAGAACCCAGGCGTTAGCAAGTTCCCGCTAAAAGACCCTCGTACTTGAGCAAAAACCAACGCAAAAACTAACTGGCGCGTGCGGCCGCGGCATCGCTTTCATGTGAGTTCCTCAAAGTGCCGACGGAGAGTGATCCAACTTATATGTATTCCGTAAACTTTGGTACTTCCCACACAAAATGATGATACCATTTTATTATTTTCCCATTGCATGAAGCTATAGTTTGCAACCAAATCATCGCCCACCCGCCCGCAAAAAAACATCCAACACAAAAGCTCTGGTAAATAGTTTCTTGCGTCTCCCTCCTTAGAAGCTAGGACGCCACAGATTGTTTTTTCTGCATGTTTCAACTGAACGATGCGAAACGATCAGGAGCCCCCAAACCATCTAAAAACGAAGTTTGGGCTGTTTTTATATTTTTAGTTTTTTTATTATTGCTGCGCCGCCACCGACGATTTTCCAAAAACACGTTTTCAAACGTTTCAGATTCTCGCCGCGGCACTAAATTCTGTGTCAAAATTTCATTAAAATCAGTTCAATAATTTTCGCTTTACGTAATATACATAGAACGAAATAAAGCAAAACTCGTATATATACATCACAAAATTCGTTTCTGTAATAGGCAAGCCAATATTTAGATGGACCTAAAAAAATGTAATAAGCCGCTAGGTATTTCTTCCACAGGTCAATGGACAAACTATTATGAATACAACATATTTTTTCAGTTTTACAACCCCCCCCCCACCTAACCGCCCCAATTTCACCCTCACCCAGAAAAAAGTAGAAAATGATCAGGTACCCCTAAAACGCCTAAAAACAAAGTTTGAGGTGTTTTTATATTTTTAGTTTTTTATTATTGCTGCGCCGTCACTGACATGATTTTTCCAAAATATACTATCCTCTTTCTATCCTCGCCGCGGTAGTAATACCGTGTCAAAATTTCATTAAAATCAATTCAATAATTTTTGCGTTACGCACAGGGCCACCACATCACAAGTTTGGGCCCAGGACCAGATTCTGGCCACGGGCCCCCAATACCATAGCTGTCTCAAGTGATGAGGCAGTGACCTTCGAATTAGCAACGAGATGGTTATGCCAATTGCCAATACCATGTTGAAAAACTATTCATTTCCTCTCTCCACACAAAACGTCATTTGTACTTGCTTTCAAGTTTCAGTGATTGAATTGTCTAAATTTTTACTGAACTATGTTTTTCATCCTTCATTTTCTCAAATAAATATAAGAAACTGTAACTGAAAACTAGAAACACTAGTATTCACGTACGTTAAGTAGTTATTAGTTATGGGATTTTGTTATTTTTTCGTCTTGGAATAGTACGAATTGCATATAGAAGCTGTATTCAGAGAAATTAAAAATCACTCAATTCTTAAGAGTAGCTGACAGAAAATGATGATTGACTAAATTTTATAATCAACACATTCAATCAGTGATGTTCAAATTTTATAGACTGAGAAAAGAGAGTCTTTGTGTGCAACTTGACAAGGGTTTAATTGAAGCAGCACTTGAAAGAATATAGAATGTGTATTAGCATTGATTAACGTATTATATAGGGTATTAGGTGAAAAACCAGAACAAAAAATAATTGCTACAAAAATGAGGTTGCTTCATTATAGTTTATTCATAATTCATTATAGTTATTTGTAATAAAGTTACTCAGGAAAGAATTAGATTATTAACAAAACAAATAAATGAAGTAAAATATGAACTTCGTTTTGTTAAATAACATACAAATAGACTTCCCGAAAATATAATTAGAAAAATATTCTGAAATCACTCTTAATCTAATATGATGGACCTTTAAAGTTTTTTATGCTTTCCTATAGTCTCGGTCTTAAACGAAAGGTTCGCCGAGAATGAAAATGCATGTTAATAACTAAAAAGTAAAAAATAAATTAAATGAAAAAACTTTTTTAAAAAGCTTTTATGTAAATGCTCTAAAAAGAAGAAAATATAATTTTCCTTTAAAATTTCAACTATCAACTTATATAGAACTTATGTAATCATAAAAGCTTGTCGCGAGGTTTGCGTAAGTACCTATAAGTATTTAATTAAACTGGAATTTTTAAACAATTAAACTTAGGAGATTAAGTTACTCAATCAAATAGGTATACTACATAGTTGACTTCACTAAGTAAATCGCGCGACAAGTATTTATGATCATATAAATTGTGTACAATGCGGCGGAATCGAAACCATGGAAATGAATCACCAAAAGGAACGATTGAGCCCTGTTCTATGTACTAAGGTCTAGGCCCAGACCGGGCCCCTACGGGGCCCGGGCCCGGGGCAACAGTACCCAGTTGACCCCCCTTGTGGCGGCCCTGGTTACGCAATATAATAATATAACGATCTAAAACAACACTCTTATGTATACACCACAAATTCTAAGTCCCTTGGTTTCTACAATAAGCAAGGCAATGTTCAGATGGACCTAAAAAAGTGTATTATGCCGCTAGGTTTTCATTCACAGGTCAATGGACAGCCTATTATAAATACAACAAATTTCCCAGTTTTGCAACCCCCTACCTCCCAACCACCCCAAATTTACCCCCACCCAAAAAAAGTAGAAAACGATCAGGAACCTCTAAAACGCCTAAAAACGAAGTTTGAGGAATATTTGGAAATTTTTGTTTTTTGCTAATTACTCCACCCCCCGTACAACAATTTCCAAAATTATAGAAACATTACCCACATACCCAAATAAATAGTTTTCTATACGCGCATTGCGTTGGTATCTTCCAGTGTGAAACTAGACGATACCAGTATCCACGCGTGTAGACCACGCTTAAGCAGAAGTTGCGCCGTATGAATACCAGTAGCGCCAGCGCTTAGCCAATCAGCATTCGCCGTCTTTTTTGTCCAGCGTTCCCGTTTTTTTGGCCGCTGTGTTATTTGCATTTTGCACTGATATTCATAAAAGTCGGTGGTTATTTTTTGCGACGCCAGTCTTGAATTTCGCGACGCGGCGTTCGCATGAAAAAGTGGTTTTTGAATTATTCGGGGTGTATTATCGCCGTTTTCGAAATGCCGGAAGTGTTTCGAACACTCTAGCACCCTTCGATCATATATAACTAGATAAGTAATGGTAGCTATTCAACACAGTGATTGTTTGCTTGCATCATCTTAGTGGATTTTGTAAACATCCAAGATGTTTACCCTAGACAGGACATAGGCGGGTGCATATACATTTGAAAGGAGGTCACGAACTTCTATCTGAGATTGATCTGTAAATGTGTTCAGTGTCGTCAGTCCACTTTTAACAAAACAATATACTGAATATGGGAGTTGATTGTTAGCTCTGTTACATCAAAACACTTATGAATGAAGCACTATACAAAACAAACATTTTATTAATCCTTTAAAAGTAATAAAGTAGCTTACAGTTGAAGACAAAAAAAGTCAATTAAATCATCATAGTATATCACTCAACAATAACAGATATAATTTGTATTAAAACAAAGACAGCAGAACACTGGATCTACAACCAAAAGGATATAGATTGATAGATAATCTTCATTGGTTCCAAATAACCGTATTAGGGTATAGAGCTTGTCAAAAAAATAAGACAAATTACACACATAAAATAAAATTAATGAAAACATACAAACATACAAACATGTATATCTACTCATCCATATCTTCGTCAAATTGTGTACAATACATATTCACATTAAAGGTTCAACAGTACTTCATATGAAACAAAAGTAAATAAACTGAGCAGTTATCACAGTACTAGTTGATCATTCAAGAATCCTTGCAATTCATAGTATGCCTTACCTAAGAGAAAGTTTCTGATTATGAATTTCAATATATTCAGTGGACTAGTACAGAGTACAGACAACTTATTATGAACCTTTTCAATTGAATACTTAGCCATTTTAGCACTAAGTGAAAAGTTCATCGCATAATAAGCCACTTTACTTTTCTGATGATTAGACATTGTAAGCTGCCTTCAGCAAAATTTATAATCTTTGAAGTAGGTCTGTATGTCCACAGTTAGAACTTACATCAGCTCGTGCCTTACCTATTTCAAGATTATTCATCTACAAGCTATACTTTTCATTGATTTTTAAATAAAATGGTTTTGGTGAATATATTTATGATCCTTTCAACTGACTTCAACTTAGAGGGTTCCATGGTGAAATCTTAAACTGTTTAACTAAAAAACTAAAATACTTTTTAAAACCAGTTTTGTTAGATCAAGACAGTGCTCCTGATCAGATAAATAATTGTCAAATGTGCCAAAAATTATATGAGGTAGATTCCTGCATTACATGATGTAACAAAAAGTCGGTACTTCTAAAAATCGTGGACTCAGTTTTTTAAAAGAAACTGGACTTTGAGATATTTTTCCGCAGATTTACAAATATTTATACTAAACCGAGATGCATTTGTTAACTGCCCATATGCTTTTTTTAAATGAAAACTTGATAAAGGAACGTCAGGCGCTAAGAGACTGCTGCAAGTACATACCGTAAAGTTACGCCACTGAAAATATGACATAAACATTACTTACGTGTGACAAGATCGACCCTCACCCAGTATATGTTCCTTTTTGCACAGAGAACAGGTTACAGCCATTGTTTTTAATCACAATTTGCACAATACTACTCAAAACACACTCAGCCACCAACGTAAACAAAGATTAAATCGTGAAATGATGCCTAAACGCTGGCCGGTTAACCTCTGTCTCTTTCTTCGTTGACAGACAAATCGCGCCAAATTTAAAATCTACCAATGTATACGCGAGTTGACGCTTATGTGTATCTATCCCTGTCTTGGACTCGGAACTATCCTCTGCATAATTTATCTAGTTATAATTATATGATCGAAGCTAGCACCTTTTGGATAAAATGACCATTTTTTTCTGACGCCAATACGGGACGGCGCGGCGCGTAAAAATATCTAGCTCGGACACTGCTTGTGTGACGTCACAGCTAAAGATAGAAACACCGCCACCGACGCGTTATTGTGACGTCACATACCCTAAATCCAGGATGCTCAGAGAGGATTTTTGGAGCAATGGGTAAGTAACTGATATCTGTTTGTTTTTGTACAGTGTGGTCTACTTTTTAATAGCATGACTTTAACATTCAACAGTAAAACTTATTTTAAGGTGAACATTTCATATACTCTCAGAACTCTCAGAACTTTAGGCGTTTTACGGGTTCCTGATTATTTTCAATTTTTTTTTTGGGTGGGGTGAAATCGGGGCGGTTGGGGGGTGGGAGGTAGTAAAACTGAAAAATTTGTTGTATTCATAATAGTCCTTCTATTGACCTGTTGAAGAAATACCTAGCGGCATATTACACTTTTTTAGGTCCATCCGAACATTGGCTTGCCTATTACAGAAACCAATTCTGTGATCTGTACATACGAGTTTTGCTTTATTTCGTTCTATGTATATTGCGTAAAGCGAAAATTATTGAATTGATTTTAATAAAATTTTTACACAGAATTTATTACCGCTGCGAGAATGGAAAACGACTCTGTTTATGAAAAACCGTATCAGTGGCGGCGCAGCAATGATCAAAAAACCAAAAACATAAAATCTCTTGTCGGCGTGTAAGACGTACGCTGGGACGGCTTACGTCCATCAGCACAACGCGGCTCTACGAGTGCTCTACTATCATTTAAGGCACTCATACGGTATCGATGAGACACCGGTGCTGCCATACGCTCCAGGGGATATAGAGTCCGTTGTGGAGAACGAGAGATGCCGGATTTACTGGAATTACTCGTTCCCCACGCTCGAGCTTGTACAGGCAAACAAGCCCGACATAGTCCTTCTCGACCACCAGCAGAAGACGATGTTCGTTATTGAGTTTTCGGCGTCGTCCGAGGAGGAAAAGCGGACCAAATATCAGGAGTTGCTCGGACAACTTCGCAGGCTCTGGCCAGACTACACTGTAAGTCTGCTGGTTATGGTCGTTGGATCCCTAGATGGAATGAGGAATACGCTGCTCTCTGCACTGCGCAAAATACCGGTGTGCCGTGCGGCGGCGCAGATCTTAGCCGCCAGAATGCAGAAGGCAGTCATCCTTGGGTCCCTTCGTCTACTTAGGGCGCACGATTCGCGGACCCAGTGATTGCTCACCTCACGGTGTGAGGAGTAGTCATTGGGTAATGGAACAGCAGCTCGGTGTGCCGGAGCCCGGGCTGCACTTTTTGTTTTTTGAAATACAATAGTAACAGTAATAGTTCAGGTGTTGACTTGGCACAGCCCGTCAACATTTGTTGCTGCCGCAGTCATGCGAGAGAAACTTGAAAAATCAGAATAATAATAATAGTGTTTATTCCTCAAGAAAATATCTATACATTGCAAGAATACTTGATTAACATAAACAAATAAAACAACAGTAATACGAGGATATAAACAACGAATTACCACAAAAGTGCATCACTTGTACGTGGTGTATGAAAATGAACATATAATATTAAATGTAATAATAAATATAATATCCAGGTCAAGGGTCATAATTTTTTAATTTTGAGTCAACTTAGGGTGTTTCATATAAGTAGGTAAAGGATCATAATTGTAATTTTGAGTCTAATTAGGGTGTTTTGCTTAGCCAGGTAATTTAGGTACCTACACAAGTATTGGTACTACATAATCTCTATATATTTATGTAATTGGTAGCGGGGAAGTTCTTGAATCCAATTTTTTACTTGTTTTTTGAAATGGCTTAACCTCCGAATTTCTTTAATAACTGATGGTAATACATTGTATAGTTTTGTGGACAAGTAAACATATGACCTAAACATAATACTTTTATGCGGTTTAAAAACAAAGTTGGACGATAATTTATATCTTGTTTCATAGGTATGTATAATTTTTAACTGATCACACTTATTCTTATAATAATGTAAATTGGAATGTAAGAAATACAGCTGTCGAACGTCATATATCTTAGTATCCTCATACAGAGCTGTTGTGGGATATAGTCGCGATTTATGAAATATCGTTTTAATTATATATCTTTGTATAATGTCTAATTCATGTATGTGGTTTTTACTAGCAGCCCCCCAAGCTAAAATCCCATATGTCATATGACTTTCTACTAAAGCAAAATATAAAATACGTAAATAATTTTCAGGAAGAATATTCGATATATATTTTAGTTTGTGTAAAATGAATCTCAGTTTTTTTACTACGTATTTAATATGTATATCCCATTTCATGTGTTCATCAACATATATTCCTAAATATTTGGTATTGGGTGATCTTTGAATTTCTATTTGTTCTCTACCGATATTAAACGAAAGCGAAGTATAATTTGGTAAATAATTTGTATATGAATTGAAGGCAACAAAGTGGGTTTTATCATAGTTTATGGTTAGTAACCTGCTGCTAAACCACTGTGATATTTGTTTCAAGTCTTTTTCTATTTCATGTTTTAAATTTATCCAGTTACTTGATTGGTATAATATCACAGTGTCATCAGCAAAGCTAACTATTTTACCCTCACTTTTTAATTTGAATAAGTCATTTAGGTATATATTGAAAAATAATGGTCCAAGAACTGTGCCCTGAGGAACACCGTATTTGACAATTCGTTCATAACTATGTACTTCTGAAATTTTAACAAGTTGATTGATTGATTGATTACCTTAATCCTGGAAATTCGACGTTGACATCAAGCTCAGCATAACACAAATCATCATTCCCGCAATCCAAAGCAAATGGCAGATCCAATTTATATGAAGTGCTATTTGACCTGTAAATGTCCAAAACTGGACACGTGATGCATAGACCGTCGCCATCTTTGATCAATCTGTCAGAAATGTAAGTAGCTCCATTGTAATTTGGTGCTGGTCTCAGTAGTTCATAGCTGAACGCAACTGTCAAAGAGTCATTGGTTGTTCTGGTTGTGTTGTGACAAACCGTTTTCCCTTTGATTAAGGTTAGGTTTTTCCGTACATTCGGTTGCTTGGCAGATTTGTCGAAGGATATTCTGTATTCAATGGCTGCAATAGAGAAACAATGTTATAAATACAGGGTGGGCCAATAGTGCGTGGACGGAGGATTGTGGGCTTACTAAAAAATATTTCAAAAAATCTGTCACTTGATCATGGTAGGGACCCTTGAGGGCTATAACGTAAAAATGTTTTCATTTAAATTTTGACGTTTATACAGGGTGATTAATATCAAACTTACATTTTTTTGAATGGAACCCCCTATATATTATTGCATATTTGGATTTCTTGGTGAACTCTAGTGTGACTTTATGTATCACACATGGAACTTTAAACGAACCGTTTAGGCGCAAATCACCATTTTTGGTATAAGTAGCTATCAGAAAAAAATTTAATATCGCAGCGATTATAAAACTTAGAAGGCCGTGACTTTGCAGTACGACTAAGCATGAAATGCGTCGCCTTAGGCCAGCCTAAATTTGAATTCTTTTTGTACTTGGAGAAATCAGAGGATAAATTAAGGAAACTTCAATCACAGAAAACTTGATTTTTTTTAAATGGGAATGCCTATTTTGGTTTAAAGAATCAAATGTAAAATCTGATTACCTTTCTAACGATATAGCATTCTCGATATCAATCTTTTTTGGTTTCCATTTTATTTCAAATTTTCAGCCAAATCGGGGTTTTTAAATTTTCCTGCATGCAAGCAACCTAGCACGCCATGAAAAATAAACAAAAGCTCGTTAATATGGAAGAAACCAACTAACTTAATAGAAAGATGCAAACTAACTAGAGCAGCGAGGCAAGATTATGAAAATTCCTTACAACATATTAGCTCTAACCAGAAACAATAGCGGTAACAAGAACGCTCATTTTTCACAGTCTACTAGCTATTAGCCAATTTCCAAAGTCAGTTAAAAAATTTTTAATCAAAGGAAAACTCTTAATGATTGTTGTTGGCAGTAGAATATCTATGTCTTTGGAATAAATTTTCACATTTAATGCTATAAAAAAGTAGCCATTTCCGTAAGTCAAAAGTAGTGATATCTCTGACTGGAACCCTTCAAATTCTTCAGTAGGTACTTCTACTTATTAGCAAAATCGCGGAAAATGAAACTTGAATTGCAGTCTGTTTGAATTGTAAAACATAATTTAGTTTGCAGAAACTACATAAAATAAACACAATCACAACATAGCGTAATTAAAAAATTCTAGCAATTATTTCAATAGATGTTCAGAATGCTCCAGTTGGAGATATCTTCACTTTTGACTTAACTAAACGGAAATTTTGTTATCCCATTAAACGTGAAATTTCATTTTAAACATGTTAGACTAATCAAAAAATGCTGGTAGGTTTCCTTTGTTTCAAAATTTTTAATCGTTTGGAAAGTTGTCAAGCTCTAGTAGACCTCAATAGCTAGTAGGCTGTGAAAAACAATCACTTCTGTAATACCCCAGCTACTCATTGACATTAGATATCTTGCCGCTGTTTATCCGGTTAGAGCTATTTTGTTGTAAGGAATTTTCATAATCTCACCTCGTTGCTCTAGTTAGTTTGCATCTTTCTACTAAGTTAGTTGGTTTCTTCAATATTAACAAGCTTTTGTTTATTTTTTATAGCCTGCTAGGTTGCTTGCACGCAGGAAAATTTGAAGACACCGATTTGACTGAAAATTTGAAATAAAAAGAAAACCAAAAAAAGATTGATTTTGAGAAAGCTATATCATTATAAAGGTAATCAAATTTTACATTTGATTCTATAAACCAAAATAGGGATTCCCATTTGAAAAAATCAAGTTATCTGTGATTGAAATTTCCTTAATTAATCTACTGATTTCTCCAAGCACAAAAAGAATTCAAATTTAGCCGTCCGACCTAAGGTGACGCATTTTATGCTTAACCGCACCGCAAAGTCACGGCCTTCTAGGTTTTATAATCGCTGCGATATTCAATTTTTTTCTGATACCTACTTATTATATCAAAAAAGGTGATTTGCGCCTAAACGGTTCGTTTAAAGTTCCATGTGTGATACATGAAGTCACACTAGAATTTACCAAGGAATCCAAATATGCAATAATATATAGTGAGTTTCATTCAAAAAAATGTAAGTTTGATATGAATCACCCTGTAGAAACGTCAAAATTTAAGTGAAAATATTTTTACGTTATAGCCCTCAAGGGTCCCTACCATGATCAAGTGACAGATTTTTAAAATATTTTGCAGTAAGCCCACAATCCTCCGTCCACGCACTATTGGCCCACCATGTATACTAAATGACATAAAATTGAATTAATGAATTTATTATAACTTTTTTGAAAAGCGTGTCTTGACCAGGTCAGTTCTTTACCCAAAACCGTTGGCAAAATTTGGCACTCACATTATGCATACCCACTTACCTCTAACGCCCGCTCTATAGAGACTTACCTAGGTTTCTTCCAGTGTATTCAGAATAAGAGAAACAAGCCTCTAACGTGAAATCAGAAGGCTCTCCTTTTAGAACGTCAGGTATAGAGCGGAATGTATATTTAATCACAGCTGTTGGAAGTTGTCTTAGTAAGACAACGTGGCCAGACATATGAGCTCCTATAGCAAGATCTGAAAATCATATTTTCAGTAATTTCACTTTTTATTATTTTAAATTTTAGGTTACGGATTACATGCACTAGTGTTCATGGAGAAATACAGAGTGTCCAGTTAGAGTGTAATTCTTCGATATCTCGCAAGTTATTTGGTTGCTTGAGACGCATATTCTGAAAATATTTTGAAATATACAGGGTGTTGCGGGAAAGTAGGATAGTGATCAACTTCATTTTTTTATATGGAACTATAGCTTTTTCTTAAATTTTTCTAGTGTCCATCATTGATCTGTATTCAACCCTAAAATATTTTTAAGATCGATTGCGACGTTGCCAAGTTATAATTTATTTTCTATTAATTTCCGGATTTGCAAGGTCGCAAGTAATACGTGTGTGCAAATTGATATATTCCTTTAACTTTTCTCAATAATATTATACACCGAGTTACTTGAATACAAAGTGGATATTATTTTGTATGTTACCAGCAATTTGTATCTACAGGGTGTTTTTGGCATAATTTTAAATTACGGCAATTTGAAGGTCATTTTACTTTGAATTTGTGGTTCTTGGGTTTTTAGGCCGGCGTCATTTAGCGTTAAAGCTTGACGTTTCGCCACCACGAGTGGATGGCATCTTCAGAAGCTATTTCACTTCGGCGACTTCCAAAACACTTGTGTTTTTAAATTCTGTATTCCAAAACCCCCAAGTATTGATTCCGTTCCAGCTGTGGCAGTTTTGGAAATATTTAAGCGTTCCGGTACTGTTTACTGAATAAGCGGTGTCGCCGTATCTCGGTAATTAATAGAAAAACAATTTTTGAAATTGTGAGATCTTACTAAATTCGACATGCGCAATTCACTGCAATAAAGATAAGTAGCGAATTCTATTTAAAATAAATTAAAATCGGGGATATTTGTTTAAAAATTTGGAAAAATAATTTATAACTTGGCAACGTCGCAAACGCGAAAAAAAAATATTACAAGGCGAGATAGGGTATTTTAGTAGATATTTCGATTTAAAATAAAAAATACAGGGTGTAACATTTAAAAAAACACAGTAAAATGACCTTCAAGTTGCCGTAATTTAAAATTCTGCCAAAAACATCCTGTAGATACAAATTGCTGGTAACATCCAAAATAATATCCACTTAATATTCAAGTAACTTGCTGCATAATATTATTGAGAAAAGTTAAAGGAATATATCAATTTGGACGTATTACTTGCGACGTTGCAAATCCGGAAATTAATAGAAAATAAATTATAACTTGGCAACGTCGCAGTCGATCCCAAAAATATTTTAGGGTTGAATAGAGATCAATGATGGAAACTAGAAGAATTTAAGAAAAAGCTATAGTTCCTTAAAAATCAAGTTAATCACTATCCTACTTTCCCGCAACACCCTGTATATTTCAAAATATTTTTAGAATATGCGTCTTAAGTAACAAAATAACTTTTGTATTTGACATTTTCTTTTATCAGATATACCTTGCGAGATATCGAACAATTACACACTAACTGGACACCCTGTATAGTTTACTTTCACTATTGTGAATACTTGTCCGTAGCTCGTTAATCTACAAGTAAAAAAGTGCCAGGTCACCGACCACTCGCCAATGGGAAAGTGGCTGGAGTTGGCGCGGTTAAGTAGTATCGCCATTAAATGGGGCAGCTAGTCTTCATTTATGAATAGTAATCTAGGGTAGGTCTTATTTGGACTCAGAAACAGAAGTTGTTGTAACTTATAGGAAGTTACATTTATAAGATTTTGGTCTATACATCTAACCATGAACTGTCTAAATATTTCCAATAAATAAATATCAATAAACTTACCTCCTTTACCATTTCCGTCAATGTCCACAGTTTTTGAGAAGCTTATACCAAAGCCTCTGATGTTATGATCGATTTGTTTTCCTATAATTGTTTGGCATGGCTTATTGTTCATACCAAAAAGACCGCTTTCTAGTTTTGCTCCTCTGAATATGTATACGACGCCACTGTTTTCAGTATCGTATGGCGCACCAACTGCAATGTCTGAAATTGTGAATGTATATTTATTTTAGGTTCTGTCAGCAAACCTTACAGCACAATTAGAAGTATGCTTTTAATATTATAATAGTTGTTATAATTTTGATAATTTATGTATTATTAATTTATTTCAACTTTATAAATTTAATATATATAAATTTAATATATTACTGCGTTTTTACTGCAAATGGAGATTAGGCAGCATATAATTACGATTAGCGATCATAAAAGTTATTTTGACTTTATACGTTTGGGACTGAGCCCTAAAGCTTACCTCCATATCCGTCATTGTCTATGTCTCCTAAAAAAGATATAGCCGCTCCAAACATCCCATTTCGTGTCTTTCCATAGAGGACAGTGGACTTACGCAGCTTACTCTGTATTCAAAACATACATGCTCAAAATATTAATACAAATTCTATATTTTAGACTAAAAGATCAAAATACATAGGGGGCTAGAAAAGTTTTGCAATGCAGATTTACTTATTTATTTACTAATTTTCTGTACTCTCAATGCAAGTGTCACTAGAGATCTTGACTATATTATTACCGAGACTTCTTGAAGATATCATCAGCAAGACATCTTTGAGATGTCATCGTCAAGACGACTTGCAGATGTCATCGTCAAGACGACTTGAAGATATCATTACCGAGACTTCTTGAAGATATCATCAGCAAGACATCTTTGAGATGTCATCGTCAAGACGACTTGCAGATGTCATCATCAAGACGACTTGCAGATGTCATCGTCAAGACGACTTGAAGATATCATTACCGAGACTTCTTGAAGATATCATCAGCAAGACATCTTTGAGATCTCATCATCAAGACATCTTTGAGATGTCATCGTCAAGATGACATTACTGAGACTTCTTGAAGATATCATCAGCAAGACATCTTTGAGATGTCATCGTCAGGACGACTTGAAGATATCATTACCGAGACTTCTTGAAGATATCATCAGCAGCAAGACATCTTTGAGATGTCATCGTCAAGACGACTTGAAGATGTCATTACCGAGACTTCTTGAAGATATCATCAGCAAGATATCTTTGAGACGTCATCGTCAAGACGACTTGAAGATGTCATTACCGAGACTTCTTGAAGATATCATCAGCAAGACATCTTTGAAATGTCATCGTCAAGACGACTTGAAGATGTCATTACCAAGACTTCTTGAAGATATCATCAGCAAGACATCTTTGAGATGTCATCGTCAAGACGACTTGAAGATATCATTACCGAGACTTCTTGAAGATATCATCAGCAGCAAGACATCTTTGAGATGTCATCGTCAAGACGACTTGAAGATGTCATTACCGAGACTTCTTGAAGATATCATCAGCAAGATATCTTTGAGACGTCATCGTCAAGACGACTTGAAGATGTCATTACCGAGACTTCTTGAAGATATCATCAGCAAGACATCTTTGAGATGTCATCGTCAAGACGACTTGAAGATTTCATTACCGAGACTTCTTGAAGATATCATCAGCAAGATATCTTTGAGACGTCATCGTCAAGACGACTTGAAGATGTCATTACCGAGACTTCTTGAAGATATCATCAGCAAGACATCTTTGAAATGTCATCGTCAAGACGACTTGAAGATGTCATTACCAAGACTTCCTGAAGATATCATCAGCAAGACATCTTTGAGATGTCATCGTCAAGGCGACTTGAAGATGTCATTACCGAGACTTCTTGAAGATATCATCAGCAAGACATCTTTGAGATGTCATCGTCAAGACGACCTGAAGATGTCATTACCGAGACTTCTTGAAGATATCTTCAGCAAGACATCTTTGAGATGTCATCGTCAAGACGACTTGAAGATGTCATTACCTAGACTTCTTGAAGATATCATCAGCAAGACATCTTTGAGATGTCATCGTCAAGACGACTTGCAGATGTCATCGTCAAGACGACTTGAAGATATCATTACCGAGACTTCTTGAAGATATCATCAGCAAGACATCTTTGAGATGTCATCGTCAAGACGACTTGCAGATGTCATCATCAAGACGACTTGCAGATGTCATCGTCAAGACGACTTGAAGATATCATTACCGAGACTTCTTGAAGATATCATCAGCAAGACATCTTTGAGATCTCATCATCAAGACATCTTTGAGATGTCATCGTCAAGATGACATTACTGAGACTTCTTGAAGATATCATCAGCAAGACATCTTTGAGATGTCATCGTCAGGACGACTTGAAGATATCATTACCGAGACTTCTTGAAGATATCATCAGCAGCAAGACATCTTTGAGATGTCATCGTCAAGACGACTTGAAGATGTCATTACCGAGACTTCTTGAAGATATCATCAGCAAGATATCTTTGAGACGTCATCGTCAAGACGACTTGAAGATGTCATTACCGAGACTTCTTGAAGATATCATCAGCAAGACATCTTTGAAATGTCATCGTCAAGACGACTTGAAGATGTCATTACCAAGACTTCTTGAAGATATCATCAGCAAGACATCTTTGAGATGTCATCGTCAAGACGACTTGAAGATATCATTACCGAGACTTCTTGAAGATATCATCAGCAGCAAGACATCTTTGAGATGTCATCGTCAAGACGACTTGAAGATGTCATTACCGAGACTTCTTGAAGATATCATCAGCAAGATATCTTTGAGACGTCATCGTCAAGACGACTTGAAGATGTCATTACCGAGACTTCTTGAAGATATCATCAGCAAGCCATCTTTGAGATGTCATCGTCAAGACGACTTGAAGATATCATCATCGAGACTTTTTGAAGATGAGTTGAAGATGTCATTACCGAGACTTCTTGAAGATATCATCAGCAAGACATCTTTGAGATGTCATCGTCAAGACGACTTGAAGATATCATCATCGAGACTTTTTGAAGATATCATCAGCAAGACACCTTTGAAATGTGATCGTCAAGACGACTTGAAGATATCATTACCCAGACTTCTTGAAGATATCATCAGCAAGACATCTATGAGATGTCATCGTCAAGACGACTTGAACATGCGATTACCGAGACTTCTTGAAGATATCATCAGCAAGACATCTTTGAGATCTCACCGTCAAGACGACTTGAAGATCCAGTTTCAATTAAGATTAGACATTCTATACCATTCATGTTTCTACCTATGGGAGTAGTAATGCTCGAGTGTTAGGCTACTTTTTATCAAGATACTTATAGTCCAAAATACCTTTCCTCCAAGGAACACGTAGACACAGCCTTCATTGAACGAGTTGACTTTGTGGAAAGGAGCTCCTACAATAAGGTCTGTATATCGATCTCTGTTCAATTCCCCTGAGATCAAGGTAGCTCCAAAATATTCTCCAAACTGTTCCCCCACTAAAACCTCCCGATCATCTATTTTTCTGTTGTTACCAGCAATGCGATAAATAACCACCTAGAATATGTGAAGATAAAATCTCGGTAAATTTCATCTTCAAGTACTTACTTTTCCTTTGTAGCAGTTTCCTTTTGGACTTCCAGAAGCGTAGAAGAGATGTGGATGACCATAGAAGTATCCTGAGGTCATTGAGTATCCTAGAATGTGTTTAGAATCATTATCATTATCATTATCATTCTTTTAAATATGATTGTCTAAATATTTAAGAATCTGTGAATCTAAGAATCAAAGAATCTAAAATACAAGAACCTAAGGTTCTTAGAATCTAATTAACAAATAAGCAAATCATTCATGAATCCTAGAATCTATGCATCTAACAATATAACTGTCTGAGAATATGAGTGTCTAAGAATCGAAGTGTCTAAATATCTAAGAATTTGAGAATCTCAGAATCAAAGGCTCTTAAATATAAGAATCTAACTAACAAATAAGCAAATCATTCAGGAATCCTGCTAGATTCTAGTAATCTATGAATCTAACAATCTAAGAATCAAAGGTTCTAAATTATAAGAACCTACGGTTCTTAGAATGTAACTAACAAATAAGCAAATCATTCAGGAATCCTAGAATCTAGTAATCTATGAATGTAACAATCCAACTGTCTAAGAATATAAGTGTCTAAGAATCGAAGTGTCATATCTAAGAATCTGCGAATCTAAGAATCAAAGAATCTAAAATAGAAGAATATAAGGTTCTAAGTATCTAACTGTCCAGGAATCTAAGAATCGTTAGCATTTTTGAGAGTCTAATATTCGAGATTCGAGGATCTAAGTGTCCAAGGATATAGGAATACAGGAATTCAATAATTTAAGTATATAAACCCTAAGAATCCAAGAATTAAGTAATCAAATAAGCAAATCATTCAGGAATCATAGATGCTAGAAATCTATCAACCTAAAAATCCAATTGTCTGAACAGTCTAATAATATGAGTGTCTAAGAATCTAAGTATCTAAATACCTAAGAATCAAAGGTTATAAAATATAAGAACCTGAGGTTCTAAGGATCTAACTGTCTAGGAATCTAAGCATCCAAGAATTTTTGAGAGTCTAAAATCTAAGAATCTACGAATACAAGAATTTAATTAGGTAAGTGCCTAAACTCTAAGAACCTAAGAATTCCGTAATCAAATAAGCAAATAATTCAGGAATCCTAGAAGCTAGAAATCTAAGAATGTAACAATCCAACTATCTAAGAATATGAGTGTCTAAGTATCGAAGTGACTAAATATTTAAGAATCTGAGAATCAGAGGATCTAAGATATACAAACCTAAGGTTCTAAAATCTGAAAATCGAAGATCTAAATGTCTGAGAATCTATGAATCTAAAATTCCAATTGTCTAAGAATCTAAGAATCAACGATTCTAAAATATAAGCTACTAAGGTTTTAAGGATCTAAATGACTAGGAATCTAAGAATCTAAGAATCGTAAGAATTTTTGAGGGTTTAAAATTTGAGTCGAAGATCTAAATGTCTAAGAACCTAGGGATTCAAGAATGTAATAATTTAAGCATATAAATGTAAGAATCAAATAATCAACTAATCAAAGGAACAAATCATTCATGGATCATAAAATCTAGAAATCTATGAATCTAACAACCCAAGAATGTAAAAGTCTAACTGTCTAAGAAGATAAGTATCTAAGAATCCAAGTATCTAATATAAGTGTCTTACTCTGAGAATCAAAGATTCTAAAATATAAGAATATAAGGTTCTAATAATCTAAGTGTCTAGAAGTCTAAGAATTCAAGAATACTAAGAATGTTTAAGAATCTAAAATTTGAGAATCCAAGAACTAAATGTCTAAGAATCTAGGGATCCAAAACTACTTTAGAATCCAAGAATAAAGTAATCAAATGAATCCAACAATCCAAGAATATAAAAATCTTGGAATCCAATTCTGAAAATTATTCATTTTCATAGCTTTTGAGATATTAAAGCTTTAATTGAATCTCCTGCTTTTACCAAAATATCCATAGGTTGCTTCAAACTCTGTTACATCGGGTATTTCAGGTTCAACCACAGTTGGTTGCTCATTGAATTGAATTCTCACTGGTGCTCCCACCCAATTGTAAACTCCAGGTGCCCCTAAAATTAGTTCCTTTTGTCCCTGCAAAGAAACAAGTAGTGTCAACAAATCGATACCGTTCTCAGAAACTTGGATACCAAAGGTAGCCTAACCAGTTCTTGTTGGTATTTCCAGACTAATGCAGATGTCATTCTAGGAATTTCTAGTGGGTACAAAGTATTTTTAGAACACGTTTTGCAATACAAATGAATTTAGAAATACGTATCCTTAATATAAATGGCTGCTATGAGTGAGTTTGACAGACATTTTTGATGCAACTTACGTGTACCGTTAGTGAAAGAATAAAGCTATACTTACGCTAGTCAGATGAGCTGAGAAACCAGCTTCACCATGTCCATGCATGTACAGTTGATTGTTCTTTATAGTTTTTCCTACAAGCATATTAAACGTAGTAAATGGATCCAGCTTCAAAGAGAAACACGGCAATACCGTCAATACAGCCGGGACCATCGATAGCTATCGATGGTCCCGATACAGCACGCTTTAGAAACATGATCGTATCTCAGAAATACAGGGTGTTCTAAAAGTTGAGACTTTCCTCTTTAGAAGCAACGGCCCTTGAAACGGCAAAGCTAATGCACGGTGAACCAGCAGCAAAACAGTAAAAAAAATTCAAGCAAGTACTCACTATTTGGCTGCTACGAAGTTGTAAGTGCGGTCCTGTCGCAGGCGTCTTACAGGTAAAAGTACGATTTACGATGTCTTCTTCAATCTGGACCATACGAGGTTGTCTAGGTCTTCTAGCGTGTCCACCACGATGTGGATTCAGACATCCTGTGTCTCAAGCTGTTTGCACGAGAAAGACAAATCGACGAGGTGCAGGGTGAGTACGGTTAGGGAAACGATCGACATACACTCGAGAAGCCGCAGCAGTATTTTGACCACACTCACCGTACATGAAAATCATATCCACCAGTTCATTATTGTTATAAGCGTTATAAGTTGTTGTTGTTTTTAGTCCGATCGTCAGATTTAGCAAGTCAAGCACTCTCGTACACTATGCCACAGCAACGCGACGTATGACGAACTGCCTGTTTTAGTGTTTTCTCACCGGCATCGGCACCGCTAGCGCTGCCTTGTTTGTTGTGATATTACTTCACCGAACGTTAGCTTTGTCATTTAAAAGGCTTCTGAATAGGAAAGTACCAACTTTGAAGACACCCTGTATAGAATTATACTTTTACATACTGAAGTATGTGCAATTGTACATACCAAACACGTAAAATGAGGAAAAATGACTTTTTCCTACGTTAAACTAATATGTAAAATTGTCTTTGCATAGATACAAAGCTACAGGCATTGATGCTATTTCTGCTGAAACGTTGAAATGAGGTGACGACGGCATCTCCCTTTTACATAATATTTGTAAGAGTGTCTGGTCCTCCGGTGTTTGGCCAGATGAATGGTGCACATCAATTTTTGTCCCACTTCATAAAAAGGGATCTCCAACAAATCCAGACAATTATCGCCTATTTTCGTTCTCTCATGCAAGTAAGGTTGTACTATATATTTTACAATCTCGTTTGGAGGGTTTTATTGGCTGGCAAATTTCTCAGGCGCAGGCAGGTTTCGTGAAAGGACGCGGTACGCGTGAACAGATCTTAAACTTAAGACAAATTATTGAAAAAGCCAGAGAGCATTATTTTCCAGTTTTTATCTGCTTTGTGGACTATTCTAAAGCGTATGATAACGTAAAGTGACCTAAACTGTGGGAAAATCCTCATCTCTATGGGAGTTCCTTATCACCTAGTGTTTCTCATACAGCAACTCTACGAGTCTAATTCGGATCGTGTAAGAATTGATGGTAACCTGTCCAGTCAAACTGCAACCAGAAAAGGAGTTCGTCAGGGATGTGTATTATCTCCGATGTTGTTTAACATTAACTCTGAATTTGTGATGAGACAGGTATTAGACAACTGGAATGGCGGTGTAACTATTGGCGGAAGCAAAATATCTAACTTAAGATTTGCTGACAATGCAACCCTTATTGCAGTTTCTCAGGAAGAACTAGTAGCTCTATTAAACATCTTAGAACAACATAGTGCAGCGTATGGTCTTGGTATTAACTGCAATAAGACCAAGGTTATGATCGTAGATAGAGAGAATGATAATTATCGAGAAATAAACTCAATAGGCCGTTGTGAAGTAGTTCAAAGTTTTGTATACCTCGGTTCTTTGATCGACTATTCGGGTAGCTGTGAAAATGGGATTCGACGGCGCATTCAACAGGCACGTGTGGCCATGACAAAGCTTACTAAAATATGGCGTGACCATAACATCACAAAAGCTACAAAAATGTCGCTGGTTCAGTCTCTTGTGTTCTCCATATTTTTGTATGCCTTGGAAACTTGGACTGTTAAAAAGGCAGATCGATCTCGCAAGATGCTTTTGAAATGTGCACATGGAGGAGCATGCTGAGAGTTCCTTATACCCCCCATCGAACTAACGTTTCCATACTGGATGAGGTCGGTAATCCAAAGAGACTATCCTCCATTGTGTCGACGAGAATGCTTACATTCTTCGGACATATACACAGAAGCGATAATATGGAGAAACTTGTAGTTCAGGGTCATGCCCCAAGTGGGCGGCGCTGTGGCCGTCCCCCTACACGCTGGGTGGATATGACGAAACAGTTGCTGGATATGAGTGTCAAGAGCGCCACTAAACTCACAACAAATCGCGAACGATGGCGAGCTACAGTGTTCAAAACTATTGATAATATTCGTGTCGGCAATACTCTAGCCCCGACTTAATGCATTTTACAAGTTCACAACATGTCTGTTAAGACATTTTGTGACTATGATGATGAGATACATACATATAGGAATTACTATCCAAATTCACTCACCAAAATCCAATATTGGAGATATATTTTCGAAGGAGTTAGACGTTAGGTTGGACCAGTAGCAACTGCCCATTGTAAAATCATTGTCTCCTTTAGTGAAGTGTTTATGGAAGCCACATACCTAAAATAGATTCAAATATTACAGAAGGGGGGTGGGTTAGCTACGGTTTCTACAATATATAGATTCAACGATTTAGTATAAAAAACCATGAGGAAACCAGTGAAAACTTACTCACCACAATTTTATCATTTTCATATGATATATCCATAGTTCCTCCAATCCAGCTCCTGTCATGTCTCTCTATGACTTTCTTGTATTTAGAAGGTATATTGACTGTAAGATTATTTTTATTAGACCAAAATAATAAGATAGGGGAGCATATTGAAAATTTGGAAAACTTAAAAAATTTGGGAAATTTGGAAAATCTGCAAAAATGTTAAATTTGCAAAATTGGTTAGTTTGGAAAATCAAGGATATCTGGGTAACAGGGATTTTTTGAAAATTTGAATCTGTGTTACTTACTATTAGGAACTGTTAGGTGTCTACATCCTCCTTTTTTCGTACATTCAAACACAGTTCCTGAACGGTTTGTTAAAGGTGCGCCTATTTTTATCCTAGGAAATTCAAAATAAACAGAAATTATATTTTATTTCATAAAATCCTCATCATGTCTATTCCTGATGCTACATTCTTCTAATTTTAGAATATAAATAGAGAAACAGAACCTTTCTGTCATCTGCTCTCACATGTTTCACATGTTTAGTGAACATGAAAAATCTGATGCTCTCTATTTCCGTCAATCGACCTTTGGCGCACTGATGATCGCTAATAAGCGTGAAACAGCTGTCTGCGTATGGGTGGATTGACGGAGATATAGAGCAACCCTCGTATATCGACTTTAATATGCAGTAGCATATAGAACCGCGCTCTCTGGTGGCTAAAGCAGACGCGCCGTGGCGTTCCACCAAGAAGTCTGCTGCTGTTCAGCAGCGATTTTCTTTGGTTGCCGTTACCTTCGGGTACCAAATGGCGCACCGGCAGAACCTTTCGGTCACAGCATAGTAAACAACCAGCATAATATCTCTGAGGATTTCCTATATAAAAATGCTTTCCACAGTATTTGACCTTGGGAGGGTTTTACGGATGTGAAGCTTGGGTATAGATGCGAAAATGAAAATATCGATACCGGTACCAACTCGAGATTTTTTAGCCAAATAGGCGCGTTTGGTTCGTACAGAGCATTTTGTGCAATTGATTACACCCCTCAATAATTATATAATTATTTTTGATACCGATACAAACGTATCGGTACCAGCTTGGAATGCCTCAAAAAGTATCGATGACAAAAATACTCGATATTAGTGCAGAAGTATCGAAGTGTCGTTAGCATCCCTACAAAAAATCATCCAAAAGTGGGGATGCGCGTATAATTTTTGCCAACCTGAGTTATTGTGCTGGTTATTTACTATGCTGTGCTTTCTGTCGTCTGCTCTCACATGTTTCACATGTTTAGTAAATATGAAAAATCTGATGTTCTCTATTTCCGTCAATCGACCTATGGAGCACTGATGATCGCTAATAAGCGTGAAACAGCTGTCTGCATACTGGTGGATTGACGGAGATATAGAGCAACCCTCGTATAAAGAAGAAGACGTTGAAAAAAATTGTGGATTTGAAGAATATAAGTCAACAAGATGTGCATTATGTCAAAGCGATGCCGCGGCCGCATGCGCCAGTTAGTTTTTGCGTTGGTTTTTGCCCAAGTACGAGGGTCTTTTAGCGGGGATTTGCTAGCGCCTGGGTTTTACGTATATACGAGGGTCATTGAAAGACTAGGTATTGACAGCCGATTTAGACATACAAATACAAATATAATATCTATTTTGCTAATACACTAATGAATCTCAAATAATTTCACATATTGTAGCTATTTCGTAGATAAATAAAAATTGGTTCAAAGGTGCTGTAGTATTTTTACCTTAATGTTTTGTTTATTTGGCTTATTTTTGAGACCACAGCTTAAGAAATTTATGGTATAGTATATACGAACCCATATGTACAATTTTTAAAGATAATCATGTGGAAATGCTTTACATGGATGCGAATAAATTGTTTTTGACTTTTTGCTTTTCAGTGTCATTCTAATTGCTACTGTAGAAACTAAATTTTGAAAGTTATCAATAAAAATATTCTCGAGCTCTAAAATATAATTTAGAATGTCCCTGGGTGGTATGGTAAGACCACCGAATGAATATTTTGTCTCACTATACGCTTTTAGCGTGGTACAATCCTTTAAGTACCTGTAGGTCTTGAATTAATCACTTTAGACCCCAAGTGTGTTAGTTTGTTGGAATTGTTTTATCGGGAGTAACACAGAAAGGCACAAATGTACAGGGTGTCCCATTGGTAATTTTGAATCGAATGTCACGTGACCAAAAACAAATACCTCATTGGATAGTACAATGATAAAAAAGACACAACATTTGCTTTAATTTGCATCCCCAAAATTATAATTCTCTACTACTGCCCAGTTCCGACATATTGCTTGTCTTAATCGTCGTGAAACACCCTGTATTTATATCCTTTACATTTCAAGGTTTACCACAAAATAAGGATGGATCTGGTTGTCATTTTCCATCCGTTAATAAATGTAATTGATAAAATCAAACTTCTAAAAATATTATCCATCTCCTGCAAACAAATCCGAGATAAAAAAACCGACATTTTTGAGACACTGTATAGACTTCGCGTTAAACACGTTCAATCTCTACTTTTGCGCCGCCCCATATCTCCCGGCTGACGTCGGTACACTGCTACCGGTGGACCGGGGAGACGGGGCAAGGGGCACGTCGTTTTGATATTTTTGCCGAGTGATCCAACTTATATATATTCCGTAAACTTTGATTATGTGAACCAGGTTAATGATTATTATACAGGGTGCTCTCAATAGTTGAGAATAATTATTATTCTGCAATAAAATGGCACAACGATCGAAAATTACGTATTGGGTTTTTTTAAGGCGAGAAGTCCAAATTTAATCACGGTTTTGCTATCATGAATATGTAAATTACTATATTTTGCAAAAAACCAGAAAATGATCGACTTTATACCCAAAACTTATGCAAGCATTAGCACATTATTCCTTCCAGCAAAAAAAAAAAAAATAATTAAAGATACCTACTTACCATTTCGGCGCTAAAGCTACAGTGTATCCAAAATACGAAGAAGAATTTGAAGGGTCGAGGTAGATTATCGGGTATTCGGCGTCAAAGTTAAATGCACACGCAAAATAAAAAATACTGGTAAGCCCTATAATTACGTGACTCATGTTTGCAATGGAGACGCACAATACTACGAAAGGACACTATGACTATAAGAAAAATTATACGTTGATGAGTTGATAGCGATACCACGCCACATCCTGTGAAGAAATAGGTAAACGTGAGACGAGCGCAGAATTTAAATATGGCATTCCCGCTCGGTCAAGAAGCATTTATTTTATCGACCTACAAGCAGTCATACATAAACATAATGGTTTTTAATATTGTTTTTCTTTGTGTGGCTGTTATCGAAAGCAGTGATTTATCAGTTTGCGACAGATTACCTAGTATTGATGTTTTATAGGCGTATCAAAGAATTCTCTTAATAAATTGAAAGAATAATAAATTATCTCATTAAAAACTGGCCGACTATGAATGCTTTACTGGTTGCATATATCTCATGCCGTCTTAAGATATTTCAGAAAAGAAGTGGCTACGGCACCATTATGGTTAGGTCATGTTTACACCTGATGAATAACGCTGTAGGTATATCTATCGATTTATTGATATGCACGTGTGGTCATGACAAAGCTTGTTAAAATATAGCGTGACCATAATGTTACTAAAGCTACCAAAATGTCGCTGGTTTGGTCTTTTGTGTTCTCCATATTTTTGTATGCCTCGGAAACTTGGACTGTTATAAAGGCAGATCGAGCTCGCATAGATGCTTTTGAAATGTGGACGTGGAGGAGAATGCTGATAGTTCCTTATACCGCCCATCGAACTAACGTTTCCATACTAGACGAGCTCGGTAATCCAAAGAGACTATCCTCCATTGTGTCGACGAGAATGCTTACATTCTTCTGACATATATTATAGATAATATTGAGAAACTTGTAGTTCAGGGTCATGCTCCGAGTGGGCGACGCCGTGGACGTTCCCCTACACGCTGGGTGGATACGACGAAACACTTGCTGGATATGAGTATCAAGAGCGCCACTGAACTGACAGGTAATCGTGAACGATGGCGAGCTACAGTTCTCAAAACCATTGATAATATTTGTGTCGGGAATACTCTAGCTCCGACATAATGCATTCTACGAGGTGACAACATGTCTGTTAAGACAAGTAGTGTTGCTCCAATCTATTGACTCCACATTCACTTCACTTGTATATATTTGCTCAATCACTGGTGTTTGTACTATTATAATTACTTTTATGGGTGTAAGCGGCTCATTAGAATTCCAATGGTTCAGTAGCCACTTCTTTTGTTAATTCCATGATGACATTTCAAACGGCATTGCCGAATCTACGGATTTTTCCAGAAGATCTACTGATTTTTACGAATTCTGAAAAATCTAAGGTGTTTGAGGCCCAAGGAGAATAAAAATATTGACGCTAGGTGCTGATACATGAAACTTGTGTTTTTTAATTGAGAAAATATAACCTTTGGGGGCCCATATTTTGCCGAGTAGCGTCTAGATTTAACGTAATTTGGCAACGCTGGCCAAAATCACAACTGACAGCCGATTTTGAGGTTAGGAAGTTAGTGAAGATAAACAAAACGTGTTTTTTACTTAGATATTTAATATTTTAAAGAGAAAATAATATACTGCGATGGCTATCAAATCGAAGATTTCTAAAACAAAACGAAACAACATTAAAAGAACCAAACTAATTAAACGTGGCGTTATAAAATCGTCAAAAAAGCCCCAGAAAAAGAAGGAAGCTCCTGTGGTAGCCCCCAAGAAAAGGCCTGTGGAAGAAGTTGAGGAGGAAGAAAGTGACCATGGGGAGGACATGCTGGGTATGGTCGAAGAAGATGATCTAGAGTTTCTCAAGCAGTCAATTACAAACCGCTCCTACAATATCTTCAACAGGATAAGATATACCACTGATAATGGTCCTAAACCGAAAAAAGGAAGAACTGAACAAGTGAATGACAATGATGATGATGCTTTGGAGCATGATTATCAACAACATTTCTTGGAGAACACGGAAAACAAGAAAGTTAAATCATTGTTACCAATAAAAACAAAGGATGGTATTGTCCCTCAAGCAATTGAAGAACAAGAAGATAGTGATCAAGAAGAAGATAAGTCAGTAGAAGAAGAAGAAGAAGAAGAAGGGAACTTTGAATGTCTTGAAGACGATTCTGAAGATCTTTCTAAACCCCTGTCTGCAACTCGGTTACTGATCAAAAGAAATCAAATTGTGAGAGAAAAGAAACTTCAGGTTGGAACTCTTTGTGCAACATTACTTGAGAATCCTGAAGAAAAAATTACAAACCTGAGGACACTTTTATCAATAATGAATGAAGATCTAAAAGAGGCATATTTTACTGTTCGGAAATTCACAATTTTGTCCTTACTTGAGGTGTTCAAAGACATTTTGCCTTCATATGAAATAAAGAAAACTATCAATGAGGGTGTGAAGCTAAAAAAGGATACACTAAAATTGCACAAATATGAAGAAACCTTACTAACTTATTACAAGCAGTTTTTGAAGAAGTTAGAGAAGCACTTATTTGTACTGATGAAGAAAAAAGGTGATTTTAGGCAAAGATCCAAAGACGAAATCAAACTGGGAATACTAGCTGTTGAAGCAATGTCTGATTTATTGGTAGAACATCCTTATTTCAATTTTTCTGAAAATATCGGAAGAGTAGTGGTACCTTTCTTAGACAGTTATGAGAAGAGCATCAGAGAAAATGTAAAAAATAAAATAAAACAGTTGTTCAAAGAAGATAAAAAAGGAGATATAACTTTGATAATACTGAGAATTATCAACAACTACTTGAAAACACATCCAAATGTCCATACAGATATGCTAGAGGTACTATTGGTGCTGAATTTGAGGAATGTAAATCTTGATCAACAGAAGGAACAGGATTTGAAGCAAAAGAAATTGATGGCTAGGAAAGCGAGAGTGCAACAACTATCCAAGAAGGAAAGAAAAAGGAAAAAGAAGCTTGCCGAGTTGGAGAAAGAATTGTTAGAAACCAAAGCAGAGGAAAATAAACAAACTAAAGAAAAAAATGTCACCGAAATCACTAAAATATTATTCAACATATACTTTAGGATCCTTAAAAGTTCTAAGAACAACAAATTACTTAGTGCTTGTTTACAAGGTTTGGCGAAGTACTCAAACTGTATTAATTTGGAGTACTATTTGGACATAGTGAATATAATTGACCAACTGTTGAAAGAAGATTGGCTTACGTATGTTGAACAACTACATTGTGTTCAAACTGTGTTCGCGATATTGAGCGGTCAGGGTGAAGTTATCAACTTGGATCCTACTAGATTCTACAACAACTTATACAAAGACCTGCTGTCAATAAACGCTGCTTCAAGAAGAAACGATTATATCAAGGATTTCATCAAAACTCTGAGTGATGCCCTGATAAAACGAAGAAAAAAAATCACAAATAAGAGGTTGCTAGGATTTGTCAAACGTTTGGGAGTCCTCAGTCTGCAAGTATCTCACGATGGTGCTTTGGGTTGTTTGGGGCTTATAAGAAACATTATGCAACTCAATAGAAGTGTTGATATTCTTTTAGATCTGGATTTGTCTATCGGTGAAGGACAGTACCTAGCAGAAATAGATGATCCAGAATATTCCAATGCTGCTAGTACAGCTCTGTATGAGTTAACAGCATTGTCAAATCACTATCACCCTGTGGTCAGGATGTTTGCGAGAAACATTGCGAGTGGTGTGCCAGCAACTGGAAATGGTAGTTTACTTGGAGAATATGCCAAAAGCACACCGGATCAATTATACGAAGACTTCAATATGTCGGAAATGGCTTTCAATCCACCAGTGTGTCCCCCAAAGTCAGGGAATGTGAAAAGTAGGGCATCCAGTCATTATTTTGTAGATAGTGATTTTAAAAGGGAGTGTAAAGATTTGTTAAATTCATCTGAACAAAGACATTTGTTTTGGATTGGTACATAGTTTTGGTTTTGTGAATATAAAGTTTATAAGATTTTTGTAGTTTTGTTTCATTGCTTAAATCCACAACACCCTTTTAAATCTTGTAACAGAATGAGATTTTTGTTTAGTTCAATGTCTTTTTCTTTTTTTGTTTAGTAAAACGTAAACTAAATTTTTCTGCAGCCGTCCCGAAAATAGAACTTTCGGTATGATTTATTAAATCGAAACTAAAACTTAACACAAATTGTAACAACGTAGTTACATTTAACTTATTAACAGAGAAATGCTTTAATCTCATAGGTAATTATTTTTTGTAGGTATATATTGTTTTTCATACAAATGCTGCAATTTTATAAATACCAATAAAATCCTTTTGACCTTTTCTATAATGTAATTCAACTTCTATAGAAATAAAGAAATTATACTTTCGTTCTCGTATAGATGGCAGAACACTGAAATGCCAGCGATTGGGGGTTCACAGAATCCTGTGGGGGGGGGGGGGGGGGGGATGAAACAGGCAACCTGCTTTGTGGTTTAGAAACACTAATAAAAAAACTAGAACTTTATTCATCAACATATTTACATTGAAGTTAAGAACATACCTAATATCAGAATAAATAACATTATTTATTTAATTTAAAACGATAAAGTAAAGTAGGGTAAATTAAGTTACTTATTATCTACAAAATTACACACACTGAAAGAAAGTATCCAATTCATCGAAACATCCTGTTCAGACATTTTCTGTGTCTTAAGATGGTAGAATGTTGGATATAACTTGCAGAATGTTCTCTCTTGTGATTGCACACTTAGGAAGCAGTGAAGAACATTTGTCAGCATCTGTTGATCTGCCCAGGTCCACAGCTTGCTTGACAGCTGTCCCATCCAGAACATACGACAGCAAAGTGTTGCTGAAAAATGAAGAATACATGGGTATGTAGTTGTAATAGCTTTAGAGGAATCTGTTTCATTGTTATCCTAAGTGGAGGTCTGAAATTTGGCTGGGATATACAGGGTGTCCAGCGAGGGGTGAACCGGTCACGGAAATTTTGTACACCACAATTCAAACAATTCACACAATTCATATGCTTCCCATGTAAAACAATTCAAAAAATTCAAACAATTCAAGGAATTGCATGACAATTCATAAAAAATCGAGACAATTCATGGCAATTCAAACAATTCATGGGACTTCCTGACAATTCATGCCAATTCAGTACTGATGTTTTTGCACACCACACTACACTTATTATTTGAGACACCTAGACTGTACTTATATCCTTACATCTACAATAATGCGATTTTTTGTAATAAATTTTTACCCATTTATGCCTCGATTTCAAATATTTCCTCTTCTGGTTAATTATGTATTTATGCATTTTTAAACACAATCAGTTTACCAACACAACCCACATATTTTGCGGACCCCAGAGTTGGTAAATTAGGCCTATGAATCTCGTTTTGCAAAGCTAAATATGGCTAAATATAATTTGGGTTATTCTTCATGCAATGGGAAAACAAGAAAACGGTATTATTATTATTATGTGTGACTGTTGATTCGAGTAAAAGAACTATTAAACTCTCTATTTTGGATGTTACTAACTATGCGCATCTACAGGGTGTTTTTGGCAGAATTTTAAATTATGGCAATGTGAAAGTCATTTAGCTTTTTTTTAAATGTAACACCCTGTATGTTTTATTTTAAATCAAAGTTCCTACTAATACCGTATCTCGCCTTGTAATATTTTTTTTAGCGTTTGCAACTTTGCCAAGTTATAAATTATTTTTCCAAAATTTCAAACAAACATATTCCCGATTTTTATTAATAGAATGCACTGTATATTTTATTTAACATAGAAGTACTCCCTAGTAATGGTTTACGGCGTGACCAAGTTTTAAGTGGTGTCCCTAAAAAAATAAAACCGTTTTCCTTGCTCATACTATCTATTTCGAATATCAGGTCAGTAAAAGGTACAGGAACGCTTAAATATCTCCAAAACTTGCACAGCTGGAACGATAAAATAAATACCTGCAAGTTTTCGAACATGCAGAATTCAAAAATTCTAACAGCAGTGTTGCCAGATTTACCACTTTTAGGTACGTTACAAGTCATAATTTTGTTATGTTAAATAGAATTCTCTTACTTATTTTTATTGCAATGAATTGCGCATGTAGAATTTAGCAAGATCTCATAATTTCAAAATTTTGTTTCTATTAATTACTGAGATACGGCAACACCGCTTTTCCAGTAAACAGTACCCGAACACTTTAATATTCCCAAAACTACCACAGCTGGAATGGTGAAATTCAATACTTGGGGGCTTCTGAACATACAGTATTCAAAAATGCTAACATGGGTGTTGTCAGATTTACCAATTTTACCTGTCTCGTCATAATTTTGAGTGGAATACCCTATTTATGAAGTCCAACGTAGAAGTGGTAAATCTGGCAACACTGATGTTAGAATTTTTTTATTTTGCATGTTGTAAAACTCTCCGGTATTGGTGTTTTTCGTTTCAGCTGTGGCAGTGTGGAGGTATTACAGCGTTCCCGTACTGTTTACTGATACAGCAGTGATGCCGTATCTCAGTAATTAGTAAAAAAAAATTGAAATTGTGAGGCCTTACTAAATCCAACGTGCACTATTCATTGAAATAAAAATAAGTAGAGCATTCTATTTAAAATAACAAAATTATGACGTGCAACGTAAAAGTAGTCAGTCTGGCAACATTGCTGTTAGAGTTTTTTGAATTCTGCATACATATCCGAAAACGCATAGGTATTGAAATTTTAACCTTCCACCTGTGCAAGTTGTGGAGATATTTAAGCGTTCTTGTACCTTTTACTAACCCTGTATTCTAAATAGATAGTATGACCACTTAAAACTTGCTCACGCCGTAAACCATTACTAGGGAGTACTTCTATAGGCCTTTACGGAAACACTGATCTGGATCCGGATAGATCAGTTATATGTCAAACGGCTGTCAAGTGGGATTTATGATTCCATTAATTTAACGGACATCGAACAACGAAAAATAAAAAACAGATGGTAAAGTAAAGCAGCTACTGATCTGAATCATCCGATCGCAATCACTTACTGTACAAGAGTGAACTACTCTCTTTCTGGCCTATCCCAGATCACTTTCCGAACGTCAGGATCAGTGATCCAACTGATCGAGTTAACACAGTTTCCGTAAAGGCCTTATGTTAAATAAAATATACAGTGTGTTCGATCCATGAAAATCGAAAATATGTTTGTTTGAAATTTTGGAAAACTAATTTATAACTTGGCAACGTCGCAAACGCGAAAAAAAATTACAAGGCGAGATAGGGTATTAGTAGAGACTTCGATTTAAAATACAACCATACGGTGTTACATTCAAAAAACACTACCAAAATAATAACTATAGGGGTATTTACATGTCATAATCAGTGTAGTGGTACCATCTTGTAAGTACCCCTAGCTCTTGAATCAATCACTTTAGACCCCAAGTGTGTTAGCTTGTTGGAATTGATTTATCGGGAGGAACACAAAAAGTCCCAAATATACAGGGTGTCCTATTAAAACTTTTGAATCTGACGTCACGTGATCAAAAACAAATACCTCATTGGGTGACACAATAATAGGAACAGATACTTTGCTCTAATTTACACCCCCAAAATTATAATTCGCTACTACTGCCAGTTCCGATATATTGCTTGTCTTAATCTTCGTGGGACACCCTGTATATCAGCTGTTTACATTTCTTTCAGGTCTCAATCAGTGTCGACACTTCTATAGTGCGGTTACGGTATTATGTAGACCTGAGCAATGATACAACCGTAATTATATATACAAAATATACATTATAACAATTCAGAAAGTGATAGGAGATCGAAATAATCGAAAATACCAATGTGCAATAAATAAAAACAAAATAAATTGATCTATATCTGATTATACAATTTTGACTATGCTAACGAACGTGTCAGCTTTATCGCCAGGGTAATAAAACATGCCTAAAGGCCATAGGCGTAGTTGTCCCTGAATCTGGGGGGGGGCTTAAGTCCCTGGATCTGGGGACTACCCAAGATACATTAAACTTAACAAAACGAATTATTTTTGGATTTTTGGGGGGGCTAATTTCATTCCTGGGGGGAGGGCTTAGCCCCGCAAGCCTCCACCTAACTACGCCTATGCTAAAGGCAAACAGTCACCCCACTCGTCGGGCTTCTTTGATCCTTTGTAGTTTCGGCACTCGGTGGGAAGACAGAAATGTAAACTGCTCTTATATTTTTGACGCGTACAATACTACAAAATCTCGCAAGCGACGCCATCGGAATAACACGTGTTGACGATTCGGGATCTACTGATCATGCGCAGTGGATGGTAAAATTTGAGAAATTCATCGCAATTCATGACAATTTCTATTGAATTCGACACAATTCATGGTAATTCTGGCAATTCATGGCAATTCATGGCAATTCATGAAATTCACAACAATTCTTGTCAAATTCAAGGCAATTCATGACAATTCATGCCAATTCCAGTAACTTGTACACCACAATTCACGACCGGTTCACCCCTCGGTGTCCAGTTAGTGTGTAATTCTTTGATATCTCGCAAGGTATACCTGATAGAAGAAAATGTCTAATACAAAAGTTATTTGGTTACTTAAGACGCATATTCTAAAAACATTTTAAAATATACAGGGTGTTGCGGGAAAGTAAAATAGTGATCAACTTGATTTTTTTTATATGGAACTATAACTTTTTCTTAAATTCTTTTAGTATACATTATTGCTCTCTATTCAACCCTAAAATATTTTTGGGATCGGTTGCGACGTTGCCAAGTTATAATTTATTTTCTATAAATTTCCGGATTTGAAAGGTCGCAAGTAATACGTCCAAATTGATATATTCCTTTAACTTTTCTTAATAATATTATACAGCGAGTCACTTGAATATTAAGTGGATATTAGTTTGGATGTTACCAGCAATTTGTATCTACAGGGTGTTTTTGGCAGAATTTTAAGTTACGGCAACTTCAAGGTCATTTTACTCTGTTTTTTTAAATGCCAAAAACACCCTGTAGATACAAATTGCTGGTAACATCCAAACTAATATCCACATAATACTCCAAGTGACTCGCTGTATAATATTATTAAGAAAAGTTAAAGGAATATATCAATTTGGACGGATTACTTGCGACCTTGCAAATCCGGAAATTAATAGAAAATAAATTATAACTTAGCAACGTCGCAACCCATCCCAAAAATATTTTAGGGTTAGATAGAGATCAATAATGAAAACTAAAAAAATTTAAAAAATGTTATAGTTCCATATAAAAAAATTAAGTTTGTCACTATCCTACTTTCCTGCAACACCCTGTATATTTCAAAATATTTTTAGAATATGCGTCTTAAGTAACCAAATAACTTTTGTGTTTGATATTTTCTTCTATCAGGTATACCTTGCGAGATATCGAAGAATTACCCACTAACTGGACACCCTACACCCTGTATAAGATTGAGATGTATGAACGTTCTAGATTTTACGATATTTTCCCATTCGATATTCTGTGATGTTACTAGCTTTATAACTTACTTTGTCAGAGTTAAAACAAGCTCGTCTATGCTACCCATCTCTCCAGACTTCTTGTTTTTCTCAGCGTCTTGTACGTAGCTGCATATTATTCTTTGCATGCAAGCACTGCTGTCAATGTTCTGTTGCTCCAAAGAGTTGTCTATCCTTGCGAGCACGTTCGTGACCGATGACATATCACCTTCCAAACCTGAAAAACACAGCATAAGAAGGTATCCTTTTTTTTCTCAGCATCTATTGCAATTGGTGAGGGAGAGTCTAATTGGGGTTTTAAATAAATTTTTTTGTGATAAATGGAACGATCATATACAAGTTTTATAACAAAACTGGTTTTGTTTTCTTTTTATTCGCAATAATTCAAAAGTTATATAAAAAATGGGTTATTGAATCCAGTACCGAAAACACGCCGACGACTCCCGAACCCGTGTGACGTCACAAGGGTGGTTGTGCCTTTGACTTGACCAACGACGTCCTACTCCGATAACAGATTCTACATTCCCAGCCAGAACGGGGTATGTTCGTTGTCAAGATTTCACAGGTCACTATACAGGGTGTTAATTAAGTATGTTAACAAACTTTAACCACGAATAGTACTGCGAAAGATAGAAAGAAAATGTCTTATGAACATGGATCCGGAAATGGTTCCTAAGGGAGCTACGCTCCTTTGCATGGGGCACCCTGTAAACGGTTTTCCCTCGATATTCTCGAAACCATTCATAACATAATTACGAAATTAGGTACGATGGCTAAGGTTTTGACGCTGAATCTGATTCTGAATTCAGAATTTCATAATTTTAATCAGAGGCGTATCATATGGGAGGAGTTAAGGGTAAACATAACCCCAATTTCTAAATGGCAATTTTTTTGACATTTTGATATTAGAATATGGTATTTCAGAGATTTCTACGTAAAAACGGTCTCTTGGTACATCTCGATAGGGCTAACCGTTTTCGAGAAAAATGCAAATTATTGAATCGATGCAGGCTATTGTATTCAATAATTTTCATGCGTCCATCCGAACATTGCCTTGCTTATTACAGAAACCAAAGGACTTAGAATTTTTTCTGGTGTAAACATACGAGAATACTTTAGATCGTTCTACATTGTGTAATTAGGAAACTGTTAAATTGATTCTAATGAAATTTTGGCACAGTATTACTACCGTGGCGAAGATGGATAATGCGTGTGGTTTTATAAATCCTGTCAGTGGCGGCGCAGAAAGAATAAAAAAACTAAAAATATAAAAACAGCTCAAACTTCGTTTGTAAGCGTTTTAGGAGTTCCTGATGATTTTCTACTTTTTTTCGTTGGGGGTCTAATGGAATTTTGACACAGTATTATTACCGTGGTGAGGATGAAAAACACGTAAGGTTGTTAGAAATCATGTCAGCGGTGGCGTAGCAATAATTAAAAAACCAAAAATATGAAAACAGCTCAAACTTCGTTTTTAGATGTTTTAGGGGTTCCTGATCATTTCCTATCTTTTTTTTGGGTGGGAGTGCAATTGGGATGGTTGGGGGGTGGGGGGTTGTAAAACCGAAAAGTTTGTAGTATTGATAATAGGCTGTCCATTGACCTGTGAAGGAAAGACCTAGCGGCGTAAGATAATTTTAGGGGGGGGGGGGGGCGATTATTTGGTTACAAGGGATCTCAGACTAAAGCTTCATGCTATGGGAAAATAATAAACTGGTATCACTGTAATGTGTGGGAAGTACTGATGAGTTAATCAACCTGACTCCACTTTTTATAAATGCGGATTTTTATTTGTGACTTTTGCACAAAACATTTAATGGCCCTATACCACATTTTTGGTTTATTGGCTTAAACGAACCCTGACACCACGTAGATGCCATAAATAATTTTACAAAATTTTTCTATCGTATTTATAACCGAAAAAAAATTGCTCTAAATATTGAATTGTTTGAATCTATACACTTCCCGCCCAGGTCGTGACGTCACCTGTAGGGAACCAATAAGAGCTCACTGGTACAAAACAGTAGCATGCGCTCGTAGTCATCGGACCACGAAAGGACGCTTCTCATTGGTTCCCTACAGGTGACGTCATCATCGGCTATTTCCAATTACAGTACAATTTTCTTTTTAGTGTTATTCTCATTTGGATCAAGTTTTCTGCTGACTTTTTATAGTAAACGGTCCTATGTATCATCAAATATAATACCGCAGTAAATAAATTGACCAATTTGAGGTCACGGTATAGGCCCATTGTCAGAAACAAGAGGATCGCAATACTTACAGACAGTCAGGCTACACTTAGGGCACTAGAAGCGCCCAAAGTTACGTCTGCTCTAGCCTGGGAATGCTTACAGGAACTGGGAAGACTGGCAGAACACAACAAAGTCACTTTGGAGTGGGTGCCTGGACACTCAGGTATAAGAGGCAATGAAAGGGCGGACGAGCTAGCAAGACTAGGCTCGTCTGCCCTATACATTGGAGCAGAACCCGCCCTGGGGGTGCCTAAAAGCACAATCAGACACCAGGTGGGAGAATGGGTGAAACATCAGCACAAGGAGCAGTGGAACTTGTTGCCAGGATGTGTTCATGGAAAAACATTCATTAAAGCTCCATGCAAGAAGATAGCTGAAACACTGCTCTCCTTGAGTAGAAATCAGCTCCGAATAACGACGGGTCTCCTCACAGGACATTGTGGCCTGAAGGAACACCTGAATAAAATGGTTCTCTACAATGGAGACCTCAACTGCAGATTGTGTGGAAGAGGAACTGAGTCAGCCCTACATGTGCTCTGTAAGTGCGAAGCGCTAGATCACAAGAGACAACAGCTCTTTGGGAAGACCAAGCTAGAACCAATGGAGTACGGCTCAGCACTATGACCAGTAGGTAAACTGCATAAACTTATGCAGGGATCCAGATTGATGGAGTGGATACTGTAAAAGAGAGGAGCAATAATACAATAGACCTTAAGGCTTAAGTATTGACGGGGACAGCAAGGTCGGACGGCTCCTGGAAAAAAAAAACAAAAAAATAGGCCCATTGTACTCACTCCTGTATCCGCCAATGCCTCCGCTGAGGATGTGCGCGATCTTGGGTATGATGAGGACCGCCCCGAAGCCGATGAGCGCCCCTAACGCCACCCCGCCCAGGTCGATCTTGACGGGCGCCACTGAGCTGCCGTACCCCCCGCCACTGCCGGAGGGGCCCGAGTTGCCGTACGAGGAGCTGATGATGCCGAAACGGGACTCCTTCGACTCGGGCTTCCGGTGGTCCGTTTTGGTGCCGTTCGAGCGGTACGGCAGAGGCGACTCGTAGTACCGGTGGTGGCTGGGTTCGAAACCGCTGCGAAAGAATAATGACGATAATAATGATAACTCTCTCAAAATAAGTAATGAATTATCTAGAATGCGTTTCGATGACAGCATCATAACAGAAAAATTAATAATGGCAGAACGAATGAACATTTGTTTTATAGAAAATGGAGTCAAGTTGATTGACTCAATACTTCCCACACATAACAGTGATATCATTTTATTATTTGCCCTTTGCATGAAGCTATAGTCTGAAATCCCTTGCAACCAAATAGTGTTTCGCATGTCCTCCAAAAACATCCAACAGAAAAACTAGTAAATAGTTTCCTAAGTCTCTCCGGAGGAACTAAAGCGACACAATTTTTATTCTGCGAGCTTCAACTGGACGAAACGAGTTAATCAGGAACCCCCAAATTGCTTTAAAAACGAAGTTTGAGCTATTTTTATACTTTTAGTCTTTTTATGATTGCTGCGCCGCCACTGACACGATTTTTGAACACCATACGCATTGTTCATACTCGCCACGGAAATAATACCGTGTTTAAATTTATTAAAATCAATTCCATAATTTCCATGTTACTAAATTTAGAACGATCTAAAGCAATACTCGTACGTATACATCAGAAAATGTTAAGTCCCTTGATTTATGTAATAACCAAGGCAATGTTCGGATGGACCTAAAAAACATCTATCATGCCGCTAGGTTTTTCTTCCACAGGTCAATGGACAGCCTATTATGAATAGAACAAATTTTTGAGTTTTACAACCCCCCACCCCCTAACCACCCCAATTTCACCCCCACCCAAAAAAAGCAAAAATTATCAGGAACCCCTAAAACGCATAAAAACGAAGTTTGAGGGATATTTATTTTTTTTGTTTTTTGCTAATTACTCCGCCGCCCCTGTACCGATTTTCAAATTATAGCAGCATTACCTACTAGGACCTCACAGCATATAGGTGCCCGAATTTCATCACAATCCATGCAGCGGTTGCTAAGATTACGAGGGTAGAACAACGCGAACAGACAGACCGACAGACAGACAGGACAGACACCGACGGAAATGAGTAACATGGATTTTCGTTATGTAAACATCATAAAACGCCCAAAAAGCGTATTATTTTAAAAACGAAAAAAATTCGCGATCACAGTACTCCCCTCACCTATTGGTAACCAAACTATGAACCATTTCAAGGCATTAGATATAACTTATCTTCGAAAATCCATCTTAAAATTGAAATCAAATAAAACCCTAGTGAAAATTTATCAAAAAATATTTTAAACGAATGTTTTGATATAATTGGAGATAAATTGCTTTTTTGTTGAATCACTGATATATGGCAAATTTCTATCTAAACTGAAATGTTCTAACATTACTCCTGCTCCAAAAGTTCAAAACTCTGAGTTATATACAAATCTGCGACCAATAAATGTACTGCCAGATTTTAAAAAGCTTTTGAAGGAATTGTATATGAACAAACTATGGAATTTATTGAAGAAAACCAAGTATTGACAAATATCGAGCAGGATTCAGAAAGACGTATTCTACGGAAACAACAATTCAAGTGGTAGTAGAAGATTGGAGACGTGCTATGGATGAGAAGAAATGTATATTAATAGTATTTATAGATTTCAAGAGGGCATTTGAGACTATGTATAGACAGGAAAAGGTTGTTAAAGAAATTACATCACTATGGATTATTCAGGGGCCAGTATATGAAATTTTCCAAAACAACTTAATAAATAGAAGTCAGATAACTAAATTAGGAAATACTTTTTCAAGCGTCAAGAATATTTCAGTTGGAGTACCACAAGGAAGTAAATTAGGTCCATTACTACCTATTTCGTATACAGATATTTTGGCGCATTGTAAAATTCAATTATTTGCTGACGATATTTTAATATACACATCGAATACACAATTGGACATTGCGTTGGAACTTTTAAATGATGATATGAAGGAAATTATCAGTTCAATGTGAGTAACTTAAACTAAATACTAATAAAACAAAATGTAATAGACAAACATTTAAACGAAACACCAATTACTCTTTTCGTTAATGACAAAATAGAAATAGTTACATATGTATATCAAATATCTGGGCATATATGTAGATAGTAGCACAAAATTTGAAGATTACTTTGATTATATTGTTTCGAAAATATCAAAAAAAATTAATTACGTTTATAGAATTTCCCAATGCCTCAGTGTTTATTCTAAAAAAAATTGTGTATAACACTATAATTCTCCCTCATTTATTTGAAATGTTCAACCATTTTATATACCGCAAATGAAGCCATATATTCAAAATTACAAGTTTTGCAAAAAAAAGCAATAAAAATAACGTTGAATAAAAATAAGTTCACAAAGGTAAGTTTTAAAATAAAATGTACTTACCCTGCTGTCTCAGGATCATACTTTTTCGCCTCGCCTAACACCTCGCTAAACGCCAGCGCAAAAAGTAAAACCAAAACGCTCATTTTCGATTTCTGCGACAGACCGACCGAAAATAAATGAGCGTGAGTGACAAATGATAGTCTTTATATAAAATCCGCAGACACACCACATGGACAAAGACAATGAGAGACGATTTCAGAAGACACTTTCTTCGGAACGCAACAGGCAACACGTCGCAATGAGTGCATTTTGTTTCGTAGTATAATAATTGAGGTACGTCGGAAATCATCTATGAATGCTTATCTGTCGTTATGAAATTCAAAATTGTTATGATTGTTTCCTTGCATTCTGCTAAAAAAATGGAGTCAAGTTGATTGACTCAGTACTTCCCACACATTATGGTGATAACAGCTTATTATTTTCCCATAGCATGAAGCTTTAGTCTGAGATCCCCTTGCAACCAAATCATCGACAGCACCCCCTCCTCAAATTGTCTTATGCCGCTAGGTATTTCCTTCACAGGTCAATGGACAGCCTATTATCAATAATACAAACTTTTCAGTTCTACAACCCCCCACCCCCAACCATCCCAATTTCACCCCCCCCCCCCCCAAAAAAAAAGGTAGAAAACGGTCAGGAACCCCTAAAACATCTAAAAAAGAAGTTTGAGCTGTTTTCATACTTTTAGTTTTTTTATTATTGCTACGCTGCCACTGACACGATTTCTAACAAGCATACGCGTTTTCCATCCTCACCACAGTAATAATAATGTGTCAAAATTTCATTAGAATCAATTTAATAGTTTCCACGTTACAAAATACAAAACGATCTAAAGCAATAAATACTCGTATGTATACAGAAAATTCTAAGTCCCTTAGTGTCGGTAATAGGCAAGGCAATGTTCAGGTGGACCTAAAAAGGTGATTTATGTCGCTAGGTCTTCCTTCATAGGTCAGCGGACAGCCTATTACTAATACAGCAAATATTTCAATCTTTCAACCCCCCACCCCCCAACCACCCGAATTTCACCCCCACCCAAAAAAACTCAGTAAATGATCAGGAACCTCTAAAACACTTAAAAACGAAGTTTGAGCTGTTTTTATATTTTTAGTCTTTTTATTGTTTCTGCGCCGCCACTGGCACGATTTATAAAAGCCATATGCATTTTCCATCCTCGCTACGGTAGTAATACTGTGTCAAAATTTCATCACAATCAATTCAACAGTTTCTTCGTTACAGAATATAGAACGATCTAAAGCAATACTCGTATGTTTACACCAGAGAAAATTCTGTCCTTTGATTTCTGTAATAGGTAAGGCAATGTTCAGATGGATCTAAAAATGTCGCTAGATCTTCCTTCATAGGTCAATGGACATTATGAATACAGCAAATTTTTCAATTTTTCAACCCCCCACCCCCCAATCACCCCAATTTCACCCCCACCCAAAAAAACGCAGAAAATGATCAGGAACTTCTAAAACACTTAAAAACGAAGTTTGAGCTATTTTTATATTTTTAGTTTTTTTATTATCTCTGCGCCGCTACTGGCACGATGTATAAAAACCACACGCACTTTCCATCCTCGACACTGTGTCAAATTTTTGTTAAAATCAATTGAACAGTTTCTTTGTCACATAATATAGAACGATCTAAAGCAATACTCGTATGTATACATCGGAAAAGATTCTAAGTCCTTTAGTTTCTGTAATAGGCATAAGGCAATGTTAGACCTAAAAGAGTTATTTATGTCACTAGGTCTTCCTTCACAGGTCAGTGGGTAGTCTATTATGGATACAACAAATTTTTCAATTTTACAACCCCCCAACCCCCAAGCACCCCAATTTCCACCCCCATCCAAAAAAGTAGAAAATGATCAGGAACACCTAAAACGCCTAAAAACGAAGTTTGGGGTATATTTGAAATTTTTCGTTTTTTGCTAATTACTCCGCCGCCAATGCACCGATTTTCAAAATAGCAGCATTACCTACTACGACCCCACAGCCTATCGCTGCCCAAATTTCATCACAATCCATGCAGCGGTTACTGAGATCACGAGGACATAAAAACGCGTACAGACAGACCGACATACAGACAGACAGAAAGACCGACAGACAGACAGACAGACCGACGGAAATGAGTGACGTGGATTTTCGTTATGTAGACATGATGAAACGCCCAAAAAGTGTATTATCCCGAAATCGAAAATTTTCGCGATCACAATACTCCCCTCACCTATCGGTGTGGGAAGTAAAAGAGATTTATAGTTGGCTATGGATGAGGGAAGTGCTGAGTCGAGAAAACCTTACTGAATTTGATCCCAGAACAGGCCTAAACCCCTAAATTGAATTGAAACACTTATTGGTTTTTATTTTATAACTGAGCAGACCGCGTAGGCAGAGCCTAAATACCAGAGTACCGCGGCTGCTGTGAAAGGGTTATGTTGGGGGAAGTTTGTTAACGCGGGATTTGAATAGGGCCAACACCCGCAGGCCCAACATATACATCTCCTGGCAGTCCATTCCAAGCCTTGGACACCCTGGGAATGAATGTGCGGTTTTACCGCTTGGTTCATGATGAATGAAGAACCACCGCCTTAGGATGAGATGCAGCGGTCGCGCGGGTGCACCTGATAGGAGCGGTGAACGGCGGTACGATAGAGGATAGCTCAAAGTAGCTGAGCTTGTTTAAATAATGGTGAAAGAGTGGGAGGTCACCAACCACTGGCAAATAAAATTGCTAGTGTTACTCTCACAAGTCACTTGCGTAGCGTGTGCACGACGTTATTAGAGAAATATTGCAGCAAAATTACTTGCGCATAAAGGACTTGCGACTTGCTGAGAGCTTATAGTGTACACGGTTACTCTCAGGCATAGCCGGATTAAGCTTTCATGGGGCCCGGGGCTTATAATTTTAAGGGGCCCTTCATAAATAAAATGCAAATACTATTATTTATGAAACTATATTCCCGATATAACAAAAGAAACTACTATACACTTTTTTATAAGTACGTCATGAGTCCCGCTTATAGTATCAGCACTGCTTCTCAATGTTTGCGTTTGCTTATAATCAGAACTATTTTCAGTGCAATCCTTTTCAAGCGGAGGGTTAGGTTTGCTTAAAAAACTTATTTTGGGCAATTTTTTCATTGTTTTTTATTTATACTCAGCAGCCTTAAAATGGTTATTTAAAGTTATCTTGGTAAATTGTAGCCATGTAGCATACATATAGACCTAACACTAACAGACTATATGGATAACTTACTTTTCTTTTTTGAGCGTCGCCTTTGTATGGATTCAACTTCGATTTATTTATTATGTCGGCACGGGCCACAGATGCCGACAGTATGCAATGGGTAGGTATAGGTATTTTCTATTTTCTTTTTATACAGGCTGAGTCAAGCTCAACGCCTCGAACTCTTGTGACCAAACCATAACACTTTTTAGAAAATTTGCGAATGTATGTAGGTCGAGTTGGACTACATTTTAAAAATAATGACTTTTATACAGGGTTTCTAATAAAAGCCTGCCATATCAAAGTTATGATTTTTTAAATGGAACACCCTGTATATATTATTGAATATTTAGATTACCGCGTCAATTCTAGTGTGATTTTGTATCACACCTGGGACATGAAGTGAGCCGTTTAGGTGCAATTCACAATTTTTGATATAAGTAGATATCAGAAAAAATTGAATGTCGCAGCGATTATAAAACTTAGACGGCTGTGCGTTTGCCGTGTGACTAAACTTGAAATTGTTCAACTTAGGTTTGACGTTCAAGTTTGAATTACATTTGTACTTGGAGAAATCGGTAGACTAATTAAGGAAACTTCAATCAGAATTAACTTGATTTTTTCAAATGGGAATGACTAATTATTTTTATACAGTCGAATTTAAGATTTGGTATCAATCTCTGGTAGTTTTCATTTAATTTCAAATTTTCAACCAAATAGGTGTTTTTCAATTTTCCTACCTATAAGCCACTTAGCAGGCCATGAAATAGAAACAAAAAACTTTTAGGTGGGAAGAAAACAACTAACTTAGCAGAAAGATCAGACGAACTAGAGTAAACGGTTAAAATTAGAAAATAACTTACAACAAATCAAGTCTAATCAGAAATAACAGAGGTAACACATCTAATCAAATCAAATTATAAAACATAATTTGCCTGGCAAAAAATTAAGATCTGATTTGTCAGTATTCCTTTTTTTTGCGATCTTGCTAATAGATACTGAAAAACTAGAAGGGCTACAGTGGGACAGTCAGAGGTGTCATTATTTTGATTTGACTGAAATGACTATTGTTTTATATCATTAAATGCGAAATTTTGTGCTGAAGATATTAGACTGCTAGGAACTATCGCTGAAAGTTTAATGGTTTTGGAAATTTTTAATCTATAATACATTGCAGTAGCTAGTAAGCTGTAAAAATTATTCATTTCTGACGTATTTCAGCTTCCCTTTGACCTTAGACATCTTACCGGCGTTGTTTCTAGTTAGAGTTCATTGGTTGTAGGGAATTTTTATAGCCTTGCCCCTTTACTTTAGTTTATCTGTATCTTTCTGCTATGTTATTTGCTTCTATCTGAACACGTTTTTGTTTATATTTCATGGCCTGCTGCTTATAGGTAGGGAAATTGAAAAACGCCGTTTTGATTGAAATCTCGAAATTAAGTTTTTAGTAGATCTACTGATTTTATTGTTCATCTAGTGACCTAATATTTGCTCTGTCACATTACATAAAAGTCGGGCCTCTGCGGGGCCCCTCTGAACCGCGGGGCCCGGGGCTCTAGCCCCTTTAGCCCCATGGTTAATACAGGCATGTTCTCAGGAAATTAATTTACGACAAAAATTTCGAGCCTGTTTCGAAAGTCTTGCAGCAAGGAGTGTTGTAAATCAGATATGGAGAAGTTCAACTGGACGAGTGAAGACACGTGCCTTTTAATTGAAAATTTTGAATTATATCCTGAATTATCGAATGTACATGCTCCAGAATTTAAGGACAGATTCAAAAGGCCGAATGCATTACAAAAATTGGTCGACTTATTCAATATTCTAAAGCGCAAATTCAAAGAAAGCTACATAATTTGAGAACGCAAGTTAACCAAGAGTGGAGAAAAATTCAAAAAAAAGAAAAATGGACAAGGGACTAATGAAATATATAAGAGTACTCGGGAGTTCTTTGACTCATTAAAATTCATGTATCCCTAAAGTAGTTCTACGCTGAATCCACTTTCTCACCCAACATTTTCTCCGCCTTTTACTATCTTTCTCTTGTTTTCTTCTTTTTAATTAAATATATCACGACTATCACAGCAGCTACAGCTTTTGCATGCGACATCTTATCTATAGTGTATACGGAATCAGAACAATCAAGCCCAAGTGAAATTGCGAGAGCAATTTCCTAGATTAAATTTGGGAACAATTAAAAGATAGTGTACACAAACAAGCAAGTACTTGCTGCAAAAACTATCACAAGTTACTGGCAAGTGGACACGAGGTTTTAGACTATAATAATATGCTACTTAAAATAATTTCTATCCATTTGAGAGGCATATTTTGGCAACATAATTATATAAGCCTTCTTGCCTTGTTAATGTTAATATTCCTTCATAATTGTTCAGGGTAATAATTATTGTTGCGCTAGCCAAGCTAGAGAGCATGAAACTGCCATATTCTTGATGCAGTTCCATACCTATTGTTTTTAAGGATTTAGCAAAATTATTGCAAAGCGAAGATTAAAGTCACTTAACACTTGCATAACCCGGCACAATTGAAAATGCACTTTTTTTTATGGAACGCTTCAGTTGTGCATCTGATTTTATTGTTAAAACAACACTATGGTGTTCCTTCAAATTGCACTGATCGCTGTATCTGGGTTCTGCTCAGTTCAGGGATGGAATATAAGTGATAGCATGATGATGATGAACAAAAAAGAGCTGAAATCAAGAAGTGGAAAATTCATCACTTTTGAGTCGGACGATGAAAACATATCAGTAAGTAGTAGTAAATTTATTCACCATTTAGTACAAATAACAAGTATACAAGGTGTTCCTTGTTGTGTTTCCTTGACAAATGATATTCTCCTAACCAAAAAATTTCAAACTAAACCTGAGTGGAAGTTTTGAAAATACTATATACTACTAAGGTCTTTCATACCGTGCTTTTAAAACATTTTTTTGTACTTCAACCCTTAAAACTTACCCTCCACTTTTGTTTTTCAAATAGCATCAAATTGTTTTTTCTACACAAACTAAGTCCCTATATTATTTAAAATCTTGCAGTGTCTTTGATTTTATACACAGACGTATTTTTTTCGTAAAATCATAAGCATAACATAAATAAAATAAGAATTTGTTTGACGCAAAAAATGGATAAAAATAAAACTATTTAGGGCTTTTAAGGATACTGAATGACCTATGATACATGCTTCCAAAAACAAACGTCTTTTTGAGCTTTTTTATTACGAAAATATTGCGCCTCCAACACATCCTCATTTTATTTATCTTAAGTAAATGACTACAAAAAAAAAATATTTTTTTAATGAAGTCAAAGGCACTTCCATATACAATGTGTTCCACCATCATGTCGACAAACTTTGAGGTATGAAAATATAATTAAAGTTATCGACAAAAAATGCGAAAAAAAGGGGTCAACCTTTTAATTATTTTTTTATTACATTTTCAATTTCTGTATCACGACTCCATGGGTTCGCGCAGTTGTAGCGCCATAGCTTGATTATTTATAGACCGGTTCACGACATTTTGGACTAATTTTATAGGAGAATGACTGGGCATATCAACTAAAGCAAAAAAAGATAATACCTGAAAATTTCTAAGGCTAAAAAAATTCACCAAACTGAAAAAAAATTTTTTTGGTAATGCACTTAATTGGTATTTACAAATAATTTGAAAAAAAGCCGTATTAGTGCCTATTTATTAAGACATTTTAATGTTTATCAGGATGTTTCCTATCTTACCACATGCAATTCGTGTATGTAGCACTGAAATTTTCGACAGAATAAGCCATTTTGTATTATGACTTCTGTATCATAGCGCCATGTGTTCACGTAGTTGTAACGCCATATCTTGATTATTTATCAAGCGATTCACAAGTTTTTGGACTCATTTTATAGGGGAATGACTGGGTATATCAACTAAAGCAAAAAAATAATATCCGACAATTTCTAAGGCAAAAAAAATCCACCAAACTTAAAAAAAATTTGTAATGCACTTGTTTTGGTTACTTGCAAATAATTTGGAAAAAAGCCATATTAGTGCCTATTTATAAAGACAGTTTAATGTTTATCAGGATGCTTCCTGTCTAACGACACGCAATTTGTTTATGTAGCACTAAAATCATCGATGAATAGGCTTTTTTATTGCGACCAATTTTGAAATAAACAAGAATTTGGTATGCACATTGTCTTTATTGGACTTCGGTACAGATTATTACTTAAATGTAATTAAGTAAAAAAAAAAATTGTCGGATATTATTTTTTTGCCTTAGTTAATATGCCCAGTCATTCTCCTATAAAATGAGACCAAAAACTTGTGAATCGCTTGATAGATAATCAAGATATGGCGTTACAACTTCGTGAACACATGGCGCTATGATACAGAAGTCATAATACAAAATGGCCTATTCTGTCGAAAATTTCAGTGCTACATACACGAATTGCATGTGGTAAAACAGGAAACATTCTGATAAACATTAAAATGTCTTAATAAATAGGCACTAATACAGCTTTTTTTCAAATTATTTGTAAGTAACCCAATTAAGTGCATTACAAAAAAATTTTTTTTCAGTTTCGTGAATTTTTCTAGCCTTAGAAATTATCAGGTATTATCTTTTTTTGCTTCAGTTGATATGCCCAGTCATTCTCCTATAGAATGAGTCCAAAATGTCGTGAATCGGTCGATAAATAATCAAGCTATGGCGCTACAACTGCGCAAACCTATGGAGTCGTGATACAGAAATTGAAAATGTAATAAAAAGTTAATTAAAAGGTTGACCCCTTTTTTTTCGCATTTTTTCTCGATAACTTTAATTGTATTTTCATACCTCAAAGTTTGTCGATATGATGGTGGAACACATTGTATTAAATAAAATAATGACCTCATCAATGTAGGAAAAGCTGTGGGGTGCTATTTGGCAAAAAAATAGGGGGTAAGTTTTAGAAGTTGAAGTAAAAAAATGTTTCGAAGGTATGGTATGATAGGTTATTTGATACCCTTGAAAGGCTCACTGCGTTTTCTTTTTTGTCTGTTTTTCTTAAGAAAATATTATGTCTTAGACAAATGGGTCCTTGATGTGATGTTCTATAACAATCAGTTACAAAGAGGCCTAAAAACATGGCAGTAGATTATGTGGCCATGACAAAGCTTACTAAAATATGTCGTGACCATAACATCACTAAAGCTACAAAAATGTCGCTGGTTCAGTCTCTTGTGTCCTCCATATTTTTGTATGCCTCGGAAACTTGGACCGTTAAAAAGGCAGATCGAGCTCGCATAGATGCTTTTGAAATGTGGACATGGAGGAGAATGCTGAGAGTTCCTTATACCGCCCATCGAACTAACGTTTCCATACTGGATCAGCTCGGTAATCCAAAGAGATTATCCTCCATTGTGTCGACGAGAATGCTTACATTCTTCGGACATATACACAGAAGCGATAATATGGAGAAACTTGTAGTTCAGGGTCATGCCCCGAGTGGGCGGCGCCGTGGCCGTCCCCCTGCGCGCTGGGTGGATACGACGAAACAGTTGCTGGATATGAGTATCAAGAGCGCCACTAAACTGACAGTAAATCACGAACCAAGGCGAGCTACAGTTCTCAAAACTATTGATGATATTCATGTCGGCAATACTCTAGCTCCGACTTAATACATTTTACGAGTTCACAACATGTCTGTTAAGACACTGTGACTATGATGATGAGATTATGTCATATATAGGTGGACCTAGAATTCGGCATCCCCTTCCTGAAAATCCCGGTGAAGAAATCTTTGGAATCAGCTCACGGGGCACTAGCCAACATCAACGTTGGTGCTTTGGTTCTAGCAGGATTGGTGATTTTCATCTCTACAACCGTCTTGCCAACTCTCCTTCTGTTCTTCAAGCATAAATTCACGGTGCCCGGTGTCCATCAGTACAAGTCGAATACCGGAAATGGTCAATCAACGTACAGAAGTAAGTGAAGTAGTTGTAGATACATTCAAACATTATCACCTTTACCCCAATTCCACTTGGAACCTAAATACTATCACTCCAATGAGCACCAATCATGTCTTCTGAGGCCTTTGATAAAGTAAACCATACACAGAAAAAAATACTGTTGCGTTTCCAATTAATTGTTAGTATTTGGATGTTTTTCCACCACTTTAAATATATTTACAGTTGTTTCAAATCCATGTCGTTGAAAGAATTCAATCCTTATATTCGAAGTAATCACAGGTACGCCAATAAATTCAAAATAATTTTATATTCGTTCTAACGATATGTATAATCCTTCTAATACGAGTATTGACATATAATGCAATCAAAACATCCTTTTGTTTTCAAAATTCACCATATGTTTCATTTAAATAAAGCATACAATCTATTTAATGTACAAAAATTATTACTGCAACAGCAGTTCGTGATAATTCATCTGATAAAAATTAATTTTGTTTCAATGGCCCTTGTCGTTCGCTGAACTATAATCAGTATTCGGCGGGACTGATGTACCGATTCAATGAAGGTAAGAATGAAGAACAGAGGATCATCTCAGTGTTACTATCGCCGTGAACCCATCACCATGGACGAGGTTGTTCCGTTGTGTTGTTTCGGTGTTAGCTGTGCTGTGTCATCTCGTTGTTTTGCGTATTGCATCAGCAATTGTGTGATTTAAATGTGTCCAGTTATATATTAAATGGAGGACCTACTGAGAAATTGGGACTTAGAAGAGCTAACACCCACATTTGAGTGTAGGTATTTAGATTAGTATCATTAGTACGACAGTTATATTTCAGGTAATAATGCAACAACTGGTGCAGGCTTGTGTCTAATTCTTATATCATGCTCCTTATAACTTCATACCAAATCACACAATTAAACATCCAAACGAATCAATCAGCTGTCCTCGCAATAAAATTGGTTGGTCAAAAGAAAAGAAAATAGTTTAGAATCAATTACCAAACACAGATTCGATTCAACGATAGGCTATGATTGAATTATTCATTGGATTCCAATGACATCTTGTAGTTGAATCGACAATACGATATAATTCGTTACCAACTATACACTTCCCATTGGATAAGACATCGCTGTATTTGAGGAATGCTGAGTGTAACGTCCCATTGAATTGACAGAACGACAGATTTTTCTGTGTGTAGGCTGTTGATTTCTAAGTAGAAATATTATGGCACTATGGCTTGGACAAGGTTGATGTTACTTTTTTCTTTTTTTGTTGTTTATCTCAGCGAAAGGTATCAGTGCGTTTCTCTGAATAGCTTTGTATTTGGAAGACGTCCTATCGCATCTGGAGTTCCTCAGGGGTCCGTTTTGGGTCCTCTATTATTTTTGTTGTATATCATAGACATCGCTAAATAAAACATCGCAAAAAATCAGTCGTATGGAGATGACACTGAATTGTTATAGTTCTTTCACAGTTGTGGCAGAATCGTTCATAGAGACTGCTCAGATTTGAGCGCTTCCGAGCTCAGAGTGATGGACCTCAAAGGCAAGAGATTATTGCGGTATTACTGCGAGGAATGCCAAATGGGCGTCAAACTCGTACCCAAGCTCATCGCTAAGGTTGATAGTTTGGAAGCAGAACTCAAACAGCTGAGGGCCATGGTTTCCAATACTAGAAACTTTCCTGAGGAGACCTTTATTGAGGAAATTCAAGAAAGGCAGTTGAAGGCTAATAATATTATGGTCTTCAATTTTCCAGAAGATGCTGAAAATAGATCGGTGAAGGAGTCGGACTTGCAGAAAGTGAGAGACGCTCTTAAGGATATAACACAAGAGCCAAAAGTATTAAAAACACTAAGAGTGGGAAAACGCAACAAAAACGGATTCAGACCGTTGAAGGTAATTTTCCATCGTCACGAGGATGCAATGACAATTCTGAGAAACAAAAAGGATATAAAACGTGATAGGAAGATTTTCATTGAGCCGGACTTAACAGTCATGCAAATGGATGCGCTGAAAAAACTAAAAGTTGAATTGAATGAGAGGAAAGATAAAGGTGAAAACGTGACTATCAGGTACAAGAATGGTATCCCAAAAATCTTTAATTTAAACGTGTCGGGCCCAACAGTTTAGACGACTTACTATGCATTTATCAGAATGTCAGAGGTCTCAACACAAAAATCGACATTTTCTATTCATATCTGAGTGACTGTGATAGTGATGTGATTGTTCTCACAGAAACATGGATTCAGCCTGATGTGATGGATAGTGAAATAATTCCAGATTGCTATCAAGTGTTCAGGAAAGATAGGAATCTTGAGCGTACAAACTTATTAACTGGTGGTGGGGTTTTATTAGCTTGTAAGGATACTATCAAATGTGAATTGGTCGATATTAACTTTTTTAATGAAAATTTTCCACTCATTGACCTTCTGATTTGTAAATGTACTGTACAGAATTATTCGTTTATTTTAGTAGCTGTATATATACCTCCTTCTGTCAGGGCTAATGATTTTGAGTTATTTATCGAGTCTCTTGAGATGTGCGAAGAACTGATCAATAGAAATGTTATAGTCATAGGAGATTTTAATATTAGAGATTATGCAAATCCTGATGTTAGTAATGGTAAAATAATAGCTATGAAGCAGTTCTTAGATTTTCACTCTTTGAGTCAGATCAATACAGTGTACAACAAAAATAATTGTTTGCTTGATCTAGTGATAACTAATATGGCTTGTAAAGTTGAACATAATATTCCTGCTATTGTCCCAGAAGATGAACACCACCCATCTTTGTTTATAACACTGCAAAATGTGAAAAATAGTAACGATATTTTTCCATCGAATCCAGACAACATTGCTTACAATTTTCGTAAGGCAAACTACATCAATCTGTACAATGATATGTTGTCTGTTGATTGGTCAGCATTACTTGATTATAACAACGTAAATGAGGCAATCAATTATTTTTATACCATAATATATTCTACTTTTGACTTACATGTGCCTAAATATAAAAACTACAAGCGAAAATTCCCTCCTTGGTTTGATTCTAGTATTATCAATAAAATAAAAAGAAAAGAAAAAATTCTCAGTAAATATAATCAAAGAAGGGATGAATGTCTTTTGGGACAATACAGGGATTTAAGGAGTCAAATTAAAAATGACATTAAATCAGCCAATGAAAAATATTTAAAACGTGTGGAGCAGGAAATAAATAATGATTCCCGCCAATTTTGGTCATATATAAGACATAAAACCAATTCTTCCAGAATACCTTCTACAATGACTCACAATGATGAAGTCTTATCAGATCCACAAGATATTGTAAATAAGTTTGCTACAATTTTCAGTAAAGTTTACTCAAGCCCCGTTGATTCAAATGAAATCGGTGAAGATACTGCTGTCCGAATTAATTCAACTGAGCATATATCAATTTGTAACATCACAGAGGATGAAATTATAACAGCTTCAAAAAAGTTAAAAAACAAAATGACATCGGGTTGTGATAATATTCCTTCGTTTTTAGTTAAGGATTGTATATCTATTTTTGCATATCCTCTAAAGATTTTATTTAACTTAGCAATACAGTCTCTCACTTTTCCAGACAAATGGAAGGTTGCTAAAATTATCCCGGTTTTTAAGGCAGGTGACAAATGTGAAATCGCTAATTACCGAGCCATATCCATTCTGTCAAATTTTGCGAAAATTCTAGAAATCGTTATGTACAACCGCATATTTCCTTCAATCCGTTCTAGTATTGCACCAACCCAACATGGCTTTATGAGTTGTAGATCTACTGAATCCAACTTGGTACTTTTTACGCAACAACTTTCAGAATTTTTAGATACAGGTGGACAAGTAGATGTTATCTACACAGATTTTTCGAAGGCATTTGACAGAGTGGATCATGGTATTTTACTTGCCAAGCTGAATAGCTTTGGTTTTTCAACAAATTTGGTTCAGTTTTGCAAGTCATATTTGAACAATAGGGCTCAATATGTGTACTATAATGGTTATATGTCTAATATATATAATGTAAGATCTGGCGTTCCACAGGGTTCAAACCTTGGCCCACTACTGTTCAATTTATTCATTAATGATTTGGATAGTATAATTAAGTCAAACCGATTGTTTTATGCAGACGATTTAAAAATATACTGCGAGATAGTAACTGTTGAGGATTGTGTAAAATTGCAAGATACACTTGATGATGTGTGTTCTTGGTGTGTTAGCAATAAGCTAACATTGAATGTTACGAAATGTAAAATTGTTACTTATTCCAGAAAAATCTCAACTATTTTGTACAGTTATGGTATTGATGGTGTATCCCTGGAACGTCAATCATCTACAAAGGACTTAGGGGTTTTATTTGATACTCAACTCAGTTTTGTTGATCACATTAACTCTAAGATCTCAGAAGCATATAGAATGTATGGTTTCATTGTAAGAAATTGCCGTTCTTTCAATGATGAATCTGCTTTAAAGTTGTTGTTTTACACTTACGTTCGTACCAAGTTGGAGTACTGTTCGAACGTTTGGAGTCCATATTATCAATGCCATATAGATCGACTTGATAGAGTTCAGCGGAAGTTTTTGAAATATCTAGTTTTTAAAAAACATCACGTTTACCCCGAACAGGGTATACAGTATCAACTTCTGCTGAATCTCTATGATATGGATAGTTTGGAGTTCAGACGAACACTATCTTCAATAACTTTTTTATATAAGATACTACATAACAAAGTTGATTGTGCTGAGCTATTAGCTAGAGTTAAGTTGAATGTGCCACAATTTTATTCTCGTCATCACCATGCCTTTTATTGCACTGCTGCCAGGACAAACTTAATGTTAAAGTCACCAATGACAATGATGTTTCAGAATTTTAACAAAATATCACGACTAGCTGATATATTTGCAGATAGCCTGAGTAAATTAAGATTAGCTGCTAGAAATAATATGTTATGTTAGTGTATAAGTAAATTGCTCTGTAAAGGGATTTTATCTGTTGGGCAATAAATGCTATTATTATTATTATTATTATTATTATTATTATTATTCACCATTGCAGCATGGATGTAGCTTCCCATAGATCCTGGACTGTACAGAGGGTTTTCAAGGATGGCCAAGATAGGAGATGTTCCATAGTATATTTCTCTCTGCAGATGCATAACTCGTTCTCAGCGTATCGCCATCCTAATAGGTTATCGCCAGACCTGCCCACTTCCTAACATGCTTTATACAGGGTGTCCCAAAAATAGTGTCAAGCGGAAGTCCAGGTATAGAGCACACCTAGAAGTACCTGAATCACCCCCATATATGTTATGCAATTTTTTGTAGTTTCCGAGTTATGATTTTTTTTCTAAATTTTACAGAATTATCTACCTCGACAACTTAAATCTGTTCCAAAATAAAAATGAAAAGACTTTTCCAAATTATCTTTTTTGGTAATTAATCTACAAGAGCTTATTGTTCATACATAAAATAATCGGCTTCGTAACTTTGATGAAAGTTATAAAAATTTTAGTGTAAAGTGAAAAATTTACGATCTGATAATTAAATCTTCGACTCGCAATTAAAAATCCAAAGAGATGATTTCGCGACTTCTATGCAGGTCTGAAAACTTCTTCAGACTCTCAGCTATCATAACCATTAAAAAAAAAGGAGTACATGATGGGGCGACTTTGTCTTCAATAGACCTTCAACGACAAGAGATGGAGATTTCTTGAAATTAGCGATGGGGTTTTAAATGAAATAATAACTAAGTTTAGGGCGCTAATAGCCGAATGATTGTCAGTGCCGCAATAAAAAACATTAAGTGCGACCAGAATATTGGTAGATGACCACCTGTGTCACTTTGGTAAGATTTTTTTAACAAGTACGACTTATTTTTTGTAAGTGGGAAATTGTAAAATGAAACGGAATTATCAAATTTCTTCACTAAGTTTATTAAATTTCACAAGAAATTTTTAAAATGTCTGCCTTCTTGTTTGATGCATAATAATCTACATGTTCTGAAAAAATTGTTTTTTAAATTAACAAAAGCTCGTCGATTGTTTTATTGTTTCTTCAGCCTGTGTTAATTTGTTGCAAACAAAAAACTCTATCAGATTTAAGTCAGGTGACCGTGGCGGCCATTCAGTGGGTCCACCATGACCTATCTATTTGTTGCTAGTCTCTTGCAGAAAACAGCATCGTTAAATTCAGTTGTCGTTCACTCAAGGTCCGTAGAAATAGCCAAGTAGTCAGACAACAGAAACAACACCAATCCAAATAAAAGTGTATCGTTTTAAAGCCGCAAAGACAGACAGACGACTGAATAAAGACAACGAAAACAACCTATGCAATGACTCATTCTGAAAAGACATCACAACAATCTCATAGCTATCTCTTTCTAACATCGCCATCGTTTACTGCGTTAGCGTTAGCCCTTTTTGGTTCTGAAGAATGCGCTCCTTGTGGTTTTTTAGCAAGAAATAGGATCTTTTTTAATAAATGTTTAATTTATGCAACGTTTTCAACGTTTATTGTTGCGGTACTGACAATCAATCTGCTATTAACGCGTTAACATAAGTTATTGGTGAATTGAAAAACATCGCTAATTTCAAGAAATCTTCGCCTCTTGTCTTTGAAGGTCAATTGGAGCGAAAGTAGCCCCATTAAGTAGTACTTTTTTTCAATGATTGTGATAGCTGAGGCCTGAGAGTCTGAAGAAGTTTTTAGACCTGCTTAGAAATCATGAAATCACCTCTCTAGATTTTTAATTACGAAGATTTAAGTCATAATTATTAGATCGTAAATTTTTCACTTTACACTAAAATTTTTATGACTTTCATCAAAGTAACAGTAACCTCTTGGAGATTAATTACCAAAATTCTTTTGGAACCGTTTTAAGTTGTCGAGGTCTCTAAAATTCAGAAAAAAATTCATAGCTCGGAAACTACAAAAAATTGCATAACATATATGGGGGTGATGCAGATACTTCTAGGTGTGCTCTATCTCTGGACTTCTGCTTGACACTATTTTTTGGGACACCCTGACCATTATGAACCATCTCGTATCTCTTCAGTCTGATTTTCCATCCTGAATGGGTGAATAATTGAATTTTTTTGTTTAATAAATAGCAATTGCTAATCTTAACCAATCAGATTCCACAAAAGCAGTACATTTGCTCACTGGATTGTTGGTCTATCAAGTGAATGATGACAAAAAAATTCAAATTTCTACATTATTTAAATAAAACAATAATTTACTATCGATAATAATTATAAATACCTGCAGTATACCTTTGTACTTTAGTAAAATGGGGTAAAAATAACATTTTGTTGCATTTCATAAAGCTAAACATACGATTTAACCAACCATGTTGGCCAATCTGTGTCACACGTGTGCATTATTGGTTGCCTACTCTCTTAACAGCAAAGCTCGCAGCCAGTAAAAGTATGTGGTATAACCTTATTTTTTGTAAACCAGAAACCTGTCGTATAGTCAGAAAGTGAATCAGGTGCTTTATGCACTTTTCAGAGAAAGGGTGGAACTAGCCGGGGGGATTTTTGTTCATATGAATGCCTTACAATGTGTTTCTCATAGTATTTGCGCTACGGTGCCTTTTACCCAGTGTCGCCCCGCTTCTGTGAATTTTTCTATAAGAAGGTCTATAACAAATATGGATCCAGTAGGATGGAAGTTTCTTCATAAAAGTATATATTCGTTTATAATCCATCTGATTGACTGGTGGGATTATTAATTATTAATTAAGGTGACTGTGATTGATAGTACTTTTATGATTCTGTCACAAACTATCGCAGTTTGCAATTAGTAATTATACGATAACAGTAAGGTAAACATGAAAAATCTGGCATTAATTTGCAAATCAATCGCTTTGTTCTGCTTTTCTGCTATGATTTTGATCCATAAAAGATTTTTGACAAAATTGTCATTCAGCTTTGACGTTTGGTTTCCAATATTGATAAAATACTATTGGATGATACTTTTTGACATAGCCCTCAATACCCAATAGAAAGCTTTTGCTAAATAACATCCAATAGAAAAGCTTTGTCAAAGCCTTTGTTAGAATACACATGTTGATAAAATTGGGCCAAGTATCTTCGCTAGGTTACCACGGATTAGGGACAGCGATCACTCTGGCATAAAAAAATAATACTACTCTAATATCAAATAAATACACTTTATTCATACTTAAAAACATACAGCACATAAACAATTTACAAATGACCGAAACGTACAATACGACACATAAAAATGAACGAAAGCGATTGGTTGAGCGCAAATGTTGATAAGTGGTAAAATCTACTCAGACGGCGACTACATTTTCTTCCCTTTCTTTCCTTTGCCTCCCCCTTTCCCCTTCTTGTCTTTCCCTTTCCCTTTACCCTTGCCTTTCTCCTTCTTTGTCTCGAAGTCCTCTGGGTTGTACTGGGTATCGGTGTGTACCACGTTCTTCTTCTTCTTAAACCTCTCAGGATGATTTGAATCCAGCTGGTGGGGAATCACCTGGTTTACTTTTTTTTCTGGGCCTATTTTATTGAGGATGAGCCGATCATAGTTTAAAGGGAGAACAGAGGGGGGGATAACCTTAGGGTCGTATTCATAGTCGATACTTGAGGGTCCTTTAATACTTGAGACTCCCTTAAGTAAGATTTTGTGTTTCGAAACCTTACTTGAGGGTCCCTTACGTAAGGCTTCCTTGAGTAATACTCAAGTAACGAAATGTCAACATGTCAACATGACATTTCGTTGCAGGTAATGCGATTTTGTGGGTTAATTTTGGAGTGCGGTGTTGTCAGTTTCTGTCACATCCGGAAAAATGTCCGCCACAGAACATGAAATACTGGCACAATACAAAAAGAGATCACAGAAAACATCAAAATGCGTGGGCATAGGATAACAAATTGGCTTATATTTGCAATATGATAACGTCGCCAAATGAATCCCGCCGTAACGTAGATGTTGTCAAGGAAGCAGATACACAAGGAAAGCAACCCTTGAGGGTCCCTTATGTCCCTTAAGGGCCGGTTGTATAATGCAAGCCTAAGCTTCGGCTTAAGGTAAGCCGACGTTAAACCACGTCAGTTGCAAATCGTCCGTTGTACAATGCTTGCTTAGCCCCCACTCCAAGCTTAACACGAGCCTACGTAAGCCGAAGCTTAAAGGCCGATTCACACATACGGTACTGTGCACCGACTGTGCGCCGACTGTGTTGATTTGAACTGAATCGGTTATCCAAAGTTTTTATTGGAATGTATTGGATTAGCTGTTTTTAATTAACATATACAGGTCTAGGCGCAGAACGTGCTCCGACTGTGCTGCTGCCGACCGCTCTAAAAGTGATTTCTCAAGGTTACGGTCCGACACGGTAGGAGCATGGCACGTGCACAACCGCCGTAGTGTGATCTATTGAAAGGCGACCACATGGCCACAAGGCCCGTCATGATTCGGCCAGCGCTTGTTGATTTTCGGGTGTCCCGATTTCCGATTTGTCATTATACAATTCGTACAGGAGCACCCTGTTCTTAGCATTTCAAGAAAATTCGTTTGTTGAGGTTAATAGGCGGAAAAAATGCCTGTTAATGAAGATTGTTTGATTATCTACGTGCAAGAGCATGAATGTTTATACGATTTAAAACATAAAGCTTACGACAATAATCTAGTAAAAGACAATATTTGAAGAGAAATTGCGAATAATTTGAAGAACAAATTGTTCGGGATCGTCTTTGAGTCGAGCAAATGTCGTGTGAAATTCTCCTTCTTCCTCCCTAGCTCTCCACAAACGGTTAATCCAAATCTTTCTCCTTTTTTTTGTTCCTCTTCTATCAACACTAGATACGTTCCGCACGCTATAATTACGTCCTCCTCTGTTCGATCCATACCACCAACTGACGGACAGTACGGAGACGACATGCCTGGTGTGAATATCACAGCCGATGCGCGGTCATGACACAGTCGGCGCACAGTCGGTGCACGGTACCGTATGTGTGAATCGGCCTTAACGCGAGCTTAGCTGAGGTCTTAGATAAGGAAAGAGAGGGGATACCGCACGCCCATTTGATGCTATATGGATTAGCTGATACCGAAAATGAATAGCTGTCAAAATGCTGGTGGAAAACCGACGGTAGTGTCAAGGTGGTGTTTTTTGCGATATTTAACGTTTTTAAGACCAATAATTGTGAAATATTGTGGTGAGCGTAATGGTGGGGTGTGCAGCTTACCGTTGTAAAAGCCACAGCAGCAGGAAGGAGCCAGGAATCACTTTTCACAGGTAAATTTATGATCTTATTTTTTTGGTATATCCGAAATTCATGCAAGTATCTCGATATCTAGTTCAAAGATATATGTGTATCCGAAATATAATTTGGAATGTACCACTAACATGCGAATCATAATGTTTTTGAGCACGTAAAGTCTAAAAATTATGTTTTTAAGGGATTTTTTGGTTCAAATACAATCAGTTTTCCAGTGGCGTATCTATTATAGCTTACATTTTGAATAGAAATATTATGACTTTGCATTGTAATATATAATATACCAATACCCTTATAGAAGGTGCATTTCAAGGGTGGCCTTTATTTGTAGTTATTATTATTATTATTATTATCAGAAAAGACAGTAGGCGGCAAAAGCCGGTAAACTGCCATCACATAATAGTCACAAAATTTCTCGTCACACTATATAAAATTGATTAAAAACTATCTCTGCTGCACAGAAAAGCATCCAGTTTATTTTTAAAAACATTAACTGAAGGAGCAGTCACCACTTCCTCTGGTAGTCTATTCCACTCGGAAACTATGTGATTGGTGATAAAATTCTTCCTGCCAAGTCGGTGGCATAATTCAGACGATAACTTGAGTGAGTGTCCTCGCAGATGTAGGTTGTTACTTCGGTGGAAGAAGTTAATATCACAGGAATAATGTCCATGGATGATTTTATAAGTTTCAATCAACTGTCCTCTCGTCCTACGTTCCTCCAAAGTGGTCAAGTTAAGGATTCTCAGTCGATCTGAATACGAATGGTTTTTCAGTACTCGCGGAATTTTAGTCGCTTTAGTTGTATGAATAATAAAATTAATTTTCTTTCTTCCTCGACAGGTTTCCTAAAGATCTTCCTAGACATGATTTATGGATCAAAAATATGAGGATCGAAGGTTGGAAGCCTACAAGCAACGATAGGCTTTGTTCTAAGCATTTTGAACAGAATTTCCTTCATCAAACAAATCAAAAAGTATATCTTCTGAAAGGAGCAGTCCCCACCATATTTGACGAGCTTCCGGAATACTTACGTCCAAAAATTGTAAGTTATAATTCCTAGCTTACATTGTCTACGCTTAATCAATATTAAAATAATAAGCATCCTAGGATTATGATAGATGGATAGATGGATAGAGGGATAGATGGATAGATGGATAGATGGATAGATGGATAGATGGATAGATGGATAGACGGATAGACGGATAGACGGATAGACGGATGGACGGATAGACGGATAGACGGATAGACGGATAGACGGATAGACGGATAGACGGATAGACGGATAGACGGATAGACGGATAGACGGATAGACGGATAGACGGATAGACGGATAGACGGACAGATGGATAGATGGATAGATGGATAGATGGATAGATAGATAGATATACTTTATAGTCTAAGAATTTACAAGATTCTTAGTGACAAAGCTATATAATAACAAACAAAACTTTTGGGATATTCACTAAAACCTATGAGGAGGAAGTTTGTTATAAATCTTCACTCCATTGTATATAATTGAATCATTAATGAGTTATGATTTGGGTGTGATATTAATTTAAAATCATTCTTATGCCTTATGCCTATATTCTATATTTATGGTCTCAAATTTGGTTTTATATTTGAGTATTAGTGATGACGTTTCCAAAATAAACAGTGCAATAAAGTAAGGAGAAATACGATTACGAATGGCTGAATAACCATTTAAAAATTGATAGCTTTGAAAATCAAAAGGCAGCTAACCTCAAAAATGTAATAATTTCTTGTGTTACAGTTACATTATTAAACAACTATATTTAGGTGTGTTTACTCGATACGAAATCAAAACAAAATGTTACTGTCACTTTTCCTATAAGATTCAGTCACTCGTTCACATCTACTTAAATCATAAATTAATTTGTTCTGTCTTTCTTTCGGAAATAATGTTTCAAACATTGTCTAATATACAGCTCTGTTATTTTAGGCAAGAGAAAGAGAAAGACCCCGTGAACGTGATGTTAATCCAGAACCATCGCCATCAACCTCAGCTCTGGCTGCACAGGACGACTCTCCCCGGAAAAAGAAACTTAGAAGAGAACTGCTGCTGCAAAAAGATAAGAATAAGGAAAAAACGAAAAAAATCCGTGCCCTTGGTCAGTCACTGAAAACAGCACACAAAAAAGTAGCCTCTTTAAAAATAATTGCTGAGGAATTAGAGCGACAAAATTTACTATCTCAAGAAAATTTAGTTTTAGTTCAAAATATGAGCAAGGTTAATATAGAAATATTGAACAGAAAAATGGGGAGAAATGTTCAATATTCACCTGAACTTAGGAAATTTGCCCTGACATTAAATTTTTTTTCACCAAAGGCATCCAACTATGTGAGAGATGTTTTTGACACTTGTCTCCCGCATAGCAAAACTATTGCGAAATGGTTTCAGAATGTGGATGCTGAGCCTGGTTTTACCAAGGAATCAATAAATACCTTAAGAAATAAGGTTCAGTCATCTGACAGACCAATAATTTGTTCATTAATTATCGATGAAATAGCCATACGGAAACATTTAGAATGGGATGGAAAAAAATTCCATGGTTATGTGAGCTGTGGTACAAATTTAAACGATGACTCTAATGCTTTAGCCAAAGAAGCTTTTGTTATAATGTTGGTTTGCATCAATGGAACTTGGAAATTACCTGTCGGTTACTTTCTTACAGATTCTTTGAATGGCAGTCAAAAACATTCAATTGTATCTCAATGCATCCATCTGATTGAAGATACGGGAGCCAAAGTTATGTCAATCACATTCGATGGTGCTCCATCTAATACCGCTATGTGTCATAACTTTGGATTCTTATTTAACATTTCAAATATACAGACAAGTTTCAGAGTTACAGATCACAATGTATATATTTTTTATGATCCATGTCATATGATAAAACTTGTTCGCAATGCATTTGGTGAAAAGAAAATCCTAATTGATTGTGATAACAATTTTATTCAATGGAAATACATAGCGCTTCTAGAGAAGCTGCAAACTAGCGAGGGCTTACATTTAGGGAATAAGTTACGTCGCGCTCATATTATTTTTTTCAAACAAAAAATGAAGGTTCGGCTTGCAGTTCAGTTACTTAGTGCATCAGTAGCCGATGCTATTGAGTATTGCGAAAAAAAGCTGAATCTTGAGGATTTTAAAGGTAGTCAGGCAACAGTTAAATTTATTAGAATTGTAAATAGCATTTTCGATATTTTAAACAGCAGAAACCTAGTAGCACACGGTTATAAAAAAGCATTATGTCAAAAAAATATAGATCGATCTGCGGAATTTATCAATAGTGCAATTTTTTATCTTTCAAAGTTGAAATTATCTAATAATGAGCAAGTAATCATGTCTAACAGAAAAACTGGGTTTATTGGATTAATAATTTCATTATCAAGTTCTTTAGGATTGTACAAAGAACTTGTTTCTGAGAGAAAAACATTACTGTACCTTCCGTTGTATAAGATTAGTCAAGATCATTTAGAATTATTCTTTTCGTCAATTAGATCAAGAGGTGGCTGGAATAATAACCCAACCGCTCGACAGTTTCTAGCTGCTTACAAAAGGCTTCTGGTTCGAGCAGAAATTAGAGAGGGCGGTATGGGTAACTGTATTCCATTAGATCAAATCCCTATTCTAAGTAGTTCTACAAAAAATGTAAGGTCTGAAGATGTAATTAAAGTAGTTTATCGAACCATAGTTTAATAGACATAAATGAGCCTTCTGATGATCTAGAAACTATTTGGAAGGATCATGACTACATAATGAATGCACCTGTGATAAGTGAATGTTCATCCCAAATTGTGCAATATATTGCTGGTTATGTTTCGCACCAATTACAAAAAACAATAAAATGTGAAACATGTGTCACAGCATTGATTGGTACTATCGGTTTCTCAATTCCCTAATTGAATTTAAAAGCCACGGCGGTCTGACTTACCCATCAAATGATGTTATCAAGATATGTTTGAAATCGGAACATTTTCTGAGAGTTAATGAAAATTGTATTCACACCAAACATTTTGTACCTTTGCTGATAAGCAAAATAATATCAAGTTTTCTAGGCACCCCTATTTTTAGCTGCTTAGAACGTCACGTATTAGAAAATGATGTAAATCATATATATTTTTTAATAAAAGCTGTATGCACAAAATACTTAAATATCAGAATCCATTTTATTGTAAAATCTCGATCACAACAGGACAATCCAGTTCGGAGCCAATTAACAAAAATGATTCTGTTTAAAGGGCAGTAAAATATTGGTAGTTTTTGACCTTCATGACTGTAATATTGACTGCCATCAATTGTAGGAGCAAGCGAAATGCCACGTTCCTACAAAAAATTTATTTTTGTTGAAGCACACAATACTGAGTTTCACCCAAACTTCCCCATAAGTAAATACATAACTGCAATAAATTAGAACTTACTGGAAGCAAGGGGTTAAGTGATAAAATAGAGTTGTAATTTCTATGTAAAATATAGGACCTCACCTATATTGAATGAATTGTTCGTTTTTATTTACTACTAGCTAATCTAGGGGTCATTTTCTAATTTTGTAAATGTTTTGATTTTGGATAAGATTCAAGGACCTTTGTATTTCTAGCCCAAAACTTACTTTATTTCATGTCTGAGATAATTTTTATGTTTAACCCTCCAGCTTTCTCATTAATTATTGCCACCGTCGCAAAAAGAAGTTAAGTATAGAAAAGCCTCGTTGGAGTAATTAAAAATACTGCTCTTCATTACGCACTACAAACAGCAAGTAACAGCGTAACAGCAAGTAGATTTTTTTACTGCATATGGGGACTTCGAGATTGAAGGCATCAAATTCCTCAATCTCGTAAGCTATAATAATAAAAATGTTTTATTGCTGCTTCTGTTTACAGTATGTAATAGACAGTATTTTATATATAAACATAATGTCAATAAATATAAATATACTATAGGTATTATGTGTTCTTTAATAATAAAAAATTGATTTACTACAAACTACAAGCAGTTTTTTTCTTTCTGGGTAGAAGTATAATCGTGTCTTTCATCAGTCATATACTGCAAATGAACATAACATGTTCATGACTGAATAAAATATATACATTATCAATTTTTATATATTATTGGCCACAAAACAGCAGTCGAATGAAAATCACGGTTACGGTAATGTTAGTCACTAAAATTTTAATTGTGGATGGCGAAATTGGCCATATAGAAACCCTGAATAACAATATTTCATTAAATTTTATTTGAAAAAGATTATTTCTACAAATAGCTCAACCATAACGTTAATCCCATTAGTTACGCCACTGGGAATAGCGCTTTGGTGCCATTTGGTATCAGAAATGTCAGTCGCGGGTTCCGTCCTCTCTCTTTCCTTGTCTAAGGCTGAGGTTTAAACCTAACCTGATACAAGTGACATGATATGTCAAGAAGAAACCTTCAAATTGCTTGTCACTTTATTAGGTCATATTTTTTGAAAGATTTGTCCAATTTAACAAAGAGAGCAAATGAAGGAACAGAGACAGAAACGGTCGTTGCCGAAATTTGACACAAACTGTCATAAGTGCCTAACCAAAATACGTAATTTTTCGTACGTATTGCTTCATTGATGGCAACTGTAGTGAATTTCATTATCAACCAGGTTTAATTAAGCCGACAATTGTACAACGGGTGTCGACTTTACGCCTGAGCTTAGCTAAGCTTAGACTTAACAAAGCAGCTCGTGCTAAACCCGCATTTGTACAACCGGCCCTATGTATCCCTTGAGTATACGAGGGTTGCTCTATATCTCCGTCAATCCACCAGTACGCAGACAGCTGTTTCACGCTTATTAGCGATCATCAGTGCGCCATAGGTCGACTAATAAGCGTCAAACAGCTGTCTGCGTACTGGTGGATTGACGGAGATATAGAGCAACCCTCGTATATCGACTCTCATATGTAATTGGCATAGAAGCGTGCTTATCTGGTTAGGTAAGCGAACGCGCCTTTGCGTTTCGTCAAGAGGTTTGCTGCTTTTTAGCGGTGATTTCCTTTGGTTTGCCGTTACCTTCGGGTACCAGATGGCGCACAGGCAGATCTTTTCTGCCGCCTACTCTCATATCCCTTGAGTGTTACTCAAGGGAACCTTAAGTATTACTCAAGCAACGACTATGAATATGGCCCTAAGTCTCTTAGCGAGCTCTTCCCGGTTTAGGGACAGCGACCACTCTGGCACAAAAAAATAATACTACTCGAGTATCAAATAAATACACTTTATTCATACTTAAAAACATACAGCACATAAACAATTTACAAATGACCGAAACGTACAATACGACACATAAAAATGAACGAAAGCGATTGTTTGACTTATCGATATTGAGCGCGAATGATGATAAATGATGGCGACTACTTTTTCTTCCCTTTCTTTCCTTTGCCTCCCCCTTTCCCCTTCTTGTCTTTCCCTTTCCCTTTACCCTTGCCTTTCTCCTTTTTCGTCTCGAAGTCCTCTGGGTTGTACTGGGTATCAGTGTGCACAACGTTCTTCTTCTTCTTGAACCGCTCTGGATGGATGATCCCAGCCGGTGGGGTGAACTCGATGTCCAACTCGCTGTCACTGGATGAAGTCTCTTCTTCGTCCTGACAGGTGCACATCTTCGATTCATCATCCCCATCTTCTGAAACAGTGTCGGATTTATGTTTTTTGACACGTTTGTGATATGTATATATGTATATTTATAATAGATTAAGGGTTGTGATGTAGATTAGTAAAGTGAAGGGAACTTGTAACACCCAGTATACTGTATTGCCCCAATTCGTAAGGAGGTTACCAGTTCGGGGCGTGTGATATTGGAAAATAAGCGTATATTTGTTTAACTGAGATTGGTTATAAACAGAGTGAGTGTGTTAAGTATGTCAATAGGATGTGGGTTAGATATAAGATACATCTGGAGTTTGTAACGAGGTCAGATCAATATACACCAAGTTTCAAGTATGAAGTGGTTTTACTCAGGGCTCCCCTAAGCCTCCAGTTTAGTGCAGTGTGTAACAGAAAGATATATTACACGTTTTTAGTAGCTTCACATGTATGTATGTTTGTATGTTTGTACCCGACTTCTTTGGACTCGATTTTAACCCACTTCAGATGAACAGACGTAATTTAAACTTCGTAAACTTATAAAGAACCAGTGATACTATAGGGTGCCCCAATCAGAACGATAGGAAAGAAAAATTAAATAAAACAACAATGGCTTGAGATATCAAATTGGTTTTGGCTTTATATTAAAGCTACATCCATGATATTATGTATGGAATAGAACATCATTCAAATGTCCACCTCGGGCTCGCTGGCAGTGCTTCAAGCGCTGGGTCCTATTTCGGATGACATTTTGGAGCATTTGCGGCGTTATGGCGTTGATGGCTACTCGAATATCGTTTTCGGGGGCATCCAAAGTGGCTGGTTTGTTGGAGTTGACCAATGATTTGACGTACCCCTAAAGAAAATAATCAAGAGATGTCAAATCACACGATCGCGGTGGCCAATCAATGAACGCTCTTCTGGTGATGATCCAGCCGCCAAACTTCTGTCGAACAACTTCGAGCGTTGCATCGCTTGTGTGGCTCGTAGCTCCATCCTGTGGGAACCACATCTCGGTAATATCGATGTTGTCAAGCTCTGGCCAGAGAAATTCTTCCAACATCGCTCGGTAGCGTGGCCCATTGGTTATAACGGTCTCCTTCTTCATTTCGAAAGAAATAAGAACCCATGATGCCGCCGTGCCACAATCCGCACCACACATTTAATTTTTTCGGGTACTGGACCACTTTTTAGGTCATTTGTGGATTGTTCACCCCCCAGTAACAACAATTCTGCTTGTTGACACAGCCACTGAGGTAAAAATTGGCTTCGTCTGAGAAGATGATATTTTGGCCAAAATGAGTATCTTCGTACATCATTTGTAGCGCCTAATTTGCGAACTCGCGGCGACAGCCTGTGGTCGTCCGACTTCAATTGTTGCATCAGCACGATCTTATACGGGTGCAGTCCCAAATCCAAACGCAAAATTCGTCGCCTTGTCTCTTGGGAGAGGCCCAATTTCGCGGCTCGGTGTCGATACGACAAATTTGAGTCGTCGTGAACACTGGCTGATACGGCGGCGATATTTTCTTCACGTCGACCAGTTAGGATTCGGGTTGGTTTCTTTAGGTCCAATAGAGTGTACTTACGCTCAAACTTTCCCACGGTGCGACGAATTGCCTGCTCAATGAAGCCATGATGAGGGCCGAGTTCACGACGAAATGCGCGTTGCGTATTTACAATTGAGCTGGAATTTCCGTAGTACTTTTTTATAATTTCCAAACGATCGGCAAGCGTGAAAAGATCTATGATGAATTGTCAAACCTTACTGATACCACGTTCCAAAATCCCATCTATCCAGTGAGCAGATGAATTTTCGAGGATAGTCACGTGATTCCAGATGTTAGGGATGTTGGAATATTAATTTATGAAACGGCAAAGATCTTTTTTTGACCATTTTGACATATCACATAACCTCAGAGTCAGAGTGAGTGAGTAGTTTCAGTCACAGTTTTACCATCTGAGCCCTGAGGCTGTTTTGCTTTTGTGAAAATATTTTGTGGTGAAACTGAAAGGACATTCAAATGGATTCAAATATTGAAAATATAAGAATGTATGAGCACTGCATCATTATAAGTACATCATGAAAACTGCATAGTGCTGCTAGCAGTTCTCTATAACAATAAAATTCCTTTCTCATGAAGTACCCACCTTCTTTTACAACTAAAACTTTGTCAGTTTCGGTAATAATTTGATTATTTTCATCCAAAAGATATTGAACTCCGTTTTCCATTGTATTTACTTCTAGACCATAGATAAAAATAAAGGGAAAGCATACAAATAAAGCAGAAGAGGCTATGTTAAGTTGTTAGCTGTCAAGTGAAAAATATCTCTTGACAGTCTTGACACAAAGATCGCTAAAATCTCAATTTGATTTCCGAGCAAAACGATGACATCCATGGCCTCGGAAATGCAATAATGGAACACAGATTTTTGTTGACAGTTTGATGTTGAGTGAATACTGAAACGCTACAGAGCAAATCGAGGTCTTTGATGGGATTTTGGAACGTAGTAACAAAGGTCGCTAAAATCTCAATTTGATTTCCGAGCAAAACGATGACATCCATGGCCTCGGTAATGTAATAACGCAACACAGATTTTTGTTGACAGTTTGATGTTGAGTGAATACTGAAACGCTACAGAGCAAATCGAGGTCTTCGATGGGATTTTGGAACGTAGTATCAATATTTTGACAGCTGGATGACGTTGGTACCTTTGACAGCTGTCTAGATATCTATTAGAAAACCTTTCACTTCTATTGGGGCACCCTATACAATAAATTGATAAGTTTGTCTCATCACCCTGAACGAAAAAGCCAAATTTAAATGTAGTTTACATTTGGACGGTCTTTGGTGTTATCTGGCAGAGCTCACTCAAACATGTTCCGTGATAGAATCTTTAAACAGGGACAGGTCAGCCACCCTTCTTCGATGTTCCAGGCTGTGGAGGTCCTTTGTGAGGTTAGATGTATCGATTAGTCCAATTGCTCTCTTCTGGATAGTGTCCAGAAGCTTTAGATAGTGCTTTGGAGCGTATCTCCACACATGGGAGCAATAGGGTACTTGCAGAAAAAAATATTATGTCGACGCGATCCTTAGCGCTGAGTAAACATGACAAAATCACTTGTTTGGTTTTTTGGAATCGGCTGTGAGAGATATTCCAAAAATTATTTCAAATGCCGGAAAATGCCGCGCAAGCAACCTCTGACGTCAGTGATATCCTATAGTGATGGGATGTAAAGTATTGATATTCGATATCGATAGCCAGTGCTAACCTAACATTTTGACATTGATCATTATAACCACAAAACACAGTCACACACAAAAGTACAAAAGTCAAAAGAATAAAAGTTAGGCTAGATTACTAATTCACTTTGTAGGGATGGGCTTGAATTAGATTCTATCTTTGGATTCATTCATAATGGGATGCGCCGAAATAAAATGATGGCCTCGATTAGTTGCGAATCTGGGTCACAAACAGGATGAACTGTGATACCTATCAAATATAAAAATGTATTGCAACGAAAATGCTAGTGGATTAATTGCCTGTTTCAAATATGTTTAAGTATCAATAAATTAAGTCGCATTGTTAAAGAATTCAGATCATCTCTAGTTTGCAGTTGAATCTCACTGACCTGCGCTATAGCAGTATCGATTGTCGATATCGATAAGATACCTGTGACGTCAGCCCTTGTTTAAAGTCACGTGGAAAAATTTAAATATATCCTTATTTTATTTTGCAAATATCTTTTTTTGACCGTCAGTAAAATAATGTTTTTTGTTTCCTACTGCTTCTTGATATGGTTTTCTTTACGCTATGTATACTCCCGAGACGATTTCACGACCTCTGCAAGTACCCTATTCTCCAACGATGGTCGGATCTGTGCCTTGTAGAGCAGCAGTGGTTGCTTTGCCGTATACAGCTTCCTACAGCGGAACAAGACACCAAGCTTCTGTGATGCCGTTTTAGCAATACTGGCGACGTGGTCGTGCCAGGACATATTATTGTTGATGTTGATCTCAAAAAGCTTGACGTCACCTGTATATGATGGGGCTGGCAAACAACTCGACGTTCAACGGTCTTTGAACCTAAAGACATAAGAGACCATCCTCACATTTGCGATGAGAGCTGGACTTGGGAACTAGGGTAAGGACAGGTATATAAAAGCTCGCTTGTAGGCCTAGGGACTGGTGGTTTTGATCACCAGAAGATCTTTCTCCTTGTTTCTTTCATTCATTCGAGCCATTCAGAGCTACTGCTCTCAAGGTGACCAACTAATGGTCCAACTAGGAACATTCGCCACGGACAGCGAGTCTATTCTGGGCAACCACTAGGCAAAAAACTGCTTACAGACACAAAAGAGTTGTTGACTAATGTGCTAGTGAAGCTGAAAAGGAATGGTGTTAGGCAAGCTATAGGTCTTATTACTGGACATAACCACTTCGACGATGAAGCGAGTGGAGCTCCTGGTGCTGAACAGATATGAATATAACTACCCACACAGCACCCGATATCCTTAGGACATCCTAAATGAAGCCGTATCGCCCAAATTTGGGATAAGACCAGGATGATATCTACAGGTTATCTGTAGGCTATCCCCCCAGGTTGTCCTAGGTTTGCCCTAGGATAACCTGTTTGGAATATCCTGGCAGGCAGGCATGGACATCCTTTGGACATCCCGCCAGGCCGTCTATCACTGGAATATCCTAAGGATGACGATTTTGGAAAACCTGAGCTTGTATACTATGAGGCAGTTCAAGGAATATCCCTTCAAGACCATGCCCTTGTTTATACAAAATCTGACATTTGACTGTGTTGACGTTAGAAAGACGAAAGAGGTGAAAGGTGAAGGTGGCTTGCAGCAAAGTTGAGCAAAGCAAGCTAGCAGCTTGCAGTAGTTCCTGGTTCCTGGATCGTTTATCATATCTTCCAATACCTTTACCATCTGTACCTGTTATTTGTACCATCCGACACACCAAGGGCCCCCAAGTACAAACCACAAATTGCGAGACAGATAATCATCCGGCAACCTGTTTATTTTCGCAAGGTGGGAGTAGAATTGTCCAAGCCAACATTCTATGAACATTAAAAAGGAAAAGGAAAGTCTAATGGCAAAACTTTATATCGCGATGCACTTCATGAAGAAATGGAACAGAATGAGGTTAGATCGAATTGTGTTAAACACTCGGATGGAAGCTCTACTGGATCTTTAGATGGTGATGGTGCTAGTGAAAAGTATGTAAGCCAGAGGAGTATAGGAAAATAGTTCTACAAAAATAATCCCGTTGTTTTCGAGTAACCTAAGTGTTTCGCATAAGGTGACCCATGGCGGTCTGTACTGCTACCTTTTAGGACAACCTAAGAATTCACCTATGGGCTAACCTACGGCAGACTAAATGATAATATTTTGGGCCAACCTGAGGATTTTCCCATAGGCTTACCCATGGTGGTCTTATAAAGTCCCATCGGGATATTTATAGGCTGTCGCATGCCAGGTCGTCCAGGATATGGTTTTCCCTGGGACATTTTGCATATCCTTTTATGGACAGCCTGGGACCATACAGTGGATATCAAATGCTGTATGTGAGCTGAACCCCTGTTTACTGAAATGATCAACATCACTAAACTAAAGACACATACAACAACGTTGAAATGCTAACGTGGTCCCGTTGTTGTGTGAATAAGAAAAGACAGACAGAAAAAAACACTTCGACGATGCACGGACAACCCTCACCTCCCTCAGTCGCCCATCCAAGTGCCAACCACGCATATAGCCGCTGCGCTAGATGTCCGATGACTTACCCTTCTTCTTATTCTTGGTGATCCTAAACTGCATCGGGGTGCAGTCCATGTAGGGGTTCTCGTTCTCGACAAGGGAGTAGGGGTCCTTGAGCGGGTTCATGGTGATCAAGTAGGCGCCGTCCTTCTTGCAGATGTGCAGAGTAGGCTTCGGGTGGACGCGGATCTCGTCGCTGCTATCTCCAAGGCCGCCCTTGTTCTTGCGGAAGATGGGGGGCCGAAAGTAGCCGAGACCTTTGGCTTGACGATGGGCTCTGATACGTTGGGCGATGGACTTTTGGATGGCACCTGGACGCCAACCGCGCCGTGGCTGGAATGCGAAGCATGTTTTTAACAGGGGGTGCGGTCCATGGAAGCGATGGAAGCGCCGCTTCCACTCAGAAGTTAATAAATAGGGTACTTCCAGTGGTCGTAATTTTAGATTAAGAGTATGTTTAGAGAAAAGAAAAACATATTCAAAGGCTGTCTATAACAAAACTTCCACTCTTGATGCTGTTCAGATGAAGAAATTTTTAATTATAATTTACGGTTTTTTCAAATTTTTCCACGTGACTGAAAACAGGTGCTGACGTCACAATAATCGACATTACTACCCATCTCTAACTATAAATGGCAACCACAGAAAGCACAAAACAACGTGTTGTTGTGTGACACAGAAACACCAATCGATGCAAAAAATCACAAAAATCAGATGTCTAACGCTAACCTCAATTAAAATATGACGAATTACGTGCGTCAAGTCAAGTGTCGTAACCAAAATTATCGAGCAAATAATGTTTATGATATCTCAAATCTCATCACTATAATGTCTTGTGACGTCAGAGGTTGTTTTCGCGCCGTTTTCACTAGTTCAAATTTATAGTTGGGATAAGTCTGACAGGCAACTTAAAAAATCAAAAACTTCTATTTTATGATGTTTAATACGTTATAATGAATCCTTTAAAGCAATATTTGTTTGGATGCAATGACCCTATTGCAATTTTTCTTCTGCGTTGTAAATGGATGGCACCCGCGTCGTGGCTGGAATGCGAATTTTGGTTTCTATCAGGGGCATGCGGTCCATGGAAGCGATGGAAGCGTCGCTTCCACTCAGAAGTTAATAAATTGCAATTTTTCTTCTGCATTGTAAATGAATGGCACCTGGACGCCAACCGTGTCGTGGCTGGAATGCGAATTTTGGTTTTAAACAAGAGCATGCGGTCCATGGAAGCGATGGAAACACCGCCTCCACTCAGAAGTTAATAAATTGCAATTTTACTTCTGCGTTGTAAATGAATGGCACCTGGACGTCAACCGCGTCGTGGCTGAAATGCGAATTTTGGTTTTAAACAAGAGCATGCGGTCCATGGAAGCGATGGAAGCGTCGCTTCCACTCAGAAGTTAATAAATTGCAATTTTTCCTCTGCGTTGTAAATATCTGTTTGTTTTTATTTGCGAGCTAATTGCAATACATATTTTATCCATGGAGCGCGTCAAAAACGCCTGCTCTACTATACGGCGAAAAACAAGATCGGGACGATTTTCAAAATCTCAAGAAAAAAAAACATTCAATATTTTAAAAACATCCACAACTTTTACACTTATCAAAATTTTCACAATAGGGTACTTGTAGAAAAAATATTATGTCGTTTACGCGTTCCTTAGAGCCTAGTAAACATGACAAAATCACTTGTTTGGTTTTTTTGGATCGGCTGTGAGAGATATTCCAAAAATTATTTCAAATGCCGCGCAAACAACCTCTGACGTCAGTGATATCCTATAGTGATGGGATGTAAAGTGTTGATATTCGAAATCGATAGCCAGTGCTAACCTAACATTTTGACATTGATCATTATAACCACAAAACACAGTCACACACAAAAGTACAAAAGTCAAAAGAATAAAAGTTAGACTAGATTCCTAATTCACTTTGTAGGGATTGGGCTTGAATTAGATTCTATCTTTGGATTCATTCATAACGGGATGCGCCGAAATAAAATGATGGCTTCGATTAGTTGCGAATCTCGGTCACAAACAGGATGAATTGTGATATCTATCAGATATAAAAATGTATTGCAACGAAAATGCTAGTGGGTTAATTGCCTGTTTCAAATATGTTTAAGTATCAATAAATTGAGTCGCATTGTTAAAGAATTCAGATCATCTCTAGTCGAATGCGCAGTTCAATCTCACTGATCTGCGCAGTAGCAGTATCGATTGTCGATATCGATAAGATATCTGTGACGTCAGCCCTTGTTTTAAGTCACGTGGAAAAATTTGAATATATCCTTATTTTATTTTGCAAATAGCTTTTTTTGGTCGTCAGTAAAATCATGTTTTTTTCCTATTGCTTCTTTATATGGTTTTCTTTACGCTATGTATACTCCGGAGGCGATTTCATGACCTCTGCAAGTACCCTATTATTAAAACATACATTTTTTTAAATAATCGTGAACTATTCAAAATTATTTTTCAGAACATCCAAAGTTTTCATAATTTACAATTTTTTTATAAATATTCAATTGCCCAAATTACAAAATTACGGGTATTTCCAAAGTAGAAAAATTCTGTAAATACTGACAACTCTAGAAATTCTCACAATTTTTTGAATTTTCAAGGTTTTGATATGTTCCAACTATGGAATCTGATAATATACTCACTTTTTCACAGTCAAAATAAAGAACCTCCACTCACCTGACTATAACCGGTGCTTACATTCCACAGCCAACCCATTTTCGGAGGCACATGGAATATTGGGGTAACACATTCCTTATGACCAACCTTCACACCAGGATACCTAAACAAAATAGAGCGAAATAATAATAAATTGACTATGTATTTTTCGCACATTCATAATACTTAAATAAAAAAACATTCCTTTCCAAAATTATGAAGTAAATGGGGTATTTTCCGGACAAAATTTTATGACGGAATATTGATGTTGCGTCCCCAAAAACCATGTAACTAACAGTTTTACTTTTTACTGTGAACGCGAAGTGGCTTAAAAGCACCTGCAAGGTTCAAATAAATCTAAGCGTGACGTAATAAGTCTTTCGTGGAGCTATCCTTAGAATGTGACTGTACCTTGTCGTCTTTTCTCCATCTACATACATAACCTCCGCTTCATTTTGACATTGACAGATGTTTGTTTACATCATTTCATGATCTATCTTGATTAAATGAGATACCGCGACAGTCGTGACATCAGGGGAGGTTATGTATGTATGACACTAGTGACGGGCTGTTAAAGACGAGTGTTGCCGAATGACGAGTAAAATTGTGAAAAGTAACTATGAAACATTCTCAGAGTAAGCTGCTAATTACATAACAATGCAACAAATGGAATAGCTGTGCAATATAACATTTATAGTCTACAAAAAGAGGGCAACTAAATAAACATAAAATAAAGTTTACATCCTTTATAGAAAAACTATGCAAAATATTATTAACAACGTGACAACCTTGAATCTACGCTCAATTCAAATTAAAATAGTCACATCCTACCTGCATCCGGCATAAAATCACTTTTGATTGGTTGATTTCTTAGGCGGGAGGTTTAAGAGATTTAAATGAGTTCTTTTCAAAGGGATGATTTCAAAGTCTATCTTTACTCCACGTGGGCAGAAAAAAATTGAGCAAACACTGCCATCATTACAAATTAGATACAGGCAATCCATTTCAGCGATTAAACAGGCAATATTAGTAAGTTGGAAAATACCCCATTCTCACCCCGAAAAAAAAAACAACGTTTCATTCATCATAGCAAAATTGACCCAATATCTTTACCTGTCTCCCACACTGTACACAAACGCGCTCTTCTTCTTCCTGCGTTTCTTCTTCCCCTCGCCACTGCCTCCGGTCCATGGACAATGATCTGCGTCTCCTCCCTCCGCGCACGGGTCCTTCGACCCCTTAAGGCTGCTGTTACGTCTGCTGTCAGTAGATGGGGTCTTTGCAGACGAAGAACCCCTCTTGGGGTTGCTGCACTCATCGTCGCATGCGCCTGCTTCGCCGGCGTTTTCTTCTTCTTCTCCAGGTTCGTCTTCCCTGAAAGCACCGTACATTGTCATTATCAAAGACAAGTAGGGTCACTCTAAGCTCCGCCCCCAATGTGGCCTTTCCAGCTCTGCTCTCCGATACTAGGCAAGCTGGCTTATTCTGGTGCCCGGCGATCTCGAGCAATAGCCGAACGCTAACAGCTGTGGTTCACAGGGTCAGTCCACACCACCTAACACGCGACACGGTGCACGGGATACAATCGGTCGGATCTACCGGGGTGCCTAAATAAGTAGTGTTTGCGTGTTTTTGAACGTTTTGCGCGTATTTCACAAAAAAATGCCGGCGACATGCTCTGTATATGTGCCTACGTATTCCCTTTGATTTTTAAAATATCTGTTTTTTATACTTTAATTCTATTATTGACTTGATTCTTAAGTTTTTCAAATTCATTTCCCAAATTCGTGTTTCCCGGTTCTTTAACTTTTTGTTTATAAATTTTGACTCGGTTTTCAGTCATTTCGAGAATTTCTTGATTTATCCAGTCGTTATTTTCACGTACCTTATACGCGTTTTTGAACTCCGAATCTTTTTTAAAAGAAGTGATTAAGTCAATTAGTTCCTGAAATGATTGAACTTCTGTAGTTTGAATATTCTTTTCAAATTTTTAGATGATTTTTTTATGATCTATTCTGTTTACTTCTTTTCTATATTTTGTCGCAAGTACTTTTATGTTCACACCTAAGGTTATTGACAATAAATTATGAATGATCAGACTGTTACTGTTACTTACTACTTGAATCGTACATTTCAAATTACTACATCTATCTGACAAAACATGTTCTATAATACTCCTTGAGCTATTTGCCACCCCAGTAGCTGCATCTGCAGTTATTGTGTTGAAGGGTTTATTGAATAACAAATTATATTCTATCTATACTATAGAATTCATTTCTATTGACCCCCGTATAAGTAAAGTGAACGTCGAACGTTGACGTCGACAATATCGCACAGTCGGATTCCCTGTAGGTAAACGAGTCCGCACGAAGGGAACCCCTCTCAAATCGAGGCGGCTCGCATTTGTGAGACTCACACCAAAGTCGGCACGGCGAGTGACCCTACTTGTCTTTGTTAATGTACGGTGCTGAAAGTCACGCACAGAGAATAAACGCTGCTCAGTCTAAACAACGTCCATGAATGAATGAAGTAGAGTTCTTCTGGTGACAAGAGCCATCAGTGAATAGGCCTACAAGCGGGCACTTCTGCTTAGCAGAGAGTTCTGCACCTCTGCTTACTCTAAAGTGTATTCAAATCCGCCGTGCAGTGGCTGTAAACAATAACACGCGCTCGGCGGCTGGCCTGTAGATGTCGGTCGCCAGAGCCGTAATCAAAATAGCAGTCATAAAGTCCATAGTATCGGATGTGGAGTAGCATTTATGTTTTTAAAAAGGGAGACATATACTGCATTGAAAATTTCAGACCCATAACTATAATCGCAATATTTGCTAAGATCTTCGATAGCATTCTTAAAACCAGAATAGACAAATATCTAGAAATAAACAATACTTTTCATTGCTGCCAATTTGGGCTTAGAACTAAATGTTCAACGATTATGTCAGTCCGAAAAATTGTTGATGCAATAGTGGAATCCTTTGAGAGCGGCCAGTATGTGTCCCTTACACTATGCGACCTCTCAAAGGCATTCGACTGTGTATTACATCAGCTACTACTTACAAAGTTGGAAACTTAGGGTTTTAGGGGCCATATAAAAAAACTTTTTCACTCTTATTTGTCTGACAGAAAACAGTGCGTTATGGGTGGTGAGATCGTATCATCCAGGGAAAACATCAATCATGGTGTACCGCAAGGCTCAATATTGGGGCCTTCTCTATTCACCCTCTATCTTAATGACCTGTTCCACTACATGCTACCCAATTCTTGTGTAGCGTATGCAGATGATACTACACTCATATCTGTGGATACCGACTTACGCTTAATATAGTCGCTTCCCTTAGTTTAGAGAAAGCTAATAAATGGTTCTCAGCCAATAACCTAAAGTTGAACAAAACAAAACTGAGAATATTATATTATCTACCAATAACTCTATATCAACGGATAAGACAGCTAAGATACTTGGAATAATTTTAGATGACTCGTTAAGTTGGACTCAGCACATCGATTTCTTTGCTGGTAAACTTAGTAAATCCCTTTTTCTGCTACGAAAACTTAAACCTGAAGTTAACATACAGGTATTGAAAAGTTGTTACTTCGGATTGTTTCATTCACATTTAAACTACGGAGGAACTTTATGGGGAAACTCAAAGATCGGCAAGCTATTGAAGCTATTCGCTATCCAGAAAAAGGCTATCAGAGTCGTAGCTGGATACTACGACTCATGTAGACCACATTTTAAAAGCCTTAAAATAATGCTACTACCTGCTATGTATATCTATGCTACCTTGGTAGATGTCCACAAAAACAAAAATAATTTTGCTGTTAACTCAGATTTTCATTGTTATCCGACCAGATCATCTAACAATTTGAGAGCTCCAAAATTTTCTCTACTGAAATCAAAAAGGAACTTTCCACGTATAGATTTGTATAATCACTTATCGCTAAGCGTTAGAATGCTTAGCACACATTTGTTTGAAAGAACTGTGAAAAAACACATGCTTGACAACTGCTTTTATTCAATAAGTGGATACTTTGGTACAGACTTTTTTAAAAACGGATGAGGTTGACAGATTGTCAATTTTACTGAATGCTGTTAAATGTATTAATTTTAACTATTTATTTAATTTATACATCTTAGTATGTATACTGTGTTTTAACATGTCTATTTTTTTGTACATTGTACTTGTTCAGACGAAATATATATCTATCTATCTATCTATCTATCAAGTTTTTAACTTTTTTGGGGCACTTTTGTTGTTTATTGTATTTTATTTATATTTACAATAAACGCTATATATATCTATCATTTATGAATCATATTTTTCCATTACACCTGTATTAATATATTTTAGATTTTATATATTATTCTTACCTTAGGAAGCTTCATTTTGGGGGTAAAATTGAGAAGGGGTCAATACTTCAGCTATATTTGTCCATCTATTCCGAGTCTGATGAGCTTGATGTACTGCTACCATTGAGGTTAACTATAACGGGTTCAATATTCTCTATTATGGTGTCTAATCGCCACATTTCCTGTTCCACTTTTTCTTGGACATGTCGAAAGCGCTTTTGTCATTTATCTGCAGTAATAGATCCTATTGCTTCTTGGAAATGGTTTTTCACATCAGCAAACTTGAACGTAGTACTTTTTTCAGTTACAGTGTTTTTAATTTCAGCCCAAAACTAGCTCAATAGGATTGAGTTCACAGTGGTAAGGTGAAAGCCTCAAAACTATTTTATTTTGCTCTTTGACCATTTCATCTATTCTATATTTATTGTACTCAGCCTTATGCTCATTCACAATTTGAACTAATCAACTTTCAGTAATGATTCGTCAAAACTAATGTTTTTCGATCGAAGCCAGTTCTGAATATATATTTTCCTGGAGGCATTTGTTGGGATATCGTCAGCAGCAGTTGTTAATGATTCTTTCTGGGTTTCGTATTTAAATACGTTTAATATTACCTCCTTAAGCCTCACGTCAAAATTGCTCTTTTTTACCTCTTCCTTGGTGGACTCAAACGCTGATTTGTAGCCACATCCATGGGTTCATCTCAGTGTCTGTGCTACTAAGCCTCTTCCTTGGTAGACTTAAATCCTGTCTTGTAGCCACATCCATGGATTCATCTGCAGTATCTGTACTACTAGACATCCTTCGATATCTCCTTCAAGTTATCGGGGAATAACACAAACACCACTAATAACTATTAAAACAACGGTACAACACAGATAACACTTAAATTCGCACAACAACACGGCAAGTATGCGATGACAAAAGCACGATGTACGCTATCATTAACACGACACGTCGTATACAATGATAAACACACGGAGCAACTGAATAAAATACAACCCTGTACTCTGTTGAACGACCCAGACGGGCGGCAGAGCGGAAAGCCGCCAAGGTGTTTATTGCCTTTCGGCCAATCGCAATGAATGCCGCCCTACTTGGGCAGCGTGCGTGGTATCCTATTTCTTTACAATCCTCTGCACCTTGGATTTGAATACGTTTAAGTATAGTACACGTCAGAAACATAAGAGTTGTTTACACTTTTTGTACTCCTACCGAGTGCCGACACTACAATGGTATAGTATATTGGGGTATATGTATGAGTAATATTAAACAGTGATTTATGCTTACAACACATACGTCTGAGCACCGTACATTAACAAAGACAAGTAGGGTCACTCGCCGTGACGACTTTGATGTGAGTCTCACAAATGCGAGCCGCCTCGAATTCAGAGGGGTTCCCTTCGTGCGATCTCGTTCACTTACAGGGAATCCGACTGTGCGATATTGTCGACGTCAACGGTCGACGTTCACTTTACTTATACGGGGGTCAATAGAAATGTATAGTATAGTATAGATAGAATATAATAACCTTAGGTGTAAACATAAAAGTACTTGCGACAAAATATAGAAAAGAAGTAAAAAGAATAGATCATAAAAAATTCATCTCAAAATTTTAAAAGAATATTCAAACTACAGAAGTTCAATCATTTCAGGAACTAATTGACTTAATCACTTCTTGTAAAAAAGATTCCGAATTCAAAAAGACGTATAAGATACGTGAAAATAACGACTGGATAAATTAAGAAATTCTCGAAATGACTGAAAACCGAGTCAAAATTTATAAACAAAAAGTTAAAGAACCGGGAGACACGAATTCGGAAGATGAATTTAAAAAACTTAAGAATCAAGTCAATGATGAAATTAAAGTATTAAAAACAGATATTTTAAAAATCAGTGGGAATAAGTAGGCACAAATATAAAAAAACAGTGGGGCCATATACAGAGCATGTCGCCGGCATTTTTTTGTGAAATACGCGCAAAACGCTCAATAACACACAGGCATCCCAGTAGATTCGACCTATTGTATCCCGTGCACCGTGTCAGGTGGTGTTAGGTGGACTGACCCTGTAAACCACAGCTGTTAGCGTTCGGCTACTGGTCGAGATCGCCGGGCGCCAGAATTCGCCAGCTTGCGTAGTATCGAGAGCACAGCTGGAAAGACCACATTGGGGGCGGAGCTTAGAGTGGCCCTACTTGTCTTTGTTAATGTACGGTGGTCTGAGTAAGGCACAAACACATATAAGGCACTAATAATTCAAAATGCTAGTTTCAAATCAAGCAAAATAAATTCTGCATTGTAAGTACCTATATCAATTTGTTGAATACATCCTGTGATTTCTTACCTGTAGCATACAGATGACGACCTTCGTCGTTCCTGTGTTCCTTGAGGACGATTAGAAGGACATTTTCTGCTAGGACAGTAAAGCAAAGGTACTGGCTCAAAGGGGCAGTTTGGGATGCCACACGAAGGCAAAGGTTGGGCATACATGCAGAATGGATCTCTGCAAACGAATTCACCTCCTGAAAAATTATCATATTTTTTATTTATTTCAAACATGTTACATCCAGTTACACATAATAAGGTACTTGCAGTGGCCGTAATTTTGGATTAAAGGTATGTTTAGAGGAAAGAAAAACGTATTCAAAGGCTGTCTATAACAAAACTTCCACTCTTGCTGCTGTTCAGATGAATAAATTTGTGATTAAAATTTACTAATACAAAAAGGTATTTCCGATGAATGTACACCACTTTTATTTGAAAAACTTGCAACGATCGTTTCGACACATACTGTCTTCATCATTGTTTGATTTATCATTGTTTGATAGAGACACTGTGCGTCGAAACGATCGTCGCAAGTTTTTCAAATAAAAGTGGTGTTCATTCATCGGAAATACTTTTTTGTATTAGTATGGATCTCCACCAAGTGACGGCCAACTCCATCCACTATTAAAATTTACGTCTTTTTCAAATTTTTCCACGTGACTGAAAACGGGTGCAGACGTCACAAAATAGTACAATAATCGACATTATTAAACCCAGCTCTAACTATAAATGATAACCCATGGCCGACTCTACACTAGGCCGGAGCCTTAGATGTGGCAACGTGGCTTAGCTGTCAAATTGTGGCCCTATAGTTTCAGAATAATTATTACATTTTTATATGTATTAGAGTTCATCTCGGTTAATAAATTAAGAAAAATACTTTTTAGAACTACTACTACTAATATCACTTACATCTGATGTCTGTTTCATCACAGTCAGACACTACAAAATAAAAATAAACGCAACCTGTTTCCTGCCGCCACTTCCATTTCACTTAAATGAACACTCAATTTACTTTGTAAATTATCACTTGAGCTAAAAGAATTCACTATTAGGTCACTGTGAAGCCATTCTTGCTGGTCTTGATTTCCCTTTCACTATCAAATGCTTTCGTAGGTATGCCCCAGGCCATGCCCAGATGAGTTCTATTAACTGTATTTTTCTGTGATATTTGGGAGGTCCAGAAAACATTATAGGTACCACATTGTGCTTTAAAATAGGTCTTATCCTTTGAAATGTTTGTCAATTATTGTCTTTATCCTTATAAATATAACCAGCCCTTCCAAGGAATACCTTTCACCCACTTCTGTTTATGTCCCTTATCGGACACACAATTGCTAGTGCAACCTGGTACTACACACTTTGCAGGCATCTTTTTATCTTTATAGTTTCATTTGTGCAGGTAAATAAGTAGAAACCCATTCAAAATCACCTTGCAACGTTCTTTTTAATCTGGAGTAAGGTTATGTTGGGCCATGGTTTGGTAGTCCTGTACTGGGCTGCAACCTGGTACTACACGCTTTGCAGGCATCTTTTTATCTTTATAATTTCATTTGTGCAGGTAAATAAGTAGAAACTCATTCAAAATCACCTTGCAACGTTCTTTTTAATCTGGAATAAGGTGATGTTGAGCCATGGTTTGGTAGTCCTCTACTGGGCTGCAACCTGGTACTACACGCTTTGCAGGCATCTTGTTATCTTTATAGTTTCGTTTGTGCAGGTAAATAATTAGAAACAAATTAATAATCACCTTCCAACCATTTTTTCTGCACCTGGAAGGATACACATGACATAACAACAAATGAAAACACGGCCTGATCTCCAACGTTGCCATATTTCAATGCTCCGGCCTAGTGAGTAGAGACGGCCATGAATAACCCCAAAAATCACAAAACAACATGTTGTTCTATGACACAGAAACACAAGGTAGGTTCTGTTTACTTCACTCTTGTGTCAATTTTCCATTTTGATTTGTGATGTGACAAATCGTCAAGTGTCGTAACTAAAATTATCGACCAAAAAGTGTTTGTGATATCTCAAATCCCATCACTATAATGTCTTGTGACGTCAGAGGTTGTTTTCGCGCCGGGATGACCTTCATCACTCATGAACAAAATGAGGTTCTCATTTTGCTCGATCACTAATTCTAGTTTATCTTATAAAAACGCCTTTGACAACATCATCCAATATGTAATCTGATAATAGAAACTGATGAATTTCATACCTCCTTTGTTGTTCCCGAACGGACATTCTGGATTGTCGCAGACATCTCCAGCGTCTGCGCAGTTGGCATCCTGCTTGGGGCATTTCTCTTCGGCAGGACGTTTGTTGTCGGGGCACTCTGGATTGTCGCATGCGTTCTTCTTTTTAGAGGTTTCTTCGTCGCATTGATCGGAGGTCTGATAAGGACACTCCGGGTTCTCGCAGATGTCTTCTTGCTCCTTCTTCCCTTTCTTCACTGGGCATTTCGGGTTGTCGCAAGTCTAGTACATAAAAAGAAATGGTAGCGTTTGGTTTGACTTTGTGCCTTGTATGCGTTCTCAAAGTATCTCAATTTTATTATAATCAAGTACTAAGCAGTTTCAAAGTTATTCAGTTATCAATAGTAAAAACGTTAAAAAGGTAGAAAATCACCAGGGACGTCTAAAAAAAATTGAAAAACGAAATTTTAGCGATTTCTGTCTTTCTAACAGTTGGTTGATTGAAAGATTGAATGAAAGAAGAAAAGCTTTCTGGTGACAAGAGCCTCAAGTGCAAAGGCCTACAGGGAGGTCCTTCTGCACCTACCCTTATTCTAGTTCTCAAGTCCAGCCCTCATCTCAAAGATGAAGATAGCCTTGGGTCTTGGGTCCTGCCCATCTTATGTCTTTAGTTCCAAGGACCCTTGAATGTAGTCATACAAGGGACGTCTGAAGGTGTGATGACCAGATAGAAGGCCCACAAGTAACCTTAGCCGGTTTCTGTCCAGCCAGACACAGAATTGTCGGTTTTTGTGCTCCATTGGATCATAATTAAAATTTAAAATGTGTTGAAATATACATTTTTAACTAATGTTCAGATCACCTAAACATACAAAATGTTCGACAAAAAAAGCTTCCGAATAAATGATGTTTTTATGGTCAGCCTCCCGCAAAGACTGAAAGCCTATGGCGCTGTAGAAGCGCTGTGAGAGGATAAGTGTCGGTTCACGTTATATTTGAAACGCTGCAGGTTGTAGCCGTCGGGAAACAAATTCCCCGGCAGCTAATTCCACAACGTCGAAGTTCTCCAAAAGAAGGAATGCTGGAGGAGACTGGTTCGGGGAGTATGGACCTTGACCTGGTTAGGATGAGCTCGCAGAGCTTCTCTAGTGTTCCTGGTTTGGACGGCGTTTGGTGTTATTATCTGGGAGAGCTCACTCGAACATCTTCCGTGATAGAATCTGTAAAACATGGATAGATCAGCCACCCTCCTTCGATGTTCCAGGCTGTGGAGGTCCTTTATGAGGTTAGGTGTATCGATTAATCTAATCGCTCTTTTCTGGATAGTGTCCAGAAGCTTTAGAGAGTGTTTCGGAGCGCATCCCCACATATGGGAGCAATACTCCAGCGATGGTCGGATCTGTACTTTGTAGAGCAACAGCAGTTGCTCTGGTGTATACAACTTCCTACAGCGGAACAAAACTCCAAGCTTCTGGGACGCCGTTTTAGCAATGCTGGACATGTTATTGTTGATGTTGATCCCCAAAAACTTGACGGAAGGTGATTCGACTATGGGGTGACCCTCCATTTCCACGGTTGGTAAGCCATCGTGAGACCTCTTTGTAACTGTTGTTGCCTGAGTTTTTTGTACGTTGAACTGTACTTTATGTATTTATAAATATGTATTTCTAGATAGTAGTTTACACGTGGTCAATACGCTTACGTCATCGAGATGATGACACAGTGACGTACCATTTTGCGTTTACGTTAACACTGGTTTACGAGATCTTAATTAATAGAACTCCCTTTACATTATTTACATTAATATATCTGCCTGTATCTCGTGGTACATTTTAACGTTCTAGCCTCTTGCACTGAAATCACACTTGTCGAATGACATCAAAAAAAAAAGATTGGACAACAATAGGTTCTATAGTATGTACGTACCTCGTCAGATATACCCTGCTGTTGAGGATTGAAGGGGCATGCCGGGTTACCACAAAAGCTCTCTTCGGATTTTTCTTGTTTGGGGGCAAAGGTACACTTGGGGTTGCCACAAAAATCATCCGCTGGAGGCTTTGGAGCGTGCGGACAGTCTGGGTTTCCGCAGAAGTCACCTAAAGCAATAAATTAATCAGTCTAGTCCTGTTGGATAAAAAGTCCTCATGTGAGACGACTTGGTCGATTTCCCTCTCAGCGGGCCTTATCGACGACCTTTCAGCCTGGTTAACAGGCCTTCCGTCCGCCGAAGGGGCAGGCTGAGCTGGAGCACGAACATATCCCTGCCTCCGAAGGTACGATACATACTTTCGCAAGTTCTGGGAGGTAGTGCGCTATGCTGTGGGTCCATTTCACACCACGTCACACATGTGGGACATGTATCCTCTACGGCGCGGGCTACTGCTCTCATAGCAGCTCCTCAGTAGGTCATCCCTGAGTTCCACCATCCCCTTAAAACGGTCCATGTCATAGCGGGGGTTGTCGTCAAGGCGATTCGAAGCACCACCACCTTCCAAAAACGGCTCGATGTGGGTGGTTTTCCTCCAGGGTGGTCGAACCAGAAGAAAGGGTCCGTCAGAGCAGACCTTTTCGGAGGCAGACGACTAAATTGCAACCTGGGGATGCATCTGTGAAGGTTGTTGCATCCTTGGGCTTCGGTTTAGCCCGCGGCGTCGGAACGCACCGTCAGGGCGATCCAAAGCACCACCACCTTGCCCAGTGCCGTCTTCCGAAACCGGCTCGGTGTGGGGTTGGGGCCCGTCGTTAGCCTTAGGGCTCCCAATCGACATTTTTGAAGACAGCCGACCAAATTGCACCCTGAGAATGCGCCTGGGAAAGTTGTTGGCTGGTTTGCACCCTCTGCTTTGGTTTACTCCTCGGTATCGCCATGCACCGGATAGCCTTCTGATGTTGGGCGGCTTCCTGCGGCGACTGGCGCGTTGCTGGCTGTACCGTCTATGTCGTTAAGGTGGCAGGGTTAACGACTGCAGGTAACAGTGCCTAAATGGCCAGATATTCAACTTCATTATCGCTAGATAGGCCGTAATAGCCAAATAAAATCGACTTCCTTCTTAAGGGGCCTTGTCAGCGATCTTTTAGCCTGGTTCACAGGCCTTCCGTCCGCCGAAGGGGTAGGCTAAGCCGGAGCATGAACATAATCCTGCCTCTGAAGGTACGCATGTACTGAGAGGTAAGCGTGCTATGTTCTGGGCACATTTCACACCACGTCACACATGTGGGGCATGTATCCCCTACGGTGCGGGCTGCTGCTCTCGTAGCAGCTCCTCAGCAGGTCATCCCTGAGTTCCGTCGTCCACCTAAAACGGTCCATGTCATAGCGGGGGTTGTCGTCAAGGCGATCCGAGCCACCACCAACTTCCGAAACCGGCTCGGTGTGGGGTGCTTTTCGTCCGGTGTGGTCGAACCCGAAGATAGGGCTCGTCAGGTGGTTAGCCTTAAAGTCCCCAGCAGACCTTTTCGGAGGCAGACGACCAAATTGCACCCTGGGGATGCATCTGTGAAGGTTTCCGGCTGGTTTGCATCCTTGGACTTCGGTTTAGCCCGCGGCGTCGGAACGCGTCGTCAGGGCGATCCAAAGTACCACCACCTTGCCCAGTGCCGTCTTTCGAAACCGGCTCGGTGTGGGTGCTTTTCGTCTAAGGCGGTCGAATCCCAACATAGGGCCCATCACGTCGTTAGCCTTAGGGTTCCCAACCGAAATTTTTGGAGACAGCCGACCAAATTGCATCCTGAGAAAGCACCTGTGAAGGTTTAATAATAATAATAATGCCTTTATTACAGTATAGGACAATAATATGGAACACTGGATTATTCAAAATACACACTGATCAGAAACCTCAAGAGGGAGTTCACCAAAGGTGCTCTTCCACTCAACCCTTGAACGCACATTAAACATTTTCAATAAATAGTCTCTATACATATACCCGACATTATAACACGAGCAGACTATAGATTATAAGCCACTATCTGCAGAGCAGAAAAATAACATAAAATATAAAGCTAAAATAAATAAAAATACATATCAGTGGAATAGCATCACCTAATATATACAATACATGAACAGACTATAAATTAGATCCTACTGTATCATCTACGAAGAAGAATGAGACAAAAAATAAACTAAAAAAAAGTAAACTAAAATACATTATAGTAGAATAGCATTATCTGGAATCAAATATCTGCTTAACAGCCACTTTAAACATATGAATCGGAAGACCTCTGACACGAGGAGGAATGGAGTTGTACGCTTTATATATATTATATGTAAAACCTCTTTCAAATAATGATGTTCTATGGAAAGGAGCTGATATGTTGTCTTTTAACCGAATATTAACATCATGAGCATCAGCTTTCAGTACTATCTTATTATACTGTAGGGTGGACTTTTATTTATCATCACTTTATGATAGAAACATAGCGTTATGAATTCAAACCAATCCTTCATATTTAACCGTCGAAGCTCCTTTAACTTATAACTTACTCTCTCGTATTTTCGTATGCCATATATATATACCGTATGCACGAGTTTTGAACACGTTGAATGCGCATAAGCATTTCACTGTCTAAACAAGGGCTATAAACTGGAACTCCATAAATAAAGTGAGATAGTACGAGCGCCTCACAGAACTTCTTTTTAATGGCCACACTAAGAAATGTTCTGTGATGATAGAGCATCTTTAATGAGAGATATGACTTTTGTATACAAGCAGAAACATCTTAATTTATGATCAATTCTAACACCGAGATTTTTTACACAATTTGCGTGAGATAGCTCGTTATCATTAATTTTGATCAGACAAGGGGCACTACGTTTAGTAATTTTTGACGTTTTTATAGGAATATGTTTATCAAACAATTCAAGCATCATGTTACTGAACACAGTCACCTTTTCATTAATGTCTTTAATGTAGCAGATATTTATAAAAGGGAGTTTTTGAATATCATCGCAGAACAGTTCTTTGTTAAAGGATTTGAAATTCCTATACGTGTAAAGGAAAGGTTCAAATTTAGGTCTGCAACATTTGAGCCTACATGAAACTATTTCGTGATCCGTCAAATCCACGCCACCTACACAATGAGGGATCACTACAAATAATAACATCTATGAGAGATCTGGATAACGAGGTTATGTGAGTAGCTTCATCAATTATCTGATGCATTCCTATCGAATTTAACATTTCTTGTGTGTATCTAGTAGAAACAGAATCCATATCTAGAAAATTGATATTAATGTCACCAAGACATATTACTTTCGAATTGCGAACCATACATAATAATAGGGCGACCTCAAGTTCATCTATAAAAAACTTATAATTCTGCTGGGGAGGTCTGTAAACTACACCCACCGCGTACGATTCACCTTTATATGAAAATGATACCCACAGCAGCTCAATACCCTGATTAGTTGCAAGTTTCTGGTTGGTTTGCACCCTTGGGCTTCGGTTTAGCCCCGCGGTGTCACCACTCACTGGATACCCTACGTCGTTATGGTAACAGGGTTAACGACTGCAGGTAGCAGTACCTGAAGGCCAAACATTCAGTTTCATCATGACTAGATAGGCCGTGGTAGCCGAATACTTTAGTCATCCGGGAGTCTAGATTTCAACCCGCTTGATTTTTGTAGAGTCGGAGACTTTTTTATGGTCAGCCTCCCGCATAGGCTGAAAGAGGATAAGTGTCGGTGCACGTTAGATTTGCAAAGCTGTAGGTTGCAGCCGTTGGGAAACAAATTACCCGGCAGCTCATTCCACAGCGCCGAGGCTCTCCAGAAGGAATGCTGGATGAGACTGCTTCGGGGAATAGGGACCTGGACCTGGTAAGGATGAGCTCGCAGAGCCTCTCCAGTGTTCCTCGTTCGGACTGCCTTTGGTATTATTATCTTGGAGAGCTTACTTGAACATCTTCTGTGATAGAATGTGTGAAACAGGGACAGGTCAGCCACTCTTCTTCGATGGTCCAGGCTGTGGAGGTCCTTTGTGAGGTTAGACGTATGTTTAGTCTAATTGTTCTCTTCTCAATAGCGCCCAGAAGCTTTAGAGATGGCTTCAGAGCACATCCCCACACATGGGAGCAATACTCCAACGATGGTCGGATCTGTGCCTTGTAGAGCTGCAGGACTTACTCTGGTGTAAACAGCTTCCTACAGCCAAGCTTCTGGGATACGTTTTAGCAATACTGACGACGTGGTCGTGCCAGGACATGTTATTGTTGATCCTTATCCCCAAAAGCTTGACGGATGGTGGCTCGGCTATCGGGTGACCCTCCATTTCCACAGTTGGCATGCCAACGTGAGACTTCTTGGTCAGCGTTGTAGCTGTGTTTCATTAATTTACAAATACCCTATTATATGCCATCCCTAGTTATGAGAACCTACCGTTAGCCTTCGGCTTTGGCGCATGTGGACACTGCGGATTCCCGCAAAAGTTTGTCTTTGGAGGCGCAGGGTTTGGAGCGAATGGACATTCCGGATTGGCACACTCCTTAGGCTCTTGATCAGCATAGGGACAGCTCGGATTGCCGCAGGATTTCTTCTTCTTCTTCGGGGGCTTGGCGTGAGGACAGGCCGGGTTTTCGCATGCTTCGAACTCCCCTTGGTATCTACACAGACACGATACTATTTAGAGGTTATTTTAGTTGCAGTACTACGCCAGAGCCATCCGGGAGTGCAGGAGGGCTCTTGACGACATCTCAGCTAAACACAAGGTATCACTGATGTGGGTACCTGGGCACGCTGGGGTAACGGGTAACGACATGGCGGATCATCTGGCTAGGATGGGATCCGGCAACAGTTTTGTGGGCCCGGAACCAGCCTTAGGACTATCTGCAAACTTGATTAGGAAAACAACTGGAGAGTGGATCCAGAATCAACGCTCTCTGAGATGGAGCAACATCTCTGGTCATCTCCGTCAAGCTCGGGAACTATTAGCAGGGCCTGCAGACAGAATAGGACGATTTTGTATCTCTCTGGATAGGAGTAACTTGAGATTGCTAGTAGGCCTATTAACGGGTCCCAACACCTTCAGGCGTCACCTGTTCGTGATGAGGGTGGTCAACGACCAAACGTGCACGTGGTGTGGTGAAGAGGAGGAATCCTCGGCACACATCTTGTGTCGCTGTGGAACCCTGGGTTATCACAGGCAGACTATGCTGGGCTCAAGAACCTTAGCACCAATAGAGATAAAACGGATAGGGCCTAAGAATGTACTTGCCTTTGCCAAAAGGGCAGGTCTTAGGAACTAGCGCGGATAGAGGCGCAAAAGGGCCCATCGTGTGGCCTATGCACCAGCCACATTCCGTGCTGGATAGCCTCTGGTCCTTATTCATTCAAGCCAGAGCCATTATAAGGCCATTGATCTTCTTTCTAGTTGCCAAGCGAGAGATAAGTGTGTGTTCGATGGATTCACGCTATCGAGAAGTTGGCACAGTGACATACCATTTTATCTGAGTGTTAACGTGATGGTTACTTGATGAAATCTTCATTAATGGCGCTCTATGTAGACTGATATATCTGCTTATACCTCGTGGTACCCCTTGATCAATTTTTTAAAGCTAGTTTTCTTGGACACGCTCGCATACCTGGGATCTTCCTCCACAGGGTCTCCTTGCTGGGCGAATGGACAGTCTGGATTTTCGCAAACTGCTACATCGTTATTCTGTTGTTCTGCTTGCTGTCTCTTCCTCTGCTCTTCTTCTTCCAAAAACGGGCAGGGTCTCGGTCGAAAAGGACAGTTTGGCTTGCCACAGGGCTCCGGCATTGCGAAAGGACATGTCACCTAGGAAACAAATTAGAATATATTTGCATTACTTTTTGGACAAACTAATCACTGAATTTCTAAAATGGCTAAAAAGTGGTTATTAAATCCTTCATTAGTATAATATCTATGACTACTCCTCACACCAATGTGAAGTAAGCAATCACTGGGTCACCAAAAGACGGAAACTATACAAGCTTTGTTTACCGAGAATAGCGGTAGAGTCAATCCAGTTTGCAGAGGAGGTGAAATATCTTGGTCTTATATTGGACAAAAGACTCACCTTTAACTCTCACCTGGATAACAAAATCAAAAAGGCCCGACTCGCCCTCTGAACACTTAGAAGGATTTGCGACAAATTTTGGGGCGTGAGTCCTAAACTGATCTACTGGATGTATCAGACGGTGGTTAAACCCACGGTAGTATATGGCGCTGTTGCCTGGTGGCAGAAGTGCCTACACCGGGCAGCCAGAGTCAGGCTGGCGGCAGTGCAACGCACCGCCTGTTTGGCCATCACTGGAGCCATGTCTACCGCATCAACGCTAGCCATGGAGACCTCTGCACATTGAGGTGGAGAGAGTTGCAAAAGTGGTCGCCTACAGACTGCTATCAACTGGCAGACCTGACGAAACGAAACTAGGACCAGACACAACGGGTATCATGGGTGAAATTACCCATCATCGTATACTCGGAATGGTCTCGGAATATATGGTTCGCCAAGCGCACATAGAGCGATCCTATAACATCCTCTTCCCAGGCAGGAACGAATGGAGGAGGGAGGGCTTCATATCACCCTCCCATCTTGCGCTATTTACTGATGGCTCCAAGTCTGAACTGGGGGCAGGAGCGGGAGTAGTTGGTACCAATCCAAGAGTTGAAATTTCAGTAAACCTTGGGAGGTATAGCACAGTCATCCAAGCAGAAATGATTGCCATAGAGCTGGGAGTCAGGGAACTAATCAAAAGGCCCCTGACAAACAGATCTATAAACATCTTTTCAGACAGCCAGGCTGCATTGAAAGCACTGTGCTCCAGTCGGTTTGACTCAAGACGGGTATGGAACTGCATGCACCTCCTCAACAAACTCGGAACAGGAAACAGTGTCACCTTGATTTGGGTTCCGGGTCACAGCGGAGTGGAAGGCAATGTATTGGCCGACGCGCTCGCAAGAGGAGGAACTGAATCTGTGTTCATAGGACCAGAACCATTTGCGGGCAATGCAAAAAGCACCGCTAAAAAGACCATCTCAGACTGAGCAGAGGGGAAAGCATTCCTGAACTGGCGAGATACACCAGGGCTATTGCACTCGAAGGCGTTCATAAGTTACCCCTCGAGTCAGGCCCCCCGAGGATCGTGGAATGTAACAGGAACGATCTCCGTATTCTGGTTGGTCTGCTGACGGGACATGGTCGTCTGAGGAACCATATGCGGAAGTTGGATCTTGAACAAATTTCAGACTCCTGCTTCTGCTACGTGGAGGACGAAAAAGCGGAGCATATTCTTTGCTCCTGTCCAGAACTGGATAACGCTAGGTTCCAGACATTTGGATTAGCCCAACTGGAACCTCATGACTTCAAGGATATTTCACCCTTCAGGTTGATCGCCTTCGCAAAGAGGTGCGGACTGTACGGTGAACTCTAAACAGGTGTGAGCCACAATAGACACAACTGACTCGCAGTGGAAGGAGGCAGCGCTGCCCCACTCACTTTCAACCTAACCTAACCTAATGTGAGGTGAGCAATCACTGGGTCCGCAAGTCGTACACTTATAACAATAAAAGAGCTGATTGGTGATGAGCCACCAACCAACATATTGCCCATAGCAACCAGCAGCTCAATGGGTTTGCATGAAACAAGGGCCTGTGGGTGCGTGCGTGTGTGCGTGAGTCTAGCTAGCCGCCAAGAAATGAAAACAGGACAGCAATGGTTTAATAAAGATTTATTTCATATATATGAATGCAGTACATTTGCGTTCTATTTGTTTTTTTTTTTAAACAAGAACTTAACTTCGGAGGGAAGTCCAGGGAGTAGTTCTCGTGGTGCCCTTCCGAAGACAAGGTGGTGCTCCAAAGAAAGTGTTACATGCTGCTGTTGGCACCCCAAAGAATGCTGGCTTCTTTCGAAAGGAGTTCTGTTGGTGTCACCCCAAAGAAGTGTTCATGATGGTGGCACCCTGGAAAAGGTGCAGAGCCCCTCCAAAGAAAAGGTGGTCTTGATGGTGGCACCCCCCCAAAAAAAGGTGGTTTTGTTGGTGGCACCCCGAAAAAGGGTGGTTTTCCTTGGTTACCACATAACTGCACAGACACAAAAGATTGTCTTAGAGAGACATAATTATATTAGGTATTAACTGTTTGAGTTCAGAAGTGAAAGCAATAAACCATTACATTTCATCTAGAAGCTAACATCGGTAGAGAGAGAGCATACCCCCACTCATTAGATTTTTCCTAAAATTTGTGCGCACTTGCGCAGTTTGTATATTTCCAGCTGAAAGAAATAGAGATGGGAAAAGGTAGAGGTGAGAAGTAAAACAGTTATAAAAATGTAACTAGTATAATGAGGAAGTAGTTGCTAAAAATGGAAGTTGTAAACTATCTGTATATGGTAGCCAAGTAAATAATATAAAAATAACTTTGAAAACGGGTGAACCGTTACATACTCTAAGTTTTATTCATATAAAAAAGCACCTTTCCGCAAGGTCCAGGCTTGGGTGGAGGACATTTGATCTTCTTGAGGTCGGCTGGCTGATGTGGGCAGTTGGGGTTTCGACAGGCGCCTTTGGGCAGCGGCTCGGGGCAGTCCCAGTGGATGGGCGGCAAGTCGGGCGGCAGAGGGTAAGGGCATTTCGGGTGGCCGCATTTGCCCGAAATCGAGGGCGGTAGACAGGCTAGTTCTAGGGCAGCATCGTCGTCCACCAGACCTAGAAGGGAGAGCAAGGGTGAATTCTAAATGAGGAATGAATGCTTGGTTCTTTGAACAAAAAATGAAGTCAAGTTGATTGACTCAGTAGTTTCCACACATTATGGTGATACCAGTTTATTAATTTCCATAGCAGGAGCTTTAGTCTGGGATCCCCTTGCAACCAAATCAGTACCAGTACCCCCCCCCCCCCCCAAATTGTCTTATGCCGCTAGGTCTTTCCTTCACAGGTCAATGAACAGCCTATTATCAATAATACAAAATTTTCAGTTTTACAACCCAGCCAAAAAAAGGTAGAAAACTGTCAGGAACCCCTAAAACATCTAAAGACGAAGTTTGAGCTGTTTTCATATTTTTAGTTTTTTGATTATTGCTACGCTGCCACTGACACGATTTCTAACAAGCATACGCGTTTTTCATCCTCACCACAGTAATAATAATGTGTCAAAATTTCATTAGAATCAATTTAATAGTTTCCACGTTACAAAATACAAAACGATCTAAAGCAATAAATACTCGTATGTATACAGAAAATTCTAAGCCCCTTAGTTTCGGTATAATAAGCAAGACAAAGTTCAGATGGATCTAAAAAGGTGATTTTGTCGCTAGGTCTTCCTTCACAGGTCAGTGGACAGCTTATTATGAATACAGCAAATTTTTCAGTTTTTCAACCCCCCACCCCCCAACCACCCCAATTTCACCCCCACCCAAAAAAATTCAGAAAATGATCAGGAACCTCTAAAACACTTAAATTAAACGAAGTTTGAGCTGGTTTTATATTTTTAGTTTTTTTATTATTTCTGCGCCGCTACTGGCACGATTTATAAAAGGCAAATGTATTTTCCATCCTTGATACGGTAGTAATATTGTGTCAAAATTTCATTAAAATCAATTCAACAGTTTCTTCGTTACATAATATAGAATGATCTAAAGCAATACCCGTATGTTTACACCAGAAAATTTCTAAGTCCTTTGGTTTCTGTAATAGGCAAGGCAATGTTCAGATGGACCTAAAAAAGTTATTTATGTCGCTAGGTCTTCCTTCACAGGTCAGTGGACAGTCTATTATGAAAGCAACAAATTTTCCAAGTTTACAACCCCCCTCCCCCCAACCACCCCAATTTCACCCCTACCAAAAAAAAGTGGAAAATGATCAGGATCCCCTAAAACGCCTAAAAACGAAGTTTGAGGCGTATTTAAAGTTTTTCGTTTTTTGCTAATTACTCCGCCGCCCATGCACCGATTTTCAAAATTATAGCTACGACACCACAGCATATCGCTGACCAAATTTCATAACAATCCATCCAGCCGTTACTGAGATTACGAGGCTAGAAAAACGCGTACAGACAGACCGACAGATAGAGACATATTATCTCAAAATCGAAAATTTTCGCGATCACAATACTCCCCTCACCTATCGGTGTGGGAAATAAAACGTTCTTTTTTCGAAAACTTTAATATTTTACTTCGCACATCGATAGGTGAGGTCAGTGGCGCCTCGTGTCAACTTAGAGAGGTAGTGCCAGAATGACAGCCAAAATTTCAAACCAATATAAAATTGAAAAAAGATACTTATAAGCCGATAAGCCGAATTTAACTGAGTATTTATGTTCGACTTACCAAGCATCGATAAACTGAAAACATTATTCATATGCACTTTAGATTTTTCATGGGTCTTTATTTTCTCCCATAAATGAATAAGATCATCCGTGCCAAACAAAACAGTTTGTTAACTTCTTCACAGTTACTCATCCAATTGTTTTTATCATAAATAGTTTTATTAAATTTACGACAACGCGATTTCTGTTCACTACCAATAAGTTTTTCAATTTTTAAATCAGGTGTTGGACGCCCTAATTCCTTAATCTACAGTTTTTCTTCTAGCGGAAGATTACTAAATGGGTTTATTAATGCGCCAATTTTATTCATTTACGCTCCAATGATATACTTAGATTAAACACAAAAGAGATACCGATCCGAAAGCAGCGCACAACTCACTCAAACTAATAAGATCTAAATTTCGAACCTTTGACGAGAAAAGCCGACATCAGAATCAAACATAAACAAATCGAAACTGCTGAAACAAAACAAAAGTAGTGAACCATGAATGGAAATATGGGTAATGTGCCTGGCACGATCTACTTCGGATTTTCGTATCTAAAATCTATCCACACGTCCAGCGTATAGCATTATCTCTGTCACTCATAAGTGTTTGTGAAAAGATTTCTCTCACTCTGTTTGTGCCTTATAAGAAACGGCGCGGTAGGCTGAGTCATCTCGCCGTCGTGTCGCGTCGTCAGCTCTCATCGTGTGAGTTGCCGCCACGATGCCACGTGTTGCCTGGTGCAAGCATTTATGCGCTGAGGCGCTATTGCCATTTCATATAAAACAGAAAAAGTCGTTGGAAACTAACATAGAATAAGAAAAGTTTAAGAGATAGATAAATATGTTTTTGTCGAAAATTAAGGTAGTGCCATGGCACTGTGGTACTACCTCACCAGCCGCCACTGGGTGAGGTGATCGCGAAAATTTTCGATTTTGAAGTAATACGCTTTTTGTGCGTTTCATATCTACATTATGAAAATCCACGTCACTCATTTCCGTGGGTATGTCTTCTGTCTGTTGCCGTTTTTCTAGCCTCGTAATCTCAGTAACTGCTGCATGAATTGCGATGAAATTTGGGTAGCAATATGGTGTGGGATCATAGTAGGTAAAGCTAAACCTACTATAATTTTGAAAACTGGTGCATGGGCGGCGGAGTAATTGGCAAAAAGAGATAAAAAAATTCAAATGTCCCTGAAACTTGGCTTTTAGGCGTTTTATGGGTTCCTGATCATTTCCTACCTTTTTTTGATGAGGGTAAAATTCAGGGTGGTTGGGGTGGGGGGTTGTAAAATTGAAAATTTGTTCATTCATTCATAATCCGCTGTCCATTGCCCTGTGAAGGAGAGACTTGGTGGCATAATACACTTTTTTAGGCCCATCCCAACATTGCCTTGCCTATTATAGAAACCAAGGAACTTGGGATTTTCTGATGAATACATTTTGAGTATTGCTTTAGATCGTTCTGATTTGTGCAACGTGGAAATTATTGGATTGATTTTAACGAAATTTTGACACAGTATCACTGGTTACGATTGATATTTAGGATTTAAATTTGTATATTCGAATCTCCCGCGTTTTGACTTTGACGAGTTTGAAGTCTGACGGTTGATGCGAAAGAAGAGAAACAGTGTCTTACATTTTCGAAACCTTTGAAACCTTGAAATTTTTCAGGATTAAATTCAATCATTTTTCAAAATTTTTAGAATAATGAAAAATAATTGTCACCTACCTAATTTATATTTGGTATAAGCACATTTAACAGATCCACATCCTCCAGGTATGTCGAACTTCTGAGGTTCTTGATATGGACACTGCACCATCTTGCAGGGCACCTCACTACAAGATATACTGTCGGAATCTTTCGGTATTGTGCAGATTTTCCTGCAGTTTTCCTCAGCTATACTTTGGGCGTATGGGCATGTGGCTTCACCGCAAGGACCTTAAAAACAAAATTCATTATAAAAATGCAAACACATACGGTGCTCTTTTGTAGTGCCCCCCTTTTCATTTTTTTAACGGGTCAACTCAAAAAAACTGAAACTTGGAACAATGAATATTCTAGGGTTGTGAAGTATTCTTCAGGAGCTTTAAAAAGATGTGTCACAACACCCCCTTTTCTCGTATTTTTGCGTTAAGGGTACCTACCTAAGGCTCTTTTATATGCAGCTAGAACAGCGTCGAACTGATCCATGACAGACCTGCATTCTTGAAATGGTGACCTCGGTTCTAAAGCCATACGTGTCACATCCACTCCTGCTGGTGTTCTATCACTGCTGATCCGTGTTGATTCTGCCAGTGGCGGGTCTGCGAACTCTCCTGGCCCACCTCCTCGCAGCCTGAGGACTGGTGCACTAAAGCCTCCTTTTAACATCCCTCTACAGCCTGTTACCTAAATCGAATAACATACGAGAATGTATCAGCAAATAAGAAGACTGATGCTATAGTATAACTATCAAATATTTTGTAATATACCTTTCTGTTGCACACTGCACTAAACTGGAGGCTTAGGGGAGCCCTGAGTAAAACCACTTCATACTTAAAACCTGGTGTATATTGATCTGACCTCGTTACAAACTCTAGATGTATCTTATGTCAAACCCACATCCTATTGACATACTTAACACACTCACTCTGTTTATAAACAATCTTAGTTAAACAAATATACGCTTATTTTCCAATATCTCACGCCCCGAACTGGTAACCTCCTTAAGAATTGGAGCAATACAATATACTGGGTGTTACCAATTCCCTTCACATTACTAATCTACATCACAACCCCTATTATAAATATACATACAGGGTGTTACGTAATACGTAACATACTATGTTAACAAACTTTAACCACGAATAGTACTCCTAAAAATAGAAAGAAAATGTCATATGAATATGGGTCCGGAAATGCTTCCTAAGGGAGCTACGCTCCTTTGCATGGGGCACCCTGAAGAAACTTTTCCCTCGATATTCTCGAAACCATTCATAACAAAATTACGAAATTAGGTACGATGGGTGAACTTTTGACGCTGAATCCGATTCTGAATTCAGAATTTCATAATTTTAATCAGAGGCGTATATGCGGGAGGAGTTAAGGGTAAAAATAACCCCATTTTCTAAATAGTAATTTTTTTACATTTTGATTTTAGAATATGGTATTTCGGAGATTTCTACGTAAAAATGGTCTCTTGGTATATCTCGATAGGGCTAACCGTTTTCGAGAAAAATGCAAATTGTTGAATCGATGCAGGCTATTGTAAATAAATAAATGTTCATCTATTTGTTAAGTGTACTGTGAAAAACAACTAGAATAATTGATAAACAACTTGTAATAACTCTAAACTGAATAAACTGACAGTTCTCAACCATAGCAAGAAGCATTAGGAAACAAGAAACATGATTTTACTGACGGCCAAAAAAAGATATTTGCAAAATAAAATAAGGATATATTCAAATTTTTCCACGTGACTTAAAACAAGGTCTGACGTCACAGATATCTTATCGATATCGACAATCGACACTGCTATAGCGCAGGTCAGTGAGATTCAACTGCAAACTATTTCTGATGTTGCCAAATTTCTTCTTAAATATTTACGTTAGCCATATATCAATAATTTATTTTACGAGCGTGGTTTGTTATATGGCCGTAGTTCCTCATTGAGTAATGCTGCGAGATGCAAAATGCAAAACGAAATCATATCAGCTGTTCGAATGCAACCATATTTTTTTTGTGGTTTGCCAACTGCGCATTTGACTAGAGATGATCTGAATTATTTAAATGTTCTTTAACAATGCGACTCAATTTATTGATACTTAAACAAATTTTAAACAGGCAATTAACCCACTAGCATTTTCGTTGCAATACATTTTTATAACTGATAGCTATCACAGTTCATCCTGTTTGTGACGGAGATTCGCAAATAATCGAAGCCATCATTTTATTTAGACGCATCCCATTATGAATAAATCCAAAGATAGAATCTAATTCAAGCCCATCCCTACAAAGTGAATTAGTAATCTAACGTAACTTTTATTCTTTTGACGTTTGTACTTTTGTTGTGTACGTTGTGCACGTGTTTGAGTTTGAGAGTAAATTTTCATGGTTATACTCTTATGACTTATGACTGTGTTTTGTGGTTATAACAAGGACGTTGTTTTAACGTCCTTGGGTTATAATGATCAATGTCAAAATGTTAGGTTAGCACTGACTATCGATATCGAATATCAATACTTTACATCTATACGATACCACTGACGTCAGAGGTTGTTTGCGCGGCATTTTCCGGCATTTGAAATAATTTTTGGAATATCTCTCACAGCCGATTCCAAAAAACCACACAAGGGATTTTGTCGTGTTTACTAGGCTCTAAGGAACGCGTCAACGACATAATATTTTTTTCTGCAAGCACCCTATTGTTGCAGGTGTGGTGTAAATCTATTTGGAGTAAGGCCTGAGACCGACATAATGAGGAGGACAATAACAACTTTGTTTTGTTTTCAGAGTCGTTTTACTTATTATTTATTATTATAATTACACACTGACTCACTGACCTGTTGTGGACCACCCCCTTTCATCCCTCCCGCGCACTTCTGTCGGTAGCAGGCGCAGCACAACTTGGCCGTGCACGGCGGTTTAGGGGCCCCCGGACAGGGCTTTTTGGGGGCCGCCGCCACCGGGGCTTCCATGGGAGGCATGGGGTCTTCTTCGGGAGGACTTTTCGGGATAAAAGGCTGGTTGGGCCGCTTCGGTCTCGAATAGACGCCGAACGGACCGTAGTTCTCCATCACGCCGTAGGTGTTGCTGAGGCCGTAGGTGCACGGGGGGTCCACGTCGTTATACAGGGTGCCCAAACCTTCGAAAAGATGAGGTCGTGATTGGTTGCAAGACCTTCTTCCAGGCAACTTAGGCCCAGTTTCACAATCATTGGTAACCCCTGGTAGTCACTTTATTAACCAGTAGTTATATCGGATTGTTCTGTTTCATAAAGAAAACCAGTGGTTAAGCTTATTTGGCAGCACGGAAGGGTCTCAGAGCATTGCCACAATGGACTAGTATCACGAGGTTAAGAACAATGATTTAATTGAGGTTTTGAATAAAATTTTTTGGTCATAAATGGAAAGATCATACATACGTTTTATAACAAAACTGTTTTTGTTTTCTTTTGTTCGCAATAATTCAAAAGTTATATCAAAATAAAAATGGGTTTTTGAATCGAGTGCCGAAAACACGCCGACGGCTCCCGAACCTGTGTGACGTCACCATGGCGGTAAGGATGCTCCTTTGACCAACGACGTCCTACTCCGATACTAGATTAGAGATTCTCAGCCAACCGCGAAAATACGTACTGCTAAACTGGTAACTAGTACATATTTGTTGCAACACAGTCGATGAATGAAGTTTGCAGCTCGAGACGAAGTCTACGATCAAAATAAATATGTTTTTGAATGTTTGAAGTTGAAGTCAGATTACAGATTCCAGTAAGTACCTAATCAAATATGTTTCGTTGAAAGGATCTCCTCAATCGAAGGATGGCCCAGTGGTTAGAGAGTCCGATAGTGGATCTCAGAGTCTTTGGGGTCTTTAGATCGAAACCCATCCGGCCTTCCAACTTTTTTTTTATCAAAAAATTTATTGATGTGCTTTTTGCACTTGTTACGCACACTTTTTCTACGATCAACATAATGTGTTTGGATCAAACTTTGTTAGACATATTACTCGCACTGCACAGTGCTTGTTAAATGTTTATGAAAATTTAATATTGTTAAGCTTCATTGCCCAAAGTTAAATAAATAATAATACCAAGTGATAAACAGAATGTGATTACGAGTTTGAGTTACTTTTTTTACATTAAAAAACCCAAAAAGGAATGAATTGAATGGATGAAGGGATTTTGTTTTATTAACCAACTATTACATTTAAAAATAATTAATGGCGATTGATATTGACGGACAAACCTCATTTCCACTGATTTTTTCAATTGTCCAGCGCCTCCTGTACTTAGTTTTTGCACTGTGCAGTGCAAGTAATATGTCTAACAAAATCAATAAAATTTTTTTTTTAAATTTTTGATAAAAAAAAATAAAAAAGAAGTTGGAAGGCCTGGGTTTCGATCCAAAGACCCCAAAGATCCTGAGATCCACTATCGGACTCTCTAACCACTGGGCCATCCTTCGATTGAGGAGATCTTTTCAACGAAACATATTTGATTAGGTACTTACTTACTGGAATCTGTAATCTGACTTGAACTTCAAACATTCAAAAACATATTTATTTCGATCTTAGACTTCGTCTCGAGCTGCAAACTTCATTCATCGACTGTGTTGCAACAAATATACACTAGTTACCAGTTTAGCAGTACGTATTTTCGCGATTGGCTGGGAATCTATATTCTAGTATCGAAGTAGGACGTCGTTGGTCAAAGGAGCATCTTGACCGCCATGGTGACGTCACACGGGTTCGGGAGCCGTCGGCGTCGGCGTGTTTTCGGTACTCGATTCAAAAACCCATTTTTATTTTTATATAACTTTTGAATTATTGCGAAAAAAAGGAAAACAAAAACAGTTTTGTTATAAAACTTATATATGATCTTTCCATTTATCACAAAAAAGTACTTTTTTTCTTAATTCAAAACCTCAATTATGTATAACTTTGTATACCTAGACCCCTTAACCACCGAAATTTCAATGGGGACGTAATAAGCAAGGGTATGATGGTGAAGCGTTGTTTACAAAAATTACATTTTTCTTTGGCGAGTGGCCCTATGCCGTATTCTTTGAACTTGACGGCCGCTGGGCAGTCCTTGTTCTTGCACAGTTGCTTTCCAATTTTTTCAGAAGTCAACATCAGCCGTTCATCCACGTGTTTATATTTTGTTGTAGATAGTTCCACCTCCGAACTTACCTGAAAATAAACATAGGTACAGTCGATCTAGCAATTATTAAAAAAAAAATGGAGTCAAGTTGATTGACTTGGTACTTCCCACACATAATGATGGTATTTTTTTTTATTATTTTCCCATGTTCCTATCCCAATGTTCATATAAAAGTGAGATCTATCACCTGTCAAGCGTTGTCGGCCAAATATCAGGGCACCCTGTATATTTTATACTAGATAATTTATTGACTTCGGCTTGTTCTTGTAAATAGTTGCTCAGGAACTTCATTTTTGTTTCGATTTAGTTAATCATGGTGAGTAAAGTTGCGTTTCCACTAAAGATGTACGAGGATGTGTTAAGAGGAATGTGTTTTTAACGAACCAATAGAATCGCTTGAATTGAGATTTTGAATTAAGAAAAAAAGTACCTTTTTTGTGATAAATGGAAAGATCATATATAAGTTTTATAATAAAACTGTTTTTGTTTTCTTTTTTTTTTCGCAATAATTCAAAAGTTATATCAATATAAATATGGGTTTTTGAATCGAATACAGAAAACACGCCGACGGCTCCCGAACCCGTGTGACGTCACGATGGCGGTAAGGATGCTCCTTTGACCAACGACATCCTACTCCGATACTAGATTCTATATAATAAAATATGTACTGCTAAACTGGTAACTAGTGTATATTTGTAGCAACACAGTCGATGAATGAAGTTTGCAGCTCGAGACGAAGTCTACGATCGAAATAAATAGGTTTTTGAATGTTTGAAGTCGAAGTCAGATTACATATTCCAGTAAGTAAGTACCCAATCAAATATGTTTCGTTGAAAAGATCTCCTCAATCAAAGGATGGCTCAGTGGTTAGAGAGTCTGCTAGTGGATCTCAGGGTCTTTGGATCGAAACCCAGGCCTTCCAACTTTTATTTTTCTTATCAAAAATTTTATTTATGTGCTTTTTGCACTAGTTACGCACATTTTTTCTACGATCAACATAAAATGTGTTTGAATCAAATTTTGTTAGACACATTACTTGCACTGCACAGTGCAAAAACTAAGTACAGGAGGCGGTGGACAATTCAAAAAATCAGTGTAAATGAGGTTTGTCCGTCAATATCAATCGCCATTAATTTTTTTTTAAATGTTATAGTTGGTTAATAAAACAAAATCCCTTCATCCATTCAATTCATTCATTTTTAAGTTTTTTAATGTAAAAAAAATAACTCAATCTCGTAATCACATTCTGTTTATCACTTGGTATTATTATTTATTTAACTTTGGGCAATAAAGCTTAACAATATTAAATTTTCATAAAAATTTAACAAGCACTATGCAGTGCAAGTAATATGTCTAACAAAATTTGATTCAAACACATATTTATGTTGATCGTAGAAAAAATGTGCGTAACAAGTGCAAAAAGCACATCAATAAAATATTTGATAAATAATAAAAAAAAAAGTTGGAAGGCCTGGGTTTCGATCCAAAGGCCCTGAGATCCACTAGCGGACTCTAACCACTAGGCCATCCTTTGATTGAGGAGATCTTTTCAACGAAACATATTTGATCAGGTACTTACTTACTGGAATCTGTAATCTGACTTCAACTTCAAACATTCAAAAACATATTTATTTCGATCGTAGACTTCGGCTCGAGCTGCAAGCTTCATTCATCGACTGTGTTGCAACAAATATACACTAGTTACCAGTTTAGCAGTACGTATTTTCGCGATTGGCTGGGAATCTAGTATCGGAGTAGGACGTCGTTGGTCAAAGGAGCATCCTTACCGCTATGGTGACGTCACACGGGCTCGGGAGCCATCGGCGTGTTTTCGGTACTCGATTCAAAAACCCATTTTTATATTGATATAACTTCTGAATTATTGCGAAAAAAAAGAAAACAAAAACAGTTTTGTTATAAAACTTATGTATGATCTTTCCATTTATGACAAAAAAAATGTTATTCAAAACCTCAATTACCTCGCCTCGCTCAGCACAGCTCTGCTGGAAACTGCTTAGCGAAGCGAAGTTTCTGGACGTACAAAACAAGGCATATTAGCGAGAAATGTGTGCTATTAATGTGTCACAAGACATGTGCGCTAGAAATGCGTTGCGAGGGATGTGTGCGAAGTACGTGTGCTGTTGATAGTTTTGATGTAGGTGAGCAAAAAAACTCTGGAAAGACCTCCCTACACATCCTCTCAACGCTCATCTGCACACCGTTTCACAGCTCCGCCACACATCCTCGCTTCGCACGTTTTACCAGCACATCTCTGGTGGAAACGCAGCGTAAATGTAATAGAAATTACCCTGTGCTCCTTTTCTTCTGGATAGGCGTTGGACATGATATTGAAGAAATCGAAGAACTTGTTCTCCGGTGGTCGGAACACCATCGAGACGATGTCGAACGCGCTGGATTGCGCCAGGATTTCCACCAAGTTTCCAGCGCCCGCTAAACAGTCGAAAAGCATTATAAAGTATTGAAAGTCGCGCACATAATTGCTGGGATCAAAAAAGAAAAATATTCTGCGCCCAAAAATCCATGTTTGGAATTTCTTGATTAAGCAGTTAATTTGTAATTAATTGATAAAAGTAGCCCATCAGCTCAATCAGTAGACGTCTCAGGCCCATTTCGCACCAAATCAGTCGGCTACAGTCAAGTCTAGTCACGTCAGACGCTCCCAGATTCAACTGACTAGAACTTATATTGAAATTACGCATTATGTGAAAAATTGCTTTCAGACTGACCGAGTCACGTCCGTGCCAGTCCCGTCCCGACGTGATCGGACTGTCTCTGACTCAGCCGATCGAATATTTATGCCAGTCCTGACACTCTTTTGAAAAAGTGACGGCGGTGCATCATTATATCATAAAAATGGACATTGAACAGTTAACAAGTTTGGTGCTATAACTGAAAAAATAATTCTGCACTCATTCTAAAGTAATTGTAAAATTTTCTTGGGTCGGCCAATAAATCAGGAAACAAGTGATTAAATGATCCAAAATGTAGCCTTCTTCTGTTAATGGGATGAATCCACAATCGTTTCTTTTTTTGCCTCATTCTTCTCCTTTGTCGTAATCGGCGTAAAATCATTGCTTGAAGAAACTCGTACATTTCAACTAGATACGGTAGTCTGGTCACAAAACGTTGAACTGACTGGTCGTCGATTTCATTTTCATGACTTACTTCATGTGAAAGCAATTGATTTCGGTGACTTGATTGAATGTGACTTGACTAGACTTGACTGTTGCTGACTGATTTGGTGCGAAATGGGCCTCAGAGTAACAACTGAACACAGAGATCGTAAACAAACCACTTCAGCATGGCGTGCTCAAAGCCATCATCTTTGACACTTCAGCCTCCAAACATTGATTAGTTGTGACCTCGCAGTGACAGTTTAAATTGTAAACAATGCTGTGTAACGCCAACTAACCTGAAAATTCTTCCATTGCAACCCATGTTTCAACCATTGCACTTTTTGAGTTTCCTCTCGAAAAATTGTTAAACTACATTCAAATATAGCACAGCAAGTCCGTTAGGCTTTACTAAGCATAAAAGACGCACAAACAAAACAAACGTCTGATAGTCGAAGTTCTACCGTAAATAAGTCGCACGAAAATTATATCGGCGTTGCCAGCTCCTCAAAATTTATGTAAGATTTCAGAATTTGCGTTTATGATGAAGAAATATGCAGTAACGCAGTAGAGGTCAACATATCTATTGAGTTTGCTGTAATCATTCCTGAACCATCAAAATGCCGTCTTTTTTAGCGTAGAATGGAATATTTCTGGATTCTATGAAGGCTATGAAGCGTCTTTCCTTCTGTATAATATAATAATATTTTTAAATAAGATAATAACAATAATAATGACGAAAAACAGTGTACCCAACAAGCCGACAACACAATAAACTCGACAAAACAGATATTCAAATAGTTTGGGACAATCTGTAGAAGGATTATAAACACGACATACAAAACGCCACTGGTATTTCGATATTTCCAGACAGAAAGAGAGAGACAGGAACATAAAGTTGGTGGCAGGACGGCCAATAGTAAGATTTAATCTCCATGGCAACGGCATGGTAGCAGATCCTCGACCAATAAGGCTCCCTGACAAGACGTTGGATGACAGGATTCCTGAGTTGTTGCCGATTCACCTGAAGTTGATGATATCTTCAGAAAATATGTACATTTTGCAACAGGCAGATTAAGAAATATCGGTTATTAAATAAAAATACATTAACAAATATAGAGGGTGTCCCAGAGGTCAACGTCAAGCCGCAGCGGGGTGACAGGATTGGTTGTAACTATCATGAGAAAAATCAGAAAAAAAATATAGCCCATGCAGTTTGAAAATTATGGGCATTTAAAGAAAACCTAGAAATTTGGTCAAGTTATAACAATTTTTCGGTTTTTGTGGTTAACTTTCATTATTTTTGTTCATTTTAACTTTGGAACCGTAACCCTAAATAACATTTCTAGAAGCACAGTCAAAAATAATGCCACAATTGCCCCAAGTTTTCTAGCATGAAGACTATTTATTAAACTATAAATTTAAAATTTTCAATGTTTGCCGACTTTGAAAGGCCCTTCTTTAAAAAAAATGTACTAAAATGCCTTGGCAAGTGCCACTAGAAGTTGGTGCATTTAACCAGGATTGTAAAATGGTAAAATACTTGTTAGTTTCATACTAAAAAAACGAGTAAAAAAAGGAAAACCTCAAGCAACCCGTTTTTTGCTAACCCATTTCACTCAGGTCAGATGTTCTTTATCCGTACAAGCTTCTGGTAGGTTCTTAATTTTACGGCAAAATGATGAGAGAGGAGGATAGTGGCCATGTTGGCCATGAGTGAGCAAGACAGATAGCGACTTTTAGCAGAGTCAACAAAAATAAGTAAAATTAATAAACAAAGTCGGCAAACATTGAAAATTTTAAATTATAGTTTAATAAATAGCATTCATTCTAGAAAACTTGAGGCAATTGTGTCATTATTTTTGACTGTGCTTCTAGAAATATTATTTAGGGTTACGGTTCCAAAGTTTAAATGAACGAAAATAATAAAAGTTAACCACAATAACCAAAAAGTTGTTATAATTTGACCAAATTTCTAGATTTTCTTTAAATGCCCATAATTTTCAAACTGCACGGGATAGATTTTTTTTCTGATTTTTCTCATGATAGTTACAACTAATCCTGTCACCCCCGTTGCGGCTTGACGTTGACTTCTGGGACACCCTGTATGAAAATATCAGTTATTAAATAAAAATACATTAACAACTATATTAAAGTAGCTATAAAAATATCTTAAATTGCTGTAACCATTAATTTTGCTTTTTTATAAATAAACTTTGCAACATCGAACATTTTTGTCCGCATTCCTTTTGTAGCTTCAAATCCGCTGGTCAGATAATATGCAACTTACACAAGTCGTCTTCCAAAGCAGGCCCAGCCATTGATGGTCTCACACATACGGCTGTACCTCCAAACAGATCTGTCCAAGACAAGTCTTTCTTGCCTCCCACAGGAGTGACCATGGCTCCGTGGAGGTTCGCGCACAATATTGGATCTCCCTTTGCTCCTACGTCACTAAAGGAACAAAAAACAGACGATATTCATTTACTTCATTCCATCTGATAAGAAGAAACTCCGTCACAATGGAGATGTTGTTTCCTAAAAAATAAAACTTGGAAAATTCATTATTATCTGATAGTCTATTTCTTCACTTGAAGAATGTCGAAAAAATCATCTGAATATTCCAAAAAACGGCAGAGTTATTCAATTTTATATTTGCGTAAAGCGACCGCGGCGGTGAATTGTCGTATGACGTCACATCACATGAATCGTTCGCTGCAGCCACAGTCGGGAGCCGGGACTCCGCTATGCATACGCTGCGCTGTACGGTGTGCGACATTTAGACTTTAGTGGAACGGCGGAGTGTTTGTTGTAACGGGCAGATGCCAGTATATTTTTGAAGTATGGAGGAAGGTTACGTTCGTGGTGATGCTAGTAATCTTCCTAAAGTGAACTACGTGAATTATGAACTACATAACGGAAATCCACACAACTCATTCCTGTCGGTCTGTCTGTACGCGTTTTTCTAGCCACGTAATCTCAGTAACCGCTCCATGGATTGTTATGAAATTTGGGCAGCAATATGCTGTGGGGGTAGTAGTAGGTAATGTGCCTATAAGGTTGAAAATCGGTGCATGCGCGGTGGAGTAATTAGCAAAAAACCAAAAATTTTAAATATTCCTCAAACTTTGTTTTAAGGCGTTTTAGAGGTTCCTGAGCATTTTCTACTTTTTTGGGTATAGAGGTGATATTGGGGTGGTTGGAGGAGGGGGGGTTGTGAAACTGCAAAATTATTGTATTCATAACAGGCCGTCCACTAACCTGTGAAAGAAAGGCCTAGCGTCATAATAAACTTTTTTAGTTGCATCCGAACATTACCTTGGCTATTACGGAAACCAAGGGACTTAGAATTTTCTGATGTATACATGCGAGAGTATTGCTTCTGATCATTCTGTATGGTGTAACTAGGAAACTATAAGATTGATTTCAATTAAATTTTCACACAGTATTACTACCGCTGCGAGGATGGAAAATCTTTATGATTTTTGAAAATCGTGTCAGCGGCAGCGCAGCAATAATAGAAAAACTAAAAATATAGAAACAGCTCAAACTTCGTTTTTAGGCGTTTTAGGAATTTCGTGATCGTTTTCTACTTTTTTTGGGTGGGGGTGAAATTGGGGTAGTTGGGGGGTGGGGGGTCATAGAACTCAATTTTTTGTATTCATAATAGGCTATCCATTGAAATATTTGTTTGGTGTTTTCATGGTGGTGTTAGTACACCTGAGTACAATGCAATATTTATAGTTTCTCGGTCTGCTAGCATATTCTAATAATACGAGTACCAATAAACTGCAGGGTATCGTTTTGTCACCGTCGGCGTCGCCTACCCTACTGAAGACAAGTTATAACAACATGAACGGGGAGGCCGGCGGCGGCGCGGTGGCTTGCGGGAGCAGCATCCTCGACAGGGCATACACACTTGCGTTGTGTCGTGTGACGTGTGACGTCACAGCGGCTTCGCGCGGAGGATACGGCAATTCAAACTTTGGAGGACTATAACTTTTCTAATAATGGAGATAATTACAACATTTTTTCGCCGTTGTTCTCTAACTCTTTAGGACTATCTGATTAAATAAAATTTGAAAAAATGGAAACTTCCTCATTCACGATTCCACCACTTTTGCTGGTAGCCAGTGGCGTACCGCAAGGATTGGTATTGGGACCGCTAGTGTTTCCAATCTATGTCCATATCAGATAAATGTTCATGCACGATCAGGCGGTAAAGTACATGTTATTGATACATTTAGCGGACGTAAAATGCCACACTTTAGCGCCCGCGGGCTTCTTTTGCGCCCGCGACCTTGTTGTACATTTTCTTCGATTTGGGGTAGCAAAAATAATTTTGCATCTTGCGCTGGCTTAAAAATCTCCGGTGGTGTTCGGGATTCCGACACAACTGGAGATCTCCTGGCTTACGTCACACATGTGTGGAGTAAACTCATCCAGTCATTTGGCGAAGCTCACGTCATTGCTCTCGATATTTCAAAGGCATTCGATCAACTGTGGCATGCAGCTCTCCTAAACAAGCTCCCCTCTTACGGGCTCCCTGTTAAGCTCTGCGGTTGGCTCGCAGACTTCCTCTCAGGTCGGAAAATCTCTGTCGTGGTAGACGGCTTTTCCTCTTCTTTCCATAGCATCAATGCTGGGGTTCCCCAGGGATCGGTATTGGCTCCGACATTGTTTCTGCTTCCTATTAACGATCTACTCTCTAGCACTACGAATCCAATCCACAGTTTTGCAGATGACAGTACGCCGCATGCAGGCATCATGAGCAATCTGTAGTCGAGCAGGAATACAGAAGACTGGCAGTGGCAGCTTCACTTTCAAAGGATCTCGATACCATTACCGCTTGGGGGCTCAAGAATATGGTAAAATTCAATGTTTCCTAGACCCAGTATTGTATGCTATCAAACAAGAAGTACCCAAGCCAACACCTAATGAACAATCGGGCCCTGCCAAGGAGTCACTCCGTCAAGCTATTAGGAGTTAACATTACAGAAAATCTGATCTGGCACGAACACGTGAATTGCAACAGCTGCTGGTAAAAAGCTTGGGTACCTATTTAGAGCCAGAAAGTACTTCTCACCATGTAACCTCCTCACGCTATATAAAGCCCAGATAAAACCTGGCCTGGAGTATTGCTCTCATGTCTGGGGAGCTGCTGCCCCTGCTACCCTGTCTATACTTGATGCCGGCCTTAACGCCCAGCTCCAGCCACTTTCTCAGCGGCGTGTTGTTGGTGACCTCTCGCTCTTCTACCGATTCAAACGGAATCTGCTCCTCTGAGCTATCCTTTATCATTCTGCCGCTCACAGCTTCTATTAGATGCAGCCGCGCGACTGCTGTATCTCATCCCAAGGCGGTCGTTCTTCATACATCAAGAACCGAGCGGTACAACCGCACATTCATTCCCAGGGTATCCAAGGCTTGGAATGGGCTGCCAGGAGATGTATTTATTGGGCCTGCGGGTATTGGCCCATTCAAATCCTGCGTTAACAAACTTCCCCTACATAACCCTTTCACTGCAGCCGCGATACTCTGGTATTTAGGCTCTGCCTACGCGGTCTGCTCAGTTATAAAAAAGAAACATTTCATCATCACTGCGTTCCATGATATCAAAAAAATTCGAAAATATTCTGACGTACGAACGTATAGAACTTGCAGTTGGTAATCCCAATCCCAAGATAGACTCCAAATAAACAGTCGCATGCAAAATTCGCGTGGTTACTGTCCGCTAACGTCTGCGAACGCGCCAGCTATAGTCCAGCGCAATTATGAAATTTTATATGACTATTTAAAAGAGTTGCCCTATGAGCCCACTGCAACTCAAAAATAGCCAGTTGCCAGTTTGAAATGATCATTAGGCATTGAACACTTGACATTGCATATTTGGATCTACTTTCCAGTCAGCCTTGAAGACTTTGACTTGCCAGATTATAACACTCAATTTACACATAATGTACTGGACTATTAGGTATCCCACCGACACGAGCCGATCACGCACGCGGGCTTGTTTTCATTTGGTCTAGCTTGGCTGTGAATACGGTATAGTTAAAAATGGCGACCATACATTCCCGTCTCATTTACTTAGTTGCTATGGTAACCCGGACATAGGTGGCCAGATTGTTATTTTATAATCTGTTATTAGTTGCAGTAAAACTTATTTCTATTTCGTTATGTTCTGCAGAACCTACCTACGACAGACATATCTGCAACCGGTTTTGTTGTTGAGGAAGTCAAAGCTGCCATCATCATTTTTTCTGTAAGAAGTTTCAAGTCCGTCAGCACAGCAGGTCAACCTCAGGAAGATATCCACACCTCCGACTATGTCATCGTCTCTATAATAAAAATATGTACGATAGAATGATTTGGGTCTACTGATGCTTTTCGTTATACCGGGTGTCCCAGAATTTCCTTGACACGTGATATTTTCGTGACGAAAAACGGTTCAAGCAAGAATAGACCAGTGCCGAAGCCTTCAAAAATAATACAAAGTGAAAAAAAATTACAGTAGGATGAAACCCATTAGAAAAAGAGTGGAATATGATAAGAATGAAAGGAAAAATAAATTACTGTCGATTCGAGATCGGGAAGTGGGAGGGGGTGAGTTTTTAGGGGTAGAAAATGGTTTATCTTGATTTCTGACAAAACTACACGTCCTATGGTAAAAAGTTAAATGGCAAAGTTGTAGGTAATAAAAAGGTCTACAACTTTTGTATTTTCAATTTTTTCACATAACCTCAAAATTTTGGTGAAAAATTCAAAAAACCAAGTTTTTGGTCTTTTATTTTTATCTTTTTCAAAAAAAATAATTTTTTTACGAAATTCGGTGAAAACTTACCTTATTATGTCCCAAATATACTGTAATTTATTTGATTCAAAATATTTATTTTTTCGCCTTATTTGACCTTAAGATCAAAAATGCACCCCAATTTTCAATCGAAAATTCTCGCGTCAAAATATCAGCTTTTTTCAAAAAGTTTGGGAGCCTTTCGTTCTTTGAAATCTCTATTTTCTGATGGTGTAAAAAAAATATACATCACTATAGAAAATCTTCTCAGAAAATGCAAAAAACTGAAAAAGAACTCAAATTCGAAAATTTTTTTACTCACTATGTACAATTTTGAGCTATTCATTAAAACTTACACTTATTTACTCAAAAAACGTGAGATCTCATGTTACATTGGTAAACGCAAAAATTGCAAATTGGAATATCCTACTATAATTAACAAACAAATAAGTTAATGTTTAATAAGACATCTACAATATTTTGAAAAAGTTGTAGAATCTTCTTTAAATAATATTTGTAGATGCCTATTTATTGCTGTTGTAAGATAATTTATATACCTGAGTGACATACGGTAAATGTTAGCCCATTGTAAGGTATTTCATGGAGAAGTGGGGACGGCAGGGTCTGGGCCTTACTACATACCTGCTATTTCGTAGCAGCTGTAAAATCGCTAGTCAGTGGTCATGGGTAACGCAGACAAATTAAATACGCTGATACTATAGCGCTGGCGCATTTCCTTGTATCAACGCAATGCGTTAACTCAAATGCGCCAGCCAGACTGGAAATAATATTGGAGACGAAGATCATTGTCTTGAAGATTTCGACGATCAACTAGAGACAGAAAGGTTTATCGAATCTAACGATGAAGAAATGCCTTCAAAGAGACAAAAACTATTGAATAACCAATGGGAATTTCAGATAAGATATTTATAAATGACAAGATTAACGTTTTCGAAAAAAAATATAATGAATAACGTAATCAGAATTAAGTATCTAAATTCAATAGTGCGATTTACATGTATATTCATATTTTTTGAAATTTTCTATGACATGAATGTAATTCGAATTTAATTAGTAAACCTTTCAACTAAAAAAAATTGCAGCAATCACATTTTTTTGATGAAATTGTACATAGTGAGTAAAAAAAAATTACGAATTTGAGTTTTTTTCAGTTTTTTGCATTTTCTGAGAAGATTTTCCCTAGTAATGTATATATTTTTTTACACCATCAGAAAATAGAGATACCAGCGAATAAAAAGCTCCCAAACTTTTTGAAAAAAGCTGATGTTTTGACGCGAGAATTTTCGATTGAAAATTGGGGTGCATTTTTGATATTAAGTTAAAATAAGGCGAAAAAATGAATATTTTAAAACAAATAAATTACAGTGTATCTGGGACATAGTAAGGTAAGTTTTCACCAAATTTCGTAGAAATTATTTTTTGTTTGAAAAAGATAAAAATAAAAAACCAAAAACTTGGTTTTTTGGATTTTTTAGCAAAATTTTGAGGCTGTGTGAAAAAATTGAAAATACACAAGTTGTAGACCTTTTTATTACCTACAACTTTGCTATTTAACTTTTTTCCATAGGACGTGTAGTTTTGCCAGAAATTAAGATAAACCATTTTCTACCCTTAAAAACTCACCCCCTCCCACTTCCCGATCTCGAATCGACCGTAATTTATTTTTCCTTTCATTCCTATCATATTTCCCTCTTTTTCTAATGGGTTTCATCCTACTGTAATTTTTTTTGGTTTCAAAAATTATCGACCCTGGTCTAGAACTGAGTGGTACTTTTGAAGGTACTATAGGGTCTATCATACCATGCATTCAAAACATTTTTTTTGTACGTCAACCCTTAAAACTCACCCCCAACTTTTTTTTCCAAATAGCACCCTATAGGTTTTCCTACATAAATGATATCCCCATTTTATTTAAAATCTTGTGGTACCTTTAATTTTATATGCAAACTTATTTTTTCCGTAAAATCCTAAGCACAGAAATGATAATTTGTTTGACGCCTGATATTTTTGTAACAAAAACGGAAAAAAGAAAAGTAAGTGGGTTTTTCCAAGGGTAGTGAATGACCTATAATTCCTTGCTTATGAATCATTTTTTTCTTACTTAAACCCCTAGATTCCACCCCTAGCTTGTTCTTTCAAATTTCAATCCACAATTTTGCCTGGAAAAATAAATTCGTTACTTGAATTTAATTATCGTAGTGCCTTACTTTTTATGCCCCTACTGCAACTTATCGTTAATTTTGACGCCCGTGTGCAGGGCACACCCTGGGGGTTGGCGCGGCCCGATGTAGCCATAAAACTTTTTCACGTTTTTGCACTTAATTTTATTGTCACATTTTTTTATTAGTTGATTCATGATAATAAAAAAATATTTTCCACACATGTGTTTTAATTAATTCATGCTTACGATTTCATGGATTAAATGAAAAAAATTAACGATAAATTGCAGTAGGGGCATAGAAAGTAAGGCACTACGATAATTAAATTCAAGTAACGAATTTATTTTTCCAAGCAAAATTGTGGATTGAAATTTGATAGAACAAGCTAGGGGTGGATTCCAGGGGTTTAAATAAGAAAAAAATGGTTTATAAGCAAGGAATGATAGGTCATTCACTACCCTTGAAAAACCCACTTACTTTTCTTTTTTATCCGTTTTTGTTACAAAAATATCAGGCGTCAAACAAATTATCATTTCATTTGTCTTATGCTTAAGATTTTACGGAAAAAATAAGTTTTCATATAAATTTAAAGGTACCACAAGATTTTAAATAAAATGGGGATATCATTTATGTAGGAAAACCTATGGGGGTGAGTTTTAGTGGTTGACGTACAAAAAAAAAATGTTTTGAATGCATGGTATGATAGACCCTATAGTACCTTCAAAAGTACCACTTAGTTCTTGCTTGAACTGTTTTTCGTCACGAAAATATCACGTGTCAAGGAAATTCTGGGACACCCGGTACCTATACAGGTGTTTCATAAGTTGGGACTTTTTTTCATACAGCGGATAGTACTCGCCAAAATGAGTGTTTTTCTCAGTAACATATAAACGAAATATTTAGAGAAAACTATCCTACTAAATCCTCAATTCAAGTCCGTCCCTACTCCCTAGGCAATGAGATGACCATGTATTGTCATATCACAACAAAGCAGCGCCACGCGTCAGCGGTGCCTGTGAGAAAACAGGCAGTTCGTCATACGTCGCGTTGCTGTCGCATAGTGTTCGAGGGTGCTTGACGATCGGACTTTAAAAACAACAACAATGGCGCACGCTGATAATAATAATGAACTGGTGGACATGATTTTGATGTACGGTGAGTGTGGTCAAAATGCCGCTGCGACCTCGCGAATGTATGCCGATCGTTCCCTAACCGTACTCAACCTGCACCTCGTCGATTTGTCTCGCTCGTGCAAAGAGCTAGAGACACAGGATGTCTGAATCCACATCGTGGTGGACACGCTGGAAGACCTAGGGCCGATGTTATCAACATGCATATTTAACAAAGAATTTAACAAAGCATTTCTATTGGATGTTATTTAGCAAAAGCTTTCTACTGGGTATTGCGGGCTAGGTTAATAAATATTGTCCAATAGTATTTTATCAATATTGAAAACAAAACGTCAAAGCTGGATGACACTTTTCATCATATCGTATATAAGCTTTAAAACAAAACTATTGTTGTAACAAGTGTATATTTGTTGCAACATAGGCGATGAATGAAGTTTGCAGCTCGAGACGAAGTCTACGATCGAAATAAATATCTTTTTGAATGTTTGAAATTAGATCACAAATCCCAGTAATAAAGTACCTAAACAAATATGTTCTGAGGCGACTTTTTCTGTAGCATGCTGGAGTGGCCGAGTGGCATAGTGGTCGACATCGTAACGCTTGATATCGCTGTATTCGTGGGTGGTGTTGGTTCGAGACCCAGCCCGTGCAACTATTTTTTTTATTTTTTTATCCAAAATATTCATCGATGTGCTTTTTACTAATGTTACACACATTTTTTTTGTATCATCGACATGAAAATGTTCTTGAATCAAATTTTATTAGACATTTCACTTGACATATTGCAAAAGCTAAGTACCGGAGGCGGTGGAGAATTCAGTCAGTGGAAGTGAAGTTTATTCGTCAATATTAATCGCCAATTGCTCTGATAGCGGTATCAAAATGAAATTATTCCAAAAAAGTAAAATTATTCGTAATTTTTGTTATACTAGTAAAACATCTAGTAACATTTGATTCAAAAACACATTTATGTCGATGGTACAAAAAAATGATATAAAATGAGTAAAAAGCATTCCAATGAATATTTTGGATAAAAAATAAATAAAAAAAGCAGTTGCACGGGCTGGGTCTCGAACCAACACCACCAGCGATACCAAGTCATACGATGTCGACCACTATGCCGCTCGGCTACCCAGCATGCTAGAGAAAAAATCGCCTCAGAACATATTTGTTTAGGTACTTTATTACTGGGATCTGTGATCTAATTTCAAACATTCAAAAAGATATTTATTTCGATCGTTAACTTCGTCTCGAGCTGCAAACTTCATTCATCGCCTATGTTGCAACAAATATACATTTTAGTTACAACTGTTACAAGCATTTTCACGAAGTACGTAACACGGGTTCGGGAGCCGTCGGTGTGTTTTCGGTTCTGGATTCAAAAACCCATTTTTATTTTGATATAACTTTTGAATTATTGCGAAAAAAAGAAAACAAAAACATTTTTGTTGTAAAAGTTATATTTGATCTCTCCATTTATCACAAAAAAAATTATTCAAACCCTAATTTTTTGTCATCATCATTTAGCAGAAGAAAAAACCAGCGATCAAATCTACAGTTTTTGCGGATACTGATTGGTTGAAATTAACAATTGTTAAACTTTTTGATTGGTCAAAGCCTTTGTTAAAATGCGCCTGTTGATAAAATCGGCCCCTAGACAACCTCGTACGGTCCAAATTGAAGAATACATCGTAAATGGTACTTTTATCTGTAAGACGCCTGCGACAGGACCGCACTTACAACACTTCGCAGCAACCAAATAGTAAGTATACTTGCTTGAAATTTGTTTACTGTTTTGCTGCTGGTTCACCGTGTCAAGGACCGTTGCTTCTAAAAAGGAAAGTCCCAACTTTCAGAACACCCTGTATATTATAACTTGTACCCATATATAAAAAAAGATGACATATCTTCCACTGAAAATTATAGGCCTATTGCAATAATACAAGTACGTATATTTGCCAAAATTTTCGAAAAAAAAAAGAGTTTGTGCTATTTTTTCATGACATGATCATTATGAATAAACAACAGTATGGTTTTAGACATAAGTGCTCAACCACTCAATCAGTCACAAAAATAATTAGTCACGTGGTCGAAGGATTGGAAGAGGGTAAGGTCACATTGACTTTGTGTGACCTTCCGAAGGCATTTGACTGCGTGTCCCATGGAACTCTGTTGAAAAAATGGAGTTTTATGGAATCCATGGTATTGCCTTGAAGTTTTTCAAATCATATTTAGAAAATAGGTCACAACTGGTTGTGAAAACAATCGAACTTTGAACTAGTTGAATCGGGTGTGCCTCAGGGGTTGGTTTTGTTTTGATATCTACGTTGATCTGTGAGGCATGTTGATATCGCCGACGTACCGGGATGATAGTGGCTTGCCTGGTTCCATGCACGATATTAATGTACTATCGTCTGCGAAGCTGTAGATTGGACTGGATGTTATTTCCAGCAGCTTGTTGATGTACAGCAGAAACAGTGTTGGGGATAGGACAGATCCCTGAGGAATACCGACTACAACAAACAGAGATCGGTCGTTCAAAAAGCTATTCAGCCACTGGCGCAGGCCAGGTGGTAGTCCATAGGTAGTAAGCTTGGCCAGAAGTCTCTCATGCCACACTCTATCGAAGGCTTTCGATATGCCAAGTGCAACAACACGGGATTCGCCATGATGTTCAATAGGGTATTTTCCAACTTGCCAATATTGCCTGTTTAATGGCTGAAATGGATTGCTTGTATCTAATTTGTAATGATGGCAGTGTTTGCTCAATTTTTTTCTGCCCACGTGGAGTAAAGATAGACTTTGAAAATCATCCCTTTGAAAGGAGCTCATTTAGATCTCTGAAACCTCCCGCCTAAAAAATCAACCAATAAAAAGTGATTTTTATGCCGGATGTAGATAGGATGTGACTATTTTAATTTGAATTGAGCGTAGATTCAAGGTTGTCACGTTGCTAATATTTTGCATAGTTTTTCTATAAAGGATGTAAACTTTATTTTATGTTTATTTAGTTTCCCTCTTTTTGTAGACTATAAATGTTATATTGCACAGCTATTTCATTTTTTGCATTGTTATGTAATTAGCAGTTTACTCTGAGAATGTTTCATAGTTACTTTTCACAATTTTACTCGTCATTCGGCAACACTCGTCTTTAACAGCCTGTCACTAGTGTCATGCATACATAACCTCCCCTGGTGTCATGACTGCAACTATCACGGTATCTCATTTAACCAAGATTGATCATGGAATGATGCAAACAATCATCTGTCAATATCAATACGAAGCGGAGGGTATGTCTGTAGATGGAGAAAAGGAGGTCAGATGACAAGGTACAGTCACATTCTAAGGATAGCTCCACGAAAGACTTATTACGTCACGCTTAAATTTATTACGTCTCAGCTTTGGCGCGAAATTTTGTTTGAGCTTTGCAGGTGCGTTTAAGCCACTCCGCGTTCACAGTAAAAAGTAAAAATGTTAGTTACATGGTTTTTGGGGACGTAATATCAATATTCCATCATAAAATTTTGTTCGGAAAATATCCCATTTCTCAGTTGCACAAGTGAGTGACGTAGGCCAGGAGGTCACCCGTAGACCTGTGCTTACGGGAGCCATACTGGCGATCATTTTTGATGTTATTGTTGTCCAGGTATTTCAGGGGATGTGTGTTAATGACAGCATCCATAACTTTAGACATCATGCCGAGAAGAGCCATAGGTTTATAAATGATGGGATTGGTTTTTCCTTTCTCAGGAATTAGTTGTACGGGAAACACGCCTCGCTGATACGATAGTTTGAAGAGCGTGCAAAGAATAGGTGCAAGCTCAGCGGCACAGCGTTTAAGGACAATGGCTGGAATTTGGTCAGGACTAGTAGCTCTCTTCGCGTTTAGTTTTTGGAGGATGCTTTAGACACTTCCATTTTGAATTGTAACCTCTTCCATTCTCGAGTTCACGTTTATGGTGGTGGTTGGTAACCCAATCTAATGACATGACTGCTGGTGTGGGATGTGTGGGTACTTTAACTCACTTGTTCATAGGAATGACTCCTTCAAAGACCGACGATCTGATCAAGGAGTCATTGGCAGCCTTGACCATGTCGATGAAATCCGTCTTCCATGCCAGTAAACCGGTGCCTTGGAGCCTGTTCTCCACCTTCACGGACAACTCCAGCGGAAGGTTTTTCATGGCGTCCAGCAGTTGTTTCGAATCGATGGAGAACATGAAGGTTTTACCCACGTTCAATGGGACCACGTTTTTGCAAAGACCTGAAATCAAAAATTAAGCATAACGTATGTTTCTGAAGTTTTGAGAATTTTTTCAAAACTCGGGAGGTAGTTTTACCGTTGGAAACAATTCAGAAATCGTTACCATGGTAGCCAGTCAATATCTAAACGTAACAATAAAACCATTTTGGTTGTGGTATAAGTTGCCACAATTTATCGAGCGATCCGTGAATGCGAAGAAGGTATTCCTTGTATAAATTTACAAAAAAGTGGACGTCCAAGAGCGTTGAATGCTGCTACAGTTCAAAGAATGGTCAACAAAAGTGCACATCGAGTTGGAACTACAACACGAAAACTTGGACGCATTTTTCACATCAATGCTAGCACAATCTGTAGAGAAATGAAGAGAAATAACTTAAAATTCCGGAAAAGAAGAAAATGTCCAAAGTATTCCCCAAATCAGTTAGAAAGAATTTCTCAATGCTGTCGCAATTTACGTCGTACTCATTTTGCTGGCAACATAAAAATTATTCTTTAGGATGAAAAGTATTTCAGAACTCAGAAATCAAAGGTAATGATGGTTTTTATACAAGACACTTTGAAGCCTGTCCAGATAATGTAAAATTTAAACGGAAAGTTTGAAAACAAAGTGTTAGGGTGGTGCGCTATATCAGACCACGGTAATTCACAGCCGTACGTTGGACGAGTTAGGGCCGAAGCGGTTACCGTAGAAGCCTATACACAAAGATGATTGCTTAAACTACTCAATTTTATTAACACCCACCAAGCTAGTGTCAATATAATGTTTTGGTCAGATCTGGCTTCAAATCATTATGCTTTGTGTACGAGAAGCTGGCTAGAACAACACGGAATATCTTTTGTACCACGAAACGACAACCCTCCCAATCTTCCTCAAGCACGACCTATCGAACAATGGCTAGGAAGCTCACAACGAATAGCAGTTAAGAAGAAGAATATGCTAAAGATCAGAGAAATTGATTTAGAATCTGTCCAAAACCTAATGAGGAACATTAAGAGGAAATTGCGAGCCGTGGAAGATCATGGCCCATTAACAGTACTTAATATCACTTTTATATTAAGAAATATTGTTATTTTTTGTAGTTCTTGTTACAGTTCAAATATATTTTATTGTGAGATATTTTTTTTATTTTTTGAACTTCTCAAAACTTTTGCAACATACGTTATATGTGACATTATATTTTTCATTGACAAAAGTCCTCGAGGTTTTTTCTTGCATACAAATCAACAACTTTTTCTAAAAACTCTTCTTCTGGATAGTCTAGTCATTGAGAAGTAAGGGAAGAAAAAGAGAGGAACGAAAGAGAAGAGCAAAGAAGAGGAAGTGTGTCGGTTGGAGGGTGTAGCTTGACATAGTCGTTTTGAATTCGATACTTTTTGGGTTTAACCAAAAGGGTTAATTTTGAGGTTCGGTATCTAAAAAGGCAAAAATTTAATTGTTTCCAAATTTGCACGATTTGATTTTGATCACAGTGCGAGCCGCGGCCTTGTGTGCTTGCGAACTTGCTCGACTGTGTAGTCCACTGACTCGCGCAACAGAGGGTTGCTGTGCGATTCCGCTTGACTCTAACGTCGTTGCGCCTGTTGTTCAATGTAATCCCTCGAGTAAGGGATGTCAAGTTCCCTGTGAAGGGTTTCGTTAGCAACATACCACGGGGCGTTAGTTATTGTACGCAATGTCCTGCTCTGCAGAACCTGCAGGTTTCGCATGTGCGCTTTGGCGAGGAAACACCAAGCCGCATATGCGTAGGTAATTGCTGGTCTAATAATCATCTTGTAAAGTCGATTTTTATTTACAAAACTCAATTTTGAAGATCTACATAACATAGGGTAGAGTCGAAGAAACGTAATTTCGAATTTTGTTTTTAACGCTTGAGTGTGTTTCTGCCAAGTCATGCCCTAGTCGAGGGTAATTCCTAGGTGCTTGGCAGAATTTTCCCATTGAATCCTAGCACCGTTAACTGAGACCTCTAACGGGGCACCATGAAGTTTTTTGGTAGAATATACAGGGTGTTACATAATTTGGGACTTTTTTTCATACAGCGGATAGTATTCGCCAAAATGAGTGTTTTTTTCCCAGTAACATATAAACGAAATATTTAGAGAAAACAAGATACTGACCATTAAAGAAATCCTCAGTTCTAAGTCCGTCCCTGGGCAATGGCTCACCATGTCATAATATCACAACAAACAAGGCAGCGCTAGCGGTGCCGATGCCGGTGAGAAAACACTAAAACAGGCAGTTCGTCATACGTCGCGTTGCTGTGGCATAGTGTACGAAAGTGCTTGACTTGCTACATCTGACGATCGGACTTTAAAAACAACAACAATGGCGCACGCTTATAACAATAAAGAACTGGTGGACATGATTTTAATGTACGGTGAGTGTAGGCAAAATACCGCTGCAGCTTCGCGAGTGTATTTCGATCGTTTCCCTAACCGTACTCACCCTGCACCTCGTCGATTTGTCTCGCTCGTGCAAAGAGCTAGAGACACAGGACGTCTGAATCCACATCGTGGTTGACACGCTGGAAGACCTAGACAACCTCGTATGGTCCAAATTGAAGAAGACATCGTAAATCGTACTTTTACCTGTAAGAGGCCTGCGACAGGACCGCACTTACAACTTCGTAGTAACCAAATAGTGAGTACTGGCTTGAAATTTGTTTTTACTGTGTTGCTGCTGGTTCACCGTGCATTACATTTGCCGTTTCAATGGCCGTTGCTTCTAAAGAGGGAAGTCCCAACTTTTAGAACACCCTGTATATAACCTGCGTTTTCGAATGATTAATTTTGATGAGCCACCGATCCGCCCACTCTAACACTTCATGCACCGCGAGCTGCAACTCATCGCGGACTAGAAACTAGATTTCCAGTCCGCGATTGAACTACAATTGCAGTGTCGCCAGCGTAGAGATAGACTTCACAGTTCCGGGGGCAAGGGACATCGTGTATAAAAAGTGAATAAAGGATTGGCCCAAGGACTGAACCCTGAGGAACTCCCGCCTTTATAGGCCGTAATGTCGAAAGTTATTGTTGATGTTGATCCCCAAAAGCTTGGCGGAAGGTGACTCGACTATCGGTTTAAAAAAAATTGCGACCAGCTCACCTTGTTCGTCGATGTGGAAGTCCTCCGGATCAATGTCCATGTTCATGATCTTCGAGAACCGTATGTTGAGGGTGACCTCCCTCCTTCTGGGGAACTTGCCATAGTCCGCGCGAAAGGTCAAGTCACTGGCGTGGACCTCGATCAGGTACAGCTTGTTGTTACTCGCCATGACAAACGACTGAACGCGCACCACACGCATCGACACTCACAGACACACACACAAAATTTCGAAAATGTACGAAAATTTTGAGGTACGAGAATTTCGGAATGAGCGTGACTAGGATGACATTAATTTGAGCTGTTGTACGTCAAAGTGACAGGAGTATGTTATATGAGTGTAGATATCAAGTTCACATACGTAACGAGTAATACTTCGGTGCCTGTTATAGCTCTTGAGTCCGGTTTTAAATAGTACAAGTATGTACAAGTACTAGAGGATTATATTTACATCTTCGTTCAACAAGACTGAACCTCAAAACAGCGGCCAGATTTGTATTTAGTGCCCTCAAATTATCGAGGATACAAGGTTTCGACTTGATAGAGTGTCAAATAAAGATTTTCGATTTTTTGAGGTGAAACTGAAGATCAGGGGCGAGGGAAATTTTTTATCTTAGTTCAACAAGACTGAAACTAAAAACAGCGGCCAGATTTGGATTTAGTGCCCTCAAATTATGGAGAGTACGAGGTTTCGACTTGATAGAGTGTCAAATAAAGATTTTCGATTTTTTAAGGTGAAACTGAAGATCAGGGGCGAGGAAAATTTTGATCTTAGTTCAACAAGACTGAACTCAAAACAGCGGCCAGATTTGTATTTAATGCCCCCAAATTATCGAGAATACGAGGTTTCGACTTGATAGAAGGTCAAATAAAGATTTTCGATTTTTTGAGGTGAAACTGAAGATTAGGGGCGACTGAAATTTTTGATCTTAGTTCAATAAGACTGAAATTCAAAACAGCGGCCAGATTTGTATTGAGTGCCCTAAAATTATCAAGGATACGAGGTTTCGACTTGATAGAGTGTCAAATAAAGATTTTCGATTTTTTGAGGTGAAACTGAAGATCAGGGGCGAGTGAAATTTTTGATCTTAGTTCAACAAGACTGAAACTCAAAACAGCGGCCAAATTTGTATTAAGTGCCCTCAAATTATCGAGAATACGAGGTTTCGACTTGATAGCGTGTCAAATAAAGATTTTCGATTTTTTGAGGTGAAACTGAAGATCAAGGGCGAGTGATATTTTTGATCTTAGTTCAACAAGACTGAAACCCAAAACAGCGGCCAGATTTGTACTTAGTGCCCTCAAATTATCAAGGATACAAGGTTCCGACTTGATAGAATGTCAAATAAAGATTTTCGATTTTTTGAGGTGAAACTGAAGATCAGGGGCGAGTGAAATTTTTGATCTTAGTTCAACAAGACCGAAATTCAAAACAGCGGCCAGATTTGTATTTAGTGCCCTCAAATTATCGTGGATACAAGGTTTCAACTTGATAGTGTCAAATAAAGATTTTCGATTTTTTGAGGTAAAACTGAAGATCAAGGGCGAGTGAAATTTTTGATCTTAGTTCAACAAGACTGAAACTCAAAACAGCGGCTAAATTTGTATTTAGTGCCCTCAAATTATCGAGGATACGAGGTTTCGACTTGATAGAGTGTCAAATAAAGATTTTCGATTTTTTGAGGTGAAACTGAAGATCAGGCGAATGAAATTTTTGATCTTAGTTCAACAAGACTGAAACTCAAAACAGCGGCCGGATTTGTATTTAGTACCCTCAAATTATCGAGGATACGAGGTTTCGACTTGATAGTGTCAAATAAAGATTTTCGATTCTTTGAGGTGAAACTGAAAATCAGGGGCGAATGAAATTTTTGATCTTACTTCAACAAGACTGCAACTCAAAACAGCGGCCAGATTTGTATTTAGTGCCCTCAAATTATCGAGGATACGAGGTTTCGACTTGATAGAGTTTCAAATAAAGATTTTCGATTTTTTGAGGTGAAACTGAAGATCAGGGGCGAGTGAAATTTTTGATCTTAGTTCAACAAGACTGCAACCCAAAAACAGCGGCCAGATTTGTATTTAGTTTAGTGCCCTCAAATTATCGAGGATACGAGGTTTCGACTTGATAGGGTGTCAAATAAAGATTTTCGATTTTTTGAGGTGAAACAGAAGATCAGGGGCGAGTGAAATTTTTGATCTTAGTTCAACAAGACTGAAACTCAAATTAGCGGCCAGATTTGTATTTAGTGCCCTAAAATTATCGAGGATACGAGGTTTCGACTTGATAGAGTGTCACATAAAGATTTTCGATTTTTTGAGGTGAAACTGAAGATCAGGGGCGAGTGAAATTTTTGATCTTAGTTCAACAAGACTGAAACTCAAAACAGCGGCCGGATTTGTATTTAGTACCCTCAAATTATCGAGGATACGAGGTTTCGACTTGATAGTGTCAAATAAAGATTTTCGATTTTTTGAGGTGAAACTGAAAATCAGGGGCGAATGAAATTTTTGATCTTACTTCAACAATACTGCAACTCAAAACAGCGGCCAGATTTGTATTTAGTGCCCTCAAATTATCGAGGATACGAGGTTTCGACTTGATAGAGTTTCAAATAAAGATTTTCGATTTTTTGAGGTGAAACTGAAGATCAGGGGCGAGTGAAATTTTTGATCTTAGTTCAACAAGGCTGCAACCCAAAAACAGCGGCCAGATTTGTATTTAGTTTAGTGCCCTCAAATTATCGAGGATACGAGGTTTCGACTTGATAGGGTGTCAAATAAAGATTTTCGATTTTTTGAGGTGAAACAGAAGATCAGGGGCGAGTGAAATTTTTGATCTTAGTTCAACAAGACTGAAACTCAAAACAGCGGCCAGATTTGTATTTAATGCCCTCAAATTATCGAGAATACGAGGTTTCAACTTGATAGAAGGACAAATAAAGATTTTCGATTTTTTGAGGTGAAACTGAAGATCAGGGGCGAGGGAAATTTTTGATCTTAGTTCAACAAGGCTGAGACTCAAAACAGCGGCCAGATTTGTGTTTGGTGCCCTCAAATTATCCAGGATATGAGGTTTCGACTTGATAGAGTGTCAAATAAATATTTTCGATTTTTTGAGGTGAAAGATCAGGGGCGAGTGAAATTTTTGATCTTAGTTCAACAAGACTAAAACTCAAAACAGCGGCTGGATTTGTATTTAGTGTCCTCAAATTATCGAGGGATACAAGGTTTCGACTTGATAGAGTGTCAAATAAAGATTTTCGATTTTTTGAGGTGAAACTGAAAATCAGGGGCGAGTGAAATTTTTGATCTTAGTTCAACAAGACTGAAACTCAAAACAGCGGCCAGATTTGTATTTAGTGCCCTCAAATTATCGAGGATACGAGATTTCGACTTGACAGAGTGTCAAATAAAGATTTTCGATTTTTTGAGGTGAAACTGGAGATCAGGGGCGAGCGAAATTTTTGATCTAGTTCAACAAGACTGAAACTCAAAACAACGGCCAGATTTGTATTTAGTGCCCTCAAATTATTGATGATACGAGGTTTCGAGTTGATAGAGTGTCAAAAATAGATTTTCGATTTTTTGTGATGAAACTGAAGGTCAGTGGCGAGGGAAATGTTTGATCTTCATTCAACAAGACTGAAACTTGAAATCACGACCAGATTTGCACTCAGAGTCCCCAAATTATCGAAGATACTAGGTTTCGTCTTGATAGAAAGAGAAAATAGAGATGTTTCGATTTTTTGACGTGAAACTGAAGATCAGGGGCGAGTGACATTTTTGATCTTTGTTCAACAAGACTGCAACTTAAAATCACGACTAGATTAGCACTCAGCGTCCTCAAATTATGAAGGATATGCTGCAAACTGGAGATCAGGGGTAAATGAAAGTTTTGATCTTGAAAAGCTATTTTTGACAATCGGTCTCTCCAAACCCCCGAAATTTGAAAATTCCTGTAATTTTCTGTACACATCTCGTACTGATTCATACCACTTGACGATTTTTTTTGTTTTCAGATGAGAACGACGACCCTACGTCAATATGGCGCATATTGACAAACCTGGACAACTTCCTCATAGAAAACAACATCGACACCGTGTCTTGTACCCAAAGGCTGCTCTGCACAACAGTACAAGCCTCCAAGCAAAGGGTCTCTAAAGGAAACGCCACCAGCGCTGACAAAATTCTAGAAGGTCTGGCAACCAGCGAATGGATCGAGAATATTCTACCTAGTGTAACATTACGAGAAGCAATCGTAGATGGGCTCCAACATGTGGATTGCGTGAAGAAGTACAACACCTGTTTGTTGAATGAAAAATCGTTCAGTGATGTCTTTTCGAAACTGACTAATATATTAGGCAGTAGATATATGAACGACCTTTAGAGTCTATGAAACGCTGAGTTCTGTCTACACCTTAACAAGCAGTTGTTTCCAAATGATCAAATTACATCTGCAAGGCGTCAGCTGTAGTTTCAAGCTGTCAGTTGTCATTTCCAAAGCGTCATTTGCAGTTTCAAATAGTCAGATGAATTTTCTAAAACGTTAATGTAGATTCAAATAGTCAATTTTAAATTCTAATGCGTCAATTGTAGTATTGAATAATCAACTGAATATCCAAAAGCATTATATAAAATTTATAAATAGTCAAATCAAAGTCCTAAAGCATCCATTGGTATTGCTAAGGTGTCTGCTGTAGTTTCACAATGTCAGTTATAATTTCCAAAGTGTCAATTTTAATTTCGAATTGTCAAATGCATTTTCTAAAACGTCCAATCTGGTTTCAGATAGTCAATTTTAAATTCCTATGCGTCAATTGTAGTTTTAAATAACCAAGTGAATATTCAAGTGCATAATATTAATTGTATAAAAAGCAAAGGCCTAATGCGTCAATTGTTATTTCTAAGACATCAGCTGTAGTGTCAAACAGTCAGTTGTAATTTCCAATGCGTCAGTTGCAGTTTCAAATACTGAGATGAATTTTCCAAAACGTCAATGTAGATTCAAATAGTCAATTTTAAATTCTAATGCGTCAATTGTAGTTTTGAAGAATCAATTGAATATTCAAAGCCATTATATTAATTTAATAAATAGTCAGATTGAAGTCCTAAAGCGTAATTGGTATTTCTAAGGCGTCAGCTGTAGTTTCAAAATGTCAATTATAATTTCCAAAGCGTCAATTTTAGTTTCAAATTGTCAGATGAATTTTCTAGTTACAAATAGTCAATTTTAAACTCCAGTGCCTCAATTGTAGTTTTAAATAACCAACTGAATATTCAAAAGCATAATATTAATGTTATAAAGATCCAAATCAAAAGCCTAAGCCTAATGCGTCATTTGTTATTTTTAAAGCGTCAGCTGTAGTGTCAAACAGTCAGTTGTAATTTCCAAGGCGCCATTTTCAGTTTCAAATAGCAGATTGATTTTCTAAAACGTCAATGTAGATTCAAATAGTCAATTTTAAATGCTAATGCGTCAATTGTAGTTTTGAATATTCAATTGAATATTCAAAAGCATGACATTAATTTTGTAAATAGTCAAATCAAAGTCCTAAAGCGTCCGTTGGTATTTCTAAGATATCATCTGTAGTTTGAAACCTTTTAGTTGTAATTTCCAAAGTGTCAATTGCAGTTTCAAAAAATTAATTAGTTTTTATAAAGACCTAACGCCCTGAAGCGTCAATTGTATAGTGTTTACGAAGTCACTTGGAACAGCAAAAAATGCTTGGGCGGCTTCTCCTTTGTGAAACGCCCCCGGGACCCTGTATACCTGCCGCGCACCGACGATAAACCGAGTGTCGGTGCTGCCGCGTTTCACAAAGGAGATGCCGCCCAAGCATTTTTTGCTGTTCCAAGTGACTTCGTAAAGACTTTACCTAAGGCGTCAGTTGTAGTTTCTAACAGTCAGTCGTAATTTTCTAAGCGTCAATTGAGGTTTTGAATACATTTTTTTTCTCATAAATGGAAAGATCATACATAAGTTTTATAACAAACCTGTTTTTGTTTTCTTTTTTTTTTCGCAATAATTCAAAAGTCATATCCAAATAAAAATGGGTTTTTGAATCGACTACCGAAAACACGCCGACGGCTCCCGAACCCGTGTGTCGTCACCATGGCGGTAAGGATGCTCCTTTGACCAACGACGTCCTACTCCGATACTAGATTCTATATAATAAAATACGTACTGCTAAACTGGTAACTAGTGTATATTTGTTGCAACACAGTCGATGAATGAAGTTTGCAGCTCGAGACGAAGTCTACGATCGAAATAAATATGTTTTTGGATGTTTGAAGTTGAAGTCGGATTACAGATTCCAGTAAGTAAGTACCTAATCAAATATGTTTCGTTGAAAAGATCTCCTGAATCGAAGGATGGCACAGTGGTTAGAGAGTCCGATAGTGGATCTCAGGGTCTTTGAGGTCTTTGGATCGAAACCCAGGCCTTCCAACTTTTTTTTTATTTTTTTTATCAAAAAATTTATTGATGTGCTTTTTGCACTTGTTACGCACACTTTTTCTACGATCAACATAAATATTTGTTTGGATCAAATTTTGTTAGAAATTACTTGCACTGCACAGTGCTTGTTAAATTTTTATGAAAATTTGATATTGTTAAGCTCAGTTAAGCTTCATTGCCCAAAGTTAAATAAATAATAATACCAAGTGATAAACAGAATGTGATTACGAGTTTGAGTTACTTTTTTACATTAAAAAACTTCAAAATGAATGAATTGAATGGATGAAGAGATTGTTTTATTTACCAACTATTACATTTAAAAAAAAATGGCGATTGATATTGACGGACAAACCTCATTTCCACTGATTTTTTGAATTGTCCACCGCCTCCTGTACTTAGTTTTTGCACTGTGCAGTGCAAGTAATATGTCTAACAAAATTTGATTCAAACACATATTTATGTTGATCGTAGAAAAAATGTGCGTAACAAGTGCAAAAAGCACATCAAAAAAATTTTTGATTAAAAAAAGATAAAAAAAAAAGGTGGAAGGCCGGGGTTTCGATCCAAAGACCCTGAGATCCACTATCGGACTTTCTAACCATTGGGCCATCCTTCGATTGAGGAGATCTTTTCAACGAAACATATTTGTTGGGTACTTACTTACTGGAATCTGTAATCTGACTTCAACTTCAAACATCCAAAAACATATTTATTTTGATCGTAGACTTCGTGTCGAGCTGCAAACTTCATTCATCGACTGTGTTGCAACCAATATACACTAGTTACCAGTTTAGCAGTACGTATTTTCGCGATTGGCTGGGAATCTAGTATCGGAGTAGGACGTCATTGGTCAAAGGAGCATCCTTACCGCCATGGTGACGTCACACGGGTTCGGGAGCCGTCGGCTTGTTTTCGGTACTCGATTCAAAAACCCATTTTTATTTTGATATAACTTTTGAATTATTGCGAAAAAAAAAAGAAAACAAAAACAGATCAAAACCTCAATTGCAGTTTCAAATAGTCAGATGAATTTTCTAAAACGTCAAATGTAGTTTCAAATAGTGTTTTTCTAATTCCAATGAGTCAATAGGTGACGAAATTATTGTAGTTTTAAATATTCAACTGGATATTCAAAAGCATTATATTAATTTGATAAAAAGTCAATGCAAAGGCTGCTGTAGTTCAGTTCAAATAGTAAAGATCAATTTTCTAGAACGTCAAATGTAGTTTAAAATAGTCAATATTTAATTCTAATGCGTCAGTTGTAGTTTTAAATAATCAATTAAATATTCAAAAGCATCATATTAATTAAAAATAGTCAATTCAAAGTTTTAAAGCGTCAGTTCTCATTTCTAAGGCACCAATTTTGATATTCTAATTTCAATTAGACTAATCGATACGCCTAACCTCACAAAGGACCTCCACAGCCTGGAACATCGAGGAAGGGTGGCTGACCTGTCCCTGTTTTAGCATTCTACCACGAAAGATGTTCGAGTCAGCTCTCCTAGATAATAACACCAAAGGCCTTCCGAACGAGGAATACTGGAGAGGCTCTACGGGCCCAGCAATGCCTGATAAATAATAAGCAATTTCATTGACATTTTTTTATTTATTTTCTCAACAGTGTTTCATATTGTACATTTTCAAATAGTAAATGGTAAAATAAAGATTGAATATCTCACGGAAATATCTATTCCTACAAACTGAATATCCTAAATACAATTTGGTCTTGCATTGTTAGTCTTCAACATAAACATATCAATTTCAACGATAATGTATACTGTATAGTACGATTTTCGGAACAATTTGCCTGTACTCATATATTTTATAAGTATATTTTTCAATTTTATTATCTGCACTATCTATCTATAATTACATGATACAATAGTTTATTCACTTCTTAAGGATAACACCTTTTCGATCCTATATATAAATATAAAATAAATATTCGATAATACTTTCTCAGATCATGACCATATATTGGTCAACAATTTCTTTTTGGTTATTGTTCAATTAACTGCAATGCCTTCACTTGCACATCGATAATATCAAATCAACTTATTACTTGAGACTATAATACACTACACAATTTCTTGGACAGGTTTTAGCTCAATTTCTTGAATAATACAGGGTGGCCAATCGGGTGAGGATAATAATTTTTTTTTAGATAGCCTGTACCGAGACCTATCCAAAACACCCCCATGTATGTGTACCGATTATTGATAGTTTTCGAGTTATGATTTTTTTTTAAAACTTAGAGATTTTCCAGTTTCTCCAAGAAATTATCAAAAACAAAAACAAAAATGCTTTTTGGCTTTTATTTATTCCCACAATTATACTCAATATTAAGCCTATTTTAATATCCAATAAAGAGAACCTGTACATCCGAACAATAATTAAGTACATTTTGGGCCCAAAGTTTGAAATCTCTGTTTTTAGTCAGGAGACCAAAACCTTCCAAATAAAATTAAAAATACTTATGCCTGGTTCTGGAGCTCCAATCTAATATTAAAAACTCTGCAAGACATTGCACTTTCGAAATAATAATGAAAAATAGCACTTATGGGGGCATTTTGCGCCGTACATGACTATTAAAGGTAAAAAGGTGATAATTCACGAATTTCCAAAATGATTTAAAAAACTATTATTTTACTTTATTATGACAAATTAAAGAAAAAAACTCATAACAACTAATAAACATGATAATCATTGATGTTTTAATCACTTTTAATAAAAAAAATTAATACCTGTGCTTTTTGCTGTGTGCTATTGAATTTCTGCTAAATTAAGTTGTATGGAAAGTTAACAAAGGAAAAGAATAATAAAACAACAATCTGACTTTTAATTCCATGGCGGAATTACCTGAGAAGCGTTATCGTAACATACGCCATCCCTTTTACTACCCTCACCGATGGGTGAGGGGAGGATTGTGATCGTGAAAATTTTCGATTTTGAGATAATAGGTTTTTTGGGCGTTTTATAATGTCTACATAACGAAAATCCGCGTCACTCATTTCCATCGTTCTGTCTGTCGGTCTGCCTGTCGGTCTGTCTGTCTCTACGCGTTTTTCTAGCCTCGTAATCTCAGTAACCGCTGCATGGGCTGTGATGAAATTTGGGCAGCAATATGCTGTGAGGTGTTAGTAGGTAATTTTAAATATTCCTCAAACTTCGTTTTTAGGCGTTTTACAGGTTTTTGATCATTTTCTGCGTTTTTTTGGGTGGGGGTGGAATTTGGGTGTTTGGGGGGTGGGGGGTTGAAAAACTGAAAAACTTGTTGTATTCATGATAGGCTGATCTTTTTAGGTTCATCCGAACATTGCCTTGCCTATTACCGAAAATTAATTAACACAACTCCGCTTCGCCGACATGAGCTCGCAAAAAGCTACTCTGAAAGAAAGGATGGCATAATGCTACGACATCGCTTCCCAGGTAATTCTGGCATGAAATTGGAAGTCAGATTACTGTTTATTATTCCTTTCCTTTGTTAACTTTCCATACAACTTAATTTAGCAGAAGTTTAATAGCACATAGTAAAAACACTTCAAAAATCACAATTTGGGTATTAGTTTTTTTATTAAAACTCATCAAAACATCAATGATTATCGGGTTTATTAGTTGTTACGAGTTTTTTTTTTCGTTAATTTGTCATAACAAAGCAAAATAATAGTTTTTTAAATCATTTTGGAAATTCGTGAATTATCACCTTTTTACCTTTAACCCTCACGTACGCCGCAAAATGTCCCCATAAGTGCTATTTTTTCATTATTATTTCGAAAGTACAATGTCTTGTTAAGTTTTTAAGATTAGTTTGAAGCTCCAGAACCAGACATACGTATTTTTAATCTTATTTTGAAGGTTTTGCTCTCCTGACTAAAAACAGAGATTTCAAACTTTGGCCCCAAAATGTACCTAATCATTGTTTGGATGTACAGGTTCTCTTTATTGGATATTAAAATAGGCTTAATACTGAGTATAATTGCAGAAAAAAATAAAAGCCAAAAAGCATTCTTGTTTTTGTTTTTGACGATTTCTTGGAAAAATTGGAAAATCTCTAAGTTTTCAAAAAAAAAATCATAACTCGAAAACTATCAATAATCGGTACACATACATGGGGGTGTTTTGGATAGGTCTCGGTACGGGCTATCTAAAAAAAAATTATTATCGTCACCCGATTGGCCACCCTGTATAAAGCGTACAAGTAATTTCTGAGATACGAGATCCTTGGACACGATACACTCCAGCCAACGGAATTACCCTCCCTAAGCTGAGCCACATCGCATCTCTTTTTATCCAGAGGTGCAGAGGCGGCAAGCTCAAGAGTACCTCCAAGGCCACAGTGGATGTTGTCCTCATGACACCTGTTATACTTAGCGCTACAAGCTTCTGAACAACCTTAGCGTTCCAATCATTTGGTTCATAGAAAAATCGAAAAAATGAAGGGTACCGCCTGGATTCGAACTAGCGTCTCAGGCATTCTAGGCCGATGCGATACCAACTACACCACGGTGCCCCGTGATGTAGCCGATATACAGCGCCCACGACAAGGTATCGACTCCGCCCACATCCACCATTCCCCCGTATCTCTCTGCGAACCATGTATTTCAGTCATCCAGAGAGATCTAGTCGGCTGTTGGGTGAGTGTGAATCTCCCACCGCTATTTGCACGACAGCTCTCTCTCTCTTACTGAAGTACAACTCCTCAGTCGGCCAAGATTTCATGGAATGAAAGGTGCTTGCTTACTCCGCAAGAGGGAGATTTTTTTTTATTTATTTATTTGTACTAACAAATATGGCCACCTCGAAAGCCCGCCAAAGCCTTGTATGAGGTATTGGCTTGAGATACTGAAATTGTACATTGTAATTTAGCTAACCTATCTTTAGCTGCTCTCTCTCCTTGGACTGCTAGCTTTGTACGCATTTCAACGGTGTTCACTTCATGATCTTCAATTTATCCCTTCTGATCAGCAGCATACATTCTTCTTCAACTTTATAGACGATTTCATCATTAAAAACTTAAATTTTGGATGTGACCATCGAAAAAGAGAGCTGTCGGAGTCGATACCTTGTCGTCGTCGCTGCATATCGGCTACATCACGGGGCACCGTGGTGTAGCTGGTATCGCGTCGGCCTAGAATTTCGGAGAGGCTGGTTTTTGGTTTATGTGAAATATAAATATTTTGCGAGTCGTAGCTGTTCTTGGCAACAATGCACTGCTGATAATTGGCGCGGTTGGCACTGATTGGCTGAATTTGAATTCCTTTCTTTAAACTTTAGAATGGAATTACTAAAAAACAAAATGATGTAGAAAGTAACGAAATGCAGCAGAACGTTTATTTTTGTATGCACTAAGCGGTCATAATAATTAAATCATTGTTCTTGACCTCGTGATACTAGTCCATTATCTCCCTTTTGCGGAGTAAGCAAGCACCTTTCATTCCATACAATTTCGTTGTCAACAATGACAATTCTGCCATCTGAACATGACTGTCGACAGACAGAATCCTGAACTATTTCTTGAACAATAAATCATACACACAGCTAAAAAGCATCTGAAACTATTTTTCATTCAAAGTCTTGTGAGAGCAGACAGAAAGAATTGAGGTTATGAATCAAGAAAAAAATTACTTTTTTTGTGATAAATGGAAAGATCATATATAAGTTTTATAACAAAACTGTTTTTGTTTTCTTTATTTTCGCAATAATTCAAAAGTTATATCAAAATAAAAATGGGTTTTTGAATCGAGTACCGAAAACACGTCGACGGCTGCCGAACCCGTGTGACGTCACGATGGCGGTAAGGATGCTCCTTTGACCAACGACATCCTACTCCGATACTAGATTCTAGATTCCCAGCCAATCGCGAAAATACGTACTGCTAAACTGGTAACTAGTGTATGTTTGTTGCAACACAGTTGATGAATGAACTTTGCAGCTCGAGACGAAGTCTACGATCGAAATAAATATGTTTTTGAATGTTTGAAGTTGATACCAGTAAGTAAGTACCTATAATCAAATATGTTTCGTTGAAAAGATCTCCTCAATCGGAGGATGTCCCAGTGGTTAGAGAGTCCGATTGTGGATCTCAGGGTCTTTGCGGTCTTTGGATCGAACCCCAGGCCTTCAAATTTTTTTTTATTATTTTTTTTTAATGTAAAAAAGTAACTCAAACTCGTAATCACATTCTGTTTATCACTTGGTATTATTATTTATTTAACTTTGGGCAATGAAGCTTAACAATATTAAATTTTCACAAAAATTTAACAAGCACTGTGCAGTGCAAGTAATATGTCTAACAAAATTTGATTCAAACACATATTTATGTTGATCGTAGAAAAGTGTGCGTAACAAGTGTAAAAAGCACATCAATAAATTTTTTGAAAAAAAAATAAAAAAAAAAGTTGGAAGGCCTGGGTTTCGATCCAAAGACCCCAAAGACCCTGAGATCCACTATCGGACTCTCTAACCTCTGGGCAAACCTCCGATTGAGGAGATCTTTTCAACGAAACATATTTGATTATAGGTACTTACTGGAATCTGTAATCTGACTTCAACTTCAAACATTCAAAAACATATTTATTTCGATCGTAGACTTCGTCTCGAGCTGCAAACTTCATTCATCAACTGTGTTGCAACAAATATACACTAGTTACCAGTTTAGCAGTACGTATTTTCGCGATTGGCCGGGAATCTAGAATCTAGTATCGGAGTAGGATGTCGTTGGTCAAAGGAGCATCGTTACCGCCATCGTGACGTCACACGGGTTCGAGAGCCGTCGGCGTGTTTTCGGTACTCGATTCAAAAACCCATTTTTATTTTGATATAACTTTTGAATTATTGCGAAAAAAAAAAAAGAAAACAAAAACAGTTTTGTTATAAAATTTATGTATGATCTTTCCATTTATGACAAAAAAAATTTTTATTCAAAACCTCAATTCTGCCGGTGCGCCATCGGGTACCCGAAGGTAACGTCAACCAAAGAAAGTCGCTGCTAAAACAGCAGCTTCTTTTCTTGGTGGAACGCCACGGCGCGTCCTCTTTGCAAACAGCTGTCTACGTATTGGTGGATTGACGGAGATAGAGAGCAACCCTCGTATTCAAAGTCTTGTTCAAGAAATAATGTAATGTAATAGTCTTTATGATTTTTATAACATCCTCATATATCAGAGAGCTGCCGACTTGATTCTTTAAGGTTTAATAAACAAATTATGTGACAATTTTCACACACAATTCGAGAATTCGGTAACATAAGAGCGCAGAAAGTGCTCTTTATATACGCAGAAATTATATTTCTGAGTTAGATACTAATATGATTAGAATGGAATCAGTTCTCGCAAAATATGTTGAGTCAATAAAATAATACTGGAATACAACTTAAGAGTGACAGCTCTATAATCAGTGATTAGTTGTGACATCTAGTGACACAACATCTTATTGGTGGATTGAAAAGAATTCGAATAGGTTAGAAGAAGTAAACAAAGATTCTGTTTCGCGACGATTTTGGAAAAACACCGTGGTTTTGGTAAGTGATATGGAAAAAAGCTTCAAATAGTTTATGGAGAGAACAGATTTCTGCATAATTTTGGTCCGTATATTTTCCGTGTGCGACCCGATAACCCAGGCTGGTTTCAGACCGGGTCGCAGTTGTTGTGATCAAGTACTGTCCCTCACAACGCATATAGAGGCAGGCTACCAGCAAAACATGAAGACGGGAGTGGCGTTTGTTGACCTCACTGCCGCATACGATACGGTCTGGAGGGAGGGTCTCCTATATAAGTTGTTGCAGGTGATTCCCTGTCAGACCACTACAAGACTCATAAACAACATGTTATGCGACAGAAAGTTCCAAGTAATCCTAACGAGAAAGCAAGCAGGCAACGCAAATTGAACAATGGACTCCACAAGGCTCAGTACTGGCCCCCTTACTTTTCAATCTATATATATATCTGACATGCCAGAAACAGTCAGTTACAAGTTTTGCTATGTGGACGATATAGCCATAGCTTTTTCCGATAAGAGCTTCAAGAACGTTGAGCATACTCTTTCTAACGACTTGTTAGCTCTAAACAACTACTTCAAGAAATGGAGACTAGTACCGAGCCCCAACAAAACTGAAGTTTCCTGCTTCAACCTGAATAACAAATTAGCTAAATATGAACTGCAGGTACTTTTTGCAGGCGAACCCCTGAAGCATAACCATTTCCCAAAATATCTTGGAGTAACGTTAGATCGCACCCTCTGCTATAAGAAACATCTCGCAAACACTGCAGGAAAACTCAGAACACGCAACAACATTATCCAAAAGCTGTGTGGAACGACGTGGGGTGCCACTGCTCCAACTCTACGAACCAGTGCACTAGCTCTTGTCTATTCGTGTGCTGAGTACTGTGCCCCTGTCTGGATTAACAGCCATCATACCAGACTAATTGATGTCCAACTAAATCACACTATGAGACTTATTACAGGCGCAGTAAAGACAACCCCAACTCAATGGCTGCCTGTACTTTCTGGAATAGGCCCACCGCAGCTGCGAAGGACTGACGCCCTTCTAAGGGAGTATAACAAGATTACGACCAACAACAAACTGCCCATCCACCGAGCAATACCCCCGTTGCAGATAAACAGACTTAAATCCCGACAACCACCAATAAGGGATGCAGAAGGGCTTAAAACCAATAACTTCGACTCCTTAAACCAATGGCGCTCCCAGTGGGAAGGTTTTGCGGAACACCACTCGCGATGCGCATTTATGGGGGCAGCCTTACTTCCAGGATCAGAACTACCCCGGAAAGAGTGGGTAAAACTTAATAGAGTCCGAACAGGCCACGGCAGATGTGCCGACTCCCTTTACAAGTGGGGCTATGTGCAATCTCCCTTATGTGACTGTGGCGCGCCCCGCCAAACTATAAACCATATTACGAGCGAATGTGAACTGCGTGCGTTTCAGGGATCGCGAGAAGAGTTCTTCACAGCCACACCGTTGGCGCTGAAGTGGTTGAAGGAACTGGATATCAACCTGTAAATACCAAAGACTACGTATCTTAGTTTGTAGCTGTATCTGTTTTATTTTAGTATAGGCTATAATAGTTTTTTTTATCTATATTTACTATCGTCATGTTTTTGAGCCATACGATAAATAAAATAAATCCGTGTGCGACCAATAGTTTCCATTCTACAGTGCCGTAAAGTTAGAGGGTGGTTTGTGATTTTTACTGAAATCAGAATTTTGTTGTGTATTAAGTCGAAGAATGCTTTCAAAAAGTTCTGTAACACTTTTTGCAGCTACGCATTTGGGCTTATAAAAAAATACGACATTTAGGATCAAAACCCTTTTTTTAGGGCGTAACGGTTCGCTAAGATCGGTAGTATGTAGCGCGGTGTACTTAAGTCTTCTTTTTTTAACCAAATGCGTGCGTTTAGGCAGCTACAGATAATAAAGAAATGAGATGATATCACTCTTGTAGGGAAACAAAAATGCTACACGACTTTTTGATAAAGTTCTTCGTTTTATTCCACGATAAAATGCTGATTTTAGTAAAAATCACAAACCAACCCCTAACTTTGGAGCACTGTAGGATGGAAACTATTGATCGAACACGAAACATGTAAAGACCAAAATTACGGAGAATTTTGTTCTCTCCATAAATCATTGGAAGCTTTTTTCGATATCACTTACCAAAACGGCGCTATTTTTCGAAAATCGTCGCGAAGCACAGTTTTCACCTCCCCACCCCTCGAGTGGCAACCCCCCCCGGTCGCAAACTTAGTTGTAGGTTCAGGGGACCAATGTCTACCATCCCACCAAATTTCATTTCTTTCCGACCTTTTGCTGTCAAAAATCCCTATCTTCCCTTCTTCTAACCTATTCGAATTTGCGGGTTAATCGAGAGCATGTTAAAAATCATACAAATAAGACACGTTCCTTTATACAAGGCAAAAAAGTAAAAATATCAAACCTCCTTCAAAAGGATCCAAATTTTCTTGAATAAAAATGTACTTATTACATGACCAAAATTCAGTCACATATCAAAACGACCATAGATATTGCTTATACGAATATCATGAGTGTACATTTTCCTCTGAACAATGACCAAAGTTGCATACACACTTCACCTAGTATTTCATACCTAAACATAAACTATAAAATATAAACAAAAAATAACTAGGCAGTGCTACTCTTACAGCTCTTATATATATTTCCAATATTTGCACTATCAGTGTATAAAGCTATAACGTACGAAATACCAGGCGAAGCAATCCGAATCTTACCAATAAAGCTTATTTCACATATAGACATTCTTACCAAGTATAAAATAGAAACTACAAAAACAACATATAATATAAATGCAATCTTAATATGTAATCAGTCGTAGTTAAAAAACATCCGTAATTCCCAATTAAAAATTGTGTTAGTAGTTGATTTGTATATATATACTTTCAGTATATAACCCTACTTATATGACACTATACATAATATAAAGAGAAATCATACAATAAATAAGTGTATCGAAAGATAGAATATAAAAGTATGCTAACTGCCAGTTAGGAAATTGTGAAACCTGACAATAGTCAAATTAAAAAACAGATACATTCGAAAGAAGAACTGTTTGTAGGTAGTATTGCCCGTTCAAAACTAGTATTGAGGTTTTGAATAAACACTTTTTTTGTCATAAATGGAAAGATCATACATAAGTTTTATAACAAAACTGTTTTTGTTTTCTTTTTTTTCGTAATAATTCAAAAGTTATATCAAAATAAAAATGGGTTTTTGAACCGAGTACCGAAAACACGCCGACGGCTCCCGAACCCGTGTGACGTAATATTGTTAAGCTTCATTGCCCAAAGTTAAATAAATAGTAATACCAAGTGATAAACAGAATGTGATTACGAGTTTGAGTTACTTTTTTTACATTAAAAAACTTAAAAATGAATGAATTCAATGAGTGAAGGGATGAAGGGATTTTGTTTTATTAACCAACTATTGCATTTAAAAAACATTAATGGCGATTGATATTGACGGACAAACCTCATTTCCACTGATTTTTTGAATTGTCCACCGCCTCCTGTACTTAGTTTTTGCACTGTGCAGTGCAACTAACATGTCTAACAAAATTTGATTCAAACACATATTTATGTTGATCGTAGAAAAAATGTGCGTAAAAAAAATAAAAAAAAAAGTTGGAGGGCCTGGGTTTCGATCCAAAGACCCTAAGATCCACTAGCTGATTCTCTAACCACTGGGCCATACTTCGATTGAGGAGATCTTTTCAACGAAACATATTTGATTAGGTACTTACTTACTGGAATCTGTAATCTGACTTCAACTTCAAACATTCAAAAACATATTTATTCCGATCGTAGACTTCGTCTCGAGCTGCAAACTTCATTCATCGACTGTGTTGCAACAAATATACACTAGTTACCAGTTTAGCAGTACGTATTCTCGCGATTGGCTGGGAATCTAGAATCTAGTATCGGAGTAGGACGTCGTTGGTCAAAGGAGCATCCTTACCGCCATGGTGACGTCACACGGGTTCGGGAGCCGTCGGCGTGTTTTCGGTACTCGGTTCAAAAACTCATTTTTATTTTGATATAACTTTTGAATTATTGCGAAAAAAAAAAGAAAACAAAAACAGTTTTGTTATAAAACTTATATATGATCTTTCCATTTATTACAAAAAAGTACTTTTTTTCTTAATTCAAAACCTCAATTGTATATCATATCAAATCATGTTCTATGAGCTTTGTAGACAAGCTAGATGTTACAAAAGGTCAGTTTCTGACTTCTAATGTCTATACAACTGCTGCTATGGAAGTAATAATTGGCATTACCCCTCCAGATATCTACATCAGAGGTTGCGTTACTGTAAATGCTACGACTTCGCACGGTTAGTATTAATCCCCATGTAGGTAGCGCTAAACGCACTACCCATGCTACAAGCAACCAGAGACTCAATCGGATCAACGTTCGTTTTTAAGAAACCCTACTAAATATAAATTGAACAGAATCTTGAGTCAAATGTGACAAATTCAACTTGCATATACACAGATGGGTCCAAAACAAGGGAAGACGCTGTGATTGTGGATTCCAGGTCTCTAAAGCTAAGAAAAAAGTGGGCTATAAGTATAAATATTATTTGGCAAGGAAACCCTTGCAGATTTTGGTATGGCAACATCCAAGAAGTACTTGGCGATGACCATGTCAAACCTACGTCTCATAGTAGGATTCTTGACTGGCCATTGTCAATTCAGGAAACACCTCCACATTGTGGGGTTGAGTGACACACCGATATGTAGAATATGTGAAACCCTCAGATTAACAAGTGAACATAGAGGAAGTAAACAAACCACTTCAGCATGAAATGCTCAATTTCATCATCTTTGACACTTCAGATTCCAAACATTGATCAGCTGTGACCTCGCAGTGACAGTTCAAATTGTAAACAATGCTGTGTAACGCCAACTAAACTCAAAATTCTTCCAATGCAACCCATGTTACAAACACTGCACTTTTTGAGTCCCATCTCTAAAGACTGTTAAACTACACTTGAATATAGCACAGCAAATCCGTAAAGCTTCAGTACAGTTACAAACAAATAGCGAATTCGATTTTACTGACCAAGCATGAAAGCACAAACGTTTGACAGTCGAGGTTCTACCGTAAATAAGTCGCATGAAAATTATATCGGCGTTGCCAGCTCCTCAAAATTTATGAAGACTTCAGAATTTGCGTTCGTGATGAAGAAATATGCAGTAACGCAGTAGAGGTCAACATATTTATTGAGTTTGCTGTAATCATTCCTGAACCATCAAAATACCGTCTTCCTTAACGTAGACTGGAATATTTCTGGATACTATACAATTTAGACGATAGTAAATAATTACGATCATCAAATCTGGTGCTCAATTTGACAACGTAAGAAAAGATGTCGGCCTATTAGAATTAGTTGTTTACTACCTCTATGTTCAGTTGTTACTCTGAGGTGAAACCGAAGACCAAACTGTAGAACACGTCATATGTGAGTACCCAGAGTTGTCTACAAGGTTCAAACAACTATTCAAAAGTATTTCCGTAATCGAGAATAGGTGAAACTGATCTTATTGCCTATCAATTTCATTTGTTATAGTTGTTAGTCTGTAACTTTGGAATTGAGACATATTTAGTTTCTCAAATTCATACAACCTAGCGGAGAATCTAGCGTAAACAATTTTTTAAAATAACAGCCTTTATATTTTCTATCTTTCGATAAAAACAAGTCTGTTCGAAAACGAGGGGCAGCTAGTTGAATATGAAATACCTAACCAATTCTTATTCATTCTCAACTAGCTACGGCTAAATTGTCAATGGCTATCTTAATCCAATACTTCTATCTGATTGAAGCTACTACTGAAGCTGTGGGTTTATGCAGATTACAAGTTGATTCGAACCACTTTCCAAAAACCACCTTAGCAACCGCTATTCCCAAATTACTGAATTCTAGAGTACTTACTGCAAAATGTTACTCTTTGTTGTACACGAACTACAGTACAACTTTTACGTCAAAGCTAGTCAAATGTTGGCATGTGTCTTGTAAAAATCAGTTTAGCGAGTAATTCACGCCCGTATGCACCGCAAACTGACAATTTTGACACTGTCAAAACAATCTTGCGAACACAACGTTGCCGTATCTCCAATCTGGATTAGTTAATCTCTTGACGGTGCATGGCTAGATGCCAAAGATTAGCAAAACGTTATTAGGGAACTAGGATTAGAATCGCCAAACGGTGCATACGGGTGTAAGACTTTTAAACCTTTGTCTACATCTAGTTACTGGAGAACAGTAGTTGCTGTGGCACTGATGTTACAATAGAAGTTGCCATTCTATAGGCAGAAGTTATCTCATATAATTGAACTGTAGTTTAAAATACCATTAAAGCAACATATAGATATTGGGAAGCAGTACTTTGAAAAAGTATTGGTTCGCCATCTATCTACCAAAGCCGGTACCTGAGCGTTTATTCAATAAAAGCAAAACGACGTCATCTGTGATTGGTTTCGGGTGAATACATGAAATTGCTACTCTTTAATACCATTAAAAATATCAAGTCGAGTACTTTCCAGGATATGTAAACTAAACGTTTAAAACTTAACGAGGTGTGTTTCCCGCTTCGTGGAAGATTGACTGTGTACAAACCATCCCTAAGAATGGCAAAAAACTGATCCCACCAATTATAGACCTGTGGCTCTTCTCATCATCATGTCTAAGGTTATGGAGACTGTCATTAACACACAGCTCCTGAAATACCTGGACAACAATAACATCATAAATGATCGCCAGTATGGCTTCCGTAAGCACAGGTCTACAGGTGACCTCCTTGCCTACGTCACTCACTTGTGGAACAGAGCAATAGACAATCATGGCGAATCCCGTGTTGTTGTACTTGATATATCGAAAGCTTTCGACAGAGTATGGCACGACGGACTTCTGGTCAAACTTGCTGCTTATGGACTACCACCTGGCCTGCGCCAGTGGCTGAATAGTCTTTTGAACCACCGATATCTGTTTGTTGTAGTCGGGGGCTGTTCATCGGACGTATTTCCAATAAACGCCGGTGTTCCTCAGGGATCTGTCCTATCCCCTACACTGTTTCTGCTGTACATCAACGAGCTGCTGGAAATAACATCCAATCCAATCTACAGCTTCGCAGAGGACAGTACATTAGTGTCGTGCATGGAACCAGGCAAGCCATTATCATCCCAGGAGACGGTACGTCGGCGACAGCAGCATGCCTCGCAGATCAACGCAGATATCAAAACAATTGTCGAGTGGGGATTAGCAAATAAAGTACAGTTCAACGTACAAAAAACTCAGGCAACAACACTTACAAAGAAGTCTCACGATGGCTTCCCAACCGTGGAAATGGAGGGTCACCCCATAGTCGAATCACCTTCCGTCAAGCTTTTGAGAATCAACATCAACAATAATATGTCCTGGCACGACCACGTCATCAGTATTGCTAAAACGGCATCCCAGAAGCTTGGAGTTTTGTTCCGCTGAAGGAAGTTGTATACACCAGAGCAACTGCTGCTGTTCTACAAGGCACAGATCCGACCAACGCTAGAGTATTGCTCCCATGTATGGTGATGCGCTCCGAAGCACTCTCTAAAGCTTCTGGACACTATCCAGAAAAGAGCGATTAGACTAATCGATACGCCTAACCTCACAAAGGACCTCCACAGCCTGGAACATCGAAGGAGGGTGGCTGACCTATCCCTGTTTTACAGATTCTATCACGGAAGTTGTTCGAGTGAGCTCTCTCAGATAATAACACCACAGGCCGTCCGAACCAGGAACACTAGAGAAGCTTTGCGAGCTCATCCTTACCAGGTCGAGGTCCTTACTCCCCGGACCAGTCTCCTCCAGCATTCCTTCTTCTGGAGAACTTCGGCGCTGCGGAATGAGCTGTCGGGGATTTTTTTCCCGACGGCTACAACCTGCAGCGTTTCAAATCTAACGTGAACCGATACTTATCCTCTCGCAGCGCTTCTACAGCACCATAGACTTTCAGCCTTTGCGAGAGGCCGACCATAAAAAAACTGTCAAAATTTTTATTTTGCTTTGTAGGTTTATTGATCAACAATAAATAATTCTTCACCGGTTCCATCTTAAAGCTGAAGAATTTTCAGGTTATAATAACTAAATAAGATCGCTCTATTTACTGTTGAAAAAAGACATGTTGCAAAATGTACTGCAAAGTTTCAAGAATCACATGGCTTGTTGTTTCGAAGTGAACGGATAACATTTTGAGGATATGTTGTAACCGTCTTCATGTTTTTTGAAACTAATTTCTTATTTTAACTTGGGCGGATACAATGTAAATTTAGTCGTAACTCCGAAATGATGACGTTTAGGAATAGGAAACATTATACAAAAAATTATCACTATTTTTCAAGGATTTAAAAAATGTAGAAATATACAGGGTGATCCATTTGAAATAACAAAGTTTGTTATATTTCCGGAAAAAAGGTAGATTAGACAACATTGCAAGATTGGCCATATTACAAACCCCCCTTATCCCAAAATGCGTGAAAATCGTGCAAATAGTTTCCGAAACATTTGGGGCGTTCCATACTTCAGACTCGCTCTGTATGTGATAACTTCTACCCATAAAAAGTGTATTAACAATTCCAAAAAATGTTTTTATCCTGATGCGTTTCGGCTCGAATTTTCGCATTTATTGCAAGCAAATCGCATTTGTACAATAAATCCTTCAAAAATTTGCGGCGGATTCTCGATCTGAGGAAGCGTATTAGAAACTTTCTATCGTTCCGTACTACTAAAATATAATGTGATTTCTGTTTGTCAAAGTTAAAACTTCTGGCCTCGACTGTATAATTTTAGGTCATACTTTCTGGATATGTACAATTTCGGGGCTATCTACATTTTGTCGGAATATTATATGTTTTATTGTTAGGATATAACATGTCTAAGATTGTGGCAGTGATGAAAAAATACCTTGAATGTATTCAAAGTGAAAAATACCGATATCGACTTGGCATAAATCAACGAATTCGAATAGGTTAGAAAAAGCAACGCCCATGCTCTAACAGGCAAGTGAGTGTGCCCAAGATCCCGTTGTTATTATTTACTGTGCTCACAAGCACGATGTTGTTTTTTTACATAAATCTGCGGGATTTAAATTTTTTGGAATTCTTTAAAATAGTCCTCTAACACTTATGCACTGCTAAAACCCAAAATTAATTCAAAACTATAACAATTAACCCGAAACGATCAACCAAAACAAAGTAGCTATTTATATTATGCCTCTACTTGATTGCTGTTATTTTTAGGATTCTTTACCTGCTATCTGTACAAAGCGTATATGGAATTTATCAGCGATCAGTGTGCCAGCTGTCGTGTTAGGATTGTGGGCACAAACAAAAACCTTGTTTACTTCTAACCTATTGGAATTCGTTAGCATAAATAATTATAAATTTATAAACATTACATTAGAGTCAGTGTTCTTCTCTGTAGTGCATCAAATATGGAGCACTGGATGGATAGTGTCAATGCAGGAGTCCAGGATTGTCAAAGCACGAGGTGGATTGGAAACAGGCTAAGCAACAGAAAGGCAAAAGCATCCTTGTGTGGTGTTACCAACGAAATGTCAACACACATGGAAGGGGCATTGGTTTGAAGCTAAAATGAGATAGCGCTATTCAGGACAGACGGCAGAAGATTTGAATTTGAATTATGGAAAGAGGCCATTCCATCTGTGTTGACATTTCGTTGGGTGTTACATGGGAGGTGAAGACGCAAAGACTAACTAACTTTGAACAGCCACATAGAGAACATCACAAGCCGATCTCAGATTACCTCAACGATGATGAGACGAGCAATCGGTTGTAGCTGGGGTTTAAACCCCTCGGTGGTAAACTGGCTGGCATTGTAGGTACTGCTGAATATCCCACCTCTTGCCGTTTAGATATAGGAAGAGGCAAAAATGGCTGCCTGCAGAATGCACTTCCATGGCAAATAATTTTACCAGTTTGCCATGAAACACACCACGATATTTGATAATCTGCGGTGCGACATACTGGAGATGCCACCCGACAGAATGCCAAGAGTCGTGGACACCGAGGTTCTATACATGGTCAAGAACACGTGACAGATCGGAATGAGGTCTAGGAGAACTTCGACATATGTCGAATGGTATCGCCTGGTACACTGATGGCCCCAAAACTTCATCAGTTATAGGAGGAGGCATATACAGTGGTAGGCCTGGGCGGAACTTAAGTATCCGCCTAGGTAAACTGGCCACCGTTTTCCAATCAGAAATAGCCTCAATTTTGGAAGCGACAGAATATGCATAGATAAAGGATACAGTAAAAAGACTATCTATGTAAACACACGACATCCAGGCGGCTCTGATGGCTTTGATAAGTAACGACTATACTAAAAATAATGTGGGACTGCCCATGGCCGACTGTACTCACTAGGCCGGAGCATGAAATATGGCAACACTGAATCTGGGGGCCGAGTTTGCATTTGTTGTTATGTCATGTGTATTCTTCCAGGTGCAGAAAATATGGTTGGAAGGTGATTATTAATGTGTTTCTAATTATTTACCTGCACAAACGAAACTATAAAGATAACAAGAAGCCTGCAAAGCGTGTAGTACCAGGTTGCAGCCCAGTAGAGGAAGAGGACTACCAAACCATGGCCCAACATCACCTTATTCCAGATTAAAAAGAACGTTGCAAGGTGATTTTTAATGGGTTTCTACTTATTTAACTGCACAAACGAAACTATAAAGATAAAAAGATGCCTGCAAAGCGTGTAGTACTAGGTTGCAGCCCAGTAGAGGCATGGGTAGAGGACTACCAAGCCATGGCCCAACATAACCTTATTCCAGATTAAAAAGAACGTTGCGAGGTGATTTTTAATGGGTTTCTACTTATTTACCTGCACAAATGAAACTATAAAGATAAAAAGATGCCTGCAAAGTGTGTAGTACCAGGTTGCACTAGCAACTGTGCGTCCAATAAGGGACATAAACAGAAGTGGGTGAAAGGTGTTCCTCGGAAGGGCTGGTTATATTTATAAGGATAAAGACAATAATTTACAAACATTTCAAAGGATAAGACCTATCTTAACGCACAATGTGGTACCTATAATGTTTTCTGGACCTCCCAAATATCACAGAAAAATACAGTTAATAGAACTCATCTGGGCATGGCCTGGGGCATACCTACGAAAGGATTTGATAGTGAAAGGGAAATCAAGACCAGCAAGAATGGCTTCACAGTGACCTAATAGTGAATTTTTCTAGCTCAAGTGACAATTTACAAAGTAAATTGAGTGTTCATTTAAGTGGAAGTGGCAGCAGGAAACAGGTTGCGTTTATTTTTATTTTGTAGTGTCTGACTGTGATGAAACAGACATCAGATGTAAGTGGTATTAGTAGTAGTAGTAGTTCTAAAAATTATTTTTCTTAATTTATTAACCGAGATGAACTCTTATAAATATAAAATGTAATAATTATTCTGAAACTATAGGGCCACTATTTGACAGCTAAGCCACGTTGCCACATCTAAGGTTCCGGCCTAGTGTAGAGTCGGCCATGGACTGCCATAATACCATAAAGACACTGGCGAAGACCAACAAGGTAACATTATCTTGGGTGCCTAGTCACATAGGAGTGGAGGGTAATGAGAGGATAGACAGGTGTACCAAGGAAGGCGCAGAATTCCCTCTCATCATCAGCATGTGATATATCATGCAACATGGTACGGACAGCTGTCACTAGATGGGTGTCAAATGAGCACTAGTAGCGCTGGGACCCCGTGGTGGGGAATGTTCAATTTAAGAGGATGCTGAGCGGACCCTTGTGTTCTAATACCGCAGACTGTCATCCGCAAAACTATGGATTGGGTTAGATCAGTTTGAAACGAACGGCTTCAACCGATACTGCCATCGATATACATGAGTTAAAACAAAACATATATACCAAGTCGATATCAGTTCAAACAAAACATAGATCTTTAATAAGCAAAGTCTCATTTCATCCATATCTCTGAACGTCATAGTACAGCAACATATCTTAATTATTTTATTGCTTTGCTATGTTAAGATGGTTTGTCGCTGTTTCAGTTTCAGATTCAATATGGATGTGGGAATAACATAAGCTACAGACAAAGTAATGCTTTGTTTGGTATGGGCACAAGCATGAGGCCTGCTGATATTATATCACACGCCACATACAAACGTGTGATATATATGAAGGAAAATGTATGACGTCACCACAAAGTAAAGGATACATTTTACAGTCTCATATAGTTTTGAGAAATCATGGAAGTAGTAAAAACATTAAATGAAATCTAGTTTCTTAAATAAGTTGTCTCTAGTGTTGACAAAATGTTGAGTAATCCTTTATTTTGAAAAACTTCATTTCACAAAAACTTCAAAACGTGAGTGCGCTTTTAAAAAAATAAATATGGGTTAGTCACTGTTCAAAAAAAATCAATTTTTTAAGCAACTGGTACAACCTGTATTAACATGATTTTTCAGAACTATATGAGCTGATAAATATCCCTTATATTGTGAACCTTGTATTTAGCAGGAGAGTTATAATAAGCAGTTAGCTTATTTTTGCCACATTTGAATTAAATCCAAGTTAGGCTAAGCTCTTTGTGATTTAAATCTCAAGACGGTTGATTGTTCGAGGTATGCTCCTAAAGAGTCTTATTTTCGAAAAATGTGCGTTGATTTTCATAATTGTTTGTCATTCGAAATTTATGTTTGAATGGCACGTTGGTTTCTTTTTTTTTTCAACAAACAATTTTCAAAATTGAGGAAAAGTCCTACGGTTAACTGAAATAACACTTAGTTTTGAGCACATAATCCTTAAGCCTTAATAAATTAATTGTACAATCATCAATACTTTTTGAACTCACTGTTCATGCCAAGCAAATTAACGATTTCCATAGGTTTTTTAGTATAAAAATTCAACAATGAGTTTTCCTTCTTTTTACCGCACAATATATAACAATTTCGTTACTAAAATGTAATATAATATTTCTAATCCTAATTGAAACTGGATAAAAACACATGCAACCCTCACATTAGAGGAAAACTTGCCATAAGCGTTACACTTTATTCACATCTGGTTCAATATCAAAATTATTTTTATAATAATCGAATGTTTTCAATAAAAGTTTCAAATAAGGGTATGGTGATTCTAAATTTTCTGTATGTGGTTCTGTAGGAAACGGTGTTAAAAAAGCTCTTTTCCATGCACTTTTCTAAAAGAAAAATTGTTTTAAAAGGCATTGGACATTGAAAAATATTATTGTTATTTGTAACAAAGTCAGTGGCGTAGGAGTGACTGAAGTCAAGTTGATTGACTCAGTACTTCCCACAAATTACGGTGATACCAGTTTAGTATTCTCCCAAAGCATGAAGCTATAGTCTGAGATCCCTTGAAACCAAATCATCGCTCGCCCGACCAAAAAAAAGTTTATTATGATTCTAGGTCTTTCTTTCACAGGTCAGTGTACCCCAACCACCCCAAATTTCACCCCCATCCAAAGTAAAGTAAAAAATGGTCAGGAACCCCTAAAACGCCTAAAAACGAAGTTCGAACTGTTTTTATATTTTTAGTTTTTTTATTATTGCTGACACTGACACGATTGCTAGAAACCATAAACGTTTTCCATTCTCGCACCGGTAATAATACAGTGTAACAATTTCATTAAAGTCAATCTAACAGTTTCCACGTTACACAATACAGAACGGTCTAACAAGTTCCTTGGTTTCTGAACTAGGCAAGACGATGTTCGGATGGACCTAAAAAAGTGTACTATGACGCTAGGTCCTTGTTTCACAGGTACCTGTAAGCCTTATTATGAATACAATTTTTTCAGTTTTACAACCCTTTGCTAATTACTCCGCCGCCCATGAACCCATTTCCAAAATTATAGAAGCAATAGCTACGACCCCACAACATATCGCTACCCAAATTTCATCACAATCCATGCAGCGGTTGCTGAGATTACGAGGCTAGAAACACGCGTACAGACAGACCGACAGACAGAGCGACGGAAATGAGTGACTTGGATTTTCGTTAAGTAGACATCATAAAACGCATAAAAAGCGTATTACCTCAAAATCGAAAATTTTCGCTATCACAATACTCCTCTCGCCTATCGGTGTGGGAAGTAAAAAGGGTAATTGTATGCCCATATCTCCATCACTGGTTTTTGTAATTTATCGCTATATTCTCTAAATCATGTACAACTCTCAGCTTATCCTGTTTGCCAAATTTAAAATCTCTCTAAACAGCTGTTTAGGAAATATATACATAAATAATATAGATTTTTATTAGAACTTATCGAACTGACCCCGTTGTTTAGTTGGTTTCAATTAGGATTAGAAAGATATAACTCGGGAAATAAATATAGAAATGTCATATGTCAAATATTAGGTGGTGACATCCCTCAAAAAATCGTCAATAAGCAAATTAAAAATGATCATTTTTTAATCTCCTCAATTCACAATCAGGTCTAACTCATTGCTGCATTTGTATACTACCCAGTAAATAAAGAATTAATGAAATCACGATCGAAAACTAAAATGCCTGGACTATGAAATAAAAGACAATTTGAGCTTTAGTAAAACAATATCGACGCGATTTAAATACTGGCGCTGTTTGACATCTGGGGGGCCCATGTTCAGCAACACAATGTGCACAATGACATATACAGAGGGCCTACAAAATAATCCATCATTAACAACATACATATTTCAAAAATTATTCAAGACAACATTAAATGTAATACGTCTATGATACTTTTTGAAATACATATTTTGAATACCAGATCATAATTTTGTTGTAACTGTATATTTTGCTCGAATTTGAGTAATTTTTCCAGACTTTCGAAAACTTTGAGCAACGTCTACTATATAAATAAAACAGAAACTGTAGCAAAGTGGTCACGAATGGACTATTTTTGTTCAAAAAATGGTCAGGACGGTGGTTGCTATCAGAAACGAAAATCATTTCGTACAAATAACACTTACTACAACTTCAACTAATTTTCCGTATGTCAAGAACACGTTTTTTAATGCTATTACTTTGACCCGAGCCTTTTTGAGTCTTGCCTTCCGAGCTATGACAAGACCTCAAAAGAAAGAGAGAGAGAATCCATTGTGGGAGAACGCTGGATACAAAATAATACTTTTTTTAAATAAATACAAAAATCCCATGATCCCATCGAAAAATTCGAACTTCGAGGATTTGTTGAAACTTCAATAATCCCTAAATTCGTCATTTCTGACCACATTCACCACCCACGACTATTTCCGCACGAAAAAATCCATCCGAGACCACTACACCTCCGATACGAGTGACTAGGGCCCGCCCAGCGTGTCAAGTAGGCCCCGCCCACAGTCTAGGCCCGGCCCGCAGGCTCCGCCTACCGTCCGCATAGACTCCGCCTACTTCCCGCGTTGCCCCGCCCCTCCCCTCTACACGTACGCTACGTACAATCGTTGCTACAACAACCTGCCTCACGTCTGTATCGCCGTCGACATTTCGTCGTGGATCGTCGCCAGTTCGTGGATTCGGGCCGCCAGCTGGGTGTTCAAGGTCATCATCACCTGCTTCTGGGACTCGTGTGCGCTCAATGCGATCTCCAATTCGGCCTGGGCCAGTTTGATGCTGCTCTGCAGCTCGTGGTTCTCTTTCTGGAGCGCCTGGAACGAAGAAACGTACGTCAAAATGGCCCGTTTGTAGGAGGACCGCTAACTTAAATAGAATAGAATAATAATTTATTGTCATATGGTTTACATTTAAATAAACATTGATAACGTCAGAAACACGTACAGGGTTATTCACGTTATTCGACACGGAGCATTATGGCTAAAGTATTTGATAAAAAAGAAAATAATAATTTCGGATGGATAGATACCCATAAAGGCTACATTCTAAAAATATTTTCATGTTATACAGGGTGTCCCAAAAGCACGAAATGTATCAAAGTTATGTTTTTTTAAATGGAACACCCCGTATATTATTGCATATACAGATTCCTTGGTAAATTCTAGTGTGACTTTATGTATCATACATGGGTCTTAAAGCGTACCGTTTAGGTGTAAATCACCATTTTTGGTATAAGTAGATATCAGGAAAAAATTGAATATCGCAGAGATTATAAAATATGGAAGGCTGTGACTTTTCCGTTTTACTAAGCATAAAATGCATCAGCTTTGATGAGGCTGTCATATTTAAATTACGTTTATGCTTGGAGAAATCGGTCGATCAATTAAGGAAATTTCGATCAGCGATAACTTGATTTTTTCAAATGGGAATACCTAATTTTTTATACGGTTAAACGTAAAATTTGATAACCTTCCTAATGATATAAGGTTGTGAATTTCAGTCTCTGAGTTTTCATTTAATTTTAAATTTTCAAACAAATCGGCGTTTTTCAATTTTCCTACCTATAATGAAATATAAACCATGAAATATAAACAAAAACCTGTTCAGGTAGAAGAAAACAACTAACTGAGCTGAAAATTACACACTAACTAGACTAAAGGGACAAGATTATAAAAATTCCTTACAACAAATCAACTCTCCCAGAAACAAGTGCGATAACATCTCTAACGTCAAAGAGAAGCTGGAGTATGGTAGTAATGGGTATTTTTTAGTCTACTGGCTACCGCAATTTACTAGAGGTTAAAAACTTCGAAGACAATTATTAAAAACCCTGATATGAAACAAAAACAACCAGCAACTGTTGCTCCAGCACGCAACTATCAATCATATGTAATGGTGTTAAAAAGTACTAATTTGCGTCGAAGTCGATACCTCTGACTGGAGCCCTTTTATTTTTCAATATCTATTAGCGATATTGCAAAAAAAGAATACTTACAAATCAGATTTAAATTTTCTGCCATTTAAGTTATGTTTTATAATTTGAACAAATTTTAGTTCATTCTTCGTTTTCTGCGATCTTGCTAAACAGGTACTGAAAAATTTTCAGAACTCCAGTCCGAGGTACTTTTGACTTGAGTTTTGACAGAATTGTATACTTTTTTATATCATTAAATGTGAAATTTTATGATGAAAATAATAAACTACTTACAAGTAGTTTTTATTTTATTTTAAAATTTGTAATGGTTTTGGAAATTGCCAATCTCTAGCACATTGCAGTAGCTAGTAGGCCGTGAAAAAATCCATTTCTGCCATACGCCAGCTTCTCTTTGACCAAAGATATGTTACCGCCGTTATTTCTGGTTAGACTTTGTTTGTTGTGAGTAATTTCTATAATCTTGTCCCTTTAGTCTAGTTCGTGTGTATTTTTTGGCTCAGTTAGTTGTTTTCTTCTACCTGAACAAGTTTTTGTTTATATTTCATGGCCTGCTATGTTGCTTATAGGTAGGAAAATTGAAAAACGCCGATTTGTTTGAAAATTTAAAATTAAATGAAAGCTACCAGAGATTGAAATTCACAACCTTATATCATTAGAAAGGTTATCAAATTCTACGTTTAACCGTATAAAAAAAATTAGGTATTGCCATTTGAAAAAATAAAGTTATTGCTGATCGAAGTTTCCTTAATCAATCGACCGATTTCTCCAAGCATAAACGTAATTTAAATTTGACAGTTTCATTAAAGCTGGCGCATTTTATACTTAGTAATACGGCAAAGTACGCCGATATACGAGGGTTGCTCTATATCTTTAATATGCAGCGGCATATAGAACCCGCGCTTCTCTGGTGGCTCAAAGAGGACGCGCCGTGGCGTTCCACCAAGAAGTAGGCTGCTGTTTTAGCAGCGACTTTCTTTGGTTGCCGTTACCGTCGGGTACCAGATGGCGCACCGGCAGAATTCTTTCTGTCTGCTCTCACACGTTTCACATGTTTGGTAAACATGGAAAAATTGTTGCTCTCTATTTCCGTCAATCGACCTATGGCGCACTGATGATCGCTAATAAGCGTGAAACAGCTGTCTGCGTACTGGTGGATTGACGGAGATATAGAGCAACCCTCGTACTGTCCGTTTAGTTATCAAAGTACTCTTGCAGGCTGTAAAACGCCTTGTCTAGTAAGTATGCTTTCAAAGCTTTTTTGAAGTCAGCAATATGCAAAATGTCTTTTATATGACTTGGTAAAGCGTTGAAATTTTTTTAAGATGTACCGCATCATCCGATAAGCACGGAAGAAATTTTTGGGCTTTACGAGACGCAAAGAATTTCGCAGCTACTGGCCTGGATGACATAAACGCCTAGGGTGGAAAAAAATTTCCCAGTTTCCACCGGCATTTAGTTAAAGTTTTTAACTCGTGGCTAAATCAGGAGCAGCCAATTCCGGTTTGGTTTTTCGAGGGTCGAACCGTGCTTCTCCCGAAGACCGGAGATTTGTCTGATCCCAAAACTAAAGGTGTCTTCCAAGGAGACTCCTTGAGTCCCTTGCTCTTTTGCATCTCACATTGCCTCTGTCCATAGCGCTGAGAAATACTATATAATGGCTATGAACTTAGTTTTCGGTATTTTTTTTGTTCATAATAAAATATTGTATAATATTAAAAAGCAATGAATTCAATAAATTACCTGTATTTCTGCGTGTTTATTTGAAGACATCAGCATTTTGATTTCGGTATTTTTTCCTTCCAGTTCCGATTCTAGCTGCTCTACGCGTATCCTCAGTGAATGGATTTCTTTCCTCAATTCGTCTGCTATATCACCTCCTCCTGCAAACAAACAATAAAATCTCTTTTCAGGTAAAGTCGTCTCTCAGATTATAAATATAAAGGGTGTCTACAGTTTTAGTTTAACGCCTTCAAGACCTAATACTGAAGACTGTCACACCAACAGATCACAGTCATTCCAATAGAGAATACGGAACCAGTTATTAACACGATTTTATTAGTTCTTTAGAGGAGACTGAGCAGACCGCGGAGGCAAAGCCTAAATTCCTGAGCACCGCGGCTGCCGTGAAGAGGTTTTAGGTTAGGTTAGGGAAAATTTGTTGACGGGGGACTTGAACATCGTAGGCTCAACAAAACCATCTCCTGGCAGACCATTCCAAGCCTATGCGAAACGACGTCGTCTGTAATTGGCTTCGGATGAATGAATGAAATTGCTACTCTTTAATTGAATTAAGTTGCTTTTTAGCATAAACCGAATGTCGGGAGTGTTAAATGAGTGTTCCACAAAAAAAATAGTCTCTTTGTTATCGTACCTGCAGGTTTCTATACCTGATGCTTTTAAACGGGTCACAATGCCTATAAATATTTGGGCTTTATCATCAGAAATAGTAAATGTTTTGCACTAGAAACAGTCATAAGGCTCTACCATACACTAGTGAGACCGCACCTAGAGTATGCTGCAGAAATTTGGATGCCATCAGAAGTCACTCATATTGACCATATTGAAAAAGTACAAAAGAAATTCCTCAGATATTTCTATGCTACGAAAAATGACTGTTATCCCCATATGATCTCATATAAAAGCCAACTTACTAGCTTTGGCTTCAAGAGTCTATTAGCAAAAAGAGACAAACGGGCTATGATATTTACTTTCCATCTGACTAATAGTACGAAATATAAGGACTGTGATCTAGTTAAATTTATAAACATCAATGTTCCTAAAATGAGCCTTAGGGATTTAAATGATGAAATTTTTAACATTGATAAATCCAGTACCCCACCAGTAAACGAAATGCTAAGAATATGCAATCAAGTTTCTTCTAGCACATCAATAGATATCTTTAGCACTACTCTAAAAGAATTAAAATCAGTTTGAACTAAACGTGGCCGCTCATTTTTCTTAGTGTAGGTTTAATTAAGTAGTGCTGTCTTGTTCAACTTTGTGTTTTTTCTTTAATCATTCCATGTAATTACCTTTTGGTGTTTGAAATGTAAACCATAAATAAAATAAGTAAATCAATAAATAAATAAACAAATAAATAAACAAACAGTGCTGGGATACTCAAATTAAACGCTCAGGTACCGGCTTTGGTAGATAGATGGCGATACAATACTTTCTCAAAGTACTGCTTCCCAATATTTATATGTTGCTACTACTAGTACGAGTTTTGCCAGCTAGGCATTAACAGGCAATTTCAGTTATTCGTCTGAGACTTAAATCATATTGACGAGCTTTAATAAAAGCGAAACGACATCGTCTGTGATTGGCTTCGGATGAATGAATGAAATGCTACTCTTTAATTTCACTATATGTAGTATTTTTCATTTATTATTCATTTCATTTTATATTAAGAATTATTTTTCAATTTTAGTGCCACAAACTGCGTTATTATTTTTTTTAACTATATTAAATAATTTGTGTAAATGTTATAATTCGTCACAGAAATCGACTTTGCTGAAGTTTGTTAATATGTCGTTTCCTATTCCTCACAGCTTATCGGTAGAGTAAATTACCGTATGATTTTTCGTTATACAAGCGTACAATAAGCGTTTGCTGCTAGATATGTGTTTCAAAACGACCTAGCTGTTCTGCAATCCGTCCATATACTTTCACATTTCATTGCAGATGTGAATGATTGTCGGTTGGGAGTTTTTAAATTTCCATAAAACGCCCCATTTTTGTATTGTAACACCGAACGGTTCAATTCGCCACATGTCATTCTAGCGATTACGTAATCGGAGGAAGAACTCTGGTTCTGATGAAATCGCTATCAATTAAGCGTATGTTTATGTATCGTATCCTGGACAATACTAATCTGTTCCATAAGATATGATGTTTCTAATTCAATTTATGAACTTATATAACTTGTGTAATTTGTTTGGATTGTTACTCGTAGATGAAACGGAGCATTTGCTTACAAAAACTGTCTTCAAGTGGATTGTTTTATTGTTTCCGATTTCCTAGATATTTTTCATTTTATTACAATAGTCAACACCATTTGAAAAATTATCCCATTTTGCCCAAATAAAACAAAAGCCTGAAAGATCTGAAATTTGTTTACTTTCGTCAAACGCGTCTGAAACTCAAAACTGCGACCGGATTTATAATCAGCACTCTCAAATTATCCCACAAACAAGGTTTCATCTTAATAGAAAGTCAAATAAAAATTTTTCATTTTTCGGGTAAACCTGATGATCTGAAGGATCTGAGATTTTTTATTTTCGTCAAACGCGACTGCAACTCAAAACTGCGACCGAATTTGTGATTAGCATCCTCAGATTATCAAAAACAAGAGGTTTCATCTTAATAGAAAGCTAAATAAAGATTTTCGATTTTTGGGTAAACTCAAGGATCTAAGATTTCTAATTTTCGTCAAACAAAACTGAAACTTTAAAATGCAATCGCATTTGTAATCAGCACTATCAAATTATCCAAACCACGAGATTTCAGCTTAATAGAAAATCAAATAAAGATTTTCAATTTTACTTCCCACACCGATAGGTGAGGGGAGTATTGTGATCGCGAAAATTTTCGATTTTGAGATAATGCACTTTTTGGGCGTTTCATGATGTCTACATAACGAAAATCCATGTCACTCATTTCCGTCGGTCTGTCTGTCGGTCTGTCGGTCTGTCGGTCTGTCTGTCGGTCTGTCTGTACGCGTTTTTGTGTCCCAGTAATCTCAGTAACCGCTGCATGGATTGTGATGAAATTTGGGCAGCGATATGCTGGGGGGTCGTAGTAGGTAATGTTCTTATAATTTTGAAAATCGGTGCAGGGGCGGCGGAGTAATTAGCAAAAAACAAAAAAAATTAAATATTCCTCAAACTTCGTTTTTAGGCGTTTTAGAGGTTCCTGATCATTTTTTACTTTTTTTTGGGCGGGGGTGAAATTGGGGTGGTTGGGGGGTGGGGGGTTGTAAAATTGAAAAATTTGTTGCTTTCATAATAGACTGCCCACTGACCCATGAAGGAAGACCTAGCAACATAAATAACTTTTTTAGGTCCATCCGAACATTGCCTTGCCTATTACAGAAACCAAAGGACTTAGAATTTTTTCTGGTGTAAACATACGAGAGTATTGCTTTAGATCCTTCTATATTGTGTTACAAGGAAACTGTTGAATTGATGTTAATGAAATTTTGACACAGTATTACTACCGTGGCGAGGATGGAAAACGCGTATGGTTTTTATAAATTGTGCCAGTGGCGGCGCACAAATAATAAAAAAAAGTAAAAATATAAAAACAGCTCAAACTTCGTTTTTAAGCGTTTTAGAGGTTCCTGATCATTTTCTGCGTTTTTTTTGGGTGGGGTGAAATTGGGGTGGTTAGGGGGTGGGGGGTTGAAAAACTGAGAAATTTCTTGTATTCATAATAGGGTGTAGGGTAGGGGCTCTGAAGGAAGACCTAGCGACATAAATCAACTTTTTAGGTCCATCCGAACATTGCCTAGCGTATTACGGAAACTAAGGGACTTAGAATTTTCTGTATACATACATACGAGTATTTATTGCTTTAGATCTTTTTGTATTTTGTAACGTGGACACTATTACATTGATTCTAATTAAATTTTGACACAGTATTATTACCGTGGTGAGGATGGAAAACGCGTGTGTTTGTTAAATATCGTGTCAGTGGCAGCGTATATAGCAATAATCAAAAAACTAAAAGTATGAAAACAACTCAAACTTCGTTTTTAGATGTTTTAGGCTGTTCATTGACCTCTGAAGGAAATACTTAGCGGCATAAGACAATTTTAGGGGAGGGAAGGCTGCCGATGATTTGGTTGCAAGGAGATCTCAGACTAAAGCTTCATGCTATGGGAAAATAATAAACTGATATCACAGTAATGTGTGGGAAGTACTGAGTCAATCAACTTGACTCCATTTTTTTACATAAAACCGCAGACCCGAGAGATCTGAAATTTTTTATTTTCGTCAAACCAGACTGAAACTTGAAAATGCGACCGGATTTGTAATCAGCACCCTCAAATTATCCAAAACATGAGGTTTCAGCTTAATAGAAAGTCAAATAAAGATTTCCATTTTTTTACGTAAACCTGCATGCTCGAGAGACCTGACATTTTTTATTTTCGTCAAACGAGACTGAAACTTAATATTGCGACCGGATTTGTAATCAGCACCCTCAAATTATCCAAAACACGAGGTTTCAAGTTAATAGAAAGTTAAACAAAGATTTTCAATTTTTTACGTAAACCCGCATACCCGAGAGATCTGAAATTTTTTATTTTCGTCAAACGATACTGAAACTTAATATTGCGACCGGATTTGTAATCAGCACCCTCAAATTATCCAAAACACGAGGTTTCAAGTTAATAGAAAGTCAAACAAAGATTTCCAATTTTTTACGTAAACCCGCAGACCCGAGAGATCTGAAATTTTTTATTTTCGTCAAACGAGACTGAAACTTAAAATTGCGACTGGATTTGTAATCAGCACCCTCAAATTATTCAAAACCCGAGCTTTCGGCTTAATAGAAAGTCAAATAAAGATTTTCAATTTTTTACGTAAACCCGCATACTCGAGAGATGTGAAATTTTTTATTTTCGTCAAACGAGACTGAAACTTAAAACTGCGACCGGATTTGTAATCAGCACCCTCAAATTATCCAAAACACGAGGTTTCAGCCTAATAGAAAGTCAAATAAGGATTTTCAATTTTTTACGTAAACCCGCATACCCGATAGATCTGAATTTTTTTATTTTCGTCAAACGAGATTGAAACTAAAAATAGCGACGGGATTTGTAATCAGCACCCTAAAGTTATCCAAAACACGAGGTTTCAGCTTAATAGAAAGTCAAATAAAGATTTTCAATTTTTTACGTAAACCGAGAGATCTGAAATTTTTTATTTTCGTCAAACGAGCCTGAAACTTAAAATTGCGACCAGATTTGTAATCAGCACCCTAAATTTATCCAAAATACGAGGTTTCAGCTTAATAGAAAGTCAAACAAAGATTTTCAATTTTTTACGTAAACCGGCAGACCCGAGAGATCTGAAATTTTTTATTTTCGTCAAACCAGACCGAAATACCTATACCTATATCCCATTTTTGTTTTTGGACTTGTGACTTTAACTCAGTCCTCTTTCTAGACGAAGATTCCAGTTTAGTCTAATATCTAGGGTTACTCCTAGATATTTACTATCAGAAGCAAGGCCAGTCTAATATTAGCCATTTTTCTCGTCAACAGAATCAGCTCTGTTTTGTTTGGTTTAACTGACAGTGTGTTCCCTATATCATTTTTCTATAATCTACAGCACTACAACATTGTCTGCATCTGAGTCCCTCAGATTCAAGCCTGATTAAAGAAGTCATCAAGAAGCATGCTCCACAGGAGAGGTGAAGGTAAAGGTTACTACAAAGGCAATAGGAAGTCGGTTATGAATAATTCTTTTTTGTGTAGGTGTTGTGAAAAGGCTACGAAACATAATATAATCTCAACATCGAAATTTTCTTGCGACTGCAGTTCTTCCTCCGCCTATTGAAATTCACGAAGTAAAAATAAAATTATTTAAAGTTAACACACAATAACTGTGGCTGTCTTTACTACCCGTACCTTTACTGTTTTCCAAATCGGACTGATATTTCGACTTCATCCTCATGTTTTCCTCTTTCAAACTCGCTAGCTGTCTCTTCCACTCATCAACGTTGGCTGTGCTTTCTTGTAGTGCGCTTGTCAGCCTGGCATTGTTGCTTTTCAACGTTGCCAATTCTATCTCCCATTTTTTCGCGTTGGCAGAGCTGTAACAAAAGAAAATAGGTGATTAATGGAGTTGCTCTCGACCATGATACAAAATTAGAGTTTTTTTTATAACTCAATCTCATCCACTATAGACCTGTGGCTCTTCTCTCATGTCTAAGGTTATGTAGACTGTCAGTAACACACAGCTCCGGAAATACTTGGACAACAATAACATCATAATGGCTTCCATAAGCATAGGTCTACAGGTGATCTCCTGGCCTGCGTCACTCACTTGTGGAACAAAGCAATTGAAAATCATGACGAATCCCGTATCGTTGCACTTGACATATCAAAAGCCTTCGATAGAGTGTGGCATGAGGGATTTCTGGTTAAACTTGCTGTTTATGGATTACCAACTGGACTGTTCCATTGGCTGAGTAGCTGTTTGAACGACCGATCTCTGTTTGTTATAGTCGAAGGCTGTTCATCAGGCGAATTTTCAATGAACGCCGGTGTTCCCCAGAGATCTGTCCTATCCCCTACGCTGTTTCTGGTACACATCAACGAGCTGCTGGAAATAACATCCAATCCAATCTACAGCTTCGCAGATGACAGTACATTAGTGTCGTGCATGGAACCAGGCAAGCCACTATCATCCCAGGAGACGGTACGTCGGCGACAGCAGCGTGTCTCACAGATCAACGCAGATATCAAAATAATTGTCAAGTGGGGATTAGTGAATACAGTACAATTTAACGTACAGAAAACTCAGGCAACAACACTGACTAAGAGGTCTCATGTTGGCTTACGAGCTGTGGAAATAGAGGGTCACCCAACAGTCGAGTCACCTTCCGCCAAGCTTTTGGGGATCAACATCAACAGTAACATGTCCTGTCACGAGCACGTCGTCAGTATTGCTAAATTGGCATCCCAGAAGCTTGGAGTTTTGTTCCGTTGTAGGAAGCTGTATACACCAGAGCAACTACTGCTGCTCTATAAGGCACAGATCCGACCATCGTTGGAGTATTGGTCCCATGTGTGGGGATGCGCTCCGAAGCACTCTCTAAAGCTTCTGGACACTATCCAGAAGAGAGCAAATAGTCTCATTGATACGCCTAACCTCACAAAGGACCTCCACAGCCTGGAACATCGAAAAAGGATGGCTGACCTGTCCCTGTTTCATAGATTCTATCACAGAAGATGTTCGAGTGAGCTCTCCTAGACAATAACACCAAAGGCCGTCCAAACGAGGAACACTAGAGAGGCTCTGCGAGCTCATCCTTACAAGGTCGAGGTCCCTACTCCCCGAACCAGTCTCCTCCAGCATTCTTTCTTTTGGAGAACTTCGACGCTGTGGAATGAGCTGCCGGGGCATTTGTTTCCCGACGGCTACAACCTGCAGAGTTTCAAATTTAACGTGCACCGACACTTATCCTTTCACACAGCTTCTACAGCGCCATAGGCTTTCAACCTTTGCGGGAGGCTGACCACAAAAAAAAAGGACAGATGAGTTTGATCCACACATGTGTGAAGCTAGGACATCTTAGTTGTTATTTTTTAGGGTTAGGTCAGCAATAAATCAAAAACTTCTTATTATTATCTATCCATGCGACGTTTTGACTAATATATAGTCATTATCAGGCATCAGAATGTCAAAGTTTTCATCGTATTAAACAACATGGCAAGAATATCGCTAGATATAGCTAAAGACACTGCTTACACTAATAAAATTCAACGATTTTTTTTTATACAACACAGACACATACAATTAAAATTTAATTGAAAACGACGAAAAATTGGGTACAGCCTCAGAGTAACAACTGAACATAAAGGTAGTGAACAAACCACTTCACCATGGCGTGCTCAAAGCCATCATCTTTTGACACTTCAGCCTCCAAACCAAACATTACCAACTAACCTGAAAATTCTTCCAATGCAACCCACGTTACAAACACCGCTCTGCACTGTCCCATCTCGAATTCGATTTTACTGACCAAGCATAAAAGACGCACAAACAAAACCAACGTTTGTCGGAGTTTACCGTAAACAAATCGCAGGAAATTTACATAGGCGTTGCCAGCTCCTCAAAATTTATGTAAGACAGAATTTGCGTTTATGATGAAGAAACATGCAGTGACGCAGTAGAGGTCAATATATCTATTGATTTTGCTGTAATCATTCCTGAAACATCAAAATACCGTCTTTTTTTAACGTAGAATGGAATATTTCTGGATACTATACAATTAAGACGATAGTAAACAATTATGATTGCCGTATCTGGTGGTCAATATGACAACGTAAGAAAAGATGTCGGCCTATTAGAATAGGGTACTTGCAGGGGTCGTGAAATCGTCTCGGGAGCATACATAGCGTAAAGAAAACCATATCAAGAAGCAGTAGGAAACAAAAAACATGATTTTACTGACGGCCAAAAAAAGATATTTGCAAAATAAAATAAGGATATATTAAAATTTTTCCACGTGACTTAAAACAAGGGCTGACGTCACAGGTATCTTATCGATATCGACAATCGATACTGCTACAGCTCAGGTCAGTGAGATTCAACTGCAAACTAGAGATGATCTGAATACTTCAACAATGCAACTCAATTTATCGATACTTAAACATATTTGAAACAGGCAATTAACCCACTAGCATTTTCATTGCAATACACTTTTATATCTGATAGGTATCACAGTTCATCCTGTTTGTGACCGAGATTCGCAACTAATCGAAGCCATCATTTTATTTCGGCGCATCCATGAATGGATCCAAAGATAGAATCTAATTCAAGCCCATCCCTACAAAGTGAATTAGTAATCTAGCCTAACTTTTATTCTTTTGACTTTTGTACTTTTTGTGTGTGACTGTGATTTGTGGTTATAATGATCAATGTCAAAATGATAGGTTAGCACTGGCTATCGATATCGAATACCAATACTTTACATCCCATCACTATAGGATATAACTGACGTCAGAGGTTGTTTGCGCGGCATTTTCCGGCATCTGAAATAATTTTTGGAATATCTCTCACAGCCGATTCCAAAAAACCAAACAAGTGATTTTTGTCATGTTTACTAGGCTCTAAGGAACGCGTAAACGACATAATATTTTTTTCTGCAAGTACCCTATTAGTTGTTTACTACCTCTATGTCCAGTTGTTACTCTGAGGGTACAGCATACATCTGCATTCCACAGAAGAAGATTGACGAATCTAGGAGATCTTTTGTCCATCAACCCTGTAGTTCTATCAAGTCCATCAATTCTGTTGTGCCTACCAAAAGTCGTACAAATATTGTGTAGCAGAATTGACTCATCGTTGGCCGTTACCATACAATTACTGTTTATTATGCGCTGAAAATTACCGAGTAATTATCGGCTACATACATACGTTAACAGTATTTTTGTAACAAATCTGGTTGCAGTTCCGATAATCACCTGTTTGGGTTCGTAATAAAAAAAATGAAAGTTTCCTTATATGTTCATCAAATCGGAACAGTACTTACAAAATTTTTGTGCCTTATCGTAGATTTGTTCGCTGATTATGATGGGCGGCAATGCAATATGACCTTATCTATTATTTTGTTATTTTTGTATTAAACATATACAGGGTGTTACCACTGATTAACATATTTACTAAATATGTTAATCAATGGTGTTACTTAATTATAGGCCGTTATTTCAAGGGCCCGTTTTTGACCCAAATTCATGTAAAAAAGTTCATACAAACATGTGTACTAAAGAGTCTTGTTTTTAAGATACATGGTGTCAAAATTTGTTAAACATTAACATTACCCCCCCTCAGCATATTGACACCCAAATTACATCACAATCCATGCAGCGGTTACTGAGATTACGAAGCTAGAAAAAAAACAGACAGACTGACAGACAGACAGACAGACCGACGGAAATTAGTGACGTGGATTTTTGTTATGTAGATATCATAGAACAACCAAAAAGCGAATTATCTCAAAATCCACAGTTTTGCGGATGACAGTACGCTGCATGCAGGCATCATGAGCAATAGACCGATCTCTGTGGTCGAGCTGGAACGCAGAAGACTGACAGTGGCAGCTTCACTTTCAAAGGATCTCGATACCATTACCGCTTGGGGGCTTACGAATATGGTTAAATTTAATGCCTCCAAGACCCAGTATTGTACACTATCAAACAAGAAGTGCCCAAGCTAACACCAGGTTCTAATGAACAACCGGGCTCTGCCAAGGAGTCACTCATTCAAGCTGTTAGGAATCAACATTACAGAAAATCTGATCTGGCACGAACACGAAGTCAATTGCAACAGCTGCTAATAAAAAGCTTGGGTACCTATTTAGAGCCAGAAAGTATTTCTCACCAAGTAACCTCCTCACGCTATATAAAGCCCAGATAAGACCTTGCCTGGAGTATTGCTCTCATGTCTGGGGAGCTGCTGCCCCTACTACCCTGTCTATACTAGATGCCGTCCAGAGAAGGGCAATTCGACTAATTAGCGATCCGGCCTTAACGCGCCACCTTCAGGCACTTTCTCACCGGCGTGTTGTTGGTGACCTCTCACTCTTCTACCGATATTCCAGCGGAATCTGCTCCTCTGAGCTATCCTCTATCGTTCCGCCGCTCACTGCTCCTATCAGATGTACCCGTGCGACCGCTGCATCTCATCCTAAGACGGTCGTTCTTCATACATCAAGAACTGAGCGGTACAACCGCACATTTATTCCCAGGGTGTCCAAGGCTTGGAATGGACTGCCAGAAGATGTATTTATTGGGCCTGCGGGTATTGGTCCATTCAAATCTCGCGTTAACAAACTTCCCCTAACATAACCCTTTCACAGCAGCCGCGGTACTCTGGTATTTAGGCTCTGCCTGCGCGATCTGCTCAGTTATAAAAAGAAAATCGAAAATTTTCGCGATTACAATTATTACTCACCTCACCTATAGGTGAGGGAAGTAGAAATTGATTATTTACTATTTTTTTAAACATCATTAAGCCAATTAAAAAAAAATTAGTTGACTATTGTTTTGAATCAGTTAATAATTATTTTAGTCGTGGTAGTTACAACTGTTTCGGAATTTAAAAGACGATATTGAAAACTGGCAACGGCGCGTTATTTTACAAATTCACAGCCTTCTCGTTCTTCACAAAAAGCTAACCTCCAAGACGCCAATGCCGAAAAAAGCGCTGTTGACAAAGAGATTAAGTAATTACAATGGAGTCAAAATGAATAATTTAGTTCCATTAACTGATACTTTAAAATGGAGACCTTATGAATATCTAGTTTATATGAAAAAAAATGTATAAATAATTGGAAGATTATTATAGTAGAAGATCCGAATATAAGACGACCTTCACCGAACTGGTTAATGGATGAAAAGCATTTTATATTAAATTTAATATGTTAAGAAACATATCGCGAGTGGGTTGGCTGAAAAATTTCAGTCCAGGATATGATTAATTAAATATTGAAAAATTAATTTTTTTTTAACATTTCACTGGTTTGCTTAATAGACAAATCACATACCAATCGAAAGTATGAAGCCCATAGAATATGCAAACGTTAGGTTGGCTACGTTTTTCCCGTCCTAACTATAGAGTAGGCAGGTATAAACAGGTAAATCAATAATAGTAATTTGCACCGGTGTGGTTAATGCATGAAACTTATATCAAAATAAAGATAATTTTATTGCAAACACGTCGATATAGGGTTGTCTGCAAAAAATCAGTCTGGAATTCCGGTTGTCGGATTTTAAAGATCAAAATAATGCTGCCAGTGAGTACGTGCGCCAGAGAGGTCCGAGCGAACTATCCCGTGTATTAACAAAGTGCGCATGTCATGTGTCCGTGAAATTGAAAAGGATAGCGATACACTCGTAAATGCTGTGCGTCATTGTATTGGAACAGTTTGATTGAAAAAGCGTGCTACTACTACTATACTGATTGTTGTTATTTATAAACATTAAATTGTGATAAAAAATGGCTAAAAAGTGTTTTCTATGCAATTCGGACGATGATGTTCTTGATTTTAACGATGAAACGTATAAAAACTGTTCGTTGAAATTAAATTTTCGTAAAAAGAAAAATTTTAAATACTGTGGCGTTGAGTTAACCAACGCATCACTCGATTTTGTAGGTTATCATACCACGTGCTACAAAAAAGTGACTGCTTTGGGTAAAAAATACACACTTTTACGCTACAAAAAATCTGAAAATTTCCGACAATTTGTTCTACTTTGTAACCACCTAGCGAATTATTTATTCCATCGTTACCCCACCTAAATAGTACGCACAACTAGTGAAAATTTTGCAGCATTTTAACTCATTGTAATATAATTACAGCGTTATATGTAAATTCTTATTACGATACATATAGGTAATACGGGTAATTAAGGATTAATAAAAGATAATTATCAATAGAGGATTGCAGTTATAGACAGCAGAACGGCACATTTCTTATTTCTTCATACAGGAGGTGTGCTAAATAACGCGTAATAACAACATTAAATTGCATATAAATAAAGCTCGCGTTGAACTGTGCACAGTGCTATATAGGATAAGTAAAACAGACCCGTATTCTGTATTGCAGATGCATTTAAGAAGGCATTAGTTATATTTATTGTTGCAGCCTTTAGACCATAATTTACTTCCTACATCGATAGGTGAGGGGAGTATTGTGATCGCGAAAATTTTCGAATTTGAGATAACACACTTTTTGGGCGTTTTATGATGTCTACATAACGAAAATCCACGTCACTCATTTCCGTCGGTCTGTCTGTCTGTCGGTTTGTTGGCGTTTTTCTAGCCTTGTAATCTTAGCAACCCCGTGTGGGGGCGGGTTAGAATATCTCCCATTGTATATCCTGCGTGTCATAAAAGGCAACTAAAAGGAACACCGAACTACTGTCGGTATAAACAGTAACCTCTTTTCAACCAAAAGCTTTGGGTGGACGAGTTGAGAAGAGTCAGGACACCTTCTTGTCCTTGGGGTGAGAAATTGCCCCTGAAGGCGATGAACCAGTAGATACCATCTGGTCAACGGCATGAGGATGCAGAAAGCAAATGGGAAACTACTGCATTAAAGATCCTAAAGATATCCCAAGAGAAACTCGTAAAATGTGTAAATGCATTTTACGAGTTCACAACATGTCTGTTAAGACATTGTGACTATGATGATGAATCTCAGCAATCGCTGCATGGATTTTGATAAAATTTGGGCAGCGATATGCTGTGGGGTCGTAGTAGGTAATGTTCCTACAATTTTGAAAATCGGTGCATGGGCGGCAGAGTAATTAGCTAAAATAAAAAAAAATTATATACTGGTCAAACTTCGTTCTTAAGCGTTTTAGAGGTTCTTGATCATTTTCTGGGTTTTTTTTTGGGTGGGGGGTGAAATTGGGGTGTTTGGGGGGTGGGGGGTTGAAGAACTGAAAAATTTGTTGTATTCATAATAGTCTGTCCAGTAACCTGTGAAGGAAGACCTAGCGACATAAATCACCTTTTTAGGTTCATCCGAACATTGTCTTGCCTATTACCGAAACTAAGGGACTTAGAATTTTCTCTATACATACGAGTATTTATTGCTTTAGAGCGTTTTGTATTTTGTAACGTGGAAAGTATTAAATTGATTCTAATGAAATTTTGACACAGTATTACTACCGTGGAGAGGATTCAAAACGCGTATGGTTGTTAGAAATCGTGTCAGTGGCAGCGTAGCAATAATCAAAAAACTAAAAAAAAAAATGAAAACAGCTCAAACTTCGTTTTTAGATGTTTTAGGGGTTCCTGATCATTTTCTACCTTTTTTTGGGTGGGGATGAAATTGGGGTGGTGGGGGGTGAGAGGTTATAAAACTAAAAAGTCTGTAGTATTAATAATAGGCTGTCCATTGATCTCTGAAGGAAAGACCTAGCGGTATAATACAATTTTAGGGGGGGGGGGGGGAGGCTGCCGATGATTCGGTTGCAAGGGAGTATCAGACTAAAGCTTCATGCTATGGGAAAATAATAAACTGGTATCATTGGAATGTGTGGGAAGTACTGAGTCAATCAACTTGACTTCATTTTTTTAAAAAAGGCTAAACAAATGTTTTGTGAAACGTTTAATACTAAACTTAAATTACACGAGTTCTTTCGAGCAGCATGACTGCCAAATAACTACTCCCTTAAGGGCACACGAAAGCATTTATAATGTTACAATGTTTATCCTATAAGATATCCTTAAAGGCTAGATAAGGGGGTTGTTTGCTACATAACTGTTGTACCTGATTCAATAGGGTACTTGCAGAAAAAAATATTATGTCGTTTACGCGTTCCTTAGAGCCAGTGAACATGACAAAATCACTTGTTTGTTTTTTTGGAATCGGCTGTGAGAGATATTCCAAAAATTATTTCAAATGCCAGAAAATGCCGCGCAACAACCTCTGACGTCAGTAATATCCTATAGTGATAGGATGTAAAGTACTGATATTCGATATCGATAGCCAGTGCTAACCTAACATTTTGACATTGATCATTATAACCACAAAACGCAGTCACACAAAAAAGTACAAAAGTCAAAAGAATAAAAGACAGGCTAGATTACTAATTCACTTTGTAGGGATGGGCTTGAATTAGATTCTATCTTTAGATTCATTCATAATGGGATGCGCCGAAATAAAATGATGGCTTCGGTTAGTTGCGAATCTCGGTCACAAACAGGATGAACTGTGATACCTATCAGATATAAAAATTTATTGCAATGAAAATGCTAGTGGGTTAATTGCTTGTTTCAAATATGTTTTAGTATCAATAAATTGAGTTGCAGTGTTAAAGAATTCAGATCATCTCTAGTTTGCAGTTGAATCTCACTGACCTGCGCTGTAGCAGTATCGATTGTCGATATCGATAAGATATCTGTGACGTCAGCCCTTGTTTTAAGTCACGTGGAAAAATTTGAATATATCCTTTTTTCATTTTGCAAATATCTGTTTTTTTTACGCTATGTATACTCCCGAGGCGATTTCACGACCTCTGCAAGTACCCTATTTACTGGTCGCCTCATTTTACTTCCCACACCGATAGGTGAGGGGAGTATTGTGATCGCGAAAATTTTCGATTTTGAGATAATACGTTTTTTGGGCGTTTTATGATGTGTACATAACGAAAATCCACGTCACTCATTTCCGTCTGTCTGTCTGTCTGTCGGTCTGTCTGTCTGTCTGTCTGTCTGTCTGTCTGTCTGTCTGTCTGTCGGTCTGTCTGCCTGTCTGTCGGTCTGTCTGTCGCGTTTTTCTACCCTCGTAATCTCAGTAACCGCTGCATGGATTGTGATGAAATTTGGGCAGCGGTATGCTGTGGGATCGTAGTAGGTAATGTTCCTATATAATTTTGAAAATCGGTGCATAGGCGGCGGAGTAATTAGCAAAAAACAAAAAAAATTAAATATTGCTGAAACTTCGTTTTTAGGCGTTTTAGGGGTCCCTGATCATTTTCTACTTTTTTTTGGGTGGGGGTGAAATTGGGGTGGTTGGGGGGTGGGGGGTTGTAAAATTGAAAAATTTGTTGCTTTCATAATAGACTGTCCACTGACCTGTGAAGGAAGACCTGGCGACATAAATAACTTTTTTAGGTCCATCCGAACATTGCCTTTGCCTATTACAGAAAGCAAAGGACTTAGAATTTTTTTTTTTTTTGATGTAAACATACGAGAGTATTGCGTCAGATCGTTGTAACGAGGCAACTGTTGAATTGATTTTAATGAAATTTTGAAACGACATTACTACCATGGCGAAGATGGAAAACGCATATGGTTTTGATAAATCGTGCCAGTGGCGGCGCAGAAATAATAAAAAACTAAAAATATATAAACAGCTCAAACTTCGTTTTTAAGCGTTTTAGAGGTTCCTGATCATTTTCTGCGTTTTTTTGGGTGGGGGTGAAATTGGGGTAGTTGGGGGGTTGGGGGTTGAAAAATTAAAAAAATTCTTGTACTCATAATAGGCTGTCCACTAACCTGTGAAGGAAGATCTAGCGACACAAATTACCTTTTTAGGTGCATCCGAACATTGCCTAGCCTATTACAGAAACTAAGGGACTTAGAATTTTCTGTATACTACACGAGAATTTATTGGTCTAAATCGTTTTGTATTTTGTAACGTGGACACTATTAAATTGATTCTAATGAAATTTTGACACAGTATATTTTTACCGTGGTGAGAATGGAAAACGCGTATGTTTGTTAAAAATCTTGTCAGTGGCAGCGTAGCAATAATCAAAGAACGCGACAAGTATGGATGCAACTCAAATTCGGTTTTTAGATGTTTTAGGGGTTCCTGATCATTTCCTACCAGTTTTTTGGGTGGGGGTAAAACTGAGAAGTTTGTAGTATCGATAATAGGCTGTCCATGGGCCTGTGAAGGAAAGCTAGCGGCATAAGACAATTTTTGGGGGGGGGGGTTGGCAATTATTTGGTTGCAAGGGATCTTAGACTAAAGCTTCATGCTATGGGAAAATAATAAACTGGTATCAGCGTAATGTGTGGGAAGTACTGAGTCAATCAACTTGACTTCATTTTTATTTTTCGGTTGGCGTTGCGTTTGAAACACCCTTATGATGCCAATTAACTGCAGCAACAGGCGTAAAGGCGTAAACCCGCGAAACTCGAATAAATCACCAATGATCTTCGTTACGGCGGTGGCGTGGCGGTTTTTGGAGCGTGCAGTGGCATGTCGGTCAGTACGTCAGTCGTTGCGCAATCGGCCTCTACGGGCTGGCACCAGGGGGCGCCGTATAACGCCCGGTGGAGCGTCGCAAATTGGCCTATTTTTTTTTCGTCTCGGGCCGAGAAACGAGCAGCGGGCGGCCACTTTTACAATGATAAAAAATGCAATAAAGGAAAAACTTATCGATCCTGCATTCCGTGGTTGCATACATGTATAACATTTTTCCGGATAGTTTGTACCACAGCATAGTAAATAACCAGCAGAATATCTCTGAAGATTTCCTATATAAAAATTGTTCCCACAGAATTTGACCTTGATGACATTATGGATTAGAAGTCTGGATAGGGATGCGAAAATAACAAACAGTACCGGCACCGAGGCCAATTGAGGTTTTGAATAAAAATTTTTTTTGTCATAAATGGAAAGATCATACATAAGTTTTATGACAAAACTTTTTTTGTTTTCCTTTTTTTCGCAATAATTCAAAAATTATATCAAAATAAAAATGGGTTTTTGAATCGAGGACCGAAAACACGCCGATGGCTCCCGAATCCGTGTGACGTCACCATGGCGGTAAGGATGCTCCTTTGACCAACGACGTCCTACTCCGATACTAGATGCTAGATTCCCAGCCAATCGCGAAAATACGTACTGCTAAACTGGTAACTAGTGTATATTTGTTGCAACACAGACGATGAATGAAGTTTGCAGCTCGAGACGAAGTCTACGATCGAAATAAATATGTTTTTGAATGTTTGAAGTCAGATTAAGGATTCCAGTAAGTAAGTACCTAATCAAATATGTTTCGTTGAAAAGATCTCCTCAATCGAAGGATGGTCCAGTGGTTAGAGAGTCCGATAGTGGATCTCAGGCCTCTCAGGGTCTTTGGATCGAAACCCAGGCCTTCCAACTTTTTATTTTTTTTATCAAAAAATTTATTGATGTGTTTTTTGCACTTGTTACGCACATTTTTTCTACGATCCGATATGTAAATATGTGTAATTTGTTTGTGTAATGTAGTCATTATGAGAAATAAAGAAAATCTTTGGAAAAAAAAGTGTAGGGTGCAGTTGTTACCCTAACAAACTCATGGCCGCCAATGATTTAAATACGGTTTTCAACTCAGATGAATAACATCCCTCAGATATTCTATTCAAACAAAATTTCTCATTATTCGTCCACTTCCGAGTTATAATTATTCACAATCATATTATAATAATGCACAATATCATAATCACATTGTCCATTATTGTTCAATACGACAGCCTTAAACCACTTGCAAGTATTATGTTACACGCATTAAAGGCGCAATATAGATTTTTAGTCATTAAAGAGATATTAGCATCCGAAGACAAAGGGGAATTGACACTACCTGATTTCTAGTTTCTCACACAGAGACAAATAAATTTCCATTTCAGATCGTGTGTATCCCATATGTTCTTGCGATATATATTCGTTATATTGATATATGTTCGATTGCGATTTCGATTGCTGTTGCACGCGAAACATTGCACACACACACATTTATATATACACTCTGGAAATGTATACATTATTTGGATCGTATTATTAGGTTATGTGAATCAATTACGCGTAACAAGGAAGGATAAATTAATAATGTAGCACACAACTGCCTCTGATACTACTACTAGTAGTGTAGAATTTGTTGGAATATACCCCGTAATGAGAAATGCAAGAAACTTATATAAACGTTTAATCATCATTTTATCAAAAAAATGAAGTCAAGTTGATTGACTCAGTACATCCCACACATTACGGTCTGAGATCACCTTGCAACCAAATCATCGCCAGGCCCCCCCAAAAGTGTGTTATGCCGCTAGGTCATTCGTTCACAGGTCAATGGATAGCCTATTATCAATACTACAAACAGTTTTACAATCCCCAGCAACCCCAATTTCACCCTCACCCAAAAAAAGGTAGAAAACGATCAGGAACCCCTAAAACATCTAAAAACGAAGTTTAAGCTGTTTTCATATTTTTAGTTTTTTGATTATTGCTACGGTGCCACTGACACGATTTCTATCAACCATCCTCACCACGGTAGTACCTAATACTGTGTCAAAATATCATTAGAATCAATTTAATAGTTTCCACGTTACAAAATACAGAACGATCTAAAGGAATAAGTACTCGTATGCATACAGAAAATGCTAAGTCCCTTAGTTTCGGAGATAGGCAAGACAATGTTCGGACGCACCTAAAAAGGTGATTTATGATGCTAGGTCTTACTTCACAGGTCGGTGGATGGCCTATTATGAATACAACAAATTTTTTAGTGTTCCAACTCGTTCGGATGGACCTAAAAACGTTATTTATGTCGCTAGGACCTCTTTCACAGATCAGTGGACAGTCTATTGTGAAAGCAACAGATTTTTCATTTTACAACCCCCCCACCCCCCAACCACCCCAAACTTCACCCTACCCAAAAAAGTAGAAAATGATCAGCAACACCTAAAACGCATAAAAACGAAGTTTGAGGAATATTTGAAAATTTTTGTTTTTTGCTAATTACTCCGCCGCCCATGTACCGATTTTCAAAATTATGGCAGCATTACCTACTACGACCCTACAGCATATTGCTGCCCAAATTTCATCACAGTCCATGCAGCGGTCACTGAGATTACGTGGCTAGAGAAACGCGTACAGACAGACAGACAGACCGACAGACAGACCGACAGACAGACCGACAGACAGACCGACAGACAGACCGACAGACAGACCGACAGACAGACAGACCGACAGACAGACAGACAGACCGACAGACAGACAGACAGACAGACAGACAGCTCCAGAATGCAGAATTAAGTGATTCTTCGTCTACTTAGGGCTCACGATTCGCGGACCCAGTGATTGCTCACCTCACGATGTGAGGAGTAGTCACTGGGTTATGGAACAGCAGCTCGGTATGTCGGAGCCTGGGCTGCAAGCTTTTATTTGTGAAGAATATACTAACTGCAGCCAAAGTCATACACGAAGCACTAGCCACAACAAATAAGCTAATAGAAAACAGATCCATGTTACAGTTACACACCAATATCAGTACTCGAAGACAATAAATACAAACTATAGTGGGACATTGAAATATATACAGACAAGACTATCCAAGCTAATAGTCCAGATATAGTTTTCCAGTTAAAGGCAGACAAAGTTACTTATTTGATAGGTATTGCTTTTCCCAATTATATGAAAGAACCAAAACACCTACGCTGGGAAAATACCTAAATACACTGATCTTGCCATAGCAAGAAAACGACTCTGGAAACAAAACAACAAATTATGTCAGTCTCAGGCCTTACCCCAAACACATTTACACCACACCTACAATAATTAGGCCTGGACGAAAGGTTACACATAATATTCCAAAAGTCTGTAATCCTGAAGGCCTGTAATATTGTACGATACTTCAGATCCATAGTGCTTCAAGTGTTGACTTGGCACAGCCCTTCAACATTAATATGATACTACCTCAATCACGCGAGATAAACTTAGAAAATTAGGGTAATAATAATAATCGACTGTATTGCCAAAGGTAGTATACAAAATATAAAATTAATATTAGTTTATCTATACATGCCCCAACATGACTTTGCAAAAGGCAGAGTACACGTCTCAAATTGTAAGCTTTCGCTGACAATAGGGTACTTGCAGAGGTCCTGAAATAGTATCAGGAGTATACATAGCGTAAAGAAAACCATATCTAGAAGCAGTAGGAAACAAAAAACATGATTTTACTGACGGCCAAAAAAAGATATTTGCAAAATAAAATAAGGATATATTCAAATTTTTCCACGTGACTTAAAACAAGGGCTGACGTCACAGATATCGATATCGACAATCAATACTGCTAAAGCGCAGGTCAGCGAGATTCAACTGCAAACTAGAGCTGATCTGAATTCTTTAACAATGCGACTCAATTTATTGAAACATAATTGAAACAGGCAATTAACCCACTAGCATTTTCGTTGCAATACATTTTTATATCTGATAGGTATCACAGTTCATCCTAGTTGTGACCGAGATTCGCAACTAAACGAAGCCATCATTTTTTTTCGGCGCATCCCATTATGAATGAATCCAAAGACAGAATCTAATTCAAGCCCATCCCAACAAAGTGAATTAGTAATCTAGCCTAACTTTTATTCTTTTGACTTTTGTAAGTATTTTTGTGTGTGACTGTGTTTTGTGGTTATAATGATTAATGTCAAAATGTTAGGTTAGCACTGGCTATCGATATCGAATATCAATACTATACATCCTATCACTATAGGATATCACTGACGTCAGAGGTTGTTTGCGCGGGATTTTCCGGCATTTGAAATAATTTTTGGAATATCTCTCACAGCCGATTCCAAAAAACCAAACAAGTGATTTTGTCATGTTTACTAGGCTCTAAGGAACGACATAATATTTTTTTCTGCAAGTACCCTAGATATATTCTTCCACTCAATAACTTAACTATGGTCATTATTATCTTATTAACTGTTTTACCTGAGCTCAAAACACCGTTCAATTGTATCCAACTCTAAGGACGAAAAAAAAAATCACAACATCACCAGAAAGAACCCCAAATGGACATGCAAATTCTTGAGACAATAATTTGGCTTGGATGGTACCGAATCGGTGTACTACCGCCTACCCCTACCTTGCCCCTCCCTCCCCGACGTGCGTCCTCGGGTACCATCAGAGAAAGCGGCGCTCGGGTGGTTCCAGCCACCGAACAACCTGGTGGTACCCCCGGTATAAAAACTCGACGTGCCTCCAACGACCTTATCAGTAACGATTTCGTTTTTTCAAGTGTTCCTACGTACCGGGTAGTACTCTTCGACATGTTCTTCTTCGGAAATGTGAGTGTCAACCAACACGCTGCATGGATTTATTAGATTTTTAAGTGGTTCACGTGAGATGTGGTACTTGTGAATACGGTTGGAATTTGGTAGTGGGTTAAAGTGCAAAACAGCGTGGACAAAATTGATTATTTCGATGTAACTTCTGAAATTTATCCTTTGGTTATTAGTTTCATCGATGGTGTTTCACTATTTAACAATTAAAAAAATTGTTGCAGCAAAAAATATACGAGTTTTCGACTGCCTGTCTCAACGTTCTATTTTATTATTTCATAGTATTAAATTGTTAATTGTAATAAGCCATATTAATTGTATTGATTCTCTTAAAATGTTTTGCAAATCATTAAACGTCTATGAAGATCAATTTCTATATAAAAAAATTAGTTGAGGAATTCAAGAACAATGGTTTATATAGTATTTTGGAATTTCTGAATGGCTTCTTTGACTGTGTTTTCAATAATTATACTTAAAGCTGGATTTTGAATTTAGTTTACAATTAGCACAAAAGATCAATAATATTTGTAGAACTTATGTCTTTGACATTTCTCAGTGAAAATGATGTAAAACAGAGCACAGAGAAAATAGAATATAAGAACAAGAAGATAAAAATATGCATATAGATTTGGATCAAACTATACCTAAAAATGGACCATAAATTAAGGAAGCTAAAGTCAAATGAGTACTAACTTCCTATGAAATTTATTCGGGACTATAGAAAAGTTGCAAACTACAATAGTTACCTTGCAATTATTCATAAATTATTTTTATATATACTAGATATTTCTCAGGTCTCTATTTTTAAAAATCAGTAAATCTTAATCAGTTATTATTTTGACTGAGAGTTTCTCTGCATTGACTTCTTAGACATCTATGGTTCTCAGATAAAAAAGATAACACACAAACGATAATCAAGAAAAAAACCTAACCTTGCGGACAACACTGCGCTCTTAAGTCACTGTCACTATGGTTTTTTGTAAGCAGGCTTTGAGTTTTCATCATGATCTCTTAATTTCAGAAACAGTTTTAACTACCCAGAATAAAATAATTAATAACTAATTCAAGCCATCAAGTCGTCAACCATGTTTTTTTAATGGAATCATTTAAACTACATACCCAAAGGAATATTTTTAGATATTATTTATTTTTGTATCTACTCTCAATATACAGGGTGTTAATTAAGTATGTTAACAAACTTTAACCACGAGTACTCCGAAAAATAGAAAGAAAATGTCATATGAACATGGGTCCGGAAATGCGTCCTAAGGGAGCTACGCTCCTTTGCATGGGGCACCCTGAAGACGGCTTTCCCTCGATATTCTCGAAACCATTCATAACAAAACTACGAAATTAGGTACGATGGGTAAACTTTTAACGCTGAATCTGATTCTGAATTCAGAATTTCATCATTTTAATCGGAGGCGTACCATACGGGAGGAGTTGAGGGTAAAAATAACCCCATTTTCTAAATGGTAATTTTTTTGACATTTTGATTTTAGAATATGGTATTTCAGAGATTTCTACGTAAAAATGTTTTTGAGAAAAATGCAAATTATTGAGTCGATGCAGGCTTTTGTAAATAGATAAATGTTCATATATTTAGTAAGTGTGATGTGAAAAACAATTGCAATAATTGATAAACAACTTGAGAACTGTCAGTTTATTAAGTTTGACAGTTCTCAAGTTGTTCATCAATTATTGCAATTGTTTTGCAGCACACTTACTAAATAGATGAACATTTATTTATTTACAATAGCCTGCATCGATTCAATAATTTGCATTTTTCTCGAAAACGGTTAGCCCTATCGAGATGTACCAAGAGACCATTTTTACGTAGAAATCTCTGAAATACCATATTCTAAAATCAAAATGTCAAAAAAATTACCATTTAGAAAATGGGGTTATTTTTACCCTTAACTCCTCCCGTATGATACGCCTCTGATTAAAATTATGAAATTCTGAATTCAGAATCAGATTCAGCGTCAAAAGTTTACCCATCGTACCTAATTTCCTAATTTTGTTATGAATGGTTTCGAGAATATCGAGGGAAAACCGTCTTCAGGGTGCCCCATGCAAAGGAGCGTAGCTCCCTTAGGAAGCATTTCCGGACCCATGGTCATATAAAATTTTCTTTCTATTTTTCGGAGTACTATTCGTGGTTAAGGTTTGTTAACATACTTAATTAACACCCTGTATAGATAATTATACTAACTTTATATACAAAAAAATTCTTAATCTGTCATAAGGGCCAATTCTGATTTTTAATCTTTAATAAATTCCTGAAATAATGGATAAGAAGTATTGAATGTTTCAAGTGTAGATACCTATGTGATTAAAATTATCAAAAATATTAAGTTCTTCTTAAAATACATCATTATCTTTAGATTACACTTTGCTGAACTGACGGATATTACATTTCTAGGGTTGCGACACATTTAAATATATTTTTGATATTCCATATTAACAGGGAACATTTTTTTAATAGTTTCACAAAACTTTTTTTAAATATATATAACGATTAAATTCAAATTTAAATCCGTGTTATGGTGTTATTTCAGATAACCGTATAATTTCAACAACTACTGCTTCGGCATTGATAAAACTGTAAAAATGATATTAAATTGATTGTTTTCTTCAATGTTAATCAATCTAATGTTTTACTTGAAAAAATGTTCTGTTATAGATCCTCGCTTTGTCAATGTCGCTGGCGGTATGCATAGCAGGTTACATTGAAGAGAGCTACGGAGGACATGAAGGTGGAGAAATACTCCACTACGAAGGAGGACACGGAGGGTATGAACATCACGAACATCATGAACCCTATGTAAGTCGAATTTGATTCACAAATACTTAACATGAAATAGAAAAAAATTGGTCCATATGAAAACCAGTCACATAAGGACTATTATACAGTTACGCTATGCAATCAGGATAGTCCTATTTTGTTGGCGAGGAGCGATACGGTTTCTCCTACGCATCGCTTCAATCGCAAATTTACGGTGGTGTTTCCGTCAAAGGAAGAGTGGGAGTCTAGGGAAAGACAGCTCATCGAAGGAGGAGGACAGGTCTGGTATACAGACGGTTCACTCGCTAGAGAGGGCTCGGACTCGGGAGTCTACGGACCCCATACAAGACTTTCACTCCCTCTTGGGGGGCACACCACAGTATTCCAGGCTGAGGTCTATGCGATACTTGCTTGTGTAAATCGTATTCGGGAAATTGACGGGTCTAGGAGGCGGATTACTATCTGCTCTGACAGTCAGGCAGCCATCAAAGCACTGAGTGCTTCGAAAATAACGTCGGAACTGGTCCTGGAGTGCAGGAGGGCTCTTGACGACATCTCAGCTAAACACAAGGTATCACTGATGTGGGTACCTGGGCACGCTGGGATAAAGGGTAACGAAATGGCGGATCATCTGGCTAGGATGGGATCCAGCAACAGTTTTGTGGGCCCGGAACCAGCCTTAGGACTATCTGCAAACTTGATTAGGAAAACAACTGGAGAGTGGATCCAGAATCAACACTCTCTGAGATGGAACAACATCTCTGGTCATCTCCGTCAAGCTCGGGAACTAAATTAGCAGGGCCTGCAGAGAGAATAGGACGATTTTGTCTCTCTCTCTGGATAGGAGTAACTTGAAATTGCTAGTAGGCCTATTAACGGGTCACAACACCTTCAGGCGTCACTTGTGCGTGATGAGGGTGGTCAACGACCCAACGTGCACGTGGTGTGGTGAAGAGAAAGAATCCTCGGCACACATCTTGTGTCGCTGTGAAACCCTGGGTTATCACAGGCAGACTATGCTGGGCTCAAGAACCTTGGAACCAATAGAGATAAAACGGATAGGACCTAAGAATGTACTTGCCTTTGCCAAAAGGGCAGGTCTTAGGAACTAGTGCAGATAGAGGCGCAAAAGGGCCCATCGTGTGGACTATGCACCAGCCACATTCCGTGCTGGATAGCCTCTGGTCCTTATTCATGCAATGCGCTATGCAATGCATATATCGGGATATCCTCGAATTTGAAGCGTATTTCTTCGCAAGTCAACTCAAAAAAGATTAATAGACTATAGATCTTCAATTTATAGGACAAAAAATTACTCTTCTGCTTTTTCAAAACTCTCGAAACACTTAAATAAATGAAAGGATTTTGTTTCTTCTAGCACTATCCCAAATACAAGTTCAACTACAAAGTCCACGACCCACACACCGGAGATGAGAAACAGCAGTACGAAGAACGAGAAGGTGACCAAGTGAAGGGACAGTACTCCCTCAAGGAGGCTGACGGTACCACCAGAGTTGTCGAATACAAGGCTGACAAACACAACGGGTTCGAAGCGGTGAGTACTTTTTACAATATATGGGCAATTTAACATCAAGCGACATAGGTACGATCACTATACGATGACGATACGATCACTATACGATCACGATATTTCATTTTTATTTAAATTTGTAACACTACAGTAGATACAAACGACTACCCTTGAAGGTTATAACTTGTATAAGAGTATTTGCTGATAATTATACAATTGATTGTATTTTGGCATTTGATTTAGATGACCCGTCATTCAGCGCTTTTTCCTATACCCTCGACACTCTTGTACCCTTTTGTATTCGGTTTCTGTGTTGCCTTCATGTACGCAGCCACAATGCTCTTCGCATGTCTCACTCATATGATCCATTCCAAAATTAGTCACTGCTTACAATTTTTTTCAAGAAGATACGATCACTATGCGATTACTATACGATGACGATACGATCACTACATATTCACGATACAATTATGAGACGATCATTATACGATCAAGAAGATACGATCATTATGTGATGACGATACGATACGATGATGATACGATCACGATATATTCACAATACCATTATGATATGATCAAGAACATACGATCACTATGTGATGACGATATGATCACCATACGATGACTATACGATCACTATACGATGACGATACGATCATGATACTATCACGACAAATTTCCGATACGATCACTATACGATAACGATGCGATCACGATACGATGATGATACGATCACGATATATTCACAATACTATTATGATACCATCAAGAACATACGATCTCTATGCGATGACGATACGATCACTATACGATGATGATACGATCACTATACGACGACGATACGATCATAATACTATCACGACAAATTTCCGATACGATCAAGAAGTTACGGTCACTATACGATGATGATGCGATCACAATACGATGACTATACGATCACTATACGATGACGATACGATGACAATACGATGGCGATACGATCACGATATATTCGCGATACGATTATAGGTTGAATGTCAAAAATATTTATTCGGTGATCATCCAAACGATGACATTGAATGTGTCAAATTACAAAATAAATATAGAATATACACATAACATTAAGACAATACATCCAAATAACTTTTAAAAAAAGGTGTAAAAATTAAGATAAAAGTTGCCCTCATGTAGATACAATGCTCTTCTTCACTTATGTGATCCATTCCAAAATTAGTCACTGCTAACAATTTTTTTCACGAAGATATGATCACTATGCGATGATGATACGATGATGATACTATCGCGACAAATTCACGATACGATCAAGAAGATACAATCACTATACGATGACGATGCGGTCATAATGCGATGACGATACGATCATGATACCATCACGACAAATTGCCGATACGATCAAGAAGATACGATAACTATACGATGACGATGCGATCACAATACGATGGCTATACGATGACGATACGATGAGAATACGATCACGATATATTCACGATACGATTATATGTCAAATGTCACAAATATTTAATCAGGTGATCATCTAAACGATGACATGGAATGTGTCAAATTACTAAATAAATATAGAATATACACATAACATTGAGACAATGCATCCAAATAACTTTTAAAAAAAGGTGTAAAAATTAAGATAAAATCTTGCATACTCGTCTATTCATATTAATCTAATGATACAATCATAATAGCTAAACTATGTACACATACACCAAGAACTACTTTAAATATATTATTGCATAAAAAAATGTAGAATTTTGATTAGATATGATTACTACACGATGAAGAAGATACTAACACTATGCGATGACGATACGATGTTGAAACGATCACGATATATTCACAATACGATCATGATACGATCAAGAACATACGATCACTATGCGATGACGTTACGATCACTATACGATGTCCATACGATCACAATATTATGGCGATACGATCATTATACTATCACGACAAACTCCCGATACGATCAAAAAGACATTACTACTACTAACACTATGCGATGACTATACGATGATGATACGATGACTATGCGATGACGATACGATCACAATACGATAACTATACGATCAAGAAGGTACAATCACCATGCGATGACGATACGATCAGGATACGATACGATCACTATACGATGACGATACGATCACCTTCCATTAATTGATTTCTTTTTCTACCAGGTCGTCCACAAAATCGGGGAGCCCAAACAACACATCGAAGAGCACTACCCCCACCATTACGAGCATGAGCATCACTTTTGAGTGGGAGGAGATCTGAGGTTAGATGTGTCGTAAGGTCGGAATTTTATCTACTGTTTTTTTTTTTTATTTTGTTAATAAATACCTAACCTAACGGATACGGTTTCATTCTCATGGGTGAGTGGTAGTACTTTAGTTGTAACTGGTTAGATTACACAAGATGTTTACTTTCTAGCACGTAAAATTTGTCTGAGGCCAATGAGAATTATTGAACAATTATATTTTCTAAAATATCCTGTCATTAGGTATATATTGTTTTTCAAAGCTTCCTTACAAGTGAAAAAAAATTGTTTCTTTATTGCTCAAAGCTATTGGTGTGTGATTTCATAGAATATTTTTCATTTGATTGCCACACTCGAATATTTGTTAAAACCGTTTTGTATCGCAAATATTTTACAATACTACTTTACTTATATTCTAATGGAGTCTAGCGATTTTAAAACTTTGAAAATCATTCTGGATATTATTCATTCAGTCCTCGTTCGACAATACAATCGCAGTTTAAGAAAACTAACCAAGCTTTTAGCTCATTTCTCAATGCTAGAAAATAAACTTCTTACATCACCTCATATTTAATAATCATCGGTATAGTGATTTTCTAAATGACCAGACGAGACTTAATCGCAACACTACACAATAAGTAATTTTAATGAGTATATCAACTACGTTAAACATCTGTCATATCATGATGAAGATTGTACGGTAGAAAGAGATTATAAAAGCGAAATTTTCAATTACCTAATAATAGACATCGAGTCTAGATAGATTTTATTACATTTTCTTTCACTACACTTGCCACAATAAATATTCATTAGTAACTATAAAATAGTCTATCCATACTTTTGAATAATTGTATAAAAACAATCAAACAAATAGCAGCATAGTGGAAAATGTCAGAATCTCATAGTCTACCAAATATGCATATATGAATTAATACTTCTACTAACAATACTAACACTATCACCAAACTTCAACTCATGACAGCAGTCCTTATTTTATTAACCACACTAACAGTATTATACACCAGTCTTTATTTTATATTAGTACCTGAGGTAAGAATTAAGCTAAACGGCTCAAAATGAGAACCACCCTCAGTTATATACAGTATTATCCTTGTTCTGCACGATGTAGACAAAATTTTCGACAAACTTACGACATATGCTTACCTGTTATTCATTGTGATAAATTGTTACTGTTCATAGGTTTATTTTTGTACACCTTTTTGAAAAATAAAATGATTCGCAACCGTTCAAATCTCTTGTTGTTAAATGATGTTATACCTGATACACACCATAACAAACATAAGACTCAAAGATCTGTAGGAGATTAAAATTACAATAATGGACTAGTATCATGGCTTGAAAACAATGATTAAATCATTATAAGCTCTTAGTGTATACAAAAATGGGTGTACTGTTGCATTTCGTTACTCTCTGCAAATTTGTTCACTAGTAATTGCATTTTAAAGTTTAAAAAAAGGAATTTAAGTTTATCCAATCGGTGCAATGCGTGCCATACAACAGCAGTGCATTGTTGCCTCGTCAACTTCCAAATCGCGGCATTGCGTGCAATATTATGTGCAATAGGGTACTTGCAGAAAAAAAATATTATTCGTTTACGCGTTCCTTAGAGCCTAGTAAACACAACAAAAATTATTTCAAATGCCGGAAAATGCCGCGCAAACAACCTCTGACGTCAGTGATATCCTATAGTGATGGGATGTAAAGTATTGATATTCGATATCGATAGCCAGTGCTAACTTAACATTTTGACATTGATCATTGTAACCACAAAACACAGTCGCACACTCGTCACACACCACAGAGTTAACATCTATAGAGGGAGTGTAAACAACAAAATGCACAGGTCGCTGACCAGCCAACATGTAACGGAAATTTTGACAGCTTGAGGGCATTACCAGTGGAGTGCAACTTTATATTAAAATTGGATGTTCATGAATAGATCCAATTATTACTGTGATGTTACAAACTGATACCAATAAGTTGTATTAGTATTTAGCTATACTTAGAGAGTTACTCTTATTATAATTTGATTGTAACAGTTGATAATTTATTATTACCATGAAGTGTTTTTCAAAACATATCTAACAGTGTTCTGAAAGGTAGCCTGTTGGAATGGCTGCATCGTGTTTTTACTTCAGCAATAAAATATAATAATTGCATTAGATAATATCCAGTTCTATAAAATTCATATCGATAGATTTTCTGTAAGTAAATGTGGCAAACATTTTTGCATTTCACGTCCTCAAATAGTTTAAAAAATGGAATTTGGAAAACTCATGTTGATTGACATGAATGTAATGCGTGCACAAAACATACATTAAACAACCATTATTATTCCTCAAACTGGAGTGAAATTACTTTTGTTCCCAGTTATCCCCATATATTACGCTACTGAAAACTAAAACAAAACCTATACTCACCTATGATAAGAAGTGTTCACCGATTCGTCGCTATTACAGCAAACTATGCACTTTTTATGTTGTCTCATCATGCAATTATGACAATATTGTTCATAAATAATTTAATTCACACCACAAATAGTCACAAAGTCAGTCAAATATACACTAAAATCACAAAAATCTCGACACACGCAATAACCACAACTACAATGACAGCCACATGACAGCCTAAGGGCACGCCGATTGTAGGTTGCCAGATTTACGACATATTAGAAGTTATTGCGACATTCCGCTATGAAATTTACCATTTTTGAGATTTCATTAAATCAATACAAATTATCTACACGTAAATCAGTTACATTGCAAGTATATTGGAATGTATAGTTAAATACCCAGTTAAATACTTTGAGGAACATGTGTTCAAACTGCGGAAACTGCCAGATTTTGAAGAAACTGGAAGGTCCTTAAGCGGACGAAGAAGAGTGGCAATAGCGCTATAGTTGTTGGCTGGCCAATATTCAAATTAGGTTCCCTCTAGAGATGTTAACTCTGTGTCACACGCAAAAGTACAAAAGTCAAAAGGATAAAAGTTAGGCTAGATTACTAATTCACTTTGTGGGGATGGGCTTGAATTTTTTTTTCAATTTTCAATTTCAATTTATTTCTCCAACCAATTACATTAAGTATTACATATTTTCTGACGTACAAGGCATTCTGAAGGAGTCCAGACCTGGGCACGTGTGCCTGTTTTGTCCACTTTTCTCCTTTAGAAACCTTGTACCTACAATCGTCAAATAGCAAGAACAAATACAAAGAGTGGGAGAGGGTGGAAGTAAAACAGTCAAGAGAATGGCTCAGATAGATAAATAAATCAAAAGTTGTAACCCGCTAGTAAAATTGAAACCTTATTAATTTGAAGATTTTTTCAGCATATGATCATTTTGTAAATATACTTTTTTATTTGTATTCACCGAGGTATTCACGTACTGGATTCACTCATAATGGGATGCGCCGGAATAAAATGATGGCTTCGATTAGTTGCGAATCTCCGTCACAAACAGGATGAACTGTGATACCTATCAGATATAAAAATGTATTGCAACGAAAATGCTAGTGGGTTAATTGCCTGTTTCAAATATGTTTGAGTATCAATAAATTGAGTCGCATTGTTAAAGAATTCAGATCATCTCTAGTTTGCAGCTGAATCTCACTGACCTGCGCTGTAGCAGTATCGATTGTCGATATCGATAAGATCCCGGTGACGTCAGCCCTTGTTTTAAGTCACGTAGAAAAATTTGAATATATCCTTATTTTATTTTGCAAATATATTTTTTGGTCGTCAGTAAAATCATGTTTTTTGTTTCCTACTGCTTCTTGATATGGTTTTCTTTACGCTATGTATATCCCGAGACGATTTCACGGCCTCTGCAAGTACCCTATTAGCTAGTTAGTATCTCAGGCAACAACACTGACAAAGAAGTCTCACATTAACTTACCACCCAATATTCGAGACACCTTCCGTCAAGCTTTTGGGGATCAAGATCAACATGTCCTGGCAGGACCACGTCATTAATATTACTAAAACGACATCCCAGAAGCTTGGAGTTTTGTTCCACTGTTGGAAGCTGTATACACCAGAGCAACTACTGCTGCTCTACAGGGCATAGATCCGACCATCGTTGGAGTACTGCTCCCATGTGTGCGGATGCGCTCCGAAGCACCCTCTAGAGCTTCTGGACACTATCCAGAACAGAGCAATTAGAGTAATCGATACGTCTAACCTCACAATGGATCCCCACAGCCTGGAACATCGAAGAAGGTTGGCTGAGCTGTCCCTGTTTTACAGATTCTATCAGGGAGGATGTTCGAGTGAGCTCTTCCAGATAATAACACCAAAGGCCGTCCGAACGAGGAACACTAGAGAAGCTCTGCGAGCTCATCCTTACCAAGTCGAGGTCCCTACTCCTCGAACATCTCTTCTATTGGAGAACTTCGACGCTGTGGAATGAGCTGCCGGGGAATTTATTTCCCAACGGCTACAACCTGCATCGTTTCAAATCTAACGTGCACCGACACTTATCCTCTCGCAGCGCTTCTACAGCGCCATAGGCTTTCAGCCTTTGCGGGAGGCTGACCATAAAAAAAGGCACAAATGTCAGAGGTGATATACAACGACCACCAAAGTACGCTACATTGGTTCGAGTCAAAGACAGGAAGCATCGCATTCAAATTGAACGTTAAACTGGCTACAGAATGATCAGATCTATAAAACTCCTAGTAAGGAGTCTTTATGGCTTTATCTCGTTCGATCACGTCCGCTTGTTCGACGGGACGACGCGAAAACGATGTAAAACTAAAGCAATAAAGCACAACTTTCACTGAGCAGATCGCCCAATCAACATAATAGTACAGGAGATTTAATCATTTATCAATTTGCCTAGTTGTAAGAATCTATTTCAAATTCGGAATGTGAAGTGACAGGTGTCACTTGTGTCCTCGACGTTGTGAGTTCGGGTTGGCAACACTGTCTTGTCAGTTGTCACTTGTCAGTTTGGCAGTCGCATTGGTTGCGTTCAGGAAACTGAGCGCTCTCTCCTATAACCTATAAGAAAGTTTGGGGACCAAGTATCCAAAGAGACAGACCATCTTGGATCCCATGGAAGACGAGCTGGCCCACTGAGTGTAGAAATACATGGCAGACTCTACATTAGGCCCGAGCCTTAGATGTGGCAACGTCGCTTAGCTGTCAAATAGTGGGCCGGTTACCGTGAGCCGAACGGAGAGCATTCCGCGGAAAATTTAAATTTTTTTATAGTTTCAGAATAATTAATACATTTTATATATATTAGAGTTCATCTCGGTTGATAAATTAAGAAAAATACTTTTTGAAAAAATAAGAATGGAGAAAAATGTAACAGCACAAAAATGTACATGTATTTAGATTTAGAGATTTTCCCTTCTGTTAGACATTTCTTATTTCCATTAGATTTCCTCTTTTTAGTTTTGTCAGTCTGTATTTTGTCTTGAACTGTTTCAGTGTAATTATTAATAAAAATATTTGCTACATTAGCAACATTAATTCAAGCAGAATTTCATAAGTTTGGGGTTGATTACATGAACAAATGTATCTAAAACAAACTCGTCTATGTGTATATTGATGTATTCTTTTGCAATTTCCATAAAAACTGCTTTGTGGAATTGCCCAAAAACTTACTTTTATACCTATTGGCCTGAAATCAAAATTTTAACATACCTATTGTGAATAAGGACTGTAATTTGAGCTGTATACTCTGATGGAAGGGTTACGTCTACCAACTATAAGCTGTATGTATTTAATACATAACTATCAAATAATTTTGTCCTTCATGTTCTACCTACAATTTTTGTAATGACAAGAACATTTATACAGGCTGATATTTCATCAATTTGTAAAACAGTGTACTTCTCCGAGAATAATAAACCCTCTGCAACAGTTTTAAGGTAAGGCATATTTTCTGTCAGGTGCAATTTTCAAAGAACTGCAAAGTTTTGAGGAGTATTTAGGATGGTGGTAAAATCGGCAACTTATTCTCCCTCACAAAATTGTAAACTTTCTTTGGCTGGACATAGAAAAGGTATTAACATTAAATCAACAGAAAACCTATTTGAAAATAGTGTGCCAAAATATTTTCTATGTGAGACCAACAGGATATTCTTAATGACGGTGGTAAAACTAACTCAAATCACCAACAAATTATGATTTATTGATTTAAAGGGATGTCTATATTAATTGATACTAATACCATCTGATGTCTGGTTCACCGTGGTCAAACACTACAAAATAAAAATAAACGCAACCTGTTTCCTGCTGCCACTTCCACTTCCACTTAAATGAACACTCAATTTACTTTGTAAATTTTCACTTAAGCTAGAAAAATGCACTATTAGGTCACTGTGAAGCCATTCTTGCTGGTCTTGATTCCTCTTCACTATCAAATCTTTTCGTAGGTATGCTCAGATGTGTTCTATAACTGTATTTTTCTGTGATATTTGGGAGGTCCAGAAAACATTGTAGGTACACATTGTGCTTTAAAATAGGTCTTATCGTTGGAAATGTTTGTAAATTATTGTCTTTATTCTTATAAGTATAACCAGCTCTTACGAGGAATACCTTTCACCCACTAATATGTCCTTTATTGGAAGCACAATTGCTAGTGCAACCTGGTACTACACACTTCTGGCAGGCATCCTTTTATCTTTATAGTTTCGTTTGTGCAGGTAAATAATTAAAAACACATTAAAAATCACCTTCCAATCTTCTTTTTTACTCTGGAAGATTACACTAATGACTTAAAAACAAATAAAAGCTCGGCCAGCTTGGCCCGCTATTCAGTGTTGCCATATTTCAATTCTCCGGCCTAGAGAGTAAAGTCGGCCATGTTTTGATTGATGCCCCAAAACTGTAAATACCGGTGAAGAATTAAAAGTGAATCAAGAAATGATAGTGGTACAATCTGAGGGTACAATCCTCTAAGTACCTGTAGCTCTTGAATTAATCACTTTAGACCCCAAGTATGCTAGTTTGTTGGAATTGTTTAATCAGGACGAACACAAAAACGCACAAATATACATGGTGTCCCATTAGTAATATTGAATCGGGCGTTTCGTGACCAAAAACAAATGCCCCATTGGGGAAAACAGTTATAAAAAAGACACAACATTTGCTCTAATTTATACCCCCAAAATTATAATTCTCTACTACTGCCCAGTTCAAAATATTGCTTGTCCTTATCGTCGTGGGACACACTGTATAAAAACTTTTTGTCTATCTCTTCAAATAAAAAAAAAATAAGAGGAGTCGCGAAGTATGAGGAAACACCCGGTACAACCCACGGTAGCTCTAATAAAATCGATATTACACCGTATTACATCTGTCTGTTACACAATGACACACTCTTCCTTAATAACCGCAGGCGATAATAATAAAAATCACATGTTTGCGAGAACGCAGAACGCAGAAACGGTCACGCCCGCCTGCACGCATATGAAAAACAGCGATTCGCGTGGCCTGATGCCATATTTTATCAATTAGCGGCTAAGAAACGGTTTGATTGTTTTTTATGCGTCGAAGCCTCACGCCCGTGTATACGGTGTAATTACTATTCGTTTTCTTTTCCTCTATGTGTGTGTTCAAGCAATGCGACTAATGTCTGTTTGTATGTGTGTGTGTGTCCGCGATCTATTTCTTCTATTAATTGCCGCATCTCTAATTGCGTAACAATTTAGCGTATAGCATGGTGAAATAGGCAAGTAAAGTACACTTCAACGTACAGAAAACTCAGCCAATAACTCTTACGAAGAAGCTACACGTTGGCTTACCAACTGCGAAAATGGAGGGCCATCCAACAGTTGAGTCACCTTCCGTCAAGATTTTGGGGATCAACATCAACAATAACGTGTCCTGCTCAGAGTAACAACTGAACGTAGAGGTAGTAAACAAACCACTTTAGCATGGCGTGCTCAAAGCCATCATCTTTTGACACTTCAGACCCAAACATTGCCAACTAACCTGCAAATTCTTCCAATGCAACCCATGTTACAAACACTGCTCTGCACTGTCCCATCTCGAAAAACTGTTAAACTACACTCGAATATAGCACAGCAAGTCCGTAAAGCTTCACTACAGTTACCAACAAATAGCGAATTCGATTTTACTGACCAAGCACAAAAGACGCACAAACAAAACAAACGTTTGACAATCGGAGTTTACTGTAAACAAATCGTATGAAAATTACATAGGCGTTGCCAACTCCTCAAAATTTATGTGAGACAGAATTTGCGTTTATGATGGAACATGCAGTAACGCAGTAGAGGTCAAGATATCTATTGATTTTGCTGTAATCATATACGAACCATCAAAATACCGTCTTTTTTAACGTTGAATGGAATATTACTGGATACTATACAATTAAGACGATAGTAAACAATTATGATTGCCGTATCTGGTGGTGGATATGACAACGTAAGAAAAGATGTTGGCCTATTAGAATTAGTTGTTTACTACCTCTATGTTCAGTTGTTACTCTGAGCATGTCCTGGCATGACCACGTCGTCAACATTGCTAAATCGACATTCCCAGAAGCTTGGAGTATTGTTCCCTTATAGGAAGCTGTACTCACCAGAGTAACTACTGATGCTAGTAGTAGCTAGTAGAGTTAGTAGAGCTAGCTAGCTAGTAGAGTTAAAGTTCTGAACACAGAACAGAACGCTGTTTATACTTCAAGCCTCCCAATACACCAGTTGTATCGTATAAAAAAATAATAAGTATAAAAACTAAACTAACTTAGCAAATAAAGTACAGTTCAACGTACAAAAAACTCAGGCAACAACACTTACAAAGAAGTATCACGATGGCTTACCAACCGTGGAAATGGAGGGTCACCCCATAGTCGAATCACCTTCCGTCAAGCTTTTGGGAATCAACATCAACAATAACATGTCCCGGCACGACCACGTCGTCAGTATTGCTAAAACGGCATCCCAAAAGCTTGCAGTTTTGTTCCGCTGTAGGAAGTTGTATACACCAGAGCAACTGCTGCTGCTCTACAAGGCACAGACCCGACCATCGCTGGAGTATTGCTCCCATGTGTGGGGATGCGCTCCGAAGCACTCTCTAAAGCTTCTGGACACTATCCAGAAAAGAGCGATTAGACTAATCGATACGCCTAACCTCACAAAGGACCTCCACAGCCTGGAACATCGAAGCATCACATATGGTATTTCCAAACTGTAACTTGTTTGTAGCAAATAGATTTTTGAATTTTGAATTTGAATTTTGAATTTCTACAAGGCGCAGATCCGACCATCGCTGGAGTATTGCTCCCATATGTGGGGATGCGCTCCGAAGTACTCTCTAAAGCTTCTGGACACTATCCAGAAAAGAGCAATTGGACTAATCCATACGCCTAACCTCACAAAGGACCTCAATAGCCTGGAACATCGAAGAAGGGTGGCTGACCTGTCCTTGTTTTAAAGATTCTATCACGGAAGATGTTCGAGTGAGCTCTCCCAGATAATAACACTAAAGGCCGTCCGAACGAGGAACACTAAGGAGGCTCTGCGAGCTCACTCTTACCAGGTCGAGGTCCCTACTCCCCGAACCGGTCTCCTCCAGCATTCCTTCTTTTGGAGAACTGCCACTGTGGAATGTGCTGCCGGGGAATTTCTCCGGAGTGACTTAATATAGAGAGAGCAAAATTCACTCCCTCCCCTCCCTCGAGTCACAACCCCAAGGGGGTTGCTTGTCTCATATAACAGAGAGGCAAAATGGCTTATACCTACCTTGTACCTGAATACAAGTGCAATGTCATAATTATTATGATAAAAGAACTTACACCTCAAAAATGTCAAATATAAAATGACACATAGTGCACACACAGTATTCTCCAATACCATAGTGCACTTAAATATATTGACAGCATAATATGAAGGTAGAGGAAACATTATTTTAGGCTAAGCTTGTAATATTAGTTTCAACATATAACTGTGAACTTGGCGATTAATCTTATTGTAATAAAATCCTGTGATACAGTCAATAATATACTTAAAAAATATATAGCCAACGTTTCGACGCTAGAAGTGAGTCATCTTCAGGGCGTGTGTGATATACTATAATTAACAGTTAAAATTAAAAATTGGTCTCGTAAGGATTCAACCATACTTCGTACAACGAGTACAACAATATTAACATAGAACACAAACAGAATCTAAAGTTTTACAAAACGCATTAAAATTTAAAATTAAACATAAAATGCATAGAAAAACTTACACTATATCACAACAGTCTCAAATATTATTGCTGGATGGTGTAGGCACCTTGATACTTATTGAGAGACTAGTGGTAAAAAATTGCTGCGTGATAGCACTGATAATGTATACGATAAAAAATATATACAAAAAGAAAACACATCAAAATCGATTGCGAGGAAGGTAAGTATTGGTATTGGTAATAAGGTGGAAGAAAGTATAGGATATGTTCCTTTTATTAGTTTTCACCCCCTCCCCCTGGAGCGGCAACCCCCCCGACAACATTAAAACAGACACTGTTGTCATTTTAAAAACGTCTTTTCATGACAAATCGATTACGTAATATGAAAAGTGTTGGTCGCTTTAAGGTAGAAAAACTTGTCGAAAATCTTACTGAGCTCGTACAGTAAGTACATGCAGTTCATGAAATCAGGATAGTTTTGGCAACACTGGCCGCCCGATCAAAACCGCGCTTTGCAATTGTTGGCTGCATTTAAATTTCAGTTCCTGGATTTCAAAACCATTTTGTTGAGATACTAGGGCCGGTTTCACAATGCTGGGTTAACTCAAGGTTGTGTGTTGACCGGATGTCATGTTTCACAAATAGTAGTTTTCGATTTTACTTGAGGTTAACTCTGAGTTAACTTGACCCCAAGAAAGTCTTGAGTTAACCCCAGGTTAGCGATGACGCATGCGCATTAGGTTATGTCACTTTGGTTTTGCTACTTGCTAGGCGTTTGAAGTTTCATATTTTATCGTTTACCTTAACGCTTTCCATCGTTCTTTTTATTTGAAATGGATGGTTATGATGTAAATGCGTATAGCAGTGATGGAGAAGCAATGAGACCAAGAATATTTCGACCTAGAGTCAATTATTTTGACTCATTGCCTTTTTTAAACTTTTGTATTTTTCTTCCAGCACCTTTACAGATCTGCGGCACATTTGCAATAAAAATCTTTTCTCAGGCGTCGTCTTTTTCGCGCCATGTTGTTGCACCTTGTGTTTTTCATTCTATTACATGCCTGTACTTTTCTACTAACCGAATGAACAGATATTCTTCATCTTTTGAAAAGTTGTTCGCTCTTTTTGGTTTTTCCATGCTGACACACGGGTACATGCACGGTATTTGAAAAAGGCCCCAGAAACAACTACAACGCCAAACAGTCCAAACACCAAACCAACCTAAAAATCTTTTATCTATGACAAACACCAAATAACTGCTAATGAAATGAAAAAACGTCAGTGGAAAAAAGCAAAATGATGATGGAAATCGCGTGGAACTGACAACTCAACGAACTCATTCTTTGACAATCTTGTCAGAAAAACACAAAAAACCAGCAGGAAACACTTAACGAAGGAAATAAGAAGAAGGATTTATATATTGCGAACACAGTACCACCAATCGCTAAAGTACAACTCGCGGTCGAGTTAACTCTCAGGTCGAGGTTAGTAAACCGTCAGAGTGACCACCGATTGTGAAACTGGGCCTAATCGTTAAAAAAAAGTTACTGAACGCTCTTTTGCGACTATTTTTGTATACCATACAACGTGACAATGTGCTGCATGCGAAAATTCTACTTTTAACTTCTTGATACTATTCCATAGAGGATAGCTCAGAGGAGCAGACTCTGTTTGAATATCGGTAGAAGGCGAGAGGTCACCAACCGCACATTTACAATAGTAAATTACAAGACCAACCTTTGGGCGAGCGCCAGTTTCAGCCTGTCGTTCTCGTACTTGAGCTGCATGTCTATGGGATGGTTGGATCCGGCGCCGGAGTATTTGTCCCCGGAAATCTTGCCGTGGCTGGGACTGTCGCTGCCCGCCACTCCGGATATCGAATGGCTCCGGGGATGGGGCAAATCGTCATCAGCCGCGGTCGCTTTTGACGTCGGGGTTATCGGCATCACTGCTGCACCTGCAAAACGAAAAATACTCAATCAAATGCTCTTATAAAGTGCTGTAATAAATGTGGCGCTAACGGGATTCAAACCCTTTTACTCTTCACTCTTGTGGAGAGACTTCGACCAGTCATTTTAGTTTTCCCCCAAACCGTTGGATACCACTGGCATCATATTTGTACTGATCGCATTTCTCGATCATGCAAACAATAGCCCATGGCCGACTTTACTCACTAGGCCGGAGCATGAAATATGGCAACACTGAATCAGCGGGCCGAGTTTTTATTTGAGGTTAAGTCATGTGTATTCTTCCAGAGCAGAAAATATGGTTGGAAGGTGATTTTTAATGTGTTTCTAATCATTTACCTGCACAAACGAAACTATAAAGGTAAAAGGATGCCTGCAAAGTGTGTAGTACCAGGTTGCACTAGCCAATCAAGGACATACCAACATAACCTACCAGAGTAACAACGAAGAGTGGAAGGTGATTTTTAATGTGTTTCTAATTATTTACCTGCACAAACGAAACTATAAAGATAAAAAGATGCCTGCAAAGTGTGTAGTACCAGGTTGCACTAGGAATTAGTGCTTCCAATGGAGGACATAAACAGAAGTGGGTGAAAGGTATTCCTCATAAGGGCTGGTTATATTTATAAGAATAAAGACAATAATTACAAACATTTTAAAGGATAAGACCTATTTTAAACCACAATGTGGTACCTACAATGTTTTCTGGACCTCCCAAATATCACAGAAAAAGACAGTTAATAGAACTCATCTAGGCATACCTACGAAAAGATTTGATAGTGAAAGGGAATACAAAACCAGCAAGAATGGCTTCAAAGTGACCTAATAGTGAATTTTTCTAGCTCAAGTTAAAATTTACAAAGTAAATTGAGTGTTCATTAGCAATTGTGCCTCCAATAAGGGACATAAACAGAAGTGGGTGAACAGTATTCCTCGTATGGGCTGGTTATATTTATAAGAATAAAGACAATACTTTACAAACATTTCAAAGGATAAGACCTATTTTAAAGCACAATGTGGTACCTACAATGTTTTCTGGACCTCCCAAATATCACAGAAAAATACAGTTAATAGAACTCATCTGGGCATGCATCTGGGCATACCTACGAAAAGATTTGATAGTGAAAGGGAATCAAGACCAGCAAGAATGGCTTCACAGTGACCTAATAGTGAATTTTTCTAGCTCAAGTGACAATTAACAAAGTAAATTGAGTGTTCATTTAAGTGGAAGTGGAAGTGGCAGCAGGAAACAGGTTGCTTTATTTTTATTTTGTAGTGTCTGACTATGATGAACCAGACATCAGATGTAAGTGGTATTAGTAGTAGTAGTTCTAAAAAGCATTTTTTTCTTAATTTATTAACCCAGATGAACTCTAATACATATAAAATGTAATAATTATTCTGAAACTATAGGCCCACTATTTGACAGCTAAGCCACGTTGCCACATCTAAGGCTCCGGCCTAGTGTAGAGTCGGCCATGAATAGCCTCATCAGTTATTCTGCCTGCTATTCAATACATTACAAGAAACTGCCACAGAAGTTTTAGTTTTTACTATCTAATGGATGTAGTTCTAGACTAGTGACGTCAATATTGTAACTACCTGGTATGAAATACCCGTTACACCACCAAATACTCTGAGGTTCCGATCAAAGCCGCTTCAACCAGTACCGATTATTACCAAATCCCAAAACAGTGCGCTGAGTATCCTGTACCAGTACCTCTCCTGGTTGTTTCTACCATTGTCTTCGGTATTGGTATACCCTACAATGCTGACTACTGATTCGCCCTGGAATACTGGTAACAGGTACTGGGTACCGGGTACTTTTTAGAATATTACTCAGTATAGGCAATACAAAAATGTACCTATGTTTGACATCAGTATTCTAGACCTCTCTTTATGTTACTAATTGCTTTGATCAAATTTAAACGTTTGTTTTTTTCAGAATGTAGTTGCTCTTACTCTATAATCGTTTGCAAAAGTTCCAAGTGAAATCAAATAACAACAAGCAAGAACTATATCATAACAATACTGACCCTTACTGTATAATCTTTGAAGCTAAGCATCATTGAGCAAATTGAGCTCTTGGGAATACCACGATTTGGCAGTGTTTTGGTTTTTCCCCTCTATCCACCAGGTGGCCTAAAATATGGCCCCATTTTTCACTATTGAAGAATAATACATACCAGGTGGTTCAAGCAAATTATCTGATTGATCGGGGGCGGCATTGGCAGCTCTGGCTGTGATGGGACTGGCATTTGCACTGGTGACAGGTGTAACAGCTGCTCCACCATTAGCTGTCACTTTGCTGATTGCCGACCTGGTCGCCTCTTTCACTTCGTTGAATTTGTCAATAAACTGAAACAGAAAGAGATAACACCATCAAAGAGTTTGAGGCAATAGTGACTATACGTAAGGTCAAGATTATTTTGGATGATGCTTGTAAAGATAGAATACAGTTACTAGCTGTAAACTATATTCCAAATATTCCATTGGACTTGGGCTGGATATCCAGGGTGTTAATTAAGTATGTTAACAAACTTTAACCATGAATAGTACTACGAAAAATAGAAAGAAAATGTCATATGAACATGGGTCCGGAAATGCTTCCTAAGGAGCTACGCTCCTTTGCATGGGGCACCCTGAAGACGGTTTTCCCTTGATATTCTCGAAACCATAACAAAATTACGAAATTAGGTATGACGGGTAAACTTTTGACGCTGAATCTGATTCTGAATTCAGAATTTCATAATTTTAATCAGAGGCAAATCATATGGGAGGAGTTAAGGGTAAAAATAACCCCATTTTCTAAGTGGTGGGGATTTTAGAATATGGTATTTCAGAGATTTCTACGTAAAAATGGTCTCTTGGTAAATCTCGATAGGGCGAACCGTTTTAGAGAAAAATGCAAATTATTGAATCAATGCAGGCTATTGTAAATAGCACACACACAGCACACTTACTAAATAGATGAACATTTATTTATTTACAGTAGCCTGCATCAGTTCAATAATTTGCATTTTTCTCGAAAACGGTTAGCCCTATCAAGATCTACCAAGAGACCATTTTTACATAGAAATCTCTGAAATACCATATTCTAAAATCAAAATGTCAAAAAAATTACCATTTAGAAAATGGGGTTACTTTTATCCTTACCTCCTCCCGTATGATATGCCTCTGATTAAAATTATGAAATTCTGAATTCAGAATCAGATCCAGCGTTAAGTTTACCCATTGTACCTAATTTTGTAATTTTTTTATGAATGGTTTCAAGAATATCGAGGGAAAACCGTCTTCAGGGTGTCCAATGCAAAGGAGTGTAGCTCCCTTAGGAAGCATTTCCGGACCCATGTTCATATGACATTTTCTTTCTATTTTTTGGAGTACTAATCGTGGTTAAAGTTTGTTAACATACTTAATTAACACCCTGTATAAATTGACCTTACTGCTTTAACTATAGACTTATACACTTTCCAGAGCATACCTAGGGAATGTAAACTAGTAATAGAAGTTAGCACTTGGTAAATAACTAAATGAGCAAAAGTAAGCATGCATAATTTTTTTTGCAAAAAGAGATAAAAGGAAGCATGGCATGCTTTTTAGCATTTGTTAGGCATTATTGTTATCATGGCATCAGATCCACAATTCAGGGTTGTTGTGTTGTGAAAAAATGACCCTACAGCCAAAAGTTTAATTCTCTCCTGAAAAGATTGGCATCTAAATAAAACAACCTGAAGCATTTCTATGGTCCTGATACTATTTACCAAAATATGTAACATTATACTGATTTTCTGGATCTTTTGAGTTTTCCTGATAATCTAAGTAAACACCTCAAGGCCAGAACCTATGGCAACTACTTTTAGAACACACATAAGTACATGATAGGTAAATATAATAGTCATAAAGTAAACAGGTTGCAGTATACAGTTTCGTCATCATAGTAAATATTAGGCAACTAATTTGTATAAAAGAATATAATATATACTCAAGAACCCAAAACATTTTATAGGAGTACTATGCAATATTGATCAGAATGTACCTTATTTGAAGATATTGAGCTGATTCCATGCATAATTTTCAGATTATTTTCTATATATTAGACAAAATTTTGAAACAATGCAAATGCAAAATCAAATAGGCTTCTGAATGAGTCAATTTTGCTTAAAGGTGCTATTTAAATAAAATCAAGTAGGCACCGCCTCCTGAAAAGTGTCACAGATCAACAACCGAAATGTGACAGCTAAATTCGCCTTCCAAATTTCATGTTGCTCTGAAAAACTACTTTAGGTGCTTTTAAGCCTAGTTCTTTGAACACTAAACATGACCCATTTCATATGTAATGTATATTTCTTACACTTATTTACTCACCTTCTGTAGCTCAGCCTCCGAAGAGAAGCCTAGTCCATAGACAGTGTTAGCCCTTACGTCCGACCACTGGCCAAACTTCTGCGAGGTCTTGGTGAAAGTCATGTTGGGTGTAACAGTGCTGTTGATAACCGCTTTCTGCCCTTCGACGCTGATTATTCTGTAGAGACTCCTCGAGGAATCGTAGAAAAACGACACAGAAACCGCCGAACTCGACGCAGGCATCCATGATCTCTTCGTTTTTGGATCAATGTGGAATACGTGGGCTTTGCAAGTGAAAATAGGCTGCTCCCTAAAAAAAGAAATGGCTTCAGCTTTCGCTAAGAAAATTAAGGCTTCCCGATGTACACTTGATGAGCAGAAGCCTATTAAAGAGCCGAGTGATATGTGGGTGTGTATAGGCGTTTTGTAACTATGAGTCTACGTTAGATTCCCACCCTTAAAGTATTTTATTAGATTAATGGCTCTATAATTACCCCATCGTATCCTTCCCAGACGTCATGATGTGTGGAATTTTAGAGGAAAAGACTACAAAAAACAATTTTCCTCTGACATGGGCCCGTTAATGTCACTCGCACGTCACTCGCTTAGGCAGTGTTTTCCCAGGGCTGCCAACATTAGAACTTAGAAGGGCGTGAAAATAATAGGAACTTTCTTATCTTACTGTTGGTACTATAACTAGTGTGCAGAACTGCAGACATAAACTTTTATCGCGGGGTGTACACCACAAAACAGGTACGGTTAGTGTACACCGTGTACACTAGTGACTAGTGTCACGTTAAAGTTAGGTATTCATTAGTCTATTAGTTCATGGCCGACTTTACTCACTAGGCCGGAGCATGAAATATGGCAGCACTGAATCTGCGGGCCGAGTTTTCATTTGTTGTTATGTCATGTGTATTCTTCCAGGAGCAGAAAATATGGTTGGAAGGTGATTATTAATGTGTTTCTAATTATTTACCTGCACAAACGAAACTATAAAGATAACAAGATGCCTGCAAAGCGTGTAGTACCAGGTTGCAGCCCAGTAGAGGACTACCAAACCATGGCCCAACATAACCTTATTCCAGATTAAAAAGAACGTTGCAAGGTGATTTTTAATGTGTTTCTACTTATTTACCTGCACAAATGAAACTATAAAGATAAAAAGATGCCTGCAAAGTGTGTAGTACCAGGTTGCACTAGCAATTGTGCGTCCAATAAGGGACATAAACAGAAGTGGGTGAAAGGTATTCCTCGGAAGGGCTGGTTATATTTATAAGGATAAAGACAATAATTTACAAACATTTCAAAGGATAAGACCTATTTTAAAGCACAATGTGGTACCTATAATGTTTTCTGGTCCTCCCAAATACCACAGAAAGATCCAGTTAATAGAACTCATCTGCATGGCCTGGGGCATACCCACGAAAGGATTTGATAGTGAAAGGGAAATCAAGACCAGCAAGAATGGCTTCACAGTGACCTAATAGTGAATTTTTCTAGCTCAAGTGACAATTTACAAAGTAAATTGAGTGTTCATTTAAGTGGAAGTGGCAGCAGGAAACAGGTTGCGTTTATTTTTATTTTGTAGTGTCTGACTGTGATGAAACAGACATCAGATGTAAGTGGTATTAGTAGTAGTAGTTCTAAAAAGTATTTTTCTTAATTTATTAACCCAGATGAACTCTAATACATATAAAATGTAATAATCATTCTGAAACTATAGGCCCCCTATTTGACAGCTAAGCCACGTTGCCACATCTAAGGCTCCGGCCTAGTGTAGAGTCGGCCATGATTAGTTGTATCAAAAATACCTGGTACTTAGCTATTACTTATTGACGAAAAACGCAGGATCATGTATTTGAAAAAATACACACTGATCGCCTTTATTTTTATCTAATAAGTACCGGTTACAAAATAACGGAATGTACAATATTGCACATCACTTCACTGCACTGACACTGACAGTAGTTCAGTTGCACCATCAAAATTGCAATTTTAAAAGAGGTTATAAAAGATGTGCGATAAGGACAAGGAGTAAATATCAACACCGTTGTTTGAAAGAGTTATGCATAGGGCAAAAGCCAGTAATAAGAAATTAAGATAAAAAAACACTTTGTGATGTGAACTGGACGTTTTCCTCACAGCACACAAAATGGGGGCTTTATCAAAGCTCCTGCTCGTTACCTTTGAATTAGTAAACGAGTTGTACACCGCTGTAGGGGCTGGAGTCCTGGGGATGGTAGTCCTTGCTAAGCATGGGTTGGAATCGCACTGTGCTGTAAAGACACTGACTGTAATAGCAATAACCACAGCTAGTTTAGTTTATATAATGGGTGAATCTGAACAAATAAAACCAAATAAGAAGAAGATAGTTTGTATTACTGGCTGTGACTCAGGTTTAGGATTTTCAATCGCTCAGCATGCTGTTGACATGGGATTCACTGTATTCGCTGGTTTTTTAAGTTTGGAGTCGAAAGGATCTAAGGAGATACGTAAAATCTATGGTAGTAAAATTGTGCAGATACAACTGGATATTACAAACTTATGTAGTGTCTGTGCTGCTGTGAAGACTATAAAACACTTTTTAAGCCAAAACATTGATTATAGTAAGTATATTTTATTATAATAAGGTTTTATTTATACCCCAAAAGTTGAGTTTAAGTTAATTTTTGTCTTTGGATGAAAGATCATAGCTTGAGAAAGAATGACCATGTTTTAGGAAAGCGTACCACACTAAAAATTCTGAAATATTCTTCTATCAAATGCCTATTACCAATTACCTTACCAATTTAAAAAGTAAATATACTAATGTCAAGAATAATTTTTATTTTTTTTGGGCGGCATCAACAATTCAAGTTATTAGCCGCAAGAATAATTTATTGTAACAGTAGTAATAGTAGTCTCCAATAATACTTCTGAAATTTCTTTTAGGTTTATATGCAATTGTAAATAATGCTGGAGTAATGGTATTTGGGGAATTTGAGTGGCTCACAGATAAACTTATCCAACAGCAACTTGATGTCAATCTTATGGGTACCTTTAGATTTACAAATGCTCTATGCCCCCTGTTGAGACAACATAAAGGTAAGAAAATTCATTATTATTTTTATGCATTTCTTATTTTTTGTGGCATGGTTGCTGTAGTAACGAGTATTGATGGGCTGTGCCAAGTCAACACCTGACCTATTATTATTCTGAATTCAAGAAGGTCCATACAATGCTACAGGTCTTGAGGCTTACAGACTTTTGGAAGGTTTTTGTGTACCCTTTGGTCCAGGCCCAACTGTTGCAGGTGTGGTGTAAATGTGTTTGGCCTGAGACTGACATAATGAGGGGGACAATAACAATTTTGTTTCTAGAGTTGTATTATTTCTATGGCAATATCTGTGTATTTAGATATCTTCCCAGGGCAGATGTTTTGGAATTCATATCATTGGAAATCACAATATCTATAAAATAGGTCACTTTATCTACGTTTGACTGAAATGCTATATCTGGTCTATTGTCTGGGATGGTTTTGTCTGTATGTATTTTAAAGCACCAGTATAGTTTGAATGGATTGTTTTTGAGTCCTAAAAGGTCAATGTATAATTATAATATGGATCTGTATTTTCAACTAGTTCCTTTGTTGTTGTTATCCTTGCCTTGAGGCTCAAGATTGAACTGTAATATATCTTTCTGTTACACACTACACTAAACTAGAGGCTTAGGGGAACCCTGAGTAAAACCATTTCATACTTGAAACTTGGTGTATATTGATCTGACCTCGTTACAAACTCCAGATGTATCTTATATCTAACCCACATCCTACTGACATACTTAACACACTCACTCTGTTTATAAACAATCTTAGTTAAACAAATATACACTTATTTTCCAATATCTCACGCCCCGAACTGGTAACCTCCTTAAGAATTGGAGCAATACAATATATGGGGTGTTACCAGTTCCCTTCACTTTACTAATCTACATCACAACCCTTAATCTATTATCATCATCATCATAGTCACAATGTCTTAACAGACATGTTGTGAACTTGTAAAATGCATTTACTCATTTCACGAGTTTCTCTTGAGATATCTTTGAGATCTTTAATGCAGTAGTTTCCCATTTGCTTTCTGCATCCTCATGCCGTTGACCAGATGGTATCTACTGGTTCATCCGCCTTTAGGGGCAATTTCTCAGCCCAAGGTCAAGAAGGTGTCCTGACTGTTCTCAACTCGTCCACCCAAAGTTGTTGGTTGAGAAGAGGTTACTGCTTATACCGGCAGTAGTTCGGAAATATACATATATACATATCACAGAAAGACCCTATAAGATATTTAGTATTTAATTTTATCGTTGAAATATATTCCTCAGTAAAATCATGATTTTGCAACCATAGTATTGATCTAATTTCCTATTCTAGGAAGAGTGATAACAGTAACCAGCCACTGTTCTGAAGCAACGTTACCAGGATTGGCTGTGTATGGTGCAACAAAAGCTGCACTGACTGCCTGGAGTGACGGCCTTCGTGTGGAAATGGCAAAGTACGGAGTGCAAGTACTGACGTTCATACCTGGCTCGTTTACATTGCAAAGCAACATCATGGGCAGCCAATTGCAGAATGTACAAGACATGCACGACTCGTTCACTCCTGAGCAACACAGCTTCTACAGTGATTATTTTAAGAGGTATGTATGTATGTATGTATGTATGTAATTTTATTTATTGACCACTATACAATAGGGTACTTGCAGAGGTCGTAAAATGGTCTCGGGAGTATACATAGCGTAAAGAAAACCATATCAAGAAACAGTAGGAAACAAAAAACATGATTTTACTGACGGCCAAAAAAAAAGATATTTGCAAAATAAAATAAGGATATATTCAAATTTTTCCACGTGACTTAAAACAAGGGCTGACGTCACAGGTATCTTATCGATATCGACAATCGATACTGCTACAGCGCAGGTCAATGAGATTCAACTGCAAACTAGAGATGATCTGTGGGGGAATTCTATAACTCTAAGCGAAGCGATAGCGACATTCTTCCAACGCTTTCGCTCGTTTCGGTATTCCATAAATGTCTTCGTTCCGACTCGGACATAACGAACGCAGACGAACGGTATAAGCGATAGCGAAAGATTTTGGATCTCGTTCGTCAAGCTTTGACGTTATTATTGCTGTGTGTCAAAGTGACAATTTGGTTAAATTTATTTGTGTACTTAATTAACAAGCAATGAATGGAAGAGAAAAAACTAATCCTTCGCAATGGTCGGCATTGCTGGATTTTGCAGAGTCTCATCCAGAGATATTTAAGCCAACTCGTGATTGCTCGCGAGTCATCGAGCTCCATGCCGAAAGCGTAACAAAGCGTTAAACTTTAGCTATGGAATGCCGTCAAAAATCGTTTTCGTAATTGATTAGCTTCGTCTTCGCCTGCTTTCGTTACTATAGCGAAAGTTACAGAATCGATCCACTGAATTCTTTAACAATGCGACTCAATTTATTGATACTTAAACATATTTGAAACAGGCAATTAACCCACTAGCATTTTCGTTGCAAAACATTTTTATATCTGATAGGATCCTGTTTGTGACCGAGATTCGCAACTAATCGAAGCCATCATTTTATTTCGGCGCATCCCATTATGAATGAATCCAAAGATAGAATCTAATTCAAACCCATCCCTACAAAGTGAATTAGTAATCTAGCCTAACTTTTATTCTGTTGACTTTTGTACTTTTGTGTGTGCCTGTGTTTTGTGGTTATAATGATCAATGTCAAAATGTTAGGTTAGCACTGGCTATCGATATCGAATATCAATACTTTACATCCCATCACTATAGGATATCACTGACGTTAGAGGTTGTTTGCGCGGCATTTTCCGGCATTTGGAATAATTCTTGGAATATCTCTCGCAGCCGATTCCAAAAAACCAAACAAGTGATTTTGTCATGTTTACTAGGCTCTAAGGAACGCGTAAACGACATAATATTTTTTTCTGCAAGTACCCTATTGTGATGAATGAATACAGAATATACATTCAATAAATATTCAAAGACCCACAAAAGGCGCAGCCTTGTGAGTGGGTATATCGCAGAATAAAAAGTGCTGTTCATATAGACTTACATGTGTATCGCTTATGGTGGTCTGCTCATAACAACTAAACAACAGAGATTGGTCTATTGCTCATGATGCCTGTGTGCAAAGTAGTTTTTTATTTTAGAGGGTTTAGAATAATCGGAAGTCTGAAAGAGAGTCTTGGGTTGATTTCTTAATGTGGTCTGTGAGGCACCTCTCGTTGTCTATATAGACTCCCAGGTCATCATCATAGTCAGAATATCTTAACAGATATGTTATGAACTCGTAAAATGCATTAAGTGGGAGCTAGAGTATTGCCGACACGAATATTATCAATACTTTTGAGAACTGTAGCTCGCCATCGTTCGCGATTTACTGTCAGTTCAGTGGCGCTCTTGATACTCATATCCAGCAACTGTTTGGTCGTATCCACCCAGCGTGTAGGGGGACGGCCACGGCACCGCCCTCTCGGGGCATGACCCTGTACTACAAGTTTCTCCATATTATCGCTTCTGTGTATATGTCCGAAGAATGTAGGCATTCTCGTCGACACAATGGAGGATAGTCTCTTTGGATTACCCAGCTCATCCAGTATGGAAACGTTAGTTCGATGGGCGGTATAAGGAACTCTCGGCATTCTCCTCCACGTCCACATTTCAAAAGCATCTATGCGAGCTCGATCTGCCTTTTTAACAGTCCAAGTTTCCGAGGCATACAGAAATATGGAGAACACAAAAGACTGACCAGCGACATTTTTGTAGCTTTAGTGATGTTATGGTCACGCCATATTTTAGTAAGCTTTGTCGTGGCCACACATGCCTGTTGAATGCGCCGTCGAATCTCATTTTCACAGCTACTCGTATCGCCTTCATTGCAACGAAATGTCATGTTGACATGTTATGTTGACATTTCGTTACTTTAGTATTACTCGAAGGAGCCTTACGTAAGGGAATCACAAAACCTTACTTATGTGACCCTCAAGTATTAAGGGTGCCTTAAGTATCGACTATGTCTATCGACTTTTCTGACGTACAAAGTAATGTCGTCTGTATACTGTGGATTGGGCGTGTAGTGGTAGACAGTAGATCACTGGTGTGAAGCCAAAACAAAGTCGGTGCCAGTACCGATCTTTGTGGAACCCCAACGTTGATGTTATACAAGAGACAAACAAACCGTCTACCACGTCAAATTTTTCTGCCAAAGCGGAAGTCTCAAAAACGAATTTTAATGACTTTACCTATTAATATTACCTAGAACTAGCATTTTTTTAACAGTATTTTGGCCTTTTACAGGTACAACATTTATTTATCCCACATCACCCCTCCACCTAAGCCAGTGAAGATTGACGATCCTGACCTGTACAAGGTTTTCGAAAGAACGCTACTTGACAAGTACCCGCAGACCGTATACAAGAACGAAAATTGGAGGTACAAATTTTACCACACGATGTTCAAGATCAGTCCAGTGTGGTTGCGAGATTGGTTGGTAGTGCAGTTCATGCAGATGCCAGAATACATCCCAGAAGATAACGGGGAGACAGATGAAGACTTTGCTAACATATCCACTGACGATATCGATGCTGATATGTAATTTAACTTATAAGACTGTATACTGTGTTGTCACAAAATAGAATTAATTTATCCAGTGCAAGAAGTACATACATAGAGGTGTCCTCTTTATTTTGATTCGTTACAAAATGGTGGCGCTCGTTAAACCCATCTCTACAGTTTTACTCGTTTTATTGATTGGCTGGATTTGACAGATGACAGCGTCAACAACTGTCAGGAGTGATCAGATTTTACCTTTTCCAAAATCAAGTAATCCAAATAAATGTACCATAGCTGAACATTTTGTCGTTAGTTATTCTGAATAAAATATATACTCAGGACTGTTATAGAAATGCTGTGTTTCTTTTATCCTACCCTATACCGGAAATAAATGTTGTTAAAAAAAAAAGAAAATGAATTTGTGGTTCTTGGGTTTTTAGGCCGGCGTCGTTTAGCGTTAAAGCTTGACGTTTCGCCACCACGAGTGGATGGCATCTTCAGAAGCTATTTCACTTCGGCGACTTCCAAAATACTTCAGTCGCCGAAGTGAAATAGCTTCTGAAGATGCCATCCACTCGTGGTGGCGAAACGTCAAGCTTTAACGCTAAACGACGCCGGCCTAAAAACCCAAGAACCACAAATTCATTGGACGATGGCCGCGAAAGCCTTACACAGTATAAAAAAAGAAAAGATTGACGGTGATGATAACTCAAGCAGTTTAAGTTTGCAGCACGCGCCGTAGAAACGTGCTGTAAAGTGGGATTATTATCTACTACCATTAAAATTAAACAGACATTACTAAACTACTTCTGAGCAGGTTATACTTCTTATAGACAAGCAGCGTGAATGGGGTATTTTCCGAACAAAATTTTATGACGGAATATTGGTGTTATGTCCCCAAAAACCATGTAACTAATATTTTTACTTTTTACTGTGAACGCGAAGTGGCTTAAAAGCACCTGCAAAGTACAAACATAAAATTTCGCGCCAAAGCTGTGACGTAATAAATCTAAGCGTGACGTAATAAGTCTGTCGTGGAACTATCCTTAGAATGTGACTCTACTTTGTCATATGACCTCATTTTATCCATATACAGATATAACCTCCGCTTCGTATTGATATTGGCAGATGTTTGTTTACATCATTTCATGATCTATCTTGGTTAAATGAGATACCGTGACAGTCATGACACCAGGGGAGGTTATGTATGCATGACACTAGTGACAGGCTGTTAAAGACGAGTGTTGCCGAATGACGAATAAAATTGTGAAAAGTAACTATGAAACATTCTCAGAGTAAACTGCTAATTACATAACAATGCAAAAAATGGAATATCGGTGCAATATAATATTTATAGTCTACAAACAAAAAATTTTAATCAATTAAAAAGAGGGAAACTAAGTAAACATAAAATAAAGTTTACATCCTTTATAGAAAAAGTGGGCAATATATTAACAACGTGACAACCTTGAATCTACGCTCAATTCAAATTTAAATAGTCACATCCTATCTACATCCGGCATAAAAATCACTTTTGATTGGTTGATTTCTTAGGCGGCAGGTTTAAGAGATTTAAATGAGCTCTTTTCAAAGGGATGATTTTCAAAGTCTATCTTTACTCCTCGTGGGCAGAAAAAAATTGAGCAAACACTGCTATCATTACAAATTAGATAAGAGCAATCCATTTCAGCCATTAAACAGGCAATGTTAGCAAGTTGGAATTTTGGAAAATACCCCATTATTTTTCATAACTCTTGGTCCAGTCGTGGGTTATGAACATCGCCGAGTAGATGCAATAGGAAATGCATAGAATAAAATAGACGCTATAATAACTGCAAATGCAACTGTGAAACGTCAAACAAACGCTAATTCTAACGGTGACCGCACTTATTTCAGTGACAGAAGTGAGGTTAAGTGGTAAATATGTATTGAAATCGTATTATTCATAGCTTACGTGGTAGATAAAGTGTGGTATTCAACTCGCGGTAATGGTAATAACTAATTTGTTGATTTACAGCACTCAGCTACGGCTCGTGCTGCAAACTTTGTGAGTTATTACAGGGTGTTCTAAAAGTTGGGACTTTCCTCTTTAGAAGCAACGGCCCTTGAAGCGGTAAAGCCAATGCACGGTGAACCAGCAGCAAAACAGTAAAATAAAAAATTCAAACAAGCGAGACAAATCGACGAGGTGCAGGGTGAGTACGGTTAGGGAAACGATCAGCATACCTATGGAATTTTTTTACCAAAGCAAGGTCTAAAAAGCCGAACAAAAATCCCTTAGGGATCATATAGTCTATAGAAAGTGTGAGCATGTAGTAATTTAATGTAAAGTTCTATTGTCATACCATTTATTATCAAATATCCAAAAATCCAAACAACTAAAAGTATTTTAGAAACTGTAGAGAACTGGATAGTTCTTCCTGTATTACACAAATTAGTATCACAGAAACATGTCACTTTATCTTCATGCCTTGAGAACATACACCCTTTTTTGATAGGATTCCCCTCTTTGTCTTTATTGTCGTAACAGCCCCTCCTGGTTATAACTGTATCCACTAGGGTTTCCACCATCAGAAAACAGTAGCTGTTCACGTATGGAGGGCACTGGTATGTCATATTGTATTTTTCTAGTGGTCTTACTAGCTTAAAATAATCTATATCGCACAGTGGTGGAAATAAGATGCTTGACGAATTGCACTGGTAACATACGAGGCTCTTAGCTTTATCTAAAGCTACCGAAAAGTTGTCTCTCACTACGTCCAAGTTTTTAGATTTATCATCAGATTTTGTAAGATTTCCTTTTCCGACGGTGTTTTTTTCAGTGGCGTTATTTGTACTTGCGTAAAAGTATTGTCCATAAAGTGCGATTAAAAATAAATAATGAGATATTAAAAACTGCATCCCTTACATCGTTTTAACATTTGAAAATTCAAAATTAGTTCTGTCATAGTGAAAGTAGTTCAAATTTGAAGTGCTGTCAACAGGGATGCAGCAGCGGTCACGTTAAAAAATCCAATCACAGATGTCGCTATCATTGAAACGTCAAGTTAGTGTCATCTATCAAAATCACTATTAACTACCGATATATCTTGTTTGGTCATTTGCAGATTTTGGTGCTCGAAGTTATTAATATACCATTGGCGTCTACCATGGCCGACTCTACTCACAATCAAGATTCTACCAGTCCATTGAAGGGTTCCAATTTGTCCTGTGTCTATTTTTTTATTTTTTTTTATTTCTGTGTCATCGGCTGTCCTGTGTCTATTATCTTATAGAAACTATAACACGATACCATCGATCACATGACGTGCTCGGTGAGCTATTGTACTATGGCTACAACTGCTACCGTATATCGTAAATCTATTCGAGATTTGAATGAAACTGTGTTCCAAAATCGTTACATTTTAAATAAAATAATTGATTGCGTCAGATTCTGCGCGCTATTTGAACTGGCGTTACGAGGGTACGACGAAATAGTATTCTGAAAATCTCAGAATATTTCGTGGTCTAATATAATAGACTTTGTCGCGGATTTATAATATTATTTTATCTCTTTTCAATTACGCAAATATGTAGATGCATCTTCGGTATTCAATATTCTTTTAAAAATCGATTTGACCTCCCTGCTAAGATGACCACGAGCCGCCATTGGAAGTAAAATAGAATTTAGAATTAAACTCTGAAAAGAAGACAATATGGCGTGTACCGATACATCCGTTGAAGTAGAATTGGGTGAACTGCCAACACAGAACGTAAGAACGTTACCTGTCAATGATTTGACGTTTTGATTTTTCGAGGTTATGGTTATTATTTTTAGGGCATGATTGTCTTTACTGAAAATTTGAAACCAATCTAACGAAAAATGTCGAAAGCTGCCGCGAGGCTGAAAAATTTGAAAAAAGTAGTTGACAAAATACAACATGGTAAACTTAAAACAAATATACCAGCAGGAATGGCAGCTGCGGGGCCTCCTCTAGGTCCAATGTTAGGACAGGTCAGTGTACAAAAGCATACACCATGAAAATATTCTATTTCTAATAAACTATACTGTAAAATAAACAACTATACATTGAGGTTTTGTCTAAAATTTGATTGATACTTTTAGTTTCTGTGTGGGTCATACAACTTGCAACTTGTTTGAGTTTACAGTATACAGCCCCATTCTTGGTCATTATCTTTTACAATTTCCAGAGAGGAATCAACATAGCTGCCTTCTGCAAGGATTTTAATGAAAAAACCAAAGACATAAAAGAAGGTATACCTTTACCAACAAGAGTTACTGTGAATCCCGATAAAAGTTATGATATTGTTATACATAAACCCCCAGTTGTATATTTTTTGAAGCAGGCTGCAGGAATTCAGAGAGCTGCGATGGAAGCTGGTATGAAATAATATATAAACTAAATAATAGCAGCAAAATCACCATGAATTTCATTCCTTCTCTCCTAGTTATTGAAAGTATTTATATTTTACAGGTAAAGAAACATCTGGCAAAGTAACGCTAAGGCATGTGTATGAAATAGCCCAAATCAAAAGAGAAGATCCACCCCTACAAATAAAATCTCTAGAAGAAGTATGCAAGATGATTGTTGGTGTAGCAAGGTCTTGTGGTATTGAAATCGTGCATGACTTGGATCCTAAAGAGTATGGTGAATTTTTAAAAGAGAGACAAGCAATAGTTGAACAACAGAAGAAAGAGCTTCAAGAAAAGAGGGAGGCAAAAATGTTGAGAACAGGTTGATAACTAGCAGATACCTATAGTGAAGTAGTCTTTTTTGTTAAAACTTTTATTAATAAAACTTTGTTAAATTACAAATCATTCCTTCATTTTACTTTTTTCCTTTGCCGAAAGTTTTTTACTCCTTTTCTCAATGTGTTTTTGTAGTTTGTTGGACTTCTTCAATTCATTGTATTTCTCTATGAGGGTCTCTAACTTTTTCACAGCTGAAAAATAATGCACATTTACATAATGGTTTTGCAATGCTAGTAATAAAATTGAAAATTTCATTACAATTAATCGTTACAAAGTTTTCTGAGTATCAGATGTAATCAAAAAGTTTTATATCTATAAGGTATAATATACAATGGATAATTTTGTGGTGCCAGTGAATATTCAAATTTATTATGTTAAAGTCCTTAAAAAATGTCCAATCACCGACATATCTCCTCCCTCTTCAGAAGTTGAGATTCTCATAGGAGAATAGAAAGACAAAAAAGAGCAATACAATGTTTATAAAGAGTCAAGTGATAGATTTGAATAAAGAAAATTTTACAAGTTAACAAGAACTTACATTTCTTTTTGTATACTGGTTTTTCTCCCTGTTTTAGCTTTTCCTTTATCTCTTTCTTTTCTTCATATTTCTGCTGTTCCTCCTTTTCATTTTTTTCTTGATCTCTTATTTGGTTACCCTACAAACAAACAAAAATTTATCATTGTAAAAAAAATAAATGTAAAAACATACAATTCTCTGAATGAGCTTTTTGATTTGCTGTTGCCTTATTGGGTCACTACAGCTCTTCAATTCTTTCTCCAATTGCTTCTTTTCCTTAATACGAATATCGTGAACAAACTTATAATCTGATTTGAAAGTTTTTGCATCAAATTGTCCACATAATGGGTCAAACCTAGGATCTCTAGGTCTACTTTTCTTAACTGTAGGTACATTCTGGTTCAATTCCCTTTTCAGTATCTTAGGTCTTATTTTTGAGCTTAGTTCCCTAGGTCTGTTTTTATTTGCTCGTTTGTAATCAGTTTTTATCTTTTTTTTCTTCACACCAAGGACAGTTTCATTATACAACTTAGCTCCCATTTCTTCCTTCATCTTTAACAGGTCCTCAAAACTAAGCCCCGAAATTTTACTTCGTATGTTTTGCCTGTCGTCTTCTGTAATATCATTTTGATCTTCATCACTATGGGCAGACTCAACATCACTTTCGTTTTCTGAGTTGGAAGGCGAATTCATGATAGTTTTTTATTTTTTAACTCAATTTAAGGTTATGTTATGTTATGACATTACTAACCTCACTTTTAATTGTTTTCTTGACATGAAAAGCTATCAGCTGTACCTGTCAAAAAGAGACCTCTGGTGTAGAGATGGGTGTTAATGCATGTCATCTTGATTGATTTTTATTAAAAACCTTGGTTGAATTTCAATTAACCACTTATGTATTATACTACATTTATGTGCGAACTACTTTTTGAATAACACCAAATATTTTACTTACTTAAGTTACTTTCTACTTGACACCTACTTGACTAAATTTTAACGTAGTGTGAATGCGCCTTCAGTTTAAGACATCACTCATGGCCGACTTTACTCACTAGGCCGGAGCATTGAAATATGGCAACACTGAATCGGGAGCCGAGCTTGTGTCATTAGTGTAATTCTTCCAGAGTAAACAATAAGATTGGAAGGTGATTTTTAATGTGTTTCTAATTATTTACCTGCACAAACGAAACTATAAAGATAAAAAGATGCCTGCAAAGTGTGTAGTACCAGGGTGCAATAGCAATTGTGCTTCCAAACAAGGACGTACCTGTTGGAACCTTCCAGAGTAACAATGAAGAGTGGAAGGTGATTTTTAATGTGTTTCTAATTATTTACCTGCACAAACGAAGCTATAAGGATAAAAAGATGCCTGCAAAGTGTGTAGTACCAGGTTGCACTAGCAATTAGTGCTTCCAATGAAGAACATAAACAGAAGTGGGTGAAAGGTATTCCTCATAAGGGCTGGTTATATTTATAAGAATAAAGACAAATACTTTACAAACATTTCAAAGGATAAGACCTATTTTAGAGCATAAGGTGGTACCTACAATGTTTTCTGGACCTCCCAAATATCACAGAAAAATACAGTTAATAGAACTCATCTGGGCATGCCAACGAGGGCATGCATCCGTGGGCATACCTACGAAAAGATTTGATAGTGAAAGGGAATCAAGACCAGCAAGAATGGCTTCACAGTGACCTAATAGTGAACTTTTCTAGCTCAAGTGACAATTTACAAAGTAAATTGAGCGTTCATTTAAGTGGAAGTGGAAGTGGCAGCAGGAAACAGGTTGCGTTTATTTTTATTTTGTAGTGTCTGACTATGATGAACCAGACATCAGATGTAAGTGGTATTAGTAGTAGTAGTTCTAAAAAGTATTTTTCTTAATTTATTAACCCAGATGAACTCTAATACATATAAAATGTAATAATTATTCTGAAACTATAGGCCAACTATTTGACAGCTAAGCCACGTTGCCACATCTAAGGCTCCGGCCTAGTGTAGAGTCGGCCATGCAGATCACTACATTCTACATTCTAGCAGCTCTTATTTGATTTGTGATTGTGACAATTGTTAATTGTCAAGACAATGTCAATTGTCAAGCAAATGATCCATGAACAATTTAAAAAAAAATAATAAAAATAAAGTGTAATAAGTAGTAAGTGGTGTACCTACTAACTTTTAATCCAAACTTTTAATCAACATCGAAAGGATGGCTGACGTACGAGATATAATGGAGCTGGAAAGGCCCCCAACCCCCGAAATCACTAGAGAAACAATCTTGGGGGCCGACAAATCAAAGAAGCGGGTCTCTACAGGACCAAAAGTACCGAAACGACCTGAAGGGATGCATAGAGAAGTTTTCGCGCTCCTTTATAATGATACAAAGGATGCTCCACCGCTTTTTCCAACTGATACAAGTAAGATGATCATTTCGTTCCTTCAAGTGATACAATTTTGATACCTGTGTTTTCTAGTTAGGAACAATGGATACAAACAGACAAAAATTAAGCTGGGAATGAGAAAACCTAGGAAATGGGCTTGGATACCCTTTACCAATCCTGCTAGGACAGATAATGCAACCTTTTACCATTGGCGTAGGCCTTCTGATGAGCCCAAGGAATATCCTTTTGCCAAATTCAATAAGGTAAATAGATCATAAATTAGAGTCCACACAATAACCTGTTGAGAGGTTGAAAAATAATAGCAAGTGTAAAACAACATAATTATGCAAACATTTAAATAAAAGAGACACAAATGTTTTCTAGTTTATAAAATCCATAATATGTCATTATGAAGGTGCATTTATACAATATGCAACAAGTGTTTTAAATCAAGTCTTCAATCTTATTAAAACAATTCTCTTTTTTCATAGTTATGTTCACATCACTGCTGTAATGACTTGCAACACGTTTTAAAACAATATGTAAATATCAATAAACTTGTAAAACAAAGGTTTATGAAACTTGTTGCACAGTCTAAATGTGTCTTTATACATTTGTTTGATTTGTTTCAGAAAGTGGATTTGCCTACATATACTGATGTAGAATATCAGCAGCACTTAAAATGTGAAGGATGGTCAAAAGAAGAGACAGACCATCTAATGGATTTGGCACAAAGATTTGATTTACGGTTTATCATTATGGCTGATAGGTATGATACTGAGAAGTTTCAAAAGAGATCTGTGGAAGATTTGAAAGATAGGTTCTACAAAATTTCTGGGATATTAGCCAAGGTATATTAAAAAAATTAAATTAAGGTAAATTAAAAAAAAAAACATGAAAAACTACAAAACAATGATGAAAATACATAATTACGCACTAACACAATAACCTCTACATGACTAGTTGAGCGGTGCTTATGTTCCATTCTCATATCGAAAATATACATAATCATATTACCTACCTACCCTTATCTCACTTATGCGTATGTTGGAATCCCTTATTAAAACGACTGGCCAGTTGGTCTACGACCAGTGCCATTAAAACAAACAAAAAAAAAATATCTAAGCTTTTTAAGATCGACTTTGCTTCACTGTTTTGCCATTAAAAATTATTTGAAAACGAGCTCCATTCATCCATCATAAACGAATAATTTGCAGCTTCTTTTTGTTAAATTCAACACGAGAAAAATATGTTACATATTATAACATCTACTTTTCTACTGCAAACTTGTAACACATTGATTGGCTTTCAGTTAAGTGGTGAAAAGAAAATTTACACATATGATGCAGAACATGAGAGAAGACGTAAAGAACAGTTGAAAAAACTACAAGAGAGAAAGCCTGAGCAGGTAATAGATATTACAAATACTTACTTTAAACAATGTGCCCTCATTTTATCATTTTTGCTTTAGATTGAAGAAGAACAATTCTTGCTAGGGGAACTGAAAAAAATAGAGGCACGAAAAAAAGAGAGAGAGAGAAAAACCCAAGATTTGCAAAAGCTTATCAGTCAGGCTGACAATCAGAATGAAACCCCTAGAAAGATTGATAAAAAATTGCCTAAGAAAAAAATTGCAAATCCTTCTCGTCCTTCTAGAGTCGATACCAATGTGAGTATTAAAAGTGACCTGATATTTTTTTTATAACTGAAAAAATAGTTTGAATACTGATGGGCAAGTGTGAGGTCATCAACCACCTGCCAGTAAGAAAGATGCTGGAAGTGGCGCGTTAAGATCATGTCACTGATTTGTCAAATAGATCTGGTGTGTTGGTGTTTTCATCGATTTGTTTTTGGGAGATCCAGCAGGTCACTGACCAAATGACTATATTGAACATTTGCTATTTTGATGTTCCATTTATTATAAATTTTTTGCAGCATATTCTGCAAGTTATTGAGACTGCTGGCATTAAATTTCCGGATTATAAAAACAGCGGCGTTTCACTTAGATCGCAAAGGATGAAACTGCCAACAAACGTCGGTCAGAAGAAATCGAAGGGTATTGAACAGATACTGCAAGAACTGGGACTAGGTATGATTGCTAATTGATTACTAATTTTTTAAGCGCATTCACCATTTCTCAAAAAAATGAGTCGGGCAGTTCAGCCGGCACATTCATCATTTTCAACACAAAAGAGGATCAGGATATGGGAACTTGTGCTATGATATAATACTGAAATATTTGTATAAATCCATTGGATACAGTTATTCGTTGTTTTTTTATTCGAACTAAGAGATGTGACATTCTATACAAAAAAGCTTCAGTGGGTTAATGTATTTTTAATTGATATCTTATAATTACCTTGTAGAACTGAATCCGACCTCAACTGAAGAGATTTGTCAGCATTTCAACGAATTAAGGAGTGATATAGTGTTGCTTATGGAAATCAAGGCAGCTCTTTCAACCTGCGAGTATGAGTTGCAGTCATTGAGGCATCAGTATGAAGCGTTAAATCCAGGAAAGGTATGAGACTTTTTAAAACTTTATTAAATTTAACAACTGAGCAATCCTTTCACAATAATCAGAAAACAAAACACACAGTGGATAAATTTAGTAAAAAAAAAATAAACAGAAAAGTGAATGAGAAATTCTGTTTTCATTTGAGGTCATCTTATGTGCTTGCTTAAATAATAGTGCTGAACGCATAATTTGTAATAATATAGTTTTGAATTTGTTATACAGCTTGACCAATCGGGTGACGTTATTTTTTTTAGATAGCTCGTACCGAGACCTATCCAAAACACCCCCATATATGTGTAGCGATTATTGATAGTTTTCTCAAGTTATGATTTTTTTTTGAAAACTTAGGGATTTTCTAGTGCCATTTTTTCTTTATTATTTTGAAAGTCTAATGTCTTGTGAAGTGTTTAAGATGAGTTTCGAGCTCCAAAACCAGGTATAAATTTTTTTAATTTTTTATTTTGAAAGTTTTGGTCTCTTGACTAAAAACAGTGATTCCAAACTTTGGCCTCAAAAATTTACTTAATTATTGTTTGGATGCACAGGTTTTCTTTATTGGATATTAAAATAAGCTTGATACTGAGTATAATTACAGAAAAAATAAAAGCCAAAAAGCATTTTTGTTTTTTGACGATTTCTTGGAAAAACTGGAAAATTTCTAAATTTTCCGAAAAAATAGATAATCATAACTTGAAAACTAGCAATAATTGCTACACAGACATGGGGGTGTTTTGGATAGGTCTCGGTATGGGCTATCTAAAAAAAAGTAAGGTCACCCTGTAGATGCCCTTTGAGAATTTCTGGGATAGGGTTTAATATCGTTATAAAATAGTTCTACCTATATAGTTGCTTAATATTTTATTGTTTCTTGTTTCATATTTGTGATCTATTCTGTCCTCTGTTACCCCTAATTGCACAAGAATTTTATGGTTAAAATATTTGGCTTAATATAGCAATGTGAACATCCTATAACTGTTATTCCAGACCCTGACAATACCGCCACAGTTGCTGTCTGGAAACTCAGAATCAGAAATAAAAGTGACATCTGGAGAAATCATCGATGTCGTTGGATCTCCTGGTACCCCTTCAAATACTTAGCTAATCATGATCAGGATTTAAACAAAGGGCTAAGGTGTAATTTAAGGAGCTAAATAATATGTAACATTGTACTTTACGTGATGTTGACGTAAGTTTCTGCGTTGTTATGTATTCCAAACAATATAAGAGTAGCCAAGTTTTTGTAATTAGTTTTCAAGATAAGTTGGCCCATTCTTAAGTTGTTAGATACTAGATTTTTTTTAAGACATCTCAGATCGGTATTATGCAGACTCTTGTAATAGTCTTTGGCCTTCCATTATTAATAGCAGAACTGAAGTTAATAAAAATGTATGCTAGTATGCATTGTATCATCTTGATTAAATTCCTGATGTATGACAAAATTAAAAATGCATCTCTCATGAAGTATCTTTGTTCTTTTGTAATACTACGGTTTTCTGTGGATATAATTTACTATTTTTATAACCCAAAGAGTTACCCTTTCAGTTTAGGTCCTATATCATAAAAACTGACAATGCGAGAGACAAGATTTGGATTCAAGATTTTGTTTTGGGCTCAAAGCAAGGTGATTTTTCAAAATTTCATCTCAAGCGTCAAAATTCTCTCTCCATAAGGTTTGTGCAGGATGTGCAAACGTTGTATGAAAGGTATCTCTGTAAGTACAGTCATGGTGTTGGTAACTTATTCAAAGCAATTTAGTTTCACAAAAATCCGTTTCAGTATTATGATTACCTAGGTTCTTCGGCAGTTTTTGACCGAACTTAATTGGCAGAATTTAATCCTTCCCACAAATTAGGTGCAATTCACCTTCAACCAATAGTGCAGGTTAGTTGCACATATCGAGTATAAATTAATCTCCGCGGCAAAATTTCATCAGGCGTCAAAATTCTCTTTCCATAAGGTTTGTGTAGGATGTGTAAACGTTGTATGAAAGGTATCTCTGTAAGTACAGTCATAGTGTTGGTGACTTATTCAACACAATTTAGTTTCACAAAAATTAGTTTCCGTATTATGATTACGTAGGTTCTTCGGCAGTGTTTGACCGAACTTAATTGGCAGAATTTAATGATTCCCACAAATTACGTGCAATTCACCTTCAACCAAGAGTGCAGGTTGGTTGCACCTATCCAGTATAAATTAATCTCAGCGGGATCCAGAATACATTTTGACGATTTTTGAGGGAAACTCCATTACTACTTTAGTTTAAATTAAGCGCAGTATCAATCTTGATATGATACCACCGTGTGATATTCTCATTTATCTTGACAGTTAAATAATCTACATCACTGGTTTGTTCTCAAGCTGACTGGTCAGTCATACTAACATATCGATGCAAATATAATAAGGGTAAGTTATGTTTTCATAATATGGTTTTATATGTATATAATTACATAGGTTCTTTGGCAGTTATTAACAGATTTTGTCCGCTGAATTTAATCCTTCCCACAAACTAGGTGCAATTCACCTTCAATCACCAGTGCAGGTTGGTTGCACAGATTGAGTTTAAATTAATCTCGGGTGAATAACCACTTATTCCAAAGCTTTAAAAACAAAATTTGTCGTTGAATATTTACTTAAATTTGCTATAGAAATCAAAGCAAATCATAGAAATTCTGGGCCATAATAAGGATTTTTTTAATGAGAAATTTTCAATTTTTTTTATCAGTGAGTGGTTTGTTTCCTACATATTTTTATCTTGCCATGTTAACCCATTGAGAATTTGAGGATGAGCAGGATCAGGGATTTTTGATAAAAATACATACATATTATAATATAGTATTTATTATGCTTTCTTATGACAGCATTGAAGTAACTAAAGACAGCATCCTTATAATAAACTCAATAATAGGTAACAACTCATTCCATACAATCTTTGATGCAGTTTGGTAAAATATTGGTATTTTGTGCAAGTAAATTGAAGAACCAGGATTCATCTGTTTACCTCTTAGATATTTAGAATCTATCAATTACCACTAGGACAAGTGGCTGATAGTTATACATAAAAGTACAGTTTTGCATAATATCTCCAAAACAAGTCTCAGTTCAAAATGGAATGTGATTTTAGCTGTTTCTTATGAAAAGTCAAAGTTAATTTGCTGAATGTCCAACATCTAGTATATTCATCCGCAAACAATTAAGGTAATTCCAGCAATACTTAAGCTTGAATCCCTACTTTGTTAAAATTACTTAACTCATTTGAATTTTTCCAGTATCAAAATCAATTCTTTTGGTAGTAGAAAAGTAGAGGCGAAGCCAGGCAAGTAAATCTTTGGGCTTTTTTGGTATATCCATTTCTTTCACCAGAAAGCATCAATGTATCAAATCATACAAAAAAACAACTAAACAAATTACCCTATCAGAAAATACATAGTAAAAAATTGATTGAATACATTTCAAATGCAACATCAAAAGTTTAACACCTAAATTTAAAACTTGTCAACATAAAACTATCTTGGATAAATTAAGGGTTCTTGTATACATCATATATCCACTTACTCTATATATTGTTAAATTTCATAACCTTAAAAAGATGTGGAAATTTCAGTGTATTTTAGTAATGACACAAAAAAGAGTTGTAAGAGGTCATATGCCCAACAAAGTTGTTACTCTCATCATGATCATATCCACAGTGATAACACAATACCTTTTTGCATAAAAAGTTTAAAATATGGTGCTTTTAGCAATGATAGAAAAACATAATCAACAATACACAATTTCAAAGAAGGATTACTACATCCAATATTTGTGTAGAATTGGTGGTTATATGAAGTTTACAAGCAAATGGATAGTAATGGAAGTACCGATGAGAGTTAATCTGCTCACAAACCTTCTCTGTTGTAGTCTGTTCGTGCTCTCTTTCTGACAGGCTCGTCAGATTGGGTATTGCTGTCTCTTTTTTTCACACAGGTCTAAAATTTAATGATATAAATTAGGAAATATATAAAAACATAGAAGACAGTTTTTTGGAGAACTCAACAGTGAAATTAATTTAGTAGCCAACCTATAGCCTATCTAAGTTTAAAGATAAAATGTGTGGTGAACGTTTTTCAAACGCATATATGTTGCTGTTGTACTGTTTGAAAACCTGGTTAATATAGAGACCTAGGAGTAGTGGCATTCCCATTTTAATGAATGGTTTTACAGAATCAATAAATGTATTGCTAAGGGAGAATATTTTGAATAATAAAATTATTTTTCTCATTCCCATTCTCTTTTTCTTTTATTTCCTGTGTCATGGGCATTGACTGCTTTGATCATTAGACTCGTGTTCTGTGTAGGCTTTGTTACTGTTTCCTGGGGTGTCACTTAGGAACAGCACTGTTAGAAGCCAAAAGTGAAGGCTCAGGTGGAGCCTGAGTTGATACTATTACAGTATATTCAATCCCAAGATAGACTCCATATAAACAGTCACATGCAGCTTAGAGTGGTTACTGTCCGCTGCCATCTGCGAACGTGCCAGCTATAATCCAGTGCAATTATGAAATTTTATATGACTATTTAAAAGAGTTGCCCTATTAACCCATTGCAACTTAAAAGTAGCCAGTTGCCAGTTTGAAATGATCATTTAGGCAATGAACACTTGACATCGCATATTTGGATCTGATTTCCAGTCAGTCTTGGAGGTTTTTACTTGCCGGATTATAACATACAATTCACACATAGTGTACTGGACTATTAGGGACCCTACCGACATGAGCTGATCACGCATGTGGGCTTGTTTTCATTTGGTCTAGCTTGGCTGTGAATACAGTATAGTAAGCTAGAGACCATTTTATGTGAGTGCATTCAAAGGAATCTTGTATTGCACAGTATTGCATTTTGAGAGAAATATTAGTGATTTAAATAGATATGGGTTTTCTTGATTTAGTAACAGAGTAGCACCTATAAAAGTGAATAAATTCATAAAAACAAAGAAATTGGTAATGAAACCTGTTCATTATTTTTATGATAGTAAATGGTAAGTCTTTTTTTTTATATTTGCATCTGAAGGAACAGTATGCAAATTATCTGAAGCTTATTAGAAATATTACATATTATTTAGCAGTTTTTCTTACCCATTTACCTTATTAACAAACAGAAGAAATGTATGTTTTCCTTTATTTCTATTCTATATATTTTGTTCTGAAAAAAACCTGCCAAAAACATTCAACAACTCATTTTTACCAAAAAGAATCTCAACATACATACAATTACTACGTTTACATGGGGATTCAATTCGAACTGAATATGATACCATATCCGGCGTTTCATGTGTTTACATGTTTAGTTTTCAGATCGATTTGAATCCATTTCGTGAAGTGGCGAGCAAGTGTCAAAACTATCCTAACCTATAAGTCTCATATAACCTACAACCTAGCCCAGTTTTCATTGAGAACCCGACCAAGAATAACAAAACCGACGTACCCGAACTTTAGAACCATTGTGTGTTCACGATTTTGTTTTCTTTGTGGTTTTCGTGTTTAGAAAAGATATTACAGATTCAGAGAGACCCTACGCGCAGTCGCCGATTCGGTTTCAATACTGCTGCCTGTTTACAGGGCTTTCAGTCCGATACGATCCACATTCGATCCCAGAAAAGAGTGCTATCGACCTTGAAACTCAATTCACTTCCGATCCAAATTTTGCAGTGTTTACATGCAGTATTCAATACCAAAATCGAATTCAGTTCGAATTGAATTCCACATGTAAACGTAGTAAATATTAAACTTTTGATAATTCTACAAAGACATCCATAGTCCACTCCAGTTTCTACAAGAACAGCCATGGTTCCCAGAAAAGACTAACTTGGATTATGCCTATTTTTGTAAACAACACTTGAATTATCTACGTTCCCACAAATGGGTCAGTAACAATGTTCCAATAATAGATTGTCAGTAAAGGATTAATACATGATTTATGTAGCATGACACTGATTCTACAGCTTCAATACAAAAAATGCAAGTGATACTGATACATGACTATTAGATAAGTAGTATAGATACTTACATTGACTTTCTTATCCCAATGCTGCTGAATATATTTCAAAAGTATGCTTGTCTTCTCTGTTACAATTACTGAAAAATGAAAGTTACATTTGAAGTCCTATATGAAATATGCTAAAATGAGTTACTCACTTTGTTCTGATGGAAAATCTTTTGTAGGAACATATACTGATGGTCGTTTTAGTGGTGATCTGTTGTTATTATCTACATGGAATTTGGTGAAGTTATTTTCATTGTACGAAGGCAGGCCTTCCAAAAACTGTGCCACAGACTGTAAAAAGAAAATGCGTATTGTATTGTTCCACATCTAACATGGTTCCTTACATACCATTTCTGTATTTATTGTTTCTTACACGGACGTAGGATCAGACAGTTGTTGAAGAGGGCTGTTTTTTTAAAACTAACGTAGCTGTTAAAGTATTGACCGTATTGACTTAATTAAAATAATTTAAGCGATGGTAAAAGTACGAAAAACTAGCTAAAACGTCCCACTATCCAGTAAACTCTTAGCAAATGTCAATGAAATGTCAGAAGTCAGAATTAAAACTCAAATCCTGCCAAATGTCGAACCGAAAAGTCAACTAAGCGTCTAGTCAAGGGTAAGAGGAATCCCTTTACCCATGGCCGACTCTACACTAGGCCGGAGCCTTAGATGTGGCAACGTGGCTTAGCTGTCAAAGTGGGCCTATAGTTTCAGAATAATTCTTACATTTTATATGTATTAGAGAGAAAAGAATGCTTTTTCGAACTACTACTACTAATACCACTTACATCTGATGTCTGGTTCATCGTAGTCAAACACTACAAAATAAAAATAAGCGGAACCTGTTTCCTGCTGCCACTTCCACTTCCACTTAAATGAACACTCAATTTACTTTGTAAATTGTCACTTGAGCTAGAAAAATTCACTATTAGGTCATTGTGAAGCTATTCTTGCTGGTCTTGATTCCCTTTCATTATCAAATCTTTTCGTAGGTATGCCCAGATGCATTCCCAGATGAGTTCTATTAACTGTATTTTTCCGTAATATTTGGGAGGTCCAGAAAACACTGTAGGTACCACATTGTGCCTTAAAATAGGTCTTATCCTTTGAAATGTTTGTAAATTATTGTCTCATTCTTATAAATATAACCAGCCCTTACGAGGAATACATTTCACCCACTTCTGTTAATGTCCTTTATTGGAAGCACAATTGCTAGTGCAACCTGGTAATACACACTTTGCAGGCATCTTTTTATCTTTATAGTTTCGTTTGTGCAGGTAAATAATTAGAAACACATTAAAAATCACCTTCCACTCTTCTTTGTTACTCTGGAAGAATTATGTTGGTATGCCCTTTATTGGAAGCACAATTGCTGGTGCAACCTGGTACTACACACTTTGCAGGCATCTTTTTATCTTTATAGTTTCGTTTGTGCAGGTAAATAATTAGAAACACATTAAAAATCACCTTCCACTCTTCTTTGTTACTCTGGAAGATTATGTTGGTATGTCCTTTATTGGAAGCACAATTGCTAGTGCAACCTGGTACTACACACTTTGCAGGCATCTTTTTATCTTTATAGTTTCGATTGTGCAGGTAAATAATTAAAAACACATTAAAAATCACCTTCCAATCTTCTTTTTCACTCTGGAAGATTACACTAACGATTTAGCAACAAATAAAAGCTCGGCCCGATATTCAGTGTTGCCATATTTCAATGCTCCGGCCTAGTGAATAGAGTCGGCCATGGGCAAATCCATTTGGAACGGCGAGAGATGCGGTTATTTATACAGAATTTCCTGATTCACAGCCTACATGTAGTAGGTCAGAGACTAGATTAATCTTGCTTGACTGTAGAACAGCCTCAGGCAAGATTAATTTTTTGATTAAATTGCATATACCGCGGCCCCGAATTTTAGGACACGGTCGTTTTTTATCGACGAAAAAGACGTTGGATTGCTGTTTCCGTAGAATATGTTTTTCTCAATCCTGCTTAATATTTTGTCAATACTTGGTTTTCTTCAATAAATTTTATAATTTGTTCATATATAATTCCTTCAAAAAGCTTTCCAACATTTATTGGTCGCATATTTGTATATAACTCAGAGTTTTGAACTAAACGATGCATTTTATTGAAAGTAGCCGATTTAGTTAAAACGACAATGTTTACGCATAAGACAACAAAAAATTTTTCTTCTTACTTAAAAGTGCCGAAATCTCTGAAAGATGACACAAAACAGAAAGGGGTATTTAAAACCAAAACCACGTCCATTAATTTTTCATAATTTTATTTCAAAGAAATATTCGGTTACAACCATATAATAAAATGAATGTTTCATATAACTAAATTACAATATTCTAAATAAATATGGCATAAGTTTAATGAAACAAAATGAACAAATTCGCAATTTACACTAAATGGGGTATTACACTTTCAGTACAATTATTTTAAAACTTACTTTACTCACTCGAATTGCTTCCAAAAATTGCTAAAAATGCTTTTGAATATTTCGCCAAGATTCTCATCAATAGAGAATTTAGTCCAGGCGTTGTTCGAAAGCTACTTGATTTAAGACACAGCGTGAATGTGTGGAAATACAATACTAATCAAAAAGTGCATCAAAATTAAAAAGGGTGATTTTAATATATAAAATATCCAAACGCCTTATACTTTGCACCATCCATCATCTATGTGAAAACAAAAAGCTGTGGTATTAAATTTGCAAAGTTTTCTATTTAAAATTGTATTTTTGTTTTTGTACAGTTTAGAAAAACAAATCAACTTACCCAAGGGATTAATGGACATACTTTTCTTTATTTATACACTGCTCAAAAAACTAACGGAACACTTTTCAAAATATCTGTAAAATGTTAATTTGATTTTTATGGAGTTGAAAATGATATTTTTGTAATAGCTACACATTTTAGTCTACTAACTTCATAATAATAATCCATATTTGTGCTCGCTATTTAACATATATCTACAGTTTCAAACCCAGTACTTGTGCTGTTGTGTGTTGTGTCTTGACTCAAAGTGGTCAAGCTAATATCCACATTTAGGAACAAGGTTGAAAGAAAAAAGGACCTTGTTGTCGTGATACCGGAAATCCTTGCAGTTGCAAGATATATTGATATGATACCTCTTGGATGCGAATTTTCTTTGTGAGCATGGAATTCGTAGAACGAATTGGTCAGTGTTGAGCCCCGACCTCAATCCATTTAAATATCTATGGGATATATTGGACAGGCGTATTCGTCACCGCCCAAATCCACCTCAAACTCTTCAACTACTAACATAAGCACTTTTCGAAAATAGGACAGTATACCACAAAAAGACATTCGACGGCTTGTGCGAGGAGGATTTGCTCATTCGATTTGTAATTTGAATTATAAGAACTCTTTTGTAATACCAACAGTTATGCATAACTTAAGCGGATATGACCTTCATTTAATAATCAAAGTGCAAGACAAAACACAGTATCATTGTTACCAATCAATAAAGAAAAATTTATTACTTTTACTATGCCTGATCATAATGATATAAAATTTCGATTTGACTTTTTTCGTTTTTTTGATTGCATCACTTGATCAACTTCGCTGGGTGAACAAAATTTGCATATCCTAAGGAATGAATTTAAACATTTAAGTGAAACTGATTCCAGACTGTTATCAAAAAAGGGGATATTTCCAAATGATTATGTTCAATCTTACGATATATTAAATGATACTCAGTCACCAAATTTCGAAGCATTCTATAATAAACCTAATGATTCTCATATTTCCGCTGCTGGTTATGATCGAGCCAAAGAAATTTGGGAAAAATTCCATATAAAAGATTTGGGCGAATACAGTGATTTGTGTATGAAAACGGATATTTTGTTATTAGCTGATGTGTTTGAAAGTTTTCGAAAAAATGCACACAAAATTTATGGATTGGATCCAGCTTGGCATTACCAGTTACCAGGCTTCATTTGGGACTATATGTTAAACTATACAGGGTGTAAATTAGTTACAAGTGCACGGTTAACTTTTTTTGGAGCAGTGTATGTTGTTATATAACGTACTAAAACAACTATTGTATAGTAGTTTTAGAAAACCAGTATTCAAGTCTCTAGAAAATGTATAGTGGTAGATATAAGGCATTTGAAAAATTCACAGCAAACTAGGTGTGCTACTCTTTGCCTAAGTTCACACTTAAACAAAATGACGTATTTTTAAAACTAGTTTTGATTGGTATTTAAAGTCTACGCTAAGCCTAATCAGAACAAGCAATTCAAACAAAAAACTGCCACGAAAACTAAAAATAAAATTCGAAAAGTATCAACAAAATTACATAGAGAAATCTTTGGAAGTTAGTACTGGCAGATAGTTCGTTTGAACCGGTTTGTTCTTCTTTGGATGAACGAAAATATTTACAGGAATGTTTAAGCTTAAGGATAAAATATTGCTTATATTGTACAATACATATATGTAACAATAGTCTAAAGGCAAATAGTAAGACACATCTTTATATAGTAAATATAAGGCAAAAAGTACGTAAGACTCAGGAGCTGTATTTGTCACTCGATTTCTAAAATCAGCGACAAAATACGCGAAATAAATATTTTTGGTATACCTAGACCGTATTATAGATTCATATGTACAAAAATATATTAAATATTAATAATAAGCTTTCAACACAAAATCAATATGATACAATGAAACTAGTCTATACTCATATTTCAAGATACTTTTACAGTTTATGTATAGCATCTAATGCTAATTCGTTGGATTAAACCTTTGACTAGACTGAATATGTTACATAACCTTAAATATATTCTAGACAATGTACATGGAATATCTTGGACAAACCTCCAAATGTCGTGGACAGGTTTGCCCAAAACTCATTGGAATGGCTCATAAGTAAAATCACTGTCGATAGCTCAGACTCAATAAACGCTAAATGAGAAACCTTGGAAATTTAGAATCCTAACTGGAAACAGATAAACTACCGTTACAGTTCGATAAAGCAAGACATAGGATAGGATAGGAATAGGATCGTCTGACCAGAACACCATTTCAACGCTATGCAGGATGCATTTTTCACATCTCCACCAAACAAAGCCTCGCCGGGTCTGGCTTTACGGATCAGCAAATTGGGACGACCTTTCCCTGGAACGACGTCTGCTTCAGGTCACCAGACCCATCAGCTTGCGCCCAAGAAATAACCGAGGTGTTAATATCCCGCATGGAAGTCTATATTACACATGTCGTCAAGCGTCCCTCAAAAAACAAGCCATGGTTCAATCAGCGTTGTAGAAATGCAGTTACCTCTAAAAATCAACAATATAAAAAATGGAGAAAAACATCAAATGCTGAGAAGCACCGTAGTTTTATCGACGCCAGAAATCACTGTAAACACGTGACTGACAGCAGCAAGGAGGAACACAACCAAAAAATTAAGAACAACCTCCTCTCACGTCCTAGTTCGTCCAGAACGTTCTGGTCTGTAGCTAAGGCTGTTGTCAGAACTTTTCCTATTCGTCAACACCACCCTTGACCAGAGAGGGCAAGTTCATCGCTTCTAAAAGATGCAGACATCTTAGGGAGGCTTTTTGCGGCCAATTCTACTGTGGACTTCCATGGAAGTACTCCGACCATCACCATAAACGTGAACTCGAGAATGGCAGAGGTCAAATTTCAACATCGAGATGAAAAAAGCATCCTCCAAAAACTAAATACGAAGAAAGCTACTGGTCCTGACCAAATTCCAGCCACTGTCCATGGAAGATTGGCTGCGTATAACTCATGCCTAAGAAAGGCAAACATCTCATCCCATCAATTATTATAGACCTGGCTCTTCTCAGCATCATGTCCTGGACAACAATTTACATCATAAGTAACTGAATCCTAAGTCCGTCATTACTAAAAAAATAGCTAGGCTGGAAATGATCTAGAAAAAGGTGAATGATTATCCTAATTACCATATCACCAGTCTTTGGAAGCTGCTAGTTTAAATATAGAAAAAATCAACAATTGAATCACAACTATCTAAACAAGACTCATAGTGCAATTTAGACATGATTTTTGACACAAGATAAAGGAGTTTAGATTTCAAAATAGACCTGTATTATAAATACTTGGACGAAACATGGTTCGACACACATAATATGGTTCGATATGATTAGGTAGAGGAATTTCAGAACTGTAACTTGAATGGGCCTTGTTCAAGAGGAAAGCGTGTCATAATTCTTCACCTAGGAGGCAAAGATGGTTTTGAACCTAACGTCTTGCTATCGAATAATTAAACTCATATAATATTCACTACAGAAAAATACGTTGTCCAATATTTAGGATGAAAAATTTTATCATTCGGTTTCTCACTAGCATCATTACCAGCTAAAACATTCTCACCAAAACCTGGATCTTATTCCTTAACCCCATTTTTGACGCCCAACATCTTGGCAGCGTCATCAGCCGAGGCTGTGAGCACTTTGTCGATGATAGTGCGATCTCTGAGCCCTAACAGGTTGCTGATCAAGTCGCTCGCGCCTTCGTTGCCGTCACTTTCGTCCGTCTTTTGTTTGGGATAAGTGGGGGAAGCTGACGGGACGTTGTTCACGTCTTCGTCGCTGTTGTTGGTGTCGTTTTCGAAGTTGCTGTGGTTGTTCAGGTTGTGCTTCTTCCGATGACGCAGCATGCTGTGCTTTAGTGTGAAGCGGCGTCGACAGATGTCGCAGCTGGAAAGAAAAAGCGTTTGTTAGGATTTTGGGGTTATAAATCACAATTTGAAATTGAAGCAAACAGGGAGCACATTTTAAAGCGCTGAAAGGTTCAGATGAGTATTCTTTGTGAGAATCGTAGTGTAAATAAACATGGTGTGCTCACGCGCATGCAGCCGTCCAGCGCCGGCACGGTGTGACGTCAGCAACGAGTATTTCTGTGGGCGAACTGGCGGGAATACCACATGATGGATTATATTTTAATTTCAAAGTGATAGATTAAAGGAGTTCAAAATAGCCAATTATTTGAAAATTATGTTATAGAGAAGTGTAAAATAGGTAATTTAATGATTTTCTCTACAAAAATGTATTATTTATTGGTAAATTTGGTCATTTTTTCCTAAGTTTACGCCTACAATTTTCGTAACTAATCCTTTTGTTTAAATGTCTGAGTCTGACGTATATTCTCGTTGGTATTAGATATAATATTATTTTGCCAGGAAATTGTTTGATGGTTTTCACTGGGGTCTATCTCTAATAATTTTTTAAATATGTTTGACTGTTTAGAAGACGACTATCCATGAAATTTATCGAACTCTATCTCAACCAAAACGGGCTACTTTAATCATCTCCTCACTTGGATATACAAGACTGACTCCAGATAGAAACTCAATCCAGTCTGGGTTCCAATTAGAAGAATGATATTTGGTTTGCGCCCCCAAAGCCAGATTAGGATATTCGTTTTTAAATATGTAGGCCACATATCCGTCAATAAATTTCAGTCCCTCGTTGGAAATCGTGTCTGGCATTTTATTTTTTTTCCAATTGACACAAAAGGTAAAGTTCTTCAGAAATAAAGTTATCTAGGTCATAATCTGGACTCTGAAAGGTAAAGTTGGAAAAATTAATATCATTGGAATCATTCTCTGTCCCAAAAATATCGCTGTCAACAAGAACGTTCTTGAAAAACTCCTGAGTAAAGCACACATCATCAGCTTTGATGTTAGAATTACTCGAAACTAAGTTTTTGACTTGTAATGGTTCAAGTAGGAACGATTCATTGCTTGTAATGGTTCAAGTAGGAACGATTCATTGCTTTCTTCTGCATATTTATACATTGAAAATACGGCAGGTGAATATTTTCCGACGATGTACCATAAAAGTTCCAGTTTTAGTAAATGTTTAATGCTAGTTTGTGAAATGATTACCATTTTTCATATTAATTTCGTCCCTTCGGCGGCAAGCATTACTCCATTGCATTGCGAGATTTTAATTTTTAGGGAACTTATAGAACTTATATTTGGCTCTTTCATCTTACTATGGTTTTTACAACCGACAACTGCACAATTTGGCATTATGTATACAAATTTCAGTCTTCTATAACTCAAAATACGGAATACAAAGTAAATTAAACAAAAATCGTTAGCGATTCTATCTAAAACGCGATTAAACAGGCCGTGGTATCACGACGCCTTATAATTCTCCGCGCGAAATATCTCCGTTGCTGACGCAATGCGCAGAGCGATCGCAATTTTGTACGGCTGGCGAGCACACCATGTATACTCGCACCACGGTGAGAATGAGACTTCTAAATACAAACAAATAAAGTTCATTATTTTCCCATAGCATGAAGCTATAGTCTTAGATTCCCTTGCAACCAAATCATCGCCTGCTTGTCCGCAAAAACAGTGAGTTTGAAGTTTGAGGAATATTAGGATTTTTTTTATTTTTTGCTAATTACTCCGCCGCTCATACACCGATTTTCAAAATTATAGCAGCTCATTACCTACTACGATCCCACAAAACATTCCTACCCAAATTTCATCATAATCCATGTAGCGGTTACTGAGATTAGGAGTCTAGAAAAACGCGGTCGAATACAAAAGAAAACAGCTGAAAATAACTCAAAATAAAGGACACAAAACAACAGAATACAAGAATAGAAAACAACAAAAAATAATCGAAAACGACAGAAAACAGCTCAAAATAAAAGGTAAGAACCTAAGAACAGAAAACGATGCAATAAAACACAACCGAATATAACAGGAAACAGCTCAAAACAACAGGAGGCAAACACAAAACAACAGAAAGCTACCAAAAATAACAGAAAACAACCGAAAAAACAGAAAACAGTTCAAAATAACAGACAGATAGACCGAAAAATTGAGTGACGTGGATTTTCGTTATGTAGATATTACAAAACACCCAAAAAGCATATTATCTCAAAATCTAAAATTTTCGCGATCACAATACAATACTTTCTTCAGCAATCGGCATGATAAATGCGGTCTATCCTCGGTTGAAGTTACTGCCAACTCCTAATCTCAGTAACCGCTGCTCATAATGTAAAGTTGAAACTTATACGCTTCTTCAACATCAAACTAAGATATTATTAATGAAGTAAAAGAAATGATTTCCAATGCGATGTTTCCAGAACCCCATAAGCTTACCTGAAAGGACGCTCACCAGTATGGGTCCGCATGTGCCTGCGCAGGTCTTCTGCAGACCAGAACCTGCGCATGCAGAATGCGCAGATCACTTTGCGATTCGAGTAGTCAGGAAACTTCCCCCTCTGCTCGTGCTCTTCGTCTTCCTGATGTGGATTTTCATCCGGGGTGGTAGCGTTAGGGTCCAAAGCGTTCTTTGACATCAGTAGGTCGTATTCGGAGACATGTTTGTCCTGGAAAAAGCATAAGAATAATAACGATGAGCCTTTATTGCTCGACAGTAACATGACCATTTACAGCGTAACACAGTTATTCTTTTATAGCGTTCCCTACTATAGCTTAACCTAAACTACTGTATATTTTACAATCTCGTTTGGAGGGTTTTATTGGCTGGCAAATTTCTCAGGCGCAGGCAGGTTTCGTGAAAGGACGCGGTACGCGTGAACAGATCTTAAACTTAAGACAAATTATTGAAAAAGCCAGAGAGCATTATTTTCCTGTTTTTATCTGCTTTGTGGACTATTCTAAGGCGTTTGATAACGTAAAGTGGCCTAAACTGTGGGAAATCCTCATCTCTATGGGAGTTCCTTATCACCTAGTGTTTCTCATACAGCAACTCTACGAATCTAATTCGGCTCGCGTAAGAATTGATGGTAACCTGTCTAGTCAAACTGCAACCAGAAAAGGAGTTCGTCAGGGATGTGTATTATCTCCGATGTTGTTTAACATTTACTCTGAATTTGTGATGAGACAGGTATTAGACAACTGGAATGGCGGTGTAACTATTAGCGGAAGCAAAATATCCAACTTAAGATTTGCTGACGATACAACCCTTATTGCAGCTTCTCAGGAAGGACTAGTAGCTCTATGAAACATCTTAGAACAACGTAGTGCAGAGTATAGTCTTGGTATTAACTACAATAAGACCAAGGTTATGATCGTAGATAGAGAGCATGATAATTATCGAGAAATAAAGTCAATAGGCCGTTGTGAAGTAGTTCAAAGTTTTATATACCTCGGTTCTTTGATCGATAATTGGGGTAGCTGTGAAAATGAGATTCGACGGCGCATTCAACAGGCACGTGTGACCATGACAAAGCTTACTAAAATATGGCGTGACCATAACATCACTAAAGCTACAAAAATGTCGCTGGTTCAGTCTCTTGTGTTCTCCATATTTTTGTATGCCTCGGAGGCTTGGACTGTTAAAAAGGCAGATCGAGCTCGCATAGACGGTTTTGAAATGTGGACATGGAGGAGAAAGCTGAGAGTTCCTTATACCGCCCATCGAACTAACGTCTCCATACTGGATGAGGTCGGTAATCCAAAGAGACTATCCTCCATTGTGTCGACGAGAATGCTTACATTCTTCGGACATATACACAGAAGCGATAATATGGAGAAACTTGTAGTTCAGGGTCATGCTCCGAGTGGGCGGCGCCGTGGCCGTCCCCCTACACGCTGGGTGGATACGACGAAACAGTTGCTGGATATGAGTGTCAAGAGCGCCACTAAACTGACAACAAATCGCGAACGATGGCTAGCTACAGTGCTCAAAACTATTGATAATATTCGTGTCGGCAATACTCGAGCTCCGACTTAATGCATTTTACGAGCTCACAACACGTCTGTTAAGACATTGTGACTATGATGATGATGATGAAACTTTCAACATAATGTTTGAATTTCATATCACTCTACCTCTCTATCACAGAATGTCTAAATATCTTAAAATAACATAGCCTACTGGAGGCGTAAAACAAACAATGAATTTCTTTTGTTTTCAGCTTTTAGGCACGATACGTCATTTGTCAATGTTCAAAACAGCCAACTGTAGTGAGTAAAAACGTTTTTGATTTTTGTCAAATGGAGATGAAGTTAGAAACAACGTCTAAATCTGTAATTAGCTCCCTCAATTTATACGTTTTGAGAAATTAAACGAAATCTTGTTAAAAAAATAGTGTAGTCTGAAGCAGTCTTTCCTATAGTACTCGCAAGTGAAATCTCAACACCTAGAAAACAAGGAATACCTGTTTGCATTGAAAATTTGTACACAGCTTGGTAGTACCATCTCTAGTACACATGTAACACTTTTTGTTCATTCAAACGCTATTTACCTACATGGCACCTCTAAAAAATTCTAGACGTTCAAAAATAAAGTATGACCTTTTGTCGATTCAAAAACGATGATATCTGTTGCAAATGTGGCGAGAGACTAGTTGGCTGTGTGAAGATGCCCCCTAGAAGAAGACAGCTCCAGTTTACGCAGTTAGCCCCTTTGAACAGGGTTGGATTGTAGGCCAACGAGAACGTGGTGCTTCTTTCAGAGCAATTGCTGTAACCATGGGGCGTAGAGTGGCTACAGTTGTAGCAGCATGGCGCGCATGGATCGCAGAAGGGCGAATGCAGCGAGCTAGAGGTTATGGAGCATGTAGAAGAACTACAGATCGGCAAGATCGTCATCTACGGCTGCTAGCCCTTCGACACAGAATGCGATCCACTCGAGCTGTTGCTGACGCTTGGTATGCAGCTATAGGAAGGTCCATTCGAATCCTCACAGTGTACCAAAGATTGAGTCGAATGGGCTTAGGATCATATCGTCCGCATCTAGTGCTTCCACTCACTGCAACTCATCGTTGCCATCAGTTAGATTGGTGCCAAGAACACCGACAATCGCATGCTGAGTGGCATCAGACGGCCTTCTCCGACAAGTCCAGGTTTTGTCTGGAGGCATATGACGGACGCCAACGCGTAAGACAACGACGGGGTGAACGACGTGATCTCCAGTTTGCTGTTGAGCACCATGTACGCCGTCCTATTGGTTTGATGGTTTGGGGTGCCCTCGCATTCAACAGCAAGTCACCATTACTTGTGAATGACTGAGCAACGTTATGTGAATGAAGTGTTAGAACCAATTGCCGTTCCATATGTTTGAGGCCTCGAAGAGGGTTTCTTGCAGCAAGATACTGCACGTCCTCATATTACAAGGTACCGATGAGGTTCCTACAGGAAGCTGAGGTTAGGATACTCCCTTGGCTTCCACGATCGCCCGATTTATCGCCAATTGAAAAAGTATGGGATTGGATGGGTCGATACATAGGCGATTTACCCAATCCTCCGACCACGCTGGACGAACTGGAACATGCTGTGGTGGCAGCTTGGGAGGCTGTACCTCTAGAGTTTATCAACAACCAGATTACCAGCATGCCGCGTAGGCTAGAGGAGTGCATTCGTCAACATGGAGGGACCACCCATGATTGATCTGTTGTATTTTTTATAAACTAATTATGGCAAGTGAGTTCTCTATTATTGTACTTAGTCCTACCACATTTCATCAACCACAACCCTTTTTTCATCAGAATTTGGCCAGGATGCCTCAAAACACAGCAGATCTCTCAATACATACCTACGGGTTGTTTCTTGGTTATTCCTTACTCTGGTTGAAATTGTGAAATAAAACACAAATTTACTTTTCCTAAGAGTTTCGTCTAGGTACCTAGACTTCATCAGCAATTATATTTGTAATAAAAAATATTTTTTAAATCCACCCCCAAATGTCCATAGGTTGCTTTTTTTTTGGGGGGGGGGGGGTTGGTGGATTTAAACAAAAATATTTTTTATTACAAATATAATTGCTGATAAAGTTAAGGTACCTAGACGAAACGTCCTAGGAAAATAGGAAAAGCAAATCTGTGTTTTATTTCAACCAGAGGAAGGAATAACCAAGAACCACTCCGTAAGTGATAATCTCACTTCCTAGGAAAACCAAGAAGAGGATCAATAACTACCTTGATGTGGTCCAACGCGTCCTGGCGCTCAGAGAAGGACCCCTCACACAGATGACACTTGAAGGGCAGATCTGAGTTGGCCACGACCGGGGGTTCTTGGATCTTGGCGTAGTGGATCTGGTCGTTTTCGGTGTTGGAGATCTTCTCGTCTTCCGAACTGCCCGCCTCGTAGCCTTGAGCTTTGATGTCGTCGCCTTGAGCGTTGGTAGCGTGCTTGCAGCTGATGTGCTTCTTCAGGTTGGAGTAGGTGGAGAAGGTGCTACTGGGACAGCTGGAGCACTTGAAAGGCCGCTCTGGGACGTTCCTCATCATGTAGTTGTTGGGCTGGAAGGAGGAGACTTTTTTCAGATATTTACTGTATTGTAAACAAGTCTAAAGTGAAAACAATGCATCATATTGTGCCGGTCCGGCCCTGTCCTTTCTAGAAAAGCGGTCGCGAACGTTGGAGAAGGTTTCCAGAACGACGATAGCGCCGCGAAGGATTTCGGCATCTAATACAGGGTGTCCCAAAAAATAGTGTCAAGCGGAAGTCCAGAGATAGAGCACGCTTAGAAGTATCTAAATCACCCCCATATATGCTATGAAATTTTTTGTAGTTTCCGAGTTATGAATTTTTTTCTGAAGTTTAGAGAATTCTCTACCTCGACAACTTAAAACCGTTCCAAAAGAAAAATTAAATGACTTTTCCAAATTCTCTTTTTTACTAATTAATCTCCAAAAGTTTACTGTTTATACATAAAATAATCGGCTTCGTAACTTTGATGAAAGTCATCAAAATTTTAGTGTAAAGTGAAAAATTTACGATCTGATAATTATAACATAAATCTTCGACTCGCAATTAAAAATCTAAAGATGTGATATCATGACTTCTAAGTAGCTCTAAAAACTTCTGCATACGCTCGGCTATCACAGTCATTGAAAAAAAGTAGTACATAATGGGGCTGCTTTCGCTCCAATCGACCTTCAAAGACAAGAGGCGAAGATTTCTTGAAATTGGCGATGTGATTTTCAATTTACCAATAACTTATGTGAACGCGCTAATAGCAGAATGGTTGTCACTACCGCAATAATACATGGTAAAAACGTTCCATAAATTAAACATTTGTTAAAAAAGATCCTTTTTCTTGCTAAAAACCGATTTTTACCTGAGCGACAAGAAAAAGAGCTAACGCTAATGCAGTAAACGATGTTAGAAAGAGATAGCTATGATATTGTTGTGATGTCTTTTCGAAATGTGTCATTGCATAGTTTGCTTTCGTTAACTTTATTCAGTCGTCTGTCTTTGCGGCTTTAAAATGATACGCTCTTGTTTGGTGAATTATTTTGACAATTATTGCGCTTTTTTTATTGGAGTTGTTTCCGTTGTCTACTTGACTATTCCTATGGAACTTGGGCGCACGACAACTGGCTTGAACGATGCTGTTTTCTGCAAGAGATTATGCAACAAATGGATAGGTCGTGCTGGACCCACTGAATGGCCGCCAGGGTCACCTGACTTAAATCCAATAGGGTTTTTTGTTTGGGGCTACTACAAAGAACTAGTTTATGCTAAAGAGTGTCGAAACATCAGTCGAACAAGAAGGTAGACATTTTGAAAATTTCTTGTGAAATTTAATAAACTTAGTGAAGAAATCTGATAATTTCGTTTCATTTTATAATTTCCCACTTACAAAAATTAAGTCGTACATGTAAAAAGAAATCTTACCAAAGTGACACAGGTGATCATCTATCGATCTTCTGATCGCACTGAGTGTTTTTTATTGCGGCACTGACAATCATTCTGCCATTACCGCCCTAAAATTAGTTATTGTTTCATTTAAAAGTCCTATCGCCAATTTCAAGAAATCTCCGCCTCTTGTTGTTGAAGGCCGATTGGAGCCAAAGTAGCCCCATTAAGTATTACTTTTTTTTAATGATTATGATAACTGAGAGTCTGAAGAAGTTTTTAGACCTACAAAGAAATCATGAAATCACCTCTTTAGATTTTTAATTGCGAGTCGAAAATTTAAGTCATAATTAACAGAACGTACATTTTTCACTTTACACTATAATTTTCATGACTTTGTCAGATTTACTAAGCCGATTCTTTTACGTATGAACAGCAAACTCTTGAAGATTAGCTAGCAAAAAAGAGAATTTTAAGTTGTCGAGGTAGAGAATTCAGAAAAAAATTCATAACTCGAAAACTACAAAATACTGCATAACATATATGGGGGTGATTCAGATACTTCTAGGTGTGCTTTATCTCTGGACTTCCGCTTGACACTATTTTTTGGGACACCCTGTATAAGACGCATGGGAGTTCACGGAGACAGAGTTCGCAGAGAGACAGCAGCCAGTCGTGATCCGTGGAATACCAGGGTGTTGTGGGAAAGAAGGATAGTGATCAACTTGATTTTTTTATATGGAACTATAACTTTTTCTTAAATTTCTCTAGTATCCATCATTGATCTCTATTCAACCCTAAAATATTTTTGGGATCAATTGCGACGTTGCCAAGTTATAATTTATTTTCTATTCATTTCCGGATTTGCAAGGTCGCAAGTAATACGTCCAAATTGATATATTCCTTTAACTTCTCTTAATAATATTATACAGCGGGTTACTTAAATATTAAGTGGGTATTATTTTGGATGTTACCAGCAATTTGTATTTATAGGGTGTTTTTGGCAGAATTTTGGCAAATTGAAGGTCATTTTACTTTGTTTTTTAAATGTAACACCCTTTAGTTTTTTAGTTTAAATCGAAATATCTACTAATACCCTATCTCGCCTTGTCATATTTTTTTCGCGTTTGCGACGTTGCAGATTTGGATGACATTACATTGCTTTTACTATACTTTATAAATAAATCTGAAGAGATCGAACCCAAAACTCAAGTATTTATTATTAAACAGCCAGTAAGTTGGGGTCGATTTGATGTATCCCGTAATAGTTCTCATAGAAGTGAATACTTTTGACTGAGGAGTAATGTTAAACTTACCTGCGAGTCATTGGGCACGGTGCTGGCAACGTTGCCATGTTTCCTCAACAGATGGCGGTCGCAGTTTGACTTGGTGGTGAACAGTAGAGGGCAATGGCTGCATTTGAAGGGCTTCTGGCCAGTATGAGTCAGGATATGGCGACGCAAAGACGATGTCCAAGGAAACTTGCGACTGCAGTAGGGACAACTGACGCGGTTTGGAGCTAGCGAATAGGCTGATTTCTTCTTCACTGGCTGATGGGTTGTATCTGATTCTGATCTGTAAACAAAAATATTACTATTATTACAACAAAATATGAGTGGAGCTAACAGCTATAAACTCGAACATTGTATAAGTGACATTGAAAGTATTGAGCACTAAACTATGGGGCGTTTTCTTGTATCCAACTATCGTACTGGTTCTTAAAGTTGTTGGCTGAAGGTGCGTTCACTATCTCCAAGGGGAGTCCATTCCATGAGTCGAACATCCTGTTTGATAAGAAGAACTGGCGACTAGTATTCAGGGAGAAAATGGAAGAAAGGTCAGTTCCAAAAAGTCCAGGAAGGAATTGATTTACAATTATAAGGTCCCCTCGTATATGCCACTCATATTTTCAATTTCATCTTGGTGCAAAGCACACTTTTAAACAATATCATTAATGATATCTTACACAGGGTGTCCCAAAAAATAGTGTCAAGCGGAAGTCCAGGGACAGAGCACACCTAGAAGTATCTGAATCGCCCCCATATATGTTATGCAATTTTTTGTAGCTTACGAGTTATGCATTTTTTCCTGAATTTTAGAGAATTCTCTACCTCGACAACTTAAAACTGTTCCAAAAGGAAAATTAAAAGACTTTTCCAAATTATCTTTTTTGCTAATTAATCTCCAAGAGTTTACTGTTTATACAGAAGATAATCGGCTTCGTAGCTTTGTAGAAAGTCATGAAAATTTTAGTGTAAAGTGAAAAATTTAGGATCTGATAATTATGACTTAAATCTTCGACTCACTAAGTACTCCTTTTTTTTAATGATTATGATAGCTGAGAGTCTGAAGAAGTTTTTAGACCTGCATAGAAATCATGAAATCACCTCTTTAGTTTTTTAATTGCAAGTCGAAAATTTAAGTCATAATTATTAACAGAATGTAAATTTTTCACTTTACACTATAATTTTCATGACTTTCATGAGATTTACTATGCCGATTCCTTTACGTATGAACAGTAAACTCTTGAAGATTAATTAGCAGAAAAGATAATTTGGAAACGTCTTTTAGTTTTCTTTTTTGAACAGTTTTAAGTTGTCGAGGTACAGAATTCTCTAAAATTTAGAAAAAAATTCATAATTCGAAAACTACAAAATATTGCATAACATATATAGGGGTGATTCAGATACTTCTAGGTATGCTCTATCTCTGGACTTCCGCTTGACACTATTTTTTTGGGACACCCTGTATATTTTTTAAATCGATTGCCTCAATTTTGATACATACAATTTGTCTGCCATTGAAGTAAGATGGCGGCTGTCTATATTGTCAATGTTTAGTAGGACGTGTCCTGAAGGATAGTGCTACCGAAAAAAGGTTCAAATGAGAGAATTCAATTACTGACCTCTGGGGGTTGCCGCTCGCGGTTGAGTGGGGGAGGGGGTGAAATTTGTTCTCCCCATAAACCATTCGAAACTTTTTTCGATATCACTCAACCAAAACGACGCTGATTTTCGAAAATCGTCGCGAAGCAGAGTTTTTACCCCCCCCTCACCCCTCGAGCGGCAACGCCCCGCGGTCGCAAACTTAGGTGTAGGTTCAGGGGCTCAATGTCTACCATTCCACCAAATTTCATTTCTTCCCGATATTTTGCTCTTAAAAACCCATAGTGCCTGGACTATCGTGCTTTCACCATTTTATGTATTCATATTATGCTGCTCCTCCACCATTTTCTAAAATTCTAATTGGATCCGGTACTGCCGTTTTAGTACATTTGTACTATTTCTAGTACATTTTCGACGGCAAAGTATAAAAGTACATTAAGGCTTAATTCTAGTACATTTCCAGTTTTCGGAAAATGGACGAAAAAATCAATTGACTGTTGCGTAAAATCTTCATTTCATACGTTGGAGCTCCTCCTCAAACAGATGTATAATGCAAAAAATTGTATGGTTGCAGAGGGTTGAGATTTTAGTACAATCTAGTACATTTCAGAAACGCACTGATTGGATCCCATAAAAATGCCTAGATACTCACCTATTTTCATCAGTGCCCGAAACATTCCCTTCGCTAGTACTCCCACTGGCCACCAGTCCTTCCTCATCCTCCTCACTGACCAATCCGACCTCATGCTCTTCACCCTCCCTCTTGAAGAACTCCTTGAACTGCTGTTGCGAGGCGTTATCCAGAAGCCTGGAAACCGGCACCAGGTCCTGGCTCTCCTCGTTCCTCACCCCTTTGCTCTCTCTCTGTTCCTCATCGTCCTCATCGGGTCGTTGTACGAAGTCTTCAGTCTTTTTGTCGTCGTTTTCGTCTATCACAAGGTCACAGTCGTCTTCGTCATCCTCATCCTCCTGTCTGTAGTCCTGGTGCATGTTTTGGGAGGTCCTCAGCTGTTGGGCTAGGATCGCGTACTTCAGCTTCTCGTTGAGCAGGTCTTTGGTATCGTGGTAGTCTTGAATTTTAGGCGGTTCGTAGTTTGGGACGCTCAGATCGCAGTAGTTTGGTTTCAGCGGGATGGTTTGGGGTTTCCTACCTGGAAGAGGAACAGTAGCATATCAGTAACTTCGCAAGGAACAATTTCTATAAATGTAGTTTTGGACATTATATCAAAAGAATTGTGGAGTGGGGATTACTAAATAATGTACAGTTCAACGTACAGAAAACACAGGCAACAATACTTACAAGAAAGTCTCACGTTGGTTTACCAACTGTGGAAATTGGAGGGTCACCCCATAGTCGACTCACCTTCAGTCAAGCTTTTGGGGATCAACATCAACAATAACATGTCCTTGCATGACCATGTCGTCAGTATTGCTAAAACAGCATCCCAGAAGCTTGGAGTTTTGTTGTGTTGTAGAAAGTTGTATACACCAGAGCAACTACTGCTGCTCTATAAGCCACAGATCCAACCATCGTTGGAGTATTGCTCCCATGTGTGGGGAAGAACTCTCTAAAGCTTCTGGGCACTATCCAGAATAGAGCAATTAGATTAATAGATACACCTAACCTCACAAACGACCTCCACAGCCTGGAACATCGAAGGAGGGTGACTGACCCATCCCTGTTTTACAGATTCTATCACGGAAGATGTTCGAGTGGGCTCTCCCAGATAATAACACCAAAGCTCGTCTGAACCAGAAACACTAAAGAAGCTCTGCGAGCTCACCCTTACCAGGTTGAGGTCTTTACTCCCCGAACCAGTCTCCTCCAGCATTACTTCTTTTGGAGAACTTTGACGCTGTAGAATCAGCTGCCGGGGAATTTGTTTCCCGACGGCTAGAACCTGCAGCGTTTCAAATCCAACGTGAACCGACACTCATCCTCTTGCATCGCTTCTACAGCGCCATAGGCTTTCAGCCTTTGCGGGAGGCTGACCATAAACAAAAATTCTAAAGGCACAACATGACCATGAGTCATAGACAAGTAAACCAGTAGGGATTACTAAAGAAGACTGATCCACAACTAAATTAAATTTACCTGGATTTCCAATGTTGGTCCTTTGCCTCTGCGACCAATATTGGGGATGTTGCTGCTTGATGTGCCTCTCCATATTAGACCTCAAAGTGAACCTAGCGGAGCAATGTTCACAAGTGAAGGGTCTCTCAGTCCTATACCTCCTCTGCTTCTGTTTGGGCATCAACACTCCATTCTTGATCACCATCTTGACAGAGTTTGGAGACTGCATCATATCAGGCTTATTAGGTGGTATAGGACTTTGCAACTTGGACAGGTTCTCATTAAAGTTGCTGTCCACGTTCAAGCTGAGAGGTTTCATCTCCTCCATCTTTAGTATGGGTGCTTCTATCTTCACTTCAGGATGCGGTGCTTCTATCTTCACCCCGTTGTATGGAGGCGGTGGTGGTACGGCATTTGGTACTGGAGGAGACCTCAACTGTTGTAGCTTCTTCATCTCCTCTGAGATCATTGAGCCTCCACATAATTGGAAGCGTTGCATTCGTTCCTTGATATCCTGAGGGTTCTGAGGTAAAGAAGGCGGTAATGTGGGGAACAGAAGTGGGTTCACAGGAAAGCCAATTGGCCAATTGGGTAAAGCAGGAAACCCGCTTCTATACAGAGCAAGCTGAGCGTAAAGCGCTGCAGGATCAATCTTTGGTGGAGTCTTAAGCAACTGTTGAGCAAAGAGGTGTCCCATGTTGGGAACTTGAGACGTTACAGGACTAGATGGTGTAGGAGGAGAAGCTTTCTTCGTTAAGTCTTGAGGTACGTCATCTTCTACGTTTTCCTCTTCCTCTTCCTCTATATCTTCTTCAGGAATCGGTTTCTTCTTGCTGAGATCGAGAACTAAGTCTAGGGGCTGTTCTTCCTCCTCCTCAATATACTCTTCTTCAGACTCTTCGTTGTACGTGTTGGAATTTTCCTTCATAGCATCGATGTTCTTCACTTGAATCTTGGTGGGAAGATTTTGGTGAGGAAAATGATAGCTTGGTGGAAACAAAGGTGAAACTCCATTTGGAAACAGCTTCTGTTCTTTCAATGATTTCAGATTCTCGTTGCGAATGATATCGTTGATGTTTGCGAATATCTTCGTGGGTTTTAGAGCTTGTAGGTCTGGTATCAGATGCAGCTTGGACTCTGGAACCATATCTGACATTTTCGGAGTAGAACAGTGGATCTTCTCAGGCGTGATATCGTGCGTTTCCAAGTGCAGTTTTTTGACATCATCCTTTGCAGCAAGCTTATTCAAGTCTTCGTTGGTAGGATCTTCAGACGGATGGTAAATAATCGCCTTCTTCACTTCTTCCCTTGTGGTTTTAGCATGTCTGTTCCTCAAATGTCTCTCGCAGTTAGCTTTAGTGGTAAAAGCATAGTTACACAGAGAACATTCGTAAGGTCTATCTCCGTTATGTGTCCGCATATGTCGAATCAGAGCAGCCTTGTCTATGGAAGAGTGTGGGCACATGTTGCAATGGTAGGTACCATTAGTGGTTCCGTTCAGATGAGCCCGATTGTGACCTTTCAAAGCTCTTAGGTTGGGAAACACAGCTGTGCAAAGTCTGCAAGGGAATTCCCCACGAAGCTTCATCTTCCTGAACTCTACAGCGAACAGGTCTTGGGACTCTTCTTCTTCGTTCTTGTGGGAGTCTTGAGACGTCTCTTGCTTTGGTGGTATGTATGCAGGTTTGGTTTGAAGTTGTTGCAGGTTGATGTTGGTCAAGATAGACTGGATATCAGCTAAGTCTTTGTTGCTGTCTATGGTCTTCACTAGCTGTTCCCGCAGTTTGTTAGGTATCTGCGGAGGAATCTGTGGAGGAGGTACAGGTTTCTCAGGAGAGTTGTCCACCAAGTTGAGTCTCGAGAAGAACTCCATACGCCTGATCTGAGGTTGAGAAATGGCGGTCAAATCCAGCCCGTTCTGGTGGTCGACAGAGATGCAGCTCTTCTCGTGGATCTCCAAAGAGTTTGAGCACGGGAACGCTCTAGCGCACTTCTTGCACTGGAACTTCAACCCACCAGAGACTTTGTGTAGATTCATTTCACACTCCTTTCGAGCTATGTGAGGAAACTTCTCACTCGAGAAATCCACGAAAGTCAGATTCTTGAACCCAACAACAGGATGTTTGGTAGGGCTGTTCTCGTGGACCGTGGTCTTGTGCGTGGACAGTTGCTTGTTGTTCAGGAACACTTGATGGCATTGGTTGCATCTAGCAGGGTACTCAGGGTGGTTGTCCTCGAGGTGCGTTTGCAAAATGGCGGCCGAATTGAAGTCGGTTCTCTCGCAGACCGGGCATTTGAAGATGGAGTCTTCATCCTCCTCGAAGGAGTCTCTCGGTCTCTTGATGACAGGAGCGTCTGTGGGTTCGAGCTTGCGTTTGGAGGTGAGCTTGTCGACTTTGTTGTTGTTGAATTCTGTGCTTTTGGAGCTGCCGCTGTCGGTACTACCGTCGGATTCGTAGTTTTCCGCTTTTTGAGAGTGGGTCCTCATGTGTCTGTGCATGTTTCCGTTTGTGGTGAAGGTGTCGCCGCAGTATTTGCAGTGGAAGGGTCGTTCTCCGCTGTGGACCAGGACGTGTCTGGAACAGGAAGAGAATTTGATAAGTACGAGGGTGGTTTGGAAAGTTTGTGACTTTTACTGCCTACAACGACAGGTGGGGGGAATATTGTGATCGCGAAAAATTTCGATTTTGAGATAGGTAATACACTTTTTGGGCGTTTTATGACTACATAATGAAAATACGTCATTCATTTCCTTCGGTCTGTCTGTCTGTCGCGATTTTTTTAGCTCCGTAATTTTAGTAACCGTTGGATGGATTATGATGAAGTTTGGGCAGCGATATGATAGGTAGGTAATGATGCTATAATTTTGAAAATCGGTGCATAGGCGGCGGAGTAATTTGCAAAAAAACAATAATTTTAAATATTCCCCAAGCTTCGTTTTTAGGCGGTTTAGGTGTTCCTGATTATTTTCTACTTTTTTGGGTGGGAGTAAAATTTGGGGTGGTTGGGGGGCGGGGGATGTAAAATTGAAAAATTTGTCGTAATCATAATAGACTGTCGATTGGCCTGCGAAGGAGGACCTAGCGCCATAAATAACTTTTTTAGGTCCAGCCGAACATTGCATTGCCTGTTACAGAAACCAAAGGACTTTTTGAAGAATTTTTTTGTGATGTAAACATACGAGTATCGCTTTAGACTGTTCTGTATTGTGTAACGAGGAAACTATTGAATTGATTTCAATGAAATTTTGACACAGTATTACTACTGTGGCAAGGATGAAAAAAGCGTATGGTTTTTATAAATCGTGTCAGTGGCGGCGCAGAAATAATAAAAAATAAATAAAAAACAGCTCAAACTGCGTTTTTACACGTTTTAGAAGTTCCTGATCATTTTCTCCCTTGTGAGGTAGTTCAAAGTTTTGTGTACCTCGGTTCTTTGATCGACAATTCAGGTAGTTGTGAAAATGAGATTCGACGGCGCATTTAACAGGCACGTGTGGCCATGACAAAGCTTACTAAAATGTGGCGTGACCATAACATCACTAAAGCTACCAAAATGTCACTGGTTCGGTCTCTTGTGTTCTCCATATTTTTGTATGCCTCGGAAACTTGGACTGTTAAAAAGGCAGATCGAGCTCGCATAGATGCTTTTGAAATGTGGACGTGGAGGAGAATGCTGAGAGTTCCGTATACCGCCCATCGAACTAATGTTTCCATACTAGATGAGCTCGGTAATCCAAAGACACTATCCTCCATTGTGTCGACGAGAATGCTTACATTCTTCGGACAAATTCACAGAAGCGATAATATGGAGAAATTTGTAGTTTACGGTCATTCCCCGAGTGGGCAGCGCCGTGGCCGTTCCCCACACGCTGGGTGGATACGACGAAACAGTTGCTGGATATGAGTATCAAGAGCGCCACTGAACTGACAGTAAATCGTGAACGATGGCAAGCTGCAGTTCTCAAAACTATTGATAATATTCGTGTCGGCAATACTCTAGCTCCGACTCAATGCATTTTACGAGTTCACAACATGTCTGTTAAGACATTCTGGCTAAGATGATGATGATCATTTTCTACTTTTTTGGCTGTGGGTGAAATTGGGGTAGTTGGGGTGGGGGGTTGAAAAACTGAAAATCTTGTTGTATTTCTGTCCACCGACCTGTGTGAAGGATGACATATTAAATCGCCTTTTTAGGTCCATTCGAACATTGCCTTGCCTATTACCGAAACTATGGGACTTTCTATATACATACGAGTATTTATTGCTTTTGGTCGTTCTGGATTTTTTAACGTGGAAACTATTAAACTGATTCTAATGAAATTTTGACACAGTGTTATTACCGTGGTGAGGATTAAAAACGCGTATGGTTTTTAGAAATTGTGTCAGTGGCAGCGCAGCAATAATCAAAAAACTAAACATATGAAAACAATTTTTTTGAGGTGGCAGTGAAATTGGGAAGATTCAAGGGTGGGGGGTTGTTATTGTTGTTGAATTTTTTTGTATTCATAATAGGCTGCCCATTGACCTGTGAAAGAAAGACCTAGCGGCATAATACATTTTTTTTGGGTCCATCCGAACATTGCCTTGCCGATTACAGAAACCAATGATGCATACAAAATACATACGAGTATTACTTTGGATCGTTCTGTATTGTGTACGTGGAAACTTTTGAATTGACTTTATTGACATTTTGACACAGATTTATTACCTCGACGAGATTGGAAAGCGCGTATGGTTTTTAGAAATCGTTTCAGTGGCGGCGCGGGGTGAAATTGGGATGTTTGGGGGGTGGGGGGTTGAAAAGTGAAAAATGTATTGTACAGGGTGACCTAATAAGAATGGACGCCGGCAATATCTCGGTAACCGTTAGTCATATAACTTCCAGCAAAAAATATTATTAGGTAAATCGGCATAGAGAAATCGCTGGAAATTATTTTCAAATTCCGCAAGTGACCGCTAGGGGGCGCAACTGTTACGATCAATCAGAAAAACGGCTTTTTCTCAAAAAAAAAATGTGCAAGTAAAGGTACATTATAAATTCTACCATCATGTAGACAGGACAATTTCTGATTTCTTTTGTTAATAGTTTTTTGCTCTATCTTGCAAGATGTAGTGCTTGGGGAATGTCAAAAATGTTTTTATTCTAATGGCCATAACTTTGGTACGAGTTAACGGAATTGAACAAGCTAGGTCTCGTTTGGAAGAGCTCTTCTTACCTAATAACCTGTTATATAAAAATTTTCCAAATTTATCTTGACTTAGTAGCTACAGGGCGGTATTTGACATCATAACAATTATTACGCATTATTACGAAAATTTTGAATGGTATGCTATATATCTTTCAATATAGATATATAGAGGAAAAAATTCTTAAAAAGTTAGTGCAAGATTCAACTTCCTATCTGTTTTCAAACTGGAGATATCAATAAAACAAGTATTATGACAAGTGCGCTTGCTGTGAGATTCAGAAACAATTGCCACCCTATAGGTATATGGCCTTCGTCACATCGTTTTAGTAATCTCTCAAGTAAAACTACTAGAAATCATATTATGACTTTCTAAAATAACCACCAGGTGCCGTAGTAGTCGCCAGTAAGTGCTGTGCACAATTTTCATAATAACGGAACTTTTAAAAGAAAGAAATAGAAATAAGTTACAGTATAAAATTGATTATTATTTTTATTATCATTAAACGTCAATATGAGTTGATCACAAAGTGTTATATGAACTCAACCAGTAAACATAGTAAGAAAAAATCAATGTGAATAGATTTTAAAAATTAAGGCTAACTAACAGGAAAATAAAGCAAAGTAACGTGGTATAACAACAAAGTAATGTGTGGGAGGTACTTCATTTTTTATGTTTTCTGACACTAGTTACTTACAATCACCTGTGTAAGCATTTTTGTGTATTAACAGTAATAAAAAGGGTACTTGCAGAGGTCGTGAAATCGCCTCGGGAGTATACATAGCGTAAATAAAACGATATCAAGAAGCAGTAGGTAACAAAAAACATTATTTTACTGACGGCCAAAAAAATATATTTGGAAAATAAAATAAGGGTATATTCAAATTTTTCCACGTAACTTAAAACAAGGGCTGACGTCACAGATATCTTATCAATATCGAAAATCGATACTGCTACAGGTTTGCCAACTGCGCGCATTCGACTAGAGATCATCTGAATTCTTTAACAATGCGACTTAATTTATTGATACTTAAACATATTTGAATCAGGCAATTAACCCACTAGCATTTTCGTTGCAATACATTTTTATAATTGAAAGGTATCACAGTTCATCCTGTTTGTGACCGAGATTCGCAACTAATCGAAGCCATCATTTTATTTCGGCGCATCCCATTATGAATTAATCCAAAGATAGAATCTAATTCAAGCCCATCCCTACAAAGTGAATTAGTAATCTAGCCTAACTTTTATTCTTTTGACTTTTGTACTTTTGTGTGTGACTGTGTTGTTGTAATGATCAATGTCAAAATGTTAGGTTAGCACTGGCTATCGATATCGAATATCAATACTTTACATCCCATCACTATAGGATATCACTGACGTCAGAGGTTGTTTGCGCGGCATTTTCCGGCATTTGAAATAATTTTTGGAATATCTCTCACAGCCGATTCCAAAAAACCAAACAAGTGATTTTGTCATGTTTACCAGGCTCTAAGGAACGCGTAAACGACATAATATTTTTTTCTGCAAGTACCCTATTACTACAAACTAGAAACATACAAACAGGTGAAGCGAATAAAGGCGTATTAAAGAACCTCCCCTACCTGTCGAGACTGCTGCTGGAGCTGAGCACCTTGGCGCATATCCTGCACACGTACCCTGCCGTCTTTTCCTCCTCGTTGTTGTGCGACCGGATGTGGAGGGTGAACTCGTGCTGGGAGGTGAGCATCGTGTCGCAGATGGGGCACAGGTACTTGCACCCCCCGTCCTCCGGGGAGGAACAGTCGCTGTGGGGGTCCCCCTCCCCATCGTCCGTGGCGGTGGTGTTGACGGTGGTGGAGAACACCCCCGAATCGCCGCTGCTGCGTTCCAGGGAGGGCGGGGGGGTGCCCGAGTGCGGGCAGGCGGATGCGGGGGAGCTGCCCGCGTCCATTTCGGTCGCTGGAAAGATCCAGAGAGGTAAGATAAGAAAAGAGAAAGAACTAGTGTTTTTAAAAGTTGCTACTACATGATCAACAATTTTGAATGACTACGTGAGACAATGGGCTAATTTACCATTTTTCTTGGAATGGCTCTCTGGATAGTTTTTGACGAGACCAACACATACAATTTTTTTATAATTTTTACGAACTTCTTATTAGGGCAAAAAGCAAAAAAAGTCGAAAAACTGCATAATGACGTCACGGACCCCCTAATGAAGTTTGGCAACGTCGAAAGCTCGGTTTGGTTCTAGTTGCGGCGCTTACGTTTAGCTGTCGTGTTCTGTGAACGCTAAATAAGCCGTTCCATGTTCCATGGTCGATGACATTGACAGTAGTCTGTTGTCTGTCTGACAGTGATAACACATAACACTGATAACCATTCAACGATAACCTCAAATCTAAATATGACAATTTTTTGGCGACACTAGATGACAGCACGACGTCACTGATCACAGATAACAATACAGCGATGCCAGATGCTTGAGGTCTGTATGTACGAGGGACGATTATTTATAATTCAGCAATTCATTGAATTTATCGCTCAGATAAAACTACACTTACATATGGCACTAGTTAAATACTTAGATGATTAATGTGCATACGGTAGAAGCCTGTATTTTGAGAGGGATAGGTTTAAAACGCCTACGTATTTCCAATAAAATTTACCGACCATCCTGGTATACGGTGGCGGCAGTGACGTCACTAGCCCCATAATTTGAATTTCAAACTCAAATTTTGCTGAAACTAGATGTATAAAAATTCTGAAAAAAATTGTATGAACGTACATTTCCGTCAATTTTCCAATTGTCTTGAAAAACATATATCTTTTGTGTGAATAAATTAGCCTATTCTGCATAAAACAGACAAAGATATATTGATAAAATAAAAAAAATATAATAAAAATAAAAAATTAAAAAACCTAAACTAGGTCATAGAAGGCTAGCCAAAAATTGTTTTCTAAATTAATATTATTGTATATCTGTTTTAGAAATATTATGTATATGCTTTTCTATAATTAAGCTCTTATGTGACAGGTACAATTGGTTTAAATTATTATACTTATTAGTCTAAGATCCGAATATAAGACGACCTTCGCCGAAGTGGTTAATGGATGAAAAGTATTTTATATTAAATTTAGTATGTTAAAAAAGATATCGCGAGTGGGTTGGCTGAAAAATTTCAGTCCTCGATATGATTAATTAAATATTGAAAATATTGAAAAATTTTTTTTTAAACATTTCACTGGTTTGGTTAATAGACAAATCACATACCAATCGAAAGTATGAAGCCCATAGAATATGCAAAGGTTAGGTTGGCTACGTTTTTCCCGTCCCAACTATAGGGTAGGCAGGTATACACAGGTACATCAATAATAGTAATTTGCACCGGTGTGGTTAATGCATGAAACTTATATCAAAATAAAGATAATTTTATTGCAAACACGTCGATATAGGGTTGTCTGCAAAAAATCAATCTGGAATTCCGGTTGTCGAATTTTAAAGATCAAAATATTGCTGCCAGTGAATACGTGCGCCAGAGAGGTCCGAGCGAAATATCCCGTGTATTAACAAAGGACGCAGCATAGCAGCTGCGTGTAGCTCGGCCATTGAATGAAAGAGAGTGCGCATGTCATGCGTCCGTGAAATTGAACAGGATAAGGAATAGTTAATTAAAAAAGCTGCAGGCCCAGATAACATCTAGCCAGAACTGCTAAGGCTGATCAATCAGGAAAACTAAAAACAATAGTGCACCTTTTTACCTCCCACACCGATAGGTGAGGGGAGTATTGCGATTGCGAAAATTTTCGATTTTGAGATAACACGCTTTTTGGGCGTTTTATGATGTCTACATAACGAAAATCCACGTCACTCATTTCCGTCGGTCTGTCTGCCGGTCTGTTGGAGTTTTCTAGTCTCGTAATCTCATCAACCGCTGCATGAATTTTGATGAAATTTGAGCAGCAATATGCTGTGGGGTCGTAGTAGGTAATGCTGCTATAATTTTGAAAATCGGTACATGGGAGGCGGAGTAATTAGCAAAAAAAATTCAAATATTCCCCCAACTTCGTTTTAGGTGTTCCTGATCAGTTTCTACTTTTTTTTTTTGGTGGGAGTGAAATCTGGGGTGGTTGTTAAATTGAAAAATTTGTTGTATTCGTAATAGACTGTCCAATGACCTGTGAGGAAGATCTAGTGACATAAATAGCTGTTTCAGGTCTGTCCGAACAATGCCTTGCCTTACCTGTTACTGAAACCAAACGACTTAGAAAATTCCTTCTGATATAAACATACGAGTATTGCTTTAGATCGTTCTGTATTGTAAACGTGGAAACTATTGAATTGATTTTGATGATTTTTTTGACACAGTATTACTACCATATCGAGGACGAATATAAATGCATATGTTTTTTATCAATCGTGCCAGTGGCGGCGCAAAAATAATAAAAAAGCTAAAAATATAAAACAGCTTAAACTTCGTTTTTCAGCATTCTAGAGGATCCGGATCGTTTTCTACCTTTTTTGGGTGGAGGTGAAATTGGGGGGTGGGGGGGTTGAAAAATAGAAAAAATGGTTGTATTCACAATAGGCTGTCCACCAACCTGTGAAAGAAAGACTTAGCGCCATAATACACTTTTTTAGGTCCTTCCTAACGTTTCCTTCCCTATTACAGAAACCAAGGGACTTAGAATTTTGTGATCTAGATACATACGAGTATCACTTTAGATCGTTCTGTATCGTGTAACTTGGAAATGATCAAATTGATTATGTTGAAATTTCGACACAGTATTATTACCTTGGCGAGGATGGAAAACAAGTATGGTTTTTAGAAATCGTGTCAGTGGTGGCGCTGCAATAACCAAAAAACTAAAAATTCAAAAACAGTTCAAACTTCGTTTATAGCCGTTTTAGGGGTCCCGGATCATTTTCCTACTTTTTTTGGGTGGGGGTGAAATTGGGGTGGTTGGGGGGGCGTAGTAAAACTGAATAATTTGTTGTATTGATAATAGGCTATCCATTGACATGTGAAGGAAAGACCTATCGGCATAACACAATTTTTATTTTTTTGGGGGGGGGGGGGGGGGGGGTGAGGCCATACATTATCATATGCAGTCATAAGGAAAATACGATACTAGTCCATTGTATATGTATAATCACGAATAAACATGTTGATAATGCCACACAAGGCTACGATGTATGCCTGATCAAGACTGAATACATACGCTGATTGGTAATCATGAGGCGAATGTTCACTTGACCCCGTTGCAGCATTGTCTTGGAAAGGTCTTACGCAAAACTATGACACGAGAAGCGCTGCACGTACCGACGGACGTCTGCATTCCATACGGGAAAATCTCGTCGTTTTCGAGTTCCGAGATTATGACACTTGCCCGCATTAATATTAATGCCGACGACTGCGACTCTCCGAATAAGTGAGATTCCCAATTCTGTTTCGGTTGTGCCGTGGTGCGAGTATACATGGTGTGCTCGCCAGCCGTACGAAATTGCGATCGCTCTGCGCATTGCGTCAGCAACGGAGATTTTTCGCGCAGAGAATTATTAGACGTCGTGATACCACGGCCTGTTTAATCGCGTTTTAAATAGAATCGCTAACGATTTTTGTTTAATTTACTTTGTATTCCTTATTTTGAGTTATTGAAGACTGAAATTTGTATACATAATGCCAAATTGTGCAGTTGTCGGTTGTAAAAACCATAATAAGATGAAAGAGGCAAATGTAAAATTCTATAAGTTCCCGAAAAATTAAAATCTCGCAATGCAATGGAGTAATGCTTGCCGCCGAAAGGACGAAATTGATATGAAAAATGGTAATCATTTCACAAATTAGCATTAAACATTTATTAAAACTGAAATTTTTATGGTACATTCACGGAAAATATTCACCTGCCGTATTTTCAATGAATAAATATGCAGAAGAAAGCAATGAATCGTGCCTACTTGAACCATTACAAGTCAAAAACTTAGTTTCGAATAATTCTAACATCGAAGCTGATGACGTGTGCTTTACTCAGGAGTTTTTCAAGAACGTTCTTGTTGACAGCGATATTGTTGGGACAGAGAATGATTCAAATGATATTCATTTTTCCAACTTTACCTTTCAAAGTCCAGATTATGATCTAGATAACTTCATTTCTGAAGAACATGACCTTTTGTGTCAATTGGAAAAAAAGAAAATGCCAGACACGATTTCCAACGAGGGACTGAAATTTATTGCCGGATATGTGGCCTACAGATTCAAAAGCGAATATCCTAATCTAGCTTTGGGGGTGCAAACCAAATTTCATTCTTCTAATCGGGCCCCAAACTGGATTGAGTTTCTAGAGTGAGTCGTGTATATCCAAGTGAGGAGATGATTAAAGTAGCCCGTTTTGGTTGAGATAGAGTTCGATAAATTCCATGGGCAGTCGTCTTCTCAATAATCAAACATATTTAAAAAATTAATAGAGATAGACCCCAGTGGAAACCATCAAACAATTTCCTGACAAAATAATATTATATCTAATACGAACGAGAATATACGTCAGACTCAGACATTTAAACAAAAGGATTACTTTCGAAAATTGTAGGCGTAAACTTAGGAAAAAAATGACCAAATTTACCAATAAATAATACACTTTTGTAGAAAAAGTCGTTAAATTACCTATTTTACACTTCCCTATAACACAGTTGTGAAATAATTGGCTATTGAACTCCTTTAATCTATCACTTTGAAATTAAAATATAATCCATCATGTGGTATTCCCGCCAGTTCGCCGACAGAAATACTCGTTGCTGACGTCACAGCGTGCCGGCGCTCGGACGGCTGCATGCGCGTGAGCACACCATGTTTATTGACACTATGGGTTGTGCTACCTATACACGATATGCTAGAAGTCTAAAGCCTCGTACACACTAGTAGACCATATTGCGCGATTTGTCTCTAGAAAGTCTATAGACAGTTTAGATCCGTATTTATAGTCTTTTCTCAAGTATCCCTTAAGTATTACTCAAGGGATACTTGAGGGTTACTCAAGGGACCGTCAAGTATGGCTTTCCTTGTGTATACAAAACCTTACTTAACGGACCCGCAAGTATTAAGGGACCCTTAAGTATCGACTATGAACATGACCCTTCTTAGGGCCGGTTTCACAATCATAGGTTAACTCAAGGTTGTGTGTTGACTGGAGGTTAATCCTAGATGTCATGTTTCACAAATGGTGGTTTTCGATTTTACGTGCAGTTAACTCTGAGTTAACTTGACCCCAAGAAATTCTTGAGTTAACCCCAGGTTTGCGATGACGCATGCGCATTAGATTATATCACTTTGGTTTTGCTACTTGCTAGGCGTTTGAAGTCTCATATTTTATCGTTTACCTTAACGCTTTCCATCGTCCTTTTTATTTAAAATGGATGGTTATGATGTAAATGCATGTAGCAGTGATGAAAAAGCAATGAGACCAAGAATATTTCGACCTAGAGTCAATTATTTTGAGAAATATGATGACCATGACTCCTTGGTCATTTTTAAATTTTGTATGTTTCTTTCAGCGCCTTTACAGATCTGCGGCTATTATTTGCTCATTTGCAATTAAATTCTTCTCCTATCTTTTCCCAGGCGTTGTCTTTTTCGCGCCATGTTGTTGCACCTTTTGTTTTGCATTCTATTACATGCCTGTACTTTTCTACTAACGAAATGAACAGATATTTTTCATCTTTTGAAAAGTTGTTCGCTCTTTTTGGTTTTTCCATGCTGACACACGGGTACATGCACAGCTATTATTTGAAAAAGGCCCCAGAAACAACTACAACGCCAAGCAGTCCATACACCAACTCAACCTAAAAATCTTTTATCTACGTCAAATACCAAATAACTGCGAATGAAATGAAAAAAATGTCAGTGAAAAAAACCATAATGAGGTTGGAAATCGCATGGAACTGACAACTCAACGAACTCACTCTTTGACAGTCTTGTCAGACACGCACAAAACACCAGCACGAAACACATATCGAAGGAAATGAGAAGATGAAGAATAATTTCAAATATTGCGGACACAGTACCACCAACCGCTAAAAATAAAATACAACTCGCGGTCAGCTAACCCTACGTCATTTTATGATTGTGAAACAAGAGACGTTCGATTGTTCGAGTTAACTCGCAGGTCGAGGTTAGTAAACCGTCAGAGTGACCACTGATTGTGACACTGGGCCTTAGAGATACGGTCTATGGACCGTCTAAAGACACCATTTTTTTGTCTCGTCTAGCGTCTACACTACAATGTGCAGATTTAGACGAGACAAAGAATTTCTCATCATTTTCGTTCCAACTTCCGCCACCATCACATTGTGTTTTGCAGTCAGAGATTCCAGGGCCAATTTTCTTTTTACCCGGTTTTTGTAGTCGAGACACAAACAATGAGACCCCTGGAAATCTTCAATCAGCTTTAAAACCTCCTCGTTCTATCACATCTCCAAAAAGCACTGTATAAAAACAAAAAATAAAGAGGCATACCAAGAGCAGACCACAAAAACAGTCGAACCACGCCACTCGCTAGCTGGAGACAGACTGGGATGTCTCGTCTCTAGACTCCGATTGACGTTCACACTGTCAAAATGTTGCGCAACATGTCCTTCTTTTGGAAAACTTCGATGCTGCTGTTTCCCGATGGCTACAACTTGCAGAGTTTCAAATCTAGCGTGCACCGATACTTATCCTCTCGCAACGCTTCTACAGCGTCAAAGAGAAGTAGAAACGTTCATATAAACATGACGTGTTCTTCAAAGGGTCTAGTTTTGAAGACACAGGACGTCAAAGTTTAGAAAAATTGATTTTTCATTACTCCTTAAAGATCATTTAACCATTTTTTTGTCATTAAGCAGACCAGTAAGACTCTACGTGAACACTGATTAGCGACCCAATCAATTCTGTTATATTGTTAATGCTGGTTCCAGAAGACAGCGACCAACAGAAGAATGACGCGTCAACAAGACGACAATAAATCAATAGTCATGAAAAGGATCATCGCCAGTTTTCATCTGAAGATTATTGAAGATAGTAAATCAGTGGAATAGTTTTAATACTCAAAAAATTGTATAAAAATTTTGAAAAATGTTCCCATACAAATTTTGATCATTTACTATTTAATTTCCCTTTTGAAATGACTGAAAAATCGTTCAGGACAAGTCAAACTTCTCATTAATCCAATGTTAGTTTAAAAACCGATATATTTGCTATAGTGGCCTTCACACACTTCCTTAGATTTAAAATAAATACAGCCAACTCAAAGAAAGTAAGGTGACCTACATTAAAAATTCCAAATATTTGCCCGGTATTGGAAGAAAGGCGGACGACAGAGTAAATTATCTGAAAAACAACAGAATGATGTATGTTACATTTAGGTAAACATTTGCTGATGATACGGAAACTGGGGCTAGTGAAAAACAAATACATATCATTTATGTGCGTATATGTGAGCTGATTAATTATACAAATAACACGAGAGGATGTCTGTCTATTCACCTTCATCTCAGTTTTTTTTTCCAGGAAAATTTCGGTTGTGATGTAGGGGTAAATGACTTTCCTTATAATGTTCTTCCAGAATTCATGAATAAACTAGAAGCATTTAATTAAAAAAAATTATGGGGTTGCACTTGATGAAAAAGTTGAACAGAATAGCGGGAGAGTCAAGCCAGTTTGCGGAGGAGGACAAAAGCTTCACCTGCAGGTCCTATCTGAAGATTGAGACTTACCCTCTGGACACTCAGGAGGATATGCGACAAATTTGGGAGCGTTAGTCCTACACTGATTTATGGGATATATCAGACGGCGTCGGCGGTAAAACCAATGGTAGTATATGGTGCTATTGCCTGGTGGCAGAAATTTTTTATGGTCAGCCTCCCACAAAAGCTGCAAGCCTATGGCGCTGTAGAGGCAGATAAGTGTGGGTCCACGTTAGATTTGAAACGCTGCAGGTTGTAGCAGCCGGGAAGGAAATTCGAAGTTCTCAAAAAAAATGCTGGAGGAGACTGGTTCGGGGAGTAAGGACCTCGACCTGGTAAGGAACATCTTCCGTGATAGAATCTGTAAAACAGGGGTAGGTCAGCCACCCTTCTTCGATGTTCCAGGCTGCTCTGGAGGTCCTTTGTGAGGTTAAGCGCATCGATTCATCTAATTGCTCTTTTCTGGGTAGTGTTCAGAAGCTTTAGAGAGTGTTTCGGAGCGCATCCCCACACATGGGAGCAATACTCCAAGGATGGTCGGATCTATGCCTTGTAGAGCAGCAAGAGTTGCTCTGGTGTATACAGCTTCCTACAGCGGAACAAAAATTCAAGCTTCTGGGATGCCGTTTTAGCAATACTGGTGACATAGTCGTGCCAGGACATGTTATTGTTGATGTTGATCTCCAAAAGCTTGACGGAAGGTGACTCAACTATGGGGTAACCCTCCATTTCCACAGTTGGTATGCCAAAGTGAGAAGAAATGATTGTGTCATGTCTACTACACCAACACTGGCCTTGGAGGCCCCCCAAAAACTTAACCTCTCTACACAATGAGGTAGACAGGGGTGCCAAAATGGTCCTATGGACTGCTATCAACTTACAGACAGGACAAAAGGTGTTATGAGTAAAATTATAAACCATCATATACTGGGAATGGTCTTGGACTCTATGGTTTCCCAAGTGTACACAGAAATATCCTACTACGGTTTCCTTTTCCCAGGAAGAGGCGACTGGAAGAGGAGTAACAGTTCCATATCAGCCTCCGATCTTTTGCTATTCACAGATCTTCTAAGTCGGAACTGGAGTGGGAGTAGCTGGTACTAATCCAAAGGTTGACATCTCAGTAAACCTGGGGAGGTATACCACCATCTTTCAAGCAGAAATGATAGCCATAGTGTTGGAAGTCAGGAAACTGAACAAAAGATCACTAACAAATTTAATGAAACTATAAAAACCTTTTCAGATAGCCAGGCTGCCCTGAAAGCACTGAGCTCCAAACGAATTGACTCACGACTTGGATGGAACTGCACACATGTCATCAATAAACTTGGAACAAGGAGCAAAGTTACTTTGGTTTGGGTTGCAGGTCATAGCGGAGTAAAAGGCAATGTATTGGCCGATACATTGGCAAGAGGAGAAACCAAATCTGTGTTCATAGGACCAAAATCATTGCGAAAAGGAAAAACATCTCAGACAGGAATGATCTCCGCATTCTGGTGGGTCTGTTGACAGGACATTGTCCTTCTGAGAACAAACAATGGACTGTCTTCTGCTATGTGGAGGACGAAACAGCCGAGCACATGTTGTGCTCCTGTCCAGTACTGGAAAGAGCTAGGTTTCAGACTTTCGGATTCACCCACCTGAAATCTACCGACTTCAAGGAAGTTTCACACAACACGACCATCGCCTTCATCAAAAGGTGTGAATTGTAACGTGAACTCCAAAAAGATCTGAGCCACTATAGACACACAGAAAAAAATACTGTTGCGTTTCCAATTAATTGTTAGTATTTGGATGTTTTCCCATCTCTTTAAATATATTAATAGTTGTATCAAATCCATGTCATTGAAAGAATTTAATTCTTATATTCGAAGTAATCATAGGTACGAAAATAAATTCAACATAATTTTATGTTCGTTATAACGATATGTATAATCCTTCTAATACCAGTATTGACATATAATGCAATCAAAACATCCTTTTGTTTTCGAAATTTACCCTATGTTTCATTTAAGCAAAGCATACAATCTATTCAGTGTACAAAAATTATTACTGCAACAGCAGTTCGTGATAATTCATCTGATAAAAATTAATTTTGTTCAATGGCCCTTGTCGTTCGCTGAACTATAATCAGTATTCGGCGGGACGGATGTCCCGATTCAATGAAGGTAAAAATAAAGAACAGGGGGATGATCTCAGTGCTACTATCGCCGCGAACTTGTCAACATGGACGAAGTTGTACCGTTGTGTTGTTTCGGTGTTAGCCGTGTTGTGTTATCTTGTGGTTTTACGTATAGCATCAGCAATTGTGTCCAGTTATATATTAAATGGAGGACCTACTGCGAAATTGGGACTTAGAAGAGCTAACACCCACATTTGATGTAGGTATTTAGATTAGTCAGACAGTTATATTTCCGGTAATAATGCAACAACTGGTGCAGGCTTATGTCTAATTCTTATATCATGCTCCTTACAACTTCACACAAAATCACACCATTAAACATCCAAACGAATCAATCAGCTGTCCTCGCAATAAAATCTGTTGGTCCAAGGAAAAGAAAGTAGTTTAGAATCAATTACCAAACACAGATTCGATTCAACGACAGGCTGCGATTGAATCATTCATTGGAATCCAATGACATCTTGTGGTTGAATCGACAATACGATATAATTCGCTCCACTTCCCATTGGAGAAAACGTCGGTGTATTTGAAGAATGCTGAGCATAAGGTCCCATTGTATCTAAGCGTAAGTCTTTGAGAAAGCGACAGATTTTTCTGTGTGCACTTTCAATCTAACCTATGGGTTTGAAGAGCAATGATGTAGATGGGCTCATAAACAATATGGACAAATCTGAGCCAAAAAGCTGCAGCAATCAGTGTTATCTTACCACAAAAATATTTTCGTTAGCCTGTCTGCACCAAAACAACTAATTTCTCACATGATATATCAAAATACATTATCAACCGCAATCCGAGGACGGTCCTGGTCGAGAAAAACAGGGTTCTCACAACAAAATTTATCTTCTCAAAGGTTAACAGTCGGTGAGCAGAGGAAACGAAACCTGTAATGGTGCGGTTTACACACTCGATATATCTGGTTGTGGTCCATACAATCTCCCTATTTCCGTTTCAACATCACATCCGCTGAATGCCGTGGATTTTTCGCGGAATTCGAAAGATCGTCTCACATCCGATACCCTGACGACTCTCGACGTGTTATCAGGTGTCCGGACATGTTAGATGCATATATAGACCAGTCAGTAAAGCCATTTTTCAAAGGCAAAAAGCTGGTTGCGTTGGGATATTTAACAAAGGGTCACTAACCGCACGGCGATTTGTAAGTGGCTGGAGCTGGCGCGTTGAGAAGGTTTCATCGATAATTCGATTTGCTCCTCTTTGGACTGTATCAAGTATCGACAGGGCAATAGGAACTATAATAATTACTAATTGCAAACTGCGATAATTTGTGACAGAATCATAAAAGCAGTACCAATCACAGCAAGTATACCTTATTTAATAATTACAAATCTCACATCCATCAATCAGATGGATTATAGACAAATACTGAGTTATAGAAACATTCACAGAGGATGCAAAGGTGCAGCGTAGACATTGTAAGGCATACATAGGAATAAAAATCTTCTTTCTTGTTTACATATTAAAATAAGGTTACACGCCAGCTGGCGAACCTTGCCGTTGAGGATAGGCAACCAGTAATGCACATGCACACTTAGGGAAACAACTTGGCTAACAGTTCCATCGTGTGTTTAACCTTTGAAATGTTAAAAGATGCTATTTTTACTTGTTTTTACTATAAAACAAAGATATAGAGCATGTATTTATAATTATTATAGATAGTAAATTATTTTTTTATCCAAATAATGCACTGAGTGAATTTCTTGTCATCATATCATTTGATACACCAAGGAACCAGTGATCAAATGTATCGCTTCTGTGGAATCTGATTGGTTGAGATTAGCAATTGCTAAACTTTTTGTTAAACAAGAAAATTCAATTTTTCATCCATTTAGGATGGAAAACCAGACTTAAAAAGACACTAGATGGTCCACAATGGGCGATTGTATATAAAGTATGTCATTTTTGAGCTTTATGAGGTCACCTTCAAGAGAAATCAACAATTTTCAGAGCACTTTGACAGATGCATGTTCTTGAAAGGGCTTCTCTGATTGGTCAAAGTCTTTGTTAAAATGCGCATGTTGATAAAATCGGGCCTTAGAAAAGGTTATTTATTCAGCGTATTAGCATAGCTCTAAAACACACAAGGTTTTACATCATAAAAAATGAGAATTTCTAAGCTATGATGCGATGATTGGAGGAATTTCTTTGTAATTACTGAAGGCAAAATCAAACTGTAGATAAAAATAAGCTTTCTTACCTATAGTACTGCTTGGAGGTGGAAAACCTTGTTGAGGGTTTTGAGGCATAAAAATAGCCCCTTGCATGTCGATGCTACGTGGATCTGTAACAAAAAGAAAATCTAATTAAATAAATATACAGATAGCTATCAAAATTTATCCAAATTATCATAAGTTAATGCATTTTTTTATAAACTCATCAAAGCCAATAACTGTAATAGATCACGCAGTCGAAGTTTGTATAAATCAAAAAGCAAGTTACCATTACTGCGAGTTGACCACTATAGTTTATTTAAATACATAATAATAACATAATATTGGCAACATAACCACACTTTTTCACTGAAAATTTAAATAAAAATTATAAAAATTATAGATTTTATTATATAATTTTATAATCCTTATTTCATTTATAATATATTAATTATTCATTAATTTTTAATGAATTAATAAACAATTATTTTGTAAAAATTTATATTATTATTAATTTAATAAAATTAATAAATAATTATCATATAAATTTAAACAATTTATCTTAATAGTTTTAATGAATGATTAATAAATAATTATTTTATAAATTGTAAGTACTGTGCAAAAGATCATTATTACTATCTAGTAGACAAAATGACAGCTACTACTTTGATTATGATCATTATATAGACTTTTGAAGTAAGGTTACTTTGATAAAACCTTTATATTTTACAGTTAACTTATGGATACCCTTATACCTATATATTCTTGCTTCAACCAACTGAAAACCTCCTATTCTTTTGTGTAACACAATCTGCTAAGGTTAAGTTAGAATAAATATAGCAACTGACTTCCTTACCTTGGAGCCTTGACACAAACTATCAAAAATACTACAAGCAACGTAAATATCGGAGACCACCTAACAACTAGAAGATACAAACAATAGTACGAAAGTAGTAGACCGATTACGCTATAGTGACTTTTAATATTTATAAATAAGGCAATTATTGTTTATAAATATTGGCTGTGACATAAACCATTGCATATTTGACTAAAGTTTACAAAATAAATGGCACAGCATTCCGTCATCTTACTACAGGTAGCAGAAATTATATAGTGTTACAGTATACATGTGATATCTAAAAGAGACTCCATCAACGAAAAATACTTCAAATTTATTTCTTTTTATTCAATATTCAAAATTCATACATAACACCAACTCGACCCACACTTTTGCAGATCACAGTAGACTATCTATTGACCGCCTTAACGCGTCACCTCCAGATTCTTTCGCCCTGGCGTGTAGTTGGTGACCTCTCACTTTCTACTGATATACCAAGGATGCGAGCGGTACGATCGTACATTTCGTCCCATGGTGTCCATAGTTCGTAGCTGTTCAAAGCAGTCATGATACCCTGGTATTTAGGGTTTGCCTTTGCTGCTCGTTAGCTATAAAAATCTGACTTAAAAACAACTGCTGCAATAACTACATTATTCTAAAAAATGATCTGCATCTGTTTTTTGTGTAAAGTAAGTTTATTCAATTTATTTAATCCTATCTGAACTATACTTGTTTAAAAACGTGTATTAATGGAATAGTTTTACATGTAAGTCAGGGGGGCCAGGATGGTTTCAATAAAACTCGATTTCCTTTCCGTTTTCTTAAGGGCCCCACAGACATCGTTCTTTTTCATCAGGTTTGCACGACGTGCCAACCGATGTCGGTTAAACCGATGGAACGATACCTCCACACACTGTTTTCTTTCAGTTTCTCGCAAATTTTTGGTCCATTAACATGGATAATACTTTAGCATTGGCGGCGGCTTTAGCTATTAAAGTGAAATACAGCAAGAAAAAACGTTTTTTTAACTCCTTCCTGAACGATCCGCGAATGGAGTCAATCTTCCTTTTCACTGAATCTGTATTTGCAGAGGGATCTATATCTCTCCATTTTTTCAACAGTTCTCCGTAGGCCTCATTTTTCTTGTCTCTGTCTGCATACTCAGCGGATTTGACTTTCGAGAGACACAGAAAACTTCTATACATGTGTATGAATTCCATCATAAATTGTTTGTTATTTTGCCGTGTATCACACATTTTTGATAGGTGTCGCTAACCCTAGATACGGCAAGGCAACCACAACGACACTGTAAAATCCCGTCGTGATTGCACGATGAACGGCCACACATGTACCGAGTTGTACGATGGCGTTCGAAACCGACGGATAAAATCAAGCTCGGACAGATTTTTTGGAACGACGGTCAACACAACGGTTTTTTGGCACACACTGACCGAAATGAGTGTGATCGGTTGGCACGTCGTGCAAACCTGATGAAAAAGAACGATGTCTGTGGGGCCCTTTACACGTTATTGACAAGTTACAAGTCTGTCTAGTGACAACTGACAGGTGACTGGAACAATGTTGCCAACCCAAATGTTGCCAACTCGAACACAGAACGACGAGACTACTGACATCTGTCACTACACATTCAAAATACAAAACAGATTCTTACATACATAATATTTTGTTTACTTTTTATTTATACTCGTATTATATAATCAATAATTAAAAAACATTTAGATATGTGACGATCACAGTTGCTCTAATTTTCTCTACGTATTTTTTATAGCATTTATTCAATTGATGTCTAAGCGACTCAAGCATATTATGTTACGTTATTATTGAGATAAATGTTAAATCTGCAGATGCGTACAATAATACGATGTATCAATTTTCAACGAATCAATGTCTAGCACGAGAAGATAGCGTTTATCGACCATTGTAATTCAAGGCACATTACAAATATTTCACCTGTTCTCAGAACTATAATGTTCGTGAAAGAATACATTGTTAGATGCTTCCTGTTCTGGGAAACAATCTTACGCTAGCACTGAGTACATAGGGGACAAAATGATTGCCACACAGGATAACGATGATACAGTATTAGTCACTTTTTATTGGTACAGACTGTATCATACACTATACAGGGTGAGTCAAGCTCAACGCCTCAAACTCTTGTGACCAAACGATACCACTTCTCGAAAAATCGACTTTGCGAGTGTATGTAGGTCGAGTTGGACTACTTTTTAAAAATAATTACCTTTATACAGGGTGTCTAATAAAAGCGTGACATATCAAAGTTATGTTTTTAAAATGGAATACCCTGTATATTATTGCAGTATTTACAGTAGTCATTTCCATCAAAGACAAAAGTAATGATACCTCTCACTGTCGTCCTTTAAATTTTTCAGTATCTATTAGCAAGATCGCAAAAAAGGAATACTGACAAATCATATTTTAATTTTCTGTCAGGTAAATTATGTTTAATAATTTGAGCAGATTTTTAATTTATTCTTCATTTTCGGCGATCTTGCTTATGAGTATTGAAGAAGTTGCAGAACTCCAGTCAGAGGTATCGGTTACTATTTTTTTAAATCATGAAATCTGAAATTTTATTCTGAAGCCATTAAACTGCCACCAACATTACGCGGTAGATTTCCTTTCATTTCAAAATTCAAAATGGTTTTGTGAATCGTCAATATCTAGAATATTGTAGTAACCGGTATGCTGTGAAAAATACCCATTTCTGTCGTACTTCAGCTGCTTTTTGACCTTATATGTTTTATGTCTGCTATTTCTGGTTAGAATTGATTTGTTGTAAGTCATTTTTATAACTTTGTCCCTTTACTCTAGTTCGTCCGTAACTATCTGCTAATGTTCCATCTGTCTATATTTCATGGCCTGCTAAGTTGCTTATAGGTAGGAAAATTGAAAAACACCGGTTTTAATCAAAATTTGAAATTAAGTCAAGACTACCAGAGATTGATATTTACAACCGCATATCATTAGAAAGCCTATCAAATTGCATATATGATCGTATAAAAAAATTATGCATTCCCATTTGAAAAAATCAAGTTACCTTTGATTGAAGTTTCCTTAATTGATCTACCGATTTCTCCAAGTACAAATGTAATTCGAACTCGCCCGTCTAACGTAAGCTGACACATTTCATGCTTAGTAACACGGAAAAGTCACAGCTCTCTAAGATTTATAATAGCTGCGATATTCAATTTTTTTCTGACATCTACCTATAACCAAAATTGTGATTTGCACCTAAAAGGTTCGCTTAAAGTCCCATGTGTGATACATAAAGTCACACTAAAATGCACCCGGGAATCTAAATATGCAATAATATACAGGGTGTTCCATTAAAAAACATAGCTTTGATATATCACGGTTTCATTAGACATCCTGTATAAAAGTTATTATTTTTAAAATGTAGCCCAACTCGACCTACATACACTTGCAAAGTCGATTTTTCGAAAAGTGGTATCGTTTGGTTACAAGAGTCCGAGGCGTTGAGCTTGACTCACCCTGTAGAGAATATTACAAACATTTAGTAATAAAATCCTGGGATACGGACAATATTATATTAAAAAAAAAATGTGGGCACTAAACGAGGTAGAACTCAGTATTTCGTATTTTGTGCCGGACATTTCTCCGGATGTGACAGAAACTGACAACACCGTACTCCAAAATTAACCTACAAAATCGCCTTGAACGCAGCGAAATGTCATGTTGACATTTCGTTACTTGAGCCTTACGTAAGGGACTCTCAAGTAGTTGTCAAAACACAAAACCTTACTTAAACGACTCTCAAGTATTAAGGGACTCGTATCGTCTATGAATACGACCCCAAAACCTTTCAGACCTGTGTCTCCCTCCTCTATATTATTTTCACTTATTTAGTTCACACGGAATAAAGGAGGCTGCTACGCTGTCATTTGTTTCATGGCACACTCCGTGCATTGGAGATGCAACTGCTGTTGATAGCATTAACGTGCATGAAAGTATCATAGCGTCCTATCAATGCTATTAAAAAGATAGTCTGATAAAACCAGAGCTGTAATGCAGGTAGTTTATACAAGATTTATCTCTATGTGCAGTTTTATCTCTGTTGTATTTTAGCAACACTTATCCGAATAGGAACTGATAAGGGGAATATTTTCAGTGTCAATAGCGTAGAGACGCCCTCATCCAGGACCGTACTTATACGCTTCTACATATTCACGAAAACTCCAATACGTATACTTGCCACTCAGATATACACAAATATCCAACCAGAGGAGCATCTGCTATAAGACCTCCACGATTTAGATTAGCAGCCTCTGCACGCAATTCATTAAACCTAAAGCTCTACAACACACTTCCTAGAACAATCAGACAGCTAAACTATATAAAATTTAAACAGCACATTAAGAACTTCCTCCTCAACCATTGTTTTTACGACGAATTTTTAAATTTTAAGTTTTAATACTTTGTGTATGCTTATGTCCTCGTTCTATACACATATATGTAGCTATTGTTCCATTATCCATTTTCCATGTACCATTTTTCTTTAATCGTTCTACTGTCCAGTTGTTTGACTTGTCATAAGTATTTATTTATGTACGATATGACCAATAAATTACTCTACTCTACTCTACTTTGAGAATTCTGGAACGAACAACTTTAATTTTTGTACCGTTTATTTTTATTCTTTCCATCAGAACGGATTCGATTCATTCAGAACTTTACATCATCATCATAGTCGCAATGTCTTAACAGACATGTTGTGAACTCGTAAAATGCATTAAGTCGGAGCTACAGTATTGCCGACACGAATATTATCATTAGTTTTGAGAACTGTAGCTCGCTATCATTCGCGATTTACTGACAGTTCATTGGCGCTCTTGATACTCATATCCAGCAACTGTTTCGTCGTATCCACCCAGCGTGTAGGGGAACGGCCACGGCGCCGCCCTCTCGGGGCATGACCCTGAACTACAAGTTTCTCCATACTATCGCTTCTGTGAATATGTCCGAAGAATGTAAGCATTCTCGTCGACACAATGGAGGATAGTCTCTTTGGATTATCGACCTCATCTAGTATGGAGACGTTAGTTCGATGGGCGGTATAAGGAACTCTCAGCATTCTCCTCCATGTCCACATTTCAAACGCGTCTATGCGAGCTCGATCTGCCTTTTTAACAGTCCAAGTTTCCGAGGCATACAAAAATATGGAGAACACAAGAGCCTGAACCAGCGACATTTTTGTAGCTTTAGTGATGTTATGGTCACGCCATATTTTAGTAAGCTTTGTCATGGCCACACGTGCCTGTTGAATGCGCCGTCGAATCTCATTTTCACAGCTACCCGAATTATCGATCAAAGAACCGAGGTATATAAAACTTTGAACTACTTCACAACGGCCTATTGACTTTATTTCTCGATAATTATCATGCTCTCTATCTACGATCATAACCTTGGTCTTATTGTAGTTAATACCAAGACCATACTCTGCACTACGTTGTTCTAAGATGTTTAATAGAGCTACTAGTTCTTCCTGAGAAGCTGCAATAAGGGTTGTATCGTCAGCAAATCTTAAGTTGGATATTTTGCTTCCGCCAATAGTTACACCGCCATTCCAGTTGTCTAGTACCTGTCTCATCACAAATTCAGAGTAAATGTTAAACAACATCGGAGATAATACACATCCCTGACGAACTCCTTTTCTGGTTGCAGTTTGACTAGACAGGTTACCATCAATCCTTACGCGAGCCGAATTAGACTCATAGAGTTGCTGTATGAGAAACACTAGGTGATAGGGAACTCCCATAGAGATGAGGATTTCCCACAGTTTAGGCCACTTTACGAAACAAATAGTGGTACAAAATCCAAGCTGCACAATACTTCCAGCTACTACTACCCTGTGTAGATTGGATGCTTTTTTTGGCCACATTGTGCAATTCAGTTATGTAAGAGAAATCAATAGATAAGGTTTTAGAGGTCGATCGATGATATAGAAACTCTAAGTGCATATCCGTTTTTGTGTAAACAATAGTGTTTACTTTAACTAAAATTTACCTGTACTTGAGATATCGCTGTGGGATAAATCTAGCCTTAGATATTGCTCTCCGACATTTTTGATCGGCGTATCATTGAACAAATATCATTGCAGAAAACATTGTAGGAGTAGCAATTTTGATTAAAATGAAGGTATGAAAAAGAAACAAATGCATCCAGATAATATGTGGATGTGGATTCACACATGACGATGACGATATGAAAGAAAAACGTTGCTGATTGTGTGAAGTTTTTTAACATATACAGGGTGTTAGTTAAGTGCTAACAAACTTCAACCACAAATAGTACTCCGAAAAATAGAAAGAAAATGTCATATGAACATGGATCCGGAAATGCTTCCTAAGGGAGCTACGCTCCTTTGCATGGGGCACCCTGAAGACGGTTATTCCTCGATATTCTCGAAACCACTCATAACAAAATTACGAAATTCGGTACGATGGGTAAACTTTTGACGCTGGTCCTGATTCTGAATGCAGAATTTCATAATTTTAATCAGAGGCGTATCATACGGGAGTAGTTAAGGGTAAAGATAACCCCATTTTCTAAATGGTAATTTTTTTGACATTTTGATTTTAGAATATGGTATTTCAGAAATTTCTACGTAAAAATGATCTCTTGGCACATCTCGATAGGGCTAACCGTTTTCGAGAAAAATGCAAATTATTGAACCGATGCAGGTTATTGTAAATAAATAAATGTTCATCTATTTAGTAAGTGTGCTGTGAAAAACAATTGCAATAAGGCAATAGGCCGATATCTCATTCAAAATATTGATAAAAAATTTTTGATTTGTAGTAACGGTTGACGGTGCATCGGGAAGTAGTCTGGTACACAGGTGGATCAAAGACCGAGCAAGGCACAGGAGCGGGAATCCTTGGAAGAGGAACTAGACAGAGCATTCCGCTAGGAAAATACGCTTCGGTATTTCAGTCAGAGGTGTACGCCATCCTGCATTATGCAAGGATAAATAATGAGCGATCCTACAGAAACAAGAGGATCGCAATACTTACAGACAGTCAGGCTATACTTAGGACATTAGAAGGGCCCAAAGTTACGTCTGCTCTAGTCTGGGAATGTTTACAAGAACTAGGAAGGCTGGCAGAACACAACAAAGTAACTTTGGAGTGGGTGCCTGGGCACTCAGGTATAAGAGGCAATGAAAGGGCGGATGAGCTAGCAAGACTAGGCTCGTCTACTCTATACATTGGAGCAGAACCCGCCCTGGGGGTACCTAAAAGTACAATCAGACACCAGGTGGGAGAATGGATGAAGCATCAGCACAAGGAGCAGTGGAACTTGTTGCCAGGATGTGTTCATGGAAAAACATTCATTAAAGCTCCATGCAAGAAAACAGCGAAACATTGCTCTCCTTGAGTAGGAATCTGCTCCGAATAACGACGGGCCTGCTCACAGGACATTGTGGCCTGGAGGAACACTTGAATGAAATGTGACTCTACAATGGAGACCTCAACTGCAGATTGTCTGGAAGAGGAACTGAGTCAGCCCTACATATGCTCTGTGAGTGTAAAGCGCTAAATTACAAGAGACAACAGCTCTTTGGGAAGCCCAAGCTAGAACCACTGGAGTACAGCTCAGCACCAGGAGCAGAAGGAAAACTGCATAAACTTATGCAGGGATCTAGATTGCTGGAGTGGATACTGTAAATGAGAGGAGTAATAATACAATAGGCCTTAAGGCTTAAGTATTGACGGGGACGGCTCAAGAAAAAAAAACGGTTGACGGTAGATTTCACCGGACCATTCCACAATTTGAGAGTATTTACGTTGACCATTAAGTGCGTATTAAGCAAAATGCACAGCGTGTACGGAATGCAAAGATTGATTCTGAGAATCGCATAAAATCTGTTCCACTAAGACCACCGACCAATCACCATCCAGCTACGAAAAAACAATATAAAACATAGATGGCCGCGAGTCGTTTCATGGCCGACTACGTGCTTAAATGTCGTTTAGTATCCAAGGTGTATTTATAGATAAATCTCGAATTATCAGGCGGCAAATATAAATTAAGATGTGTACGTTAAGTGAGGATCTATGTTCGAAATGTACGACAATCGTAAACAATTGATGCATGTCGCATTTTTTAACGGAGCTGGTTCAACGAGCCCTGCACCGGTTTCTGCAGAAACTGGGCGATACGTGGATCATTCGAATGCATTCTAATACTGACAGGTTGTAGGTTTCAAGGTTCTGTATTGGAAGGCACCTTGTGCCCAATAGGCCTTTTGCATATCCACCACAGATCCCTTAAAACTCTATTCATCGCAAGCGCCTTTATCTCTCTCCATGTCAATAGGACTAAACACAGTAATAAACAAACTCACCTGCCATAATTAGTTTATAAAAAAATAGAACAGATCAATAATGGGTGGGCCCTCCATGTTGACGAAGACACTCATCTGGCCTACGTGGCACGCTCGTAATCTGGTGGTTGATAAACTCTAGAGGTACAGCCTCCCAAGCTAGCTGCCCTCACAGCATGTTCCAGTTCGTCCAGCGTGGTCGGAGAATTGGGTAAATCGCCTATGTATCGACCCATCCAATCCCATACTTTTTCAATTGGTGATAAATCGGGTGATCGTGGAGGCCAGGGGAGTACCCTGACCTCAGCTTCCTGTAGGAACCTCACCGATACCCTTGCAATATGAGGATGTGTATTATCTTGCTGGAAGAAACCCTTTTCGAGGCCTCGGACATATAGAAGGCTACCCATCAGTATCCATCTAATGCCTTTCGGTCATCACGTACCTTTCTCATATTTCAAAAGCATGGGATGTACCAAACAATCAACACTGTTAAAATGAACTTCTGTTCGACATTACGGCCCATAAAGGCCGGTGTTCCTCAGGGTTCGGTCCTTGGACCTATACTTTATTCACTTTTTATACATGACGTCCCTTGCCCCAGCAACTGTGAAGTCTATCTCTACGCTGACGACACTGCGATTGTAGCTCAGTCGCGGACTGGAAATCTAGTCCGCGATGAGTTGCAGCTCGCGGTGGATGAAGTGTTAGAGTGGGCGGATCGGTGGCTCATCAAAATTAATCATTCGAAAACGCAGGCTATATATTGTACCAAAAAACGTCATGGTGCCCCGTTAGAGGTCTCAGCAGACGGTGCTAGGATTCCCTGGGAAAATTCTGCCAAGTACCTAGGAATTACCCTCGACAAGGGCATGACTTGGCAGAAACACACTCAAGCGTTAAAAACAAAATTCGAAATTACGTTTCTCAACTCTACCCTATGTTATGTAGAACTTCAAAATTGAGCTTGGTAAATAAAATTCGACTTTATAACATGATTATTAGACCAGCAATTACCTACGCATGTGCGGCTTGGTGTTTCCTCGCCAAAACGCACATGTGAAACTTGCTGGTTCTGCATAGCAGGGCATTGCGTACAATAACTAACACCCCATGGTATGTTTCTAACGAAAACCTTCACAGGGACCTCGACCTTCCTTACTTGAGGGATTACATTAAACAACAGGCGTAACGACGTTACAGTCAAGCGGAACCGCACAGCAACCCTCTGTTGCGCGAGTCAGTGGACTACACAGTCGAGCAAGTTCGCAAGCACACAAGGCCGCGGCTTGCACTGTGATTAAAATCAAATCGTGCAAATTTGGAAGCAACTAAATTTTTACCCTTTTAGATACCGAACCTTAAAATTAACCCTTTTGGTTAAACCCAAAAATTACCGAACTCAAATCGAATATGTCAATAAGCTATACCCTCCAACCGACACACTTCCTCCTCTTTGCTCTTATCCTTCCTTCCTCTCTTTTTCTTCTCTTACTTCTCCATGACTTTGTCTGGTCTCTGGGTAACCAGACCTGACAGACTGATCGACCGACACGAATGCAACTAAGAGCAAAGGTCCTCCGGACCGCTCTGACTAACAATGACGAATAGTATGAACTTCTGTTTTCATACTCCTAAATGTCAAAATAGTCTTAACGTCACTTCCAAGTTTTAAGTTTAAAACGATGATATCACCCACCACATTGAAGAAGAATGCATCCTGCAAACCGAGATAGATCCATTGATGGTCATGAAGAGCAGCAGGAGCTGGATAACCATATCAGTATAAGAGGGGCAGCAGTGAATACAGGGTGAGTTTTTAGTTCCCGCTCGGTCGATAACTCCACTACAGTAGAAGACAGCAAAACAAGTTGTATGTAAAAGTTGTAGTCACGGATCTCATCCTTGCTCAGAAAATATTTAGATTTATACAGGGTGATCCATAACTACGTGGTAATGCAAACATGCATTTTTTTAAATGAGATACCCTACATATTATTCCATATTCAAACTCTACTAATGATTTCCGTTCTTCCAATATAGGGTATTGTTATATTATACAGGGTATTTCAGAAGTTATGACCATTTTTATATCCAAATCCGTACTGTATATCAATAAGTAAGGAATCAAACATTATTTTTTTACATGAAAATATTAAAAATATCCTCTAGCCTTAAAATCGGCTATAAAAAAGGCCCGTGACGCATATTCGTATACAGGGTGATGTAGAATGCAAAATCTCGATTTTCACTTTTTTTTAAAATGTAACCCTCAATATTTTATTATACCAAAGAATTGCCTTTAATATGCTCTTTCATCTTTATATAGCACTTGTGATGGCTGCATTCTTCAGTTTCTAAGATATTTCGATTTTTCTACAAATTTTAAATATGCCTTCTATTTGTTTACTAAAATTTATTTATTTTGAGAAAATACTATCAAATTAGCTACAACTTTTAAGCACAACTTTTTTCGCTATCTTCTACAGTAGTGGAGTTATCGACCGAGCCGGTACTGAAAACTCACCCTGTATAGGTTAACCAAATTTCAATGTATATTACAAAATGTAAATACCTCATACAAGGCGTAGCCTTCGAGGTGACAGTATTTGTACCGAATGACAATAGTAGAAACAAAGAATGAAAAGAATGAATTAAAATCGATCAAGTATGCATTTTGTAGGGTAGCTTTTCAATCCTTCAAAATAACATCCTGCTAGTAGTTCACTTTATTTCCACATTATTTTATTTACAATCCTGTTAGTGTAATGACTGATAGCTTCAGATTTCTTCAAAGACTTCTGTTTTCTATTTATTGCGTGAATACGAAGTTAATCATCTCTACACACGACATCAAAACGTATTTCTTCAACTTCTGAAACTGCAACGCACTGGTTACCAGATAGAATCAGAAAAATACTTTTCTGCATTAACAATATTATCATCGAAGTCCGTTGATATAACATGTACATGTGAGATCTGCATAATAATTGAGTTATTACCTGTTTAAACTTTCTCTTTTAAGGCAGATGGTGATGGATGGTACTACCATCTAATTGCCGTTTAATTTAAAACTAATTGACAGACCAGTTAACGAGCAGACGCTAAAATTATAGAAATGAGTCAGACTGACTACTAACATAAGGCCGTTTTCGATTATACAGTTTCTTGAGCAAAATTTGCAAGCTCACAGAATCACATCAAAACATTGCTATACACCGTGCCCCAGGACGAATCCAGAAAAAAGCAATCGCACTTACACAGAAAAAAATACTGTTGCGTTTCCAACTAATTGTTAGTATTTGGATGTTTTTCCATCGCCTTAACTATGTTTACAGTTGTTTCAAATCCATGTCATTGAAAGAATTCAATCCTTATATTAGAAGTAATCACAGGTACGCCAGTAAATTCAAAATAATTTTATATTCGTTCTAACGATATGTATAATCCTTCTAATTCCAGTATTGACATATAATGCAATCAAAACATCCTTTTGTTTTCGAAATTTACCCTATGTTTCATTTAAGCAAAGCATACAATCTGTTCAATGTACAAAAATTATTACTGCAACAGCAGTTCGTGATAATTCATCTTATAAAAATTAATTTTGTTTCAATGGCTCTTGTTGTTCGCTGAACTATAATCAGTATTCGGCGGGACTGATGTCCCGATTCAACAGGGGATCATCTCAGTGTTATTATCGCCACCAACCCGCCAACATGGACGCGGTTGTTTCGTTGTGTTGTTTCGGTGTTAGCCGTGTTGTGTCATCTCGTAGTTTTGCGTATTGCATCAGAAATTGTGTGATTTAAATGTGTCCAGCTATATGTTAAATGGAGGACCCACTGAGAAATTGGGCTTAGAGGAGCTAACACCCACATTTAAATGTAGATATTTAGATTAGTCAGACAGTTATATTTCAGGTAAAATGCAACAACTGGTGCAGGCTTATCTCTAATTCTTATATTATGCTCCTTATAACTTCATACAAAATCACAGAATTAAACATCCAAACGAATCGATTAGCTGTCCTCGCAATAAAATCTGTTGGTCCAAGGAAAAGAAAGTAGTTTAGAATCAATTACCAAACACAGATTTGATTCAACGACAGGCTGCGATTGAATTATTCATTGGAAGCCAATGACATCTTGTAGTTGAACCGGCAATACGATATAATTCGTTACCAACTATGCACTTCCCATTGGATTAAACATAGCTGTATTTGAGGAATGTTGAGTGTAACGTCCCATTGAATCCAAGCGTAAGTCTTTGACAGAACGACAGATTTTTCGGTTTCAGAAACTATTCCTTAAAGTTTTCGTGACTCTTGGGATACGGTGTATAGTGTATCCGAGGTTACTTGGAACAGCATAGGCGGCCTCCACTTGTAATAATAATATATTATGCAAAAAATATGAATGTTTTAAAAAATATCAGAATAGTACTTTTTAGCTGAAAACATGCAAGTGTGTCGGTCAAGCTTTTTCAAGATTCAAGATTTTTTCATAAAATGCTAAAATATCAGACATTCTTTAGGTAGCGCTTTCTAATCAGGAAAAATATGAAGCCTTCTATTTTATTTCATATATCATCATTGTCATCGCTTCCAGAAGTTGAATCTCTATGTAACGAAATGATAATAGGATCAATGGAAGGTGAAGCACGGTATTCATTTTCTTTTTCAATTTCATGTTCAACATATTTCGTCTTCTACGTCTGTAGCGGCAATTTCAGTAACTGTATTTCTTATAGTGGTCAATAATGATTCGCTTAATTGTGGTGTTTGGTTATTTTTTCTTACTTTTTTCTTAAGTTTGCTTTTCAAACCATCTCTATTCGGTTGAAAATAAATTAGTGAAGAGGAAGAAGCACTAAATGATCATGTTGTTCAAAAGGCGTCGTTCTTTGATGTTTAATCAGTTCTAATATTTTTTTCACGGGTTTTCTATCGCAAAATTTGGATATCTACCTTTTCATCATTCTGCCAATTTCTTCGTACCATTTTGAAGTCTGCTCTTCAAAATTACCTCGTTGAAGTACTGGGACAAATATGTATATATGGTTATATTTTTCCAAAAAGTTACATTAACTTAAAGTTTTTTTTATGGTCAGCGTCTCGCAAAGGCTGGAAGCCTATACCGCTGTAGAGGATAAGTGTCGGTTCACATTCGATTTGAAACGATGCAGGTTGTAGCCGTCGGGAAAAAAATTCCCCGGCAGCTCATTCCACAGCGTCGCAGTTCTCCAAAAGAAGGAATGCTGGAGAAGACTGGTTCGGGGAGTATGGACCTCGACCTGGTAAGGATGAGCTCGCAGGAGGTGGAGGTGGAGGTAGGAAGTTCTAGATATCCGCCAAACATTGTTCATGTCATTAGGTATTTACCAATATAAAAATAAATCAAACTTGACAAAACACGAACATAAATATGACATAAGATATGCATGTAATGTTGTACCAAAAGCAAGGAAAAATACTTTATTACGATGTCATACATTTCTTGCTCCAAGACTATACAATGAGATACCAGAAAGCATAAAATGTCTAGTGCCTTTAAATTCATTCAAGTATGGTTTAAAGCAATGGATAGTAAATAATAATCGCATAAAAATTCACCAACTGGTAGACATATGTAATACCTATTATTACTAATATATATAGAATACATCATATTTAAATATAAATATTCCTGAATTAACCCTTATTTGTTGTTTCCATTTTATAATAATTACCTTGCACCCAAGCACAAGTTTTTAACTTTTTTGGGGCACTTAACATACTTAACAATTTAGTTTCTACAGTAGCAGTTATTGGAATGACACTGAAAGGCAAAATGTCAAAAATAATTTATTCACATCCAAGCAAAGCATTTCCACATGATTATCTTTTAAAATTGTACATACGAGTTCGTATATACCATACCATAAATTTTGTAAGCTGTGGTTTCAAAAATCAGCCAAATAAACAAAGAATTAAGGTAAAAATACTACAGCACCTTTGAACCAATTTTTACTTATCTACGAAATAGCTACATATGTGAAATCATTTGAGATTCATTAGTAATAGTTTTACTAGGTTTTATTTTTGATATCCATTTATATAACTTAGTGTATTAGCAAAATAAACGTTATATTTGTATTTGTATGTCTAAATCGGCTGTCAATGACCCTCGTATATACGTACAACCCAGGCGTTAGCAAGTCCCCGCTAAAAGACCCTCGTACTTGGGCAAAAACCAACGCAAAAACTAACTGGCGCGTGCGGCCGCGGCATCGCTTTGACGTGAGATCTTCAAAGCGCCGACGGAGAGTGATCCAACTTATATGTATTCTGTAAACTTTGACGAGACATAGGTATTGATCGCCCACAGTCTTTCGATACACACAAAAAAGCAATTTTCACACTTCCGACCGTTAACAATGCGAGAGATAGGAAAGCAGAGAGAGCGGGTCTTTTTATGCGTACCGCATGGTAATTGTAACGAGGAAAAGGGGGTCCAGAGGGGCCCGGGCACGAGCCAGGCCGACAGCGGTGTCGAGGCAGGTGTTTCGGGGCAGCAGGTGGACCTGGTCTGGTCGGAACATATGCTGCGCCCAGACGTGCCCACAGATACAGATACGGGCCTCCACGGTGAACGCAAGAAAGTCATCTCCCTTGTCTCCGACCGATTTTTTATTGCCCGACGGTGAATAACATACATTGTATCTATATCGAAAGCTGCAGTGTTACAAAGTAACCTCAATAAGTTACTGACATGATGGCAGTAGCACAGTCGAGAACAATAGAAAAGAACAGAAAACAGCCCAAAACAACAAGCAGATAACTGTAAACGGTAGAAAACGACAAAGTACGACCGAATAGAGTCAAAACTAGCTCAAAACGACACAAAGCAAGCAGATAACAGCGGGAAACGACAAGAAACGACTAAACACAGCCTTATACTACAGAAAAAAACAGAAATCAGCTAAACACAACAGAAAATAAGCAGATAACAACTGTAAACGATAGAATACGACCAAATACAACAGAAAAGAACAAAAAACAGCTCAAAACAACAGAAAGTAAGCAGATAACAACTGTAAACGGTAGAAAACGACCAAATACAATCGAATAGAGTCAAAACTAGCTCAATATGACAGAAAGCAAGCAGATAATAGTGGGAAACGATAGAAAACGACCAAACACAGCCAATACAACAGAAAAGAACAGAAAATAGCTAAAAACAACAGAAAGCAAGCAGATAACAACTGTAAATGGTAGAAAACGACAAAATACAACCGAATAGAGTCAAAACTAGCTCAAAACGACAAAAAGCAAGCAGATAACAGCGGGAAACGATAGAAAACGACTAAACACAGCCTTATACAACAGAAAACAGCTAAAAACAACAGACTGTCCTGCTAAGACAAACATTTTAGGACCAATCCTATTTACTTTTTTCATCAATGATATTATGGCTGCTTGACTAGACTACTTTGTTGCATTGTTTGCTGATGATACAAGCTTAGTGCTGAACGCTAGGAATTATAGTTCACTTAGTTCCGAAGCTATAAAATCGTGTAACTATCTTACAACTTATTATGACAATCACGGCTCAGCGCTAAATGCGGGGAAACAGAGATGGTTCTCTTTAGTTCATTAGCTGATAGTCTTAAAGGGGTGATACACGTACGAACTTTAAGTACGCGGTTTTTAAGTTCGCGAACTTACTCGGCTCGACGCGGTGACACACGTGAAGCTGAAATCACGCATTTTGATGATTTTCCTAAATAAACAAAACTTTTAACAAACTCCAAACACAACAAGCGTTGCGGATCGATGGCCTGCCGAAGCAGAGTGGTGGCTCGCGGCTCGCAGTACGAGCCGAGACAAGCTACGAGCAAAATTTCAAACCAGTTGGCTCGCCGGCGGTTTGCGCGACGGTTTTAAAGTACGCGTACTTACGGTGACACACAGGCGAAAAAGGTCGTCGAGCCATAAGTACGCGTACTTGCTCGTACGTGTATCAGCCCTTTTAGCTTGCTAGCAAAAATACAAAGCCTATTAATTCCACAAAGTTCTACTGTAAGGTCTCTTGAAGTTCATTTAGATCATGCTATCATGGGGTAGGTCCTAAAAAAAACAGAACAGAACAGAAAAACAATGTCAAGAACTATAGGCCAATTAGTAAACTTTGTGTCTTCTCGAAGCTTTTTGAAAAATTAATGTATCCATAGAGTTTCAATTTTGTAATAAATTATATTATACCGGAATAATTGTATCTATATTGAAAATTGAAAGCTGCAGTGTTACAAAGTAACTTCAATACGTTGCTGACAGTAGCGGTACATTTATACTATTTCTATTACATTTTCGACGGCAAAGTACATAAGTACATTAGGGCTTAATTCTAGGACATTTCAGTTTTCGAAAAATGTACCAAAAAATCAATATATTTGAGTGTTGCGGTCGTAAAATATTCATTTCATACGTTGGAGCTTCTGAAATGGATGTACAATGCAAGAAATTGTATGGTTGCAGAGGTTTGCCTTTTATTTTGCTCATCAGAAAATTATAGCGCGTAAATTTGGATCAACTTCTAGCTCATCATGAAATGCATAATTTTAGTAAAATCTAGTACATTTGATTGCTTTCATTCAGTACATTTCGGAAACGCACCGCGACAGCACTGGGTAGTAGTTTGATAGTAGCTATAAAGTCGCGCTTAATCCAGGAAAATACTACTAACGAATGCTGATTTTCACGAATATCATACTCATTTCAATTATGCTATTTAGTGTATGCTTATAGTACACATGTAAAAAGGTCATAGAAAAGTTAAATAGACAAACAACACAAAATTAAAAAAAAATGCGATCTAAATAGTGACTAGTATACAGGGTGGTCCACTAAGGGCGCGGTGCTCCCTAGCGGCCATACCGATTAAATAAGAGGAAAATGTTTTAAATAAAAAACGTTTCTTTTCAAATGCTCTACATTTAGAAAATAATTTCAAAGATGGCGGACTTCCGGATATACCGGAAGTAGGCATCAACTTCCTTATTTTAAATGGAACACCCTGTATATTATTACGTTTTTGAATTCAGCATCGATGTTTAGGTCCAGTTTGTTAACCATTGTTTATGTCTACGAAGCGTATTTTCGGAGTTATTCAGCAATTTTTACAAAATTTGACGTTTGTAGTACTTTACAAGAAACGCTAATATCTCGGAAACTAAACGCGATAGAAAGATGCGGTTTTCGACTTTGAGAAAAGCAAAGAACGTATTTGTGTTTCAGTGAGATCCTTTTTTCAGAAGAACATTAAATCAATAGACTAGAAATTTTCAAATTTGAAAAGTTAGAAACGTTAAAAACTTTTATTTTTCAAATGGGATGGTATCATAAGTTTCACATCGGTGGATGCGAAATTAAATTCTCTTTCACTTTTGTCTAGGCGCATGTGGTGCTATCTTTGATGGTTTTTAAGATATTTACGGTTTTGTAATTATTGCGTAGGAATTAGAAAAATCGTAGGTGGCGTGGCTCGCAGACGAAACAATTGGCAGGAAACCTTTCATCCCAAGTGTTTTGACCTCTAATACTAAAATGTGCTTTTGCTCCATCTAACTGTAACCACATTATTCTTAAAAACTGCAGTGGTGAATTTTTCAACAGGTTTTCCAAATTTTCATGTAGAAAATTTTGGAAAACATTAGTTTATTATGCGGTTTCCAATAATACCACCCCAAATGCTTAGACTTCATGCTGGGTGACAACAAACTCCTCAAAATTTGGATTTACATGGGCGTAAAATATGAGAGAAGGAAACATGTAGTAGTAATACATGAAGATAAATAGTGAGTTCGACATTCTCGCAATTGTAGTTAAAGATCCGCATAGCAGTGCTACAACAGAAATTAGTCGCTACTTGGGCATTGGTCAAACATCTGTGAACATGATCTTAACAGAGTACATATAGCATCTTCATCACGTTCAGCTAAATCAAGCAGTTGAAAGACAAGACTTTGAAAACTGGATGAATTTCTGTAACTGGAGTCATGCTCGAATCCAAGAACATGCACTCCTTTCCAAAAGTGTGTTGCTTACGAATGATGCTACATTTCTTATGAAATTCTTTCATTTTCCTTTTTATGAAATGTAGCTACAGCGTTATCATTAACGGCCATGTAAACTGGCATAATTTACATTTCTGTACCGACGTAAATCCAAATTTTGAGAGGTTTGTTGACAACCAGCATCGAGTCTAAGCATTTGGGGTGGTATTATTGGAAACCGCGTATTAAACTAAGGTTTTCTAAAATTTTCTAAATTAAAATCTGGAAAACCTGTTGGAAGATTTACCACTGGAGTTTTTAAGAATAATGTGGTTATAGGTCCATCGAGCGAAAGCACATTTTAGTACTAGAGACCGAAACACTTTGGATGAAAGGTTTGCTGCCAATTGTTTCGTCTGCGAGTCACGCCACCTACGATTTTTCCAATTCCTACGCCATAATTACAAAACCGTAAATATCTTGCAAACCATGAAAGATAGAACCACATGTGCCTAGATAAAAGTGAAAGAGAATTTAATTTTGCATCCACCGATGTGAAACTTATGATACCATCCCATTTGAAAAATAAAAGTTTTTAACGTTTTTAATTTTTCAAATTTGAAAATTGCTAGTCTATTGAATTAATGTTCTTTTGAAACAACGATCTTAATAAAACACAAATACCTTCCTCGCTTGTTTTAAAACCGAAAACCGCATCTTTATATCGCGTTTAGTTTCCGAGATATTAGCGTTTCTTGTAAAGTACTACAAACGTCAAATTTTGTAAAAATTGCTGAATAACTCCGAAAATACGCTTCGTAGATATAAATAATGGTTAACAAACTGGACCTAAAAATCGATGCTGAATTCAAAAACGTAATAATATACAGAGTGTTCCATTTAAAATAAGGAAGTTGATGCCTACTTCCGGTATAACCGGAAGTCCGCCATCTTTGAAATTATTTTCTACATGTAGAGCATTTGAAAAGAAACGTTTTTTATTTAAAACATTTTCATCTAATTTAAACGGTATGGCCGCTAGGGAGCACCGCGCCCTTAGTGGACCACCCTGTATAGTAGTTTAATGTACAGAAAACTCAGGCAACAACACTGACAAAGAAGTCTCACTCTGGCTTACCAATTATGGAAATGGAGGCTCAACCAATAGTCAAGTCACCCTCCGTCAAGCTTTTAGGGACCAACATCAACAATAACATGTCCTGGCTCGTCAGAATAGCTAAAACGGCATCCCGGAGGCTTGGAGTTCTGTTCCGCTGTAGGAAGCTGTATATACCAGAGCAACTGCTGTTGCTCTACAAGGCACAGATCCGACCATCGTTGGAGCATTGCTCCCATGTGTGAGGATGCGATCCGAGGCACTCTCTAAAGCTTCTGGATACAAGCAGTAAAGAGAGCAATTAGACTAATCGATACGCCTAACCCCACAAAGGACCTCCACAGCCTGGAACATCGAAGAAGGGTGGCCAACTTGTCCCTCTTTTACAGATTCTAGCACGCAGTCTTCTCCAGCATTCGTTCTTTTGGAGAACTTCGACGCTGTGGAATAAACGGCAGGGGAATTTGTTTCCCGATGGCTACAACCTGCAGCATCTCAAACCTAACGTGCACTGACACTTATCCTCTCGTAGCGCTTCTACAGCGCCATAGGCCTTCAGCCTTTGTGAAAGGCAGACCATAAAGAAATAATAACTAGGCTATAGGTTTCAGTGAGTCAGCGAGAGCTAAAAAGGAAAACATTAAAAGGTGCCCAGAAACATAACTTCATCCTAATGTGTCATGAATCCTTGAAATGTATCTAAAAGGGAGAAAAAACGCTCAAGAATACCATTTCCAAGGGATTTTTTCTCTCTACTCGAGCAAGACCGTTTACTAGGGCACTACATTTAATCAAACAGTCACGTGATCCGACCTAGCAACATTTTTACGTTTTCTCTCCCTACACACCGGCAGGGGTGGCGGTGTCATCCCCAAAGCTGTAAAAAACGCCTTTTCACGTAATTTCCTGCTATAGCGCAGGAAACATCCCCCTACCCCCTCCCCCCCGCCCAACGTTCGTCTCTGCCACGAATTTCCTGCCATTAGCAGACCGAGGGTCACTCGTGCCAGGACGAAAATCCAGCAGGCCTTTATCCGAGTGGGGGAGGGGGGGGGAGTGGAACAGAGGCGGAGCAATTGAGGGGTGAAAGAGAAGTTCTGTGTGACCATCGTAAATTGACCAGCACGTCATTACCATGTCGAGTCTAAAAAGGGATAGAAAACATAAGTATAACAGAGACATTAAATATCGTCTACTACCATGCTGCACCGTCTCTAAGGTGGGAAAATCTGCTGTTGCCGGTTGTAGTTAAGGGATGTTAAGTGAATATAAGTTATTTGCCATTTCTTTTATATACAGGGTCTCCCAGAACTCAACGGCAAGCCGAAACGGGGGTGACAAGATTTATTGTAACCATTATGAGAAAGATAAGAAAAAATGTATTCCATGCAGTTTAAAAATTGTGGGCATTGAAGAAAAACCTAGAAATTTGGTCAAACTGTAACCATTCGTCGGTTATTGTGGATAATTTTTATTATTTTTGTTCATTTAAATTTTGGAACCGTAACCCTAAATAACATTTCTAGAATCACAATAAAAAGTACTGACACAATTGCCCCATGTTTTCTAGAATTAAGGCTATTTGTTAAACTATGAATATAAAATTTTCAAAATTTGTCGATTCTGAAACGCCCTCCTTCAAAAAAAAAAATGTAATAGTCCCTTGGTAAGAGCCATTAAAAGTTCGCGAATTCAATCAGGATTGTAAAATGGTACAATACTTGTTAGTTTCATACTAAAAAAACGGGTAAAAAAATAAAAACCTCAAGTAACCCGATTTGCCAAGGCAATTTAGTACATTTTCTTTAAACGAGATTTTAAATTCATAGTTTAACTAATAGTGTTCATTATAGAAAACTTGGGGCAATTGTGTCATTATTTTCGACTGTGGATCTAGAAATGTTATTTAGGGTTACGGTTCCAAAGTTTAAATGAACAAAAATAATAAAAATCAACCACAATAACCGCAAACCAATTGAAAATAGTAATAGTGCTGCCTACCTATCACTTCTTGGTTCAAAAATGTCAAAATGAAAATGCTTTAATAAATATAACCTCACTTTTTAGCAAAGGCATTATCCACCTCGTTATTATTACAAAAGTGTAGTCAATTATAGAAGCGCTAAAGCTTCTCCTCATCGTATTTTATTAAAGCTGTCGTTGTAAACGGTTAGTCGTTTCAAGTAATGTTAATTGTCGCAAAAAGATTTTGAATTTGTAAGAGTTTGTTGGCACTACTGCATCTAAAGCAGGTTATAAGGCATGCACAACCGGTTCCACGTTAAGCTCCATTTTTAAAACGCTTTACCTGCACAAACGAAACTATAAAGATAAAAAGATGCCTGCAAAGTGTATAGTACCAGGTTGCACCAGCAATTGTGCTTCCAATAAAGGACATCCCAACATAACCTTCCAGAGTAACAAAGAAGAGTGGAAGATGATTTTTAATGTGTTTCTAATTATTTACCTGCACACACGAAACCATAAAGATAAAAAGATGCCTGCAAAGTGTGTAGTACCAGGTTGCACTAGCAATTGTGCTTCCAATAAAGGACATACCAACATAACCTTATAGAGTAACAAAGAAGAGTGGTAGGTGATTTTTAATGTGTTTCTAATTATTTACCTGCGCAAACGAAACTGTAAACATAAAAAGATGCCTGCAAAGTGTGTAGTACCAGGTTGCACTAGCAATTGTGCTTCCAATAAAGGACATAAACAGAAGTGGGTGAAATGTATTCCTCGAAAGGGCTGGTTATATTTTTAAGAATAAAGACAATAATTTACAAACATTTCAACGGATAAGACCTATTTTAAAGCACAATGTGGTACCTACAATGTTTTCTGGACCTCCCAAATATCACAGAAAAATACAGTTAATAGAACTCATCTGGGCATGCATCTGGGCATACCTACGAAAAGATTTGATAGTGAAGGGAATCAAGACCAGCAAGAATGACTTCACAGTGACCTAATAGTGAATTTTTCTAGCTCAAGTGACAATTTACAAAGTAAATTGAGTGTTCATTTAAGTGGAAGTGAAAGTGGCAGCAGGAAACAGGTTGCGTTTACTTTTATTTTGTAGTGTTTGACTACGATGAACCAGACATCAGATGTAAGTGGTATTAGTAGTAGTAGTAGTAGTAGTTCTAAAAAGTATTTTTCTTAATTTATTAACCAAGATGAACTCTAATACATATAAAATGTAATAATTATTCTGAAACTATAGGGCCACTATTTGACAGCTAAGCCACGTTGCCACATCTAAGGCTCCGGCCTAGTGTAGAATCGACCATGGATAGGCAGACGAAAATCCTCGGATCCAAACATACGACCCTATCGTCGCCGCCTGTGTCAGCAACACAGAAACGGTGGCTCGTGGGCCAGCACGCCAGGTGAGTGAGGTGTCTGTATGTGATATGTTGCCAAGGCGACAGGCTGGCAGGTAAGCCGGTAGGTACAGAGTACAGCAGAGCAGAGCAGCTCCCAGCAGATCAATACGACGCGGCGCCAGCGTTAACGGACGCCATTTTGGCTCCCGCCTGCTCTCAGGAGATCCTGCGGCGGCACACCCACTGACGCCACGACGGCGACGCTTAGCGTCGCGTCCTGCAGGAATCCTGCGGCCTACGGTATTATGCATGCCTTCTCTCTGATGTTGCAGACACATTCATTTATCCTATGACTATAGACACGATGCAGTGGTTTGCACTGCTAATAGTTAACTTTTGGCTTAACTAACTAATAGAGAGTTACTGCAAGCCGAATTTAAATAACGCCTACCCTATTTAGGCCAGCCATAATAAGAACACAAAACAGAATTGTGACCTACTGTGATGAACTTCAGTTACTTTTTTTAGGATAAGGTCATTCATACAAAAACTCCTTATTTTTCTATTTGCGACGTTTCGACTTATATTAAGTCATCTTCAGGCAACAGAAAATCGAAGTTTTTTATAGTTACTAGGAAAAAAAATCATAAGAATTTGACTAGATAAACAACTGGATTAATAAACACTGCCAACGGTATTAAAATAGAACGCCACAAGATACGTACAGTAAAAACGAATAAAAACGAATTATAACAAACAGGAACAGAATGAAAACAGCAATAAATAAGGAGTTTTTGTATGAATGACCTTATCCTAAAAAAAAGTAACTGAACAAAATAGAATCATTGTAGTCACAGCGACATATGGTACTTTTACTTCCCACACCGATAGGTGAGGGCAGTATTGTGATCGCGAAAATTTTCGATTTTGAGATAATACGCTTTTTGGGCGTTTTATGATGTCTACAAACGAAAATCTACGTCACTCATTTCCGTCGGTCTGTCTGTCTGTCTGTCTGTCTGATGGCGTTTTTCTAGCCTCCTAATCTCAGTAACCGCTGCATAAATTTTGATGAAATTTGGGCAGCGATATGGTGTAGGGTAGTAGTAGATAATGTTGCTACAATTTTGAAAATCGGTGCATGGGCGGCGGAGTAATTAGCAAAAAACGAAAAATTTCAAATATGCCTCAAACTTCGTTTTGGGCGTTTTAGGAGTTCCTGATAATTTTCTACTTTTTTTGGGTGGGGGTGAAATTGGGGTGGTTGGGGGGTGGGGGGTTGTAAGGCTGAAAAATTTGTTGTACGCATAATAAGCTGTCTACTGACCTGAGAGAGAAAGACCTAGCGGTATAATACACTTTTGTAGGTATAGTCCATCCGAACATTGCCTTGTATATTACAGGAACCAAGGGACTTGGAGAATTTTCCGATGTATACATACGAGTATTGCTTTAGATCGTTCTGTATTTTATAAACTACTGAATTGATATTCATGAAATTTCGGCACAGTATTACTACTTTAGCGAGGATGGAAAACGCGTCTGATTTTTAGAAGTCGTCTCAGTGGCGGCGCAGCAATATTAAACAAACAAAAAATATGAAAACTGCTCAAACTTCGTTTTTAGGCGTTTTAGGGGTTTCTGATCATTTTCTACTTTGTTTGAGTGGGGGTGAAATTGGGGTGGTTGGGAGGTGGGGGGGTTGTAAGGCTGAAAATTGTACGCATAATAGGCTGTATACTGACCTGAGAGAGAAAGACCTAGCGGTATAATACACTTTTGCAGCTCCATCCGAACATTGCCTTGTGATTTACAGGAGCCATGGGACTTAACTGTCTGATGCATACAAAATACATACGAGTATTACTTCGGATTGTTCTGTATTGTGAACGTGGAAACTTTTGAATTAACTTTAATAACATTTTGACACAGATTTATTACCGCGACAGGTATGGAAAGCGCGTATGGTTTTTAGAAATCGTTTCAGTGGCGGCACGGCAATAATAAAAAAACTAATAATATAAAAAACAACTCAAACTTCGTTTTAGACGTTTTAGGGGTTCCTGTTCATTTTAAAAAAAATTTTTGGTTGGGGGTGAAATTGGGGTGGTTCGGGGGTGAGGGTTTGTAAAACTCAAAAATCTGTTGCATTCATGATAGATTGTCCATTGTTCTGTGAAAGAAGCACCTAGTAGAATAAAACACTTTTTTGCGGTCGGGCGAGCGATGATTTGGTTGCAGGGGCAGGGGACTATAGTTTCATGCCGTGGGAAAATAAAACTCTGCTGGTTATGGTCTTTGGAACCCTAGGTGGAATAAGAAATAGAGTATATATACTCTGCACTGCGCGCAAGGCCGGTATGCCGTGCGGCGGCGCACATCTTAGCCACCAGAATGCAGAAGGCAGGTTGAACCGTGAGTTATGCAAAACAGTTCATGCTGTTTATAGGCAGTATGACCTGTCAGAACTTGTTTGGTAATGGCTTTTTAGCTTAAAGGGAGTAGATAAGGTAATATACAAGCGAGTTCCCTGTTTTCTAGGAAACTCCTTAAGTTGTATAACCTGAAAAAGACGTCAGCAAGTATAGGAGCAGTCCATGATCTGTCTACGTGTCATTCTTCAAGCAATACTCACTAGAAAAGGCAATTAAAGTGGCAAGATTGAGAGTGTGCAAAACGTTAAAATTGTATAACATGCACATAATCATTCCACTGACAACCTGTAATTATCAGTTATAAAACGTGGGAGATTTTTTGCCGCTAATTTATGATGGAACTAGGTACATCTAAAGCATTTTAACAGTTTACTGATAATGATAAACCTCTTAGTTTTTTTGATTGTTTAATGCCCAATAAACTTGATGCTGTGCAATTTATTTTTACGTCTACGGAACTATTTTTTGTCGAATGATCACGTTGGCCTTACATATCACAGCGAACACGGTTTTTATTTATGAATTATAATCGATTGAAGTCATTATTAAGTTATTGGGATATTTTTAAAGCTATTCAGTATCGCTGCAGAATACAGGGTGTTAACGAATTGGGGAGTTGTCAAAATTAAAAGTATTTTCTCAGACAGATATATGGTAGTCCTTAGGATAACCCAACGAATTTTAATAGATCAGGCAGGATTATTGGGCTAGACTAGAATTTATATTAGTACAAATGAAACGAAAATGCTAGTAACAATCCGAACCTCACTGATCAAAAATAGTGGCCATAGCTAAAAGGTAAGATTGATTATGTTTGACAGCCGTCAGCAACAGTGACATGTCACTTCCAGCAAAGATCGCAGAAGGGCGAACCCAGCCAGCTAGATGTTCTGGAGCACGTAGAAGAACTGCACTACTGGCCCTTCGAGACAGAAGGCGATCCACTCGAGCTGTTGCTGACACCTGGTATGGCTACAACTTTTATATACAACTTTTTTCGCTATCTTCTACAGTAGTGGTGTTATCGACCGAGCCGGTACTAAAAACTCACCCTGTATGTATTTGCCATGTAAAACACAGATTCCTATTTCGAACTCAGTTGTTTTTCAAAATACATACACAGTATTTCAGAGTTTGATAATTAAGACCTCAATCTATAACATCTGAGAGCAATTTTTTCAAAAAAGTTTTTCAGTGCGCAAAAAAACTCTCAATAGAAAATCATACATTTTTCAAATGTCTTTAACACGACATCAAAACAAGGCCACCGTAGTGACATAGCGCAAGCTTTCTTCTTCAATTTGCTTTTTGAATCAGTACTGTAAGTTTAAAGTTAACGTCATGAGCTTATAAATGCGAAATTCATTTTTATGGCGACTTTGGAACCTTACCTTTGGACCTTTTGACCTCACTTTTGGACATTTGTACTTACCTCCCCTTAGACACACATACCTACTGGAGAAAGGGAACAGGCGGCCACGCCTCCTCGCTAACACGGGAATAAGTCTTTTCTTAGATTCTCAATTTCGCGCGCTATACCTTAGACCCTTAACCTAGAATGTCTGTATCCGAACATTCAGCGTCTTTCCACTCAACAAGCAATCGATACTGTATATTTTTATTCTTCCCATTTTCTCCGGAAAGCTATGGTGGCCACCCCAGCCCTCCGTGCCCCGACTCTGATTGAACCCGCCCTAACACAGGCAGTCACCTTGCCCGGCAATCCAATTTCGGTGATGAATAGGCCCTTTCACACTTTGAAGATCATCCCCCGTACAAAGGGCTCGCTTGGTACAGTTTGTTCCGGGTGCACAATACGGGAGTCGATCGACTTCCTGATGGAAAATCATCCCCTAGCGGCGTGGCGACGTGCGAAAAAGAGCATCTGACGTTGACGCTATGACGCCAGCCCCATTGAGAACGCCGCCGGCTTTGTGGAATGTTGAAACCTTCATGTTGGATCGGAGGAAGGTTTCGTCGAACTCAACTTCGTGTCCAGCATTTTTTTATGGTCATCCTCCCGCAAAGGCTGAGAGTCTATGACGCTGTAGAAGCGCTGCGAGAGGATAATAATAATAATAATAATAATAAATACGTAATTAAAGATCCATCCATAATAGACGATAATTGCAGAAAATGTCACCAACAAAAAGAAACAATAGATCACATAACAAGCCGGTGCAAAACTCTTGCCGGTACCGAATACACAGCCAGACATAACTCTGCGGCCAAGGTCATACACCAAGCACTAGCCACAACAAACAAACTAATGGAAAAACACAGATGCATATTACAATTACACTCCGACATCAGTACTCGAAAACGATCGATACAAACTATACTGGGACGTTGAAATACATACAGACAAGACTATCCTAGCCAATAGACCAGATATAGTTTTCCAGTCAAAGGCCGACAACATTACCTATTTGATAGATATAGCCATTCCCTATGGTGTGAATATCCAAAACACCTACGCTGGGAAGATACACGGATCTTGCTATGGAATAAAACAACATTGGAAACAAAACAAAGTCACTATTGCCCCCCTCATTATGTCGGTCTCAGACCTTACACCAAACACGTTTACACAATACCTTCAACAGTTGGGCCTGGACGAAAAGTTACACAAAGCATTCCAAAAGTCTGTAATCCTGAAGACCTGTAATATTGTGCGATCCTTCCTAAATTCCGTTCAATAATCCGGGTGTGGACTTGGCACAGCCCGTCAACACCTGTTGCTACCGCAATTATGCGAGAGGAACTTAGAAAAGTCAGACAATAATAATAATAATAATAAGGTGTTGACTTGGCACGACCCGTCAGCATCGGTTGCTACCGCAGTCATGCGAGAGAAGCTTGAAAAAACATAATAATAATAAGTAGAAGTAGAATAAGTAAGACCTGTAATATTGTGCGATCCTTCCTAAATTCCGATCAGTAATAGTCAGGGTGTTGACTTGGCACAGCCCGTCAACACTTGGTGCTACCGCAAGAAAGTCAGATAATAATAATGTCTTTATTATTTCATGGACATAATGTTAATTATATGTTTTTTACACAGTGTTATGCAAACGTACATGCAATAACCTCAAGGAGGAGTTCACGCGAAGTGACCTTCCACTCAATCCTTGGTTTTGGTAGAATTTCAAAATTAAAGTAAATCTAACTACCTAATCTAAAAGTACATCACAAACACACGCCTAATAATTTATAACCTAATTACAGTACAATAATAATACTACTACTTGATACTAAGGTATTCAAACACATGTTTTTTAAAGTTACTAACGCTAAGACACTTGAAATGTTGGGGAATGGAGTTATATAATTTATATATATATATATTGTATTTGAAGCCTCTCTCAAAAATAACTAATCTATGTAAGTAATAATAATAAATCGTCTTTTATTGACCAAAACGCTGTCAAATATACTGTATACTGTATATAAAAAAGTAATTAATCAAAAATTATTTTTGTAACATGAAAAGATTAAAAATATCCTCTAGTTTTAAGATCGGCTATAAAGAAATCCTGTGACGCATATTCATATACAGGGTGATGTAGAATGCAAAATCCAGATTTTCCCTTTTATTATAAATGTAACCCCCAATATTTTATTATCCCATCCCCCCTAATCCCATCTTTTGATATGCTTTTTCATCTTTGTATAACACTTGTTAAACCTACGTCCATCAGTTTCCGAGATATTTTGATTTTTCGGTAAATTTAAAATATAGCCTCTATCTGTGTACTAAAATTTATTTATTTTGAGAAAGTATTATATAATTTGTTTTTTATTTAACGAACAACTAAATTATAAGGTCACGATACTATTTGATGAAGTCAAAATCCTAAATCATCGAGATAATAAAGTCAAGTATGGTGAGGAAACAATTTGGTAGGCGTGATGCAGAATTATCAAGCAGATTTATCAGGTAGGCTTTGAAAAATTGACAGTTTTCATAACCTGCTCTATAATTCCGTACTGTGTGATAAACCAGCATTAAAAATTAATTTTTCTATTGAGGATATTTAGGAGAATCTTTGAGTCTACTTTCCTCTAGAATATACCAACTATGAACAGCAATATCCAGAACGGAGGCACTCTAAAACTAATGCGTTTAAAAGATTGAAGAATAGTTTTATTTGGACTGTGTCGTTTAATGTTTCATAGACTACCTGATACATCTGCTTCATAATTATGCATGACGTCTATAAAATTGTTTCCTCAGGACACTTGACCTATATTATCTCGTTAATTCAGTGTTTTAACTTGATCAAGTACTATTATGGCCTTACATTCTAGTTATTTGTTAAGCAAAAATATATAGTATTTTCTCTAAATAAATAAAATTTAGTAAACAAAAAGAAGGTATATTTAAAATTTGTTGAAAAATCGAAATATCTCAGAAACTAATGAATGTAGCCATAACAAGTGCTATATAAGGATGAAAGAGAATATTAAAAGCAATTCTTTGGTATAACAAAATATTGGGAGTTACATTTAAAAAAGAGAGAACATATTTTTTCTTTTCGTTTAAAAAAATGTTTTTGATTCATTACTTTTTATTATACAGTACCTACGTTCATTTGACCGCGATTTGGATTGGTTGTCATTTGGATGGTCACAATTTTTGAAATACCCTATACAGGGTGGGCCAATAGTGCGTGGACGGAGGATTGTGGGCTTACTAAAAAATATTTTGAAAATCTGTCACTTGATCATGGTAGGGACCCTTGAGGGCTATAACGTAAAAATATTTTCACTTAAATTTTGACGTTTATACAGGGTGATTCATATCAAACTTACATTTTTTTGAATGGAACCCCCTATATATTATTGCATATTTGGATTCCTTGGTCAATTCTAGTGTGACTTTATGTATCACACATGGCACTTTAAGCGAACCGTTTAGGCGCAAATCACCTTTTTTGGTATAAGTAGGTATCAGAAAAAAATTGAATATCGCAGCGATTATAAAACTTAGAGCGCCGTGACTTTGCGGTACGACTAAGGATGAAATGCGTCACCTTAGGTCAGATAGCTAAATTTGAATTCTTTTTGTACTTGGAGAAATCAGTAGATTAATTAACGAAACTTCAATTACAGATAACTTGATTTTTTCAAATGGGAATGCCTACTTTGGTTTAAAGAATCAAATGTAAAATTTTATTACCTTTCTAACGATATAGCATTCTCGATATCAATCTTATTTGGTTTTCATTTTATTTCAAATTTTCAGTCAAATCGGTGTTTTTTCAATTTTCCTGCGTGCAAACAACCTAGCAGGCCATGAAAAATAAACAAAAGCTCGTTAATATTGAAGAAACCAACTAACTTAGTAGAAAGATGCAAACTAACTAGAGCAACGAGGTAAGATTATGAAAATTCCTTACAACATATTAGCTCTAACCGGATAGAACAGCGGCAAGATATCTAATGTCAATGAGTAGCTGGGGTATAACAGACGTGTTTATTTTTCACAGCCTACTAGCTATTGAGGTCTACTAGAGCTTGACAACTTTCGAAAACGATTAAAAATTTTGAAACAAAAGGAAAACTACCAGCGATTTTTGCTAGCAGTCTAACATGTTTAGAATGAAATTTCGCATTTAATGGGATAAAAAAATTAGTCATATCCGTTTAGTTAAGTCAAAAGTGAAGATATCTCCAACTGGAGCACTCTGAACATCTATTGAAATAATTGCTAGAATATTTTAATTACGCTATGTTGTAATTGTGTTTATTTTATGTAGTTTTCTGCAAACTAAATTATGTTCTACAAACTGCAAATCAAGTTTCATTTTCCGCGATTTTGCTAATAAGTCGAAGTACCTACTGAAGAATTTGAAGGGTTCCAGTCAGAGGTATCATTACTTTTGACTTACGGAAATGGATACTTTTTTATAGCATCAAATGTGAAAATTTATTCAGAAGACATAGATATTCTAGTGCCAGTAACAATCACTAGTAGTTTTCCTTTGACTAAATATTTTTTTACTGACTTTGGAAATTGGCTAATAGCTAGTAGGCTGTGAAAAATGAGCGTTCTTGTTACCGCTATTGTTTCTGGTTAGATCTAATATGTTGTAAGGAATTTTCATAATCTTGCCTCGTTGCTCTCGTTAGTTTGCATCTTTCTACTAAGTTAGTTGGTTTCTTCCATATTAACGAGCTTTTGTTTATTTTTCATGGCCTGCTAGGTTGCTTGCATGCAGGAAAATTGAAAAACACCGATTTGGCTGAAAATTTGAAATAAAATGAAAACAAAAAATGATTGATACCGAGAATGCTATATCGTTAGAAAGGTAATCAAATTTTACATTTGATTCTTTAAACCAACATAGGCATTCCCATTTGAAAAAATCAAGTTATCTGTGATTGAAGTTTCCTTAATTTATCCTTTGATTTCTCCAAGTACAAAAAGAATTCAAATTTAGCCGTCTGACTTAAGATGACGCATTTCATGCTTAGTCGTACTGCAAAGTCAAGGCCCTCTAAGTTTTATAATCGCTGCGATATTCAACTTTTTTCTGATACCTACTTATACCAAAAATGGTGATTTGCGCCTAAACGGTTCGTTTAAAGTTCCATGTGTGATACATAAGGTCACACTAGAATTGACCAAGGAATCCAAATATGCAATAATATATAGGGGGTTCTATTCAAAAAAATGTAAGTTTGATATGAATCACCCTGTATAAACGTCAGAATTTCAGTGAAAATATTTTTACGTAATAGCCCTCAAGGGTCCCTACCATGATCAAGTGACAGATTTTTGAAATATTTTTCAGTAAGCCCACAATCCTCCGTCCACGCACTATTGGCCCACCCTGTATAATGTAACAATACTCTATATTGAAAGAACGGAAATCGTTAATGGAATTTGAATACGGAATAATATATAGGGTGTCTCATTTAAAAAAATTCATGTTTGCATCACCACGTAGTTATGGATCACCCTGTATAAATATAAATATTTTCTGAGCAAGAAGCATATCCGTGGCTACAACTTTTATTTACCACTTTTTTCGCTATCTTCTACAGTAATGGAGTTATCGACCGAGCCGATACTAAAAACTCACCCTGTATGTATAAGTGTGTAACCCAGGCCCCTTAAGGGAGTTGCTTAAGGACGTTCAGTCAAATGAGTACTATTCTTTAATGAAATTTATTCGAGACCTTAGAAAAGTTGCAAGTATAATAATAATCTTACAATTATTTATAAATTCTTTTTATATAGGTAAACAACATATTTATAAAGTACCATTTAAAATATCAGTTAATCTAAATTAGTTATTCCATTGTAATGAATCAATTTGTCAACAGCGCATTTCTTAGCAATGGACTAGTATCATGATTTTTTTTATGGTTGCATATGACAGAGTACGTCATAAAAATCATCCTGTTTTTTTCCCCGATTTTTTTGGACACGGGAAAGCCAAGAAAATAAGGAAAATATTTGAATTTTCCTAGGGCCGTGACGTCACGGCCCTATAGGCGAACAGCCAATCAAAAGACAGATATGTGTGCTGTGTTGCCGCATTCTGATGGCGCGCGAAATGCCGGAGCTGTACGCGGGCTGGCTCATCTATCTTGTCTTCTGTTCCCGTCTGATATGTTTTGTGGTTTTAATGTCCCGTGATCCGAAATTCCAGGGCTGTTCCAAATTACGGTTCTATCACCGTCCTAGAACGGTTTTCATCGTGCCCCGCCCATTTTGTGATTCTAGAGTCGATGATTGGTTGGTACGCTGGTGGACCAACCAATCACCGTTTTTAGAACTGTAAAATGGGCGGGGTTTGATGAAAACAGTTCTAGGACGGTGATAGAGCCATAATTTGGAACAACTCTTCCGAAAGCTAAGTTAAGGTTCGATCCGTCAATCCTGTCAATCAATCGTCATTCGGTCATTGTCACTTCCAAATTCCATTGGGCTTTGGCTGTAATTTCCAACAATCTTAAAGTTATTATTAAGTTATTATTATTTGTTTGCGTTTATTTGTACAGGATATCCTTTTATTCCATTTTACTGGGTTTCAAGTTATTTTATCATAACATAACCAACAAGTATGAGTAAAATCGATAGTGGATTCACAAAAGCCGATTCAGATAACCTGCCTAAAGTTGATATGGCTATGGTGAGCGACTTTTATGTGGATAATATGCAGTTCTTCAATACGGAGATGAGAAATGTGAAAGCTAAGAAGTGAGTTTCAAAATATTTATAACAGTTGGGATAGCAAATAACATGTTTATGTGAAATGTAAATGTTTTGCGAGTCGGAGCTGTTCTTGGCAACAATGCACTGCTGATAATTCGCGCGGTTGGCAGTGATTGGCTGAATTTGAATTCCGTTCTTTAAACTTTAGAATGGAATTACTAAAAAACAAAATGATGTAGAAAGTAACGAAATGCAGCAGAACGTTTATTTTTGTATGCACTAAGCGGTCATAATAATTAAATCATTGTTCTTAACCTCGTGATACTAGTCCATTACATCTTAGACGTCAGGGATACAATTATTTAGCCAATCGTATTTTGTATGAGTAATTTTTTGAGTGCCTCATATAAGCACCAATAGTTTCGATGACAATCTACGACATCATCTATATCGTAATGATTGACTTCCTAGTAGAAAATCATCCCTTAGCACCGTGCGACAAAGAGCATCTGATGCCACCCCTCAGAAAAAGGGAGCGCCAAGCTGTTGAAAGGGCTTTGTAGATTATTTGGATTGTTATTCGGGTAATTTGATGGCTGGTTAGGAGATTTATTGCCCTATCGTAGATAGAGAGTTCAGTTTAATCACCTGAGGCTATCATTTCACTAGGGTGGTTAGGTGAGCCAATTGATGTTTTAGAAACAGGCAAAATATGGTCAACAATGTCCAAATAGAACAATAGAAATGACAAAATATCTGCATAAAGCCCATTTGACTGGAATGCATAAAAAAATCTGCATCAATGTGGTCCGGATGACCTTTAGTCTGTGTTCAGCTACTATATGATATACAGGGGGTTAATTAAGTATGTTAACAAACTTTAACCACGAATAGTACTCCGAAAAATAGAAAGAAAATGTCATATGAACTTGGGTCCGGAAATGCTTCCTAAGGGAGCTACGCCCCTTTTGCATGGGGCACCCTGAAGACGGTTTTCCCTCGATATTGTCGAAACCATTCATAACAAAATTACGAAATTAGGTACTATGGGTAAACTTTTGACGCTGAATCTGATTCTGAATTCAAAATTTCATAATTTTAATCAGAGGCGTATCATACGGGAGGAGTTAAGGGTAAAAATAGCCCCATCTTCTAAATGGTAATTTTTTGACATTTTGATTTTAGAATATGGTATTTCAGAGATTTCTACGTAAAAATAGTCTCTTAGTACATCTCGATAGGGCTAACTGTTTTCGAGAAAAATGCAAATTATTGAATCGATGCAGGCTATTGTATTCAATAATTTGCATTTTTCTCGAAAACGGTTAGCCCTATCGAGATGTACCAAGAGACTATTTTTACGTAGAAATCTCTGAAATACCATATTCTAAAATCAAAATGTCAAAAAATTACCACTTAAAAAATGGGGTTATTTTTACCCTTAACTCCTCCCGTATGATACGCCTCTGATTAAAATTAGGATATTCTGAATTCAGGATCAGATTCAGCGTCAAAAGTTTACCCATAGTACCTAATTTCGTAATTTTGTTATGGATGGTTTCGAGAATATCGAGGGAAACCCGTCTTCAGGGTGCCCCATGCAAAAGGGGCGTAGCTCCCTTAGGAAGCATTTGCGGATCCATGTTCATATGACATTTTCTTTCTATTTTTCGGAGTACTATTCGTGGTTATAGTTTGTTAACATACTTAATTAACACCCTGTATACTATCCCTATTTGGATGACTTGATGAAAAGCAGAATTCAAATAATCCAAAATAACCGCTTTATATTTGGCCTAAGGAAATATACTTATATCAGTAACAAATATAAAGAATTGGCTCAGGATAGATAGGACAGAATATAAGCATTTAATATTAACTCACAAAATTTTGTCTTCATCAAAACCTGAATATCTAAGACAAAGCTGATATTTAGTTATGAGGTTCATGAAACAACTGCTACTCCACATACCACAACTTTATTCCACAGAAGTTTTTCATACAATTCAGCCACTTTTTATTATGGATTGGACAATTCTTACAGAAAAACTGACACCGGTGTTCCTCAGGGATCTGTCCTATCCCCTACACTGTTTCTGCTGTACATGAACGAGCTGCTGGAAATAACATCCAATCCAAACTTCAGCGTCGCATGGAACCAGGCAAGCCCCTATCATCCCAGGCGACAGCAACATGCTTCACAGATCAACGTAGATATCAAAACAGTTGTTGAGTGGGGATTAATAAATAAAGTACTTTTTAACGTACAGAAAACTCAGACAACAACACTGACAAAGAAGTCTTACGTTGGCTTACCAACTGTGGACATGTCGAGTCACCTTCCGTCAAACTTTTTGGGATCAACATCAACAATAACATGTCCAAGCATGGCCACGTTTCAAAGCATGTTCCAAAGCTTCTGGACATTATCCAGAAGAGAGAAATTAGACTAATCGATGCGCCTAGCCTCACAAAGGACCTCTACAGCCTGGAACATCGAAGAAGTGTGTTTGACCTGTCCCTGATTTACAGATTTCTATTACCGAAGATGTTGGAGTGAGCTCTCCCAGACAATAATACCAAGGGCCATCCGAACGAGGAATTGAGCTCATCCTTTCCAAGTCGAGGTCCCTACTCCCAAAACCAGTCTCCTCCAGCATTCCTTCTTTTAGAGAACTTCGACGCTGTTGAATGAAAATGGCATATCGTGAACTATATTTCAAGCGGAACATCTGACAAGATCCCTATTTTTCTCCGCATTCTTTTGCTTCGCATTCTTTCCCTTGCCAAACAATACCTGCTAGGAAGTGATCAACTAAACCTACACTTTCAATCTGTAGCTTGTTATTTGACCATCCTCTTCGTATCGCTTTAACAATCTTTGAATTTAAGAGTTAATGTTTAAAAAACGACGATGATTCATGGACTCTGTAAACAGCCATCTTTCTCGCGAGTATACAGGGTGGGCCAATAGTGCGTGGGCGGAGGATTGTGGGCTTACTAAAAAATATTTCAAAAATCTGTCACTTAATCATGGTAGGGACCCTTAAGGGCTATAACGTAAAAATATTTTCACTTCAATTTTGACGTTTATACAGGGTGATTCATATCAAAGTTAGATTTTTTTAAATGGAACCCCCTATATATTATTGCATATTTGGATTCCTTGGTCAATTTTAGTGTGACTTTATGTATAAGACATGGAACTTTAAACAATCCGTTTAGGCGCAAATCACCATTTTTGGTATAAGTAGGTATCAGAAAAAAATTGAATATCGCAGCGATTATAAAACTTAGAAGGCCGTGACTTTGCGGTACAACTAAGCATGCAATGCGTCACCTTAGGTCAGACGGCTAAAATTGAATTCTTTTTGTACTTGGAGAAATCAGTAGATTAATTAAGGAAACTTCAATCACAGATAACATGATTTTTTCAAATGGCAATGCCTATTTTGGTTTAAAAAATCGAATGTAATATTTCATTACCTTTCTAACGATATAGCATACCCGATACCAATCTTTTTTAGTTTTCATTTTATTTCAAATTTTCAGTCAAATCGGTGTTTTTCATTTTTCCTGCATGCAAGCAACCTAGCAGGCCATGAAAAATAAACAAAAGCTCGTTAATATGGAAGAAACCAACTAACTTAGTAGAAAGATGCAAACTAACTAGAGCAACGGGACAAGATTATGAAAATTTCTGACAACATATTAGCTCTAACCAGAAACAATAGCAGTAACAGGAACGCTCATTTTTCACTTTTTCATTTCTAACGTCAGTAAAAAAATATTTGGTCAAAGGAAAACTACTAGTGATTGTTGCTGGCAGTATAATATCTATGTCTTCTGAATAAATTTCCACATTTAATGCTATAAAAAAGTAGCCATTTCCGTAAGTCAAAAGTAATGATACCTCTGACTAGAACCCTTCAAATTCTTCAGTAGGTAGTTCTACTTATTAGCAAAATCGCGGAAAATGAAACTTGAATTGCAGTCTGTTTGAATTGTAAAACATAATTTAGTTTGCAGAAAACTGCAACTGCAACTGAAATAAACACAATTACAACATAGCATAATTAAAAAATTCTAGCAATTATTTCAATAGATGTTCAGAATGCTCCAGTTGGAGATTTCACTTTTGACTTAACTAAACGGAAGTGACTAATCTTTTTATCCCATTAGATATGATATTCTAAACATGTTAGACTGTAAGCAAAAATCGCTGGTAGTTTTCTTTTTGTTTCAAAATTTTTAATCGTTTTGGAAAGTTGTCAAGCTTTAGTAGACCTCGATAGCTAGTGGGCTGTGAAAAACAAACACTTCTGTCATAGCCCAGCTACTCATTTACATTAGATATCTTGGGGCTGTTGTATCCGGTTAGAGCTAATATGTTGCAAGGAATTTTCATAATCTTGCCTCGTTGCTCCAGTTAGTTTGCATCTTTCTACTAAGTTAGTTGGTTTCTTCCATATTAACGAGCTTCTGTTTATTTTTCATGGCCTGCTAGGTTGCTTGCACGCAGGAAAATTGAAAAACACCGATTTAACTGAAAATTTGAAATAAAATGAAAACCAAAAAAGATTGATATCGAGAATGCTATATCGTTAGAAAGGTAATCAAATTTGACATTCGATTTTTTAAACCAAAATAGGCATTGCCATTTGAAAAAATCAAGTTATCTGTGATTGAAGTTTCCTTAATTAATCTACCGATTTCTCCAAGTACAAAAAGAATTCAATTTTAGCCGTGTGACCTAAGGTGACGCATTTCATGTTTAGTTGTACCGCAAAGTCACGGCCTTCTAAGTTTTATAATCGCTGCGATATTCATTTTTTTTCCGATACCTACTTATACCAAAAATGGTGATTTGCGCCTAAACGGTTCGTTTAAAGTTCCATGTGTGATACATAAAGTCTCACTAAAATTGACCAAGGAATCCAAATATGCAATAATATATAGGCGGTTCCATTTAAAAAAATGTAAGTTTGATATGAATCACCCTGTATAAACGTCAAAATTTGAGTGAAAATATTTTTACGTCATAGGCCTCAAGCATCCCTACCATGATCAAGTGGCAGATTTTTGAAATATTTTTCATTAAGCCCACAATCCTCCGTCCACGCACTATTGGCCCACCCTGTATAACAACGATTAGTACATAGCACTCATCACATTTCCCCGATTTCTTAGGTATATAATTATATAAACAAGTCGTTTGGCGTGGCGTGTTGTTTATGGTTATAATAAGAAAAGAGAGAGACAGAAGAGAATGATAGCGTCAATAGTTGCAGCGTGTTATGCACGCTTTCTGATTTGGAGATGAAACATCACGGGAGGCGGTGAGCTTACCAGACCGAGAACTTTGTTTAAAAGAAATAATAGAAAATATCGAAACCGATTTGCGATATCCAGCGGTAATTGTAGCCTTGCCATATTGTGGATTGGTGGGTACGGATCAGCGACCATATTGGAGAGTGTCATATGCATATCTATATGTTTACTGTCGATGAGAGGTACCTTAGGATTTTTTAAACTACGCTATTTCTTAAGCACGATTTGGTTCAATTAATAGTTAATTGCTACTATAAGGATGAAAAAAATAGAGTCAAGTTGCATGACTCAGTACTTTCCATGCATTAAAGAGCAAAGAAAAGTGTTCTGGGGTTTCCCAACCACACTATCCGAGATCCCATTCTACCACGACTCATCTTTTCACCTTAACAATAAAATTGGCAAAAAGAGAGCTAAAGATTTACCTTAACGATACCAAAAAAATGACCGTACTACACATGGATGTCCAAAACAGATGATCCACAAGCAGTCCAAAAATGGAGATCCATTTTTAGTACTTGGACTTAATGGACCACTTATGGACCTTTTTACTTCCCACACCGATGGGTGAGGGGAGTATTGTGATCGCGAAAATTTTCGATTTTGAGATAACACGCTTTTTGGGCGTTTCATGATGTCTACATACGAAGATCCACGTCACTCATTTCCGTCGGTCTGTCTGTCGGTCTGTCTGTCTGTTGGCGTTTTTCTAATGTCGTAATCTCAGTAACCGCTGCATGGATTGTGATGAAATTTGGGTAGCGATATGTTGTGGGGTCGTAGTAGGTAATGTTCCTATAATTTTGGAAATCGTTGTACGGGGGGCGGAGTAATTAGCAAAAAACAAAAAATTTCAAATATTCCTCAAACTTCGTTTTTAGGCGTTTTAGGGGGTCCCTGATCGTTCTCTACTTTTTTTTGGGTGGAGGGAATTTGGGGTGGTTGGGGGGTGAGAGGTTGTAAAACTGAAAATTTTGTTGTATTCATAATGGGCTGTCCATTGACCTGTGAATGAAAAACCTAGCGGCATAATACACTTTTTTAGGGCCATCCGAACATTGCCTAATGCCTTGCCAGAAACCAAGGGACTTAGAATTTGTGATGTATACATACGAGTATTGTTTCAGATCGTTCTGTATTGCGTAATGCGAAAACTATTGAATTGGTTTTAATGAAATTTTGACATAGTATTACTACCGCGGCGCGGCGAGGATGGAAAACGCATATGTTTTGGAGTGTCAGTGGCAGCGCAGCAATAATAATATTAAACTAAAAATATAAAAGAGCTCATTTTTTGATTTTTAGACGGTTTGGAGGTGACGCAAGAAACTATGTTCGAGAGTTTTTGTGTTGGATGCTTTTTTGCGGGCAGGTGGGCGATTATTTGATTGCAAGGGGTTTTCAGGCTATAGCTCCATGCAATGGGAAAATAATAAAATGGCATCATCATTATGTGTGGGAAGTACTGAGTCAATGAACTTGACTCCATTTTTTCAATACAGAATACAGCAGACGTGGTGCTATGGTATTCAGGCTTTGCCTGGTAAAGGAACTGAAGTGATTATTCGACAGATTTGGATTACATTACATTGCTTTTACACAGTAAGGATTACCAAAGTTCCCCTTGACGTGAAATCATATTTTAAAGAATTACATTCAATTAGAGCAGAAAGCAGTGACTGCGACACTAGTCCAATTATAATAAATAACAACAAAATAGTGGACAGCAACAATGAATTGTGTCGTACGAGGTGCGGTGTTGAAACCAAAAAACCGTTGATGTTCCTTCTGCGTAGACATCTCCAGTTCCGCTGGCTGAAGATGAAGTATTCTTCGAGGGAGAAGATTTCATTAATGAGAGTCGTTTCGTCGTCACGCACTTTGGACAACGCCGCTTGTGTCTTTCATAACAAAGCTTCGTCTCTGAATTTTATTGTGACGGTTGTTTTATGCACATACAGGGTGATACAGCTATTTCAAATTCAAATTCGATTTATTCATGTTTACAAATGTAAATTCATTCATACGTCTAAGATTATGCAGGTAAAAAAAGTTTAAATACAAATAAAGTCTAAAAAACAATATCAACCACATATATAATACATTTGCGGAAAATTGTCGTACTTAAAAAAAAATGAAAGGACCTTACATAATGTACATAACACAAACATAATACACACATCTTAATACTATCGGGAGAGACAGCACTTGATCTTTTCTAATTTTATCACTCTATTTTATAATTATGAATACTGTATTATGCCTTCTCTATCAAAAAATCTTTTATATGGCTCTTAAATTTGTGCAGTGGTAGTTCTTTAATGGTATTTGGTAGCTTGTTAAAATGTTTAATACAATAGTAGTTTGTTGATAAACGTGATTTTTGCAACCTCAGGTACTTTTTGCAGGCGAACCCCTGAAGCATAACCATTTCCCAAAATATCTTGGAGTAACGTTAGATCACACCCTCTGCTATAAGAAACATCTCGCAAACACTGCAGGAAAACTCAGAACACGCAACAACATTATCCAAAAGCTGTGTGGAACGACGTGGGGTGCCACTGCTCCAACTCTACGAACCAGTGCACTAGCTCTTGTCTATTCGTGTGCTGAGTACCGTGCGCCTGTCTGGATTAACAGCCATCATACCAGACTAATTGACGTCCAACTAAATCACACTATGAGACTTATTACAGGCGCAGTTAAGACAACCCCAACTCAATGGCTGCCTGTACTCTCTGGAATAGCCCCACCGCAGCTGCGAAGGACTGACGCCCTTCTAAGGGAGTATAACAAGATTACGGCCGACAACAAACTGCCCATCTACCGAGCAATACCCCCGTTGCAGATAAACAGACTTAAATCCCGACAACCACCAATAAGGGATGCAGAAAGGCTTAAAACCAATAACTTCGACTCCTTAAACCAATGGCGCTCCCAGTGTGAAGGTTTTGGGGAACACCACTCGCGATGCGCATTTATGGGGGCAGCCTTACTTCCAGGATCAGAACTACCCGGAAAGAGTGGGTAAAACTTAATAGAGTCCGAACAGGCCACGGCAGATGTGCCGACTCCCTTTACAAGTGGGGCTATGTGCAATCTCCCTTATGTGACTGTGGCGCGCCCCGCCAAACTATAAACCATATTACGAGCGAATGTGAACTGCGTGCGTTTCAGGGATCGCGAGAAGAGTTCTTCACAGCCACACCGTTGGCGCTGAAGTGGTTGAAAGAACTGGATATCAACCTGTAAATACCAAAGACTATGTATCTTAGTTTGTAGCTGTATCTGTTTTACTTTAGTATAGGTTATAATAGTTTTTTTTATCTATATTTACGATTGTCATGTTTTTGAGCCATACGATAAATAAATGCAACCTCAGAAATCACAGTCCTATTTCATTACCTAATCTAGTATCATATTCATGAAAGGATCTGTTGAGATAAAAATCATTTCTATGTGGTTATAAGCATAAATTGGACACTCCTAGATAAATTTTAATGGAACTGTCATTATTTTTAATTCGATAAATTTATGTTTTACATCCTCTCTGAAACCCATTCCACACATCACCCTCAAGGCTCTTTTTTGTAATTTGAATGCTCTTTCAGCAAGGCTTGAGTGTTCACATGCCCTTGTTCTTATGGACTGAAAAAGACCGTGAAAAGCTTGAAGCTGTGAAAGGGATAAGGTTTATTAAGATATCTCAATAAGCATAAGGTCTTTGCTGGCCTTCTTGCAATATGATCGATATGGTTTTGGAAAGATAGAGTGGAATCTAGATAAATTCCTAGAAATTTAACCTCAGGAGCATTTTGGATGTCATACTGTTGCCTCAGAGTAAATATTATCTGTTTGGTTTTCTCTGTATTTAGTTTTAAATTACTGGCATTGAACCATTTTTCTGAATTTTTTAGGCTCTTATTTGTCTTATAGCTTAAGCAGTCAAAATTTATATTTACATTTAATAACGCTGATAATGATAGTCTTTAGAACAAATCATTGTATACAATAATCAAGGGTAAGTATAGTGGAAAGGAGTTTGAATTTGCTTACAACGCAACGTATCTTTTTGACAACATATTCTGTATGCTGCTTCCATTTGATATGGCAATCTAGATGACATATGTTCCTAAGTACTTGATACTGGTAACCATCGATATAGGAGCTACCTGCCTAGAACTAATTTGTAAGCTGGTGTATTTTGGTAAGGTGTTTGGGTACGACGCGAATGGAACAAAGTGGGTTTTGTTGAAATTGACTGTTAAAAGTCGACTACTAAACCAGTTGAATATCCTTTTAGAGCCAGTTTCAGCCTTTGATTTTATTCAATATTTCCCAACTTTCAGCAGAAAATATATCAGCTGTATCGTCTGCCAAAATCACCACATCTGCACTCACGTCAACCGCAAATAGGACATTAATATACAGGGTGTTTTATCAGTTGGGACTTTTTTCATACAGTGGACAGTACTCGCAAAAATGAGTGTTTTTTTCTCAGAACATATAAACAAAAACGAAATATTTAGAGAAAACAAGATACTGACAATTAAAAAAATCCTCAATTCTAAGTCCGTCCCTGGGCAATGGCTCACCATGTCATAATACCACAATAAACAAGGCAGCGCTAGCGGTGCCGATGCTGGTGAGAAAACACTAAAATAGGCAGTTCGTCATACGTCGCGTTGCTGTGGCATAGTGTACGAAAGTTCTTCACTTGCTACATCTGACGATAGGGCTTTAAAAACAACAACAATGGCGCATGCTTATAACAATAATGAACTGGTGGACATGATTTTAATGTACGGTGAGTGTGGTCAAAATACCGCTGCGGCTTCGCGAGTGTATACCGATCGTTTCCCTAGCCGTACTCACTCACCCTGCACCTCGTCGATTTGTCTCGCTCGTGCAAAGAGGTAGAGACACAGGATGTCTGAATCCACATCGTGGTGGACACGCTGGAAGACCTAGACAACCTCGTATGGTCCAAATTGAAGAAGATATCGTAAATCGTACTTTTACCTGTAAGACGTCTGCGACAGGACAGCACTTACAACTTCGTATCAACCAAATAGTGAGTAATTGCTTGGATTTTTTTACTGTTTTGCTGCTGGTTCACCGTGCATTAGCTTTGCCGTTTCAAGGGCCGTTGCTTCCAAAGAGGAAAGTCCCAACTTGTAGAACACCCTGTATATGCTGAAGAATAATGGTCCCAGTACTGTTCCTTGAGGAACACCGCATGTTGTAGGCAGTGGAATACTAGAAAATTTATTTATTACAACAGTTTGTGTTCTATTACTGAAGGATATAATTATTATATACAAACGATATTAGGTAAATTTTGCAGAATTTAAACTTTTGTCAAGTTCCCTATTAAGCTAACTGTGCATAGATGTCATGCTTGGTTCCGATTCTCTTCTTTTGCAAATGGTATCGCCTTGTAGAAGATCGTACACATGTTCGTATAAAATGATTTAGTTGGGCAACGTATATCACTTTTGATTTTTTAATTGAGCTTAATGGAGATCGCAATCGCAGCATGCGTTACGTAAAATATATATCTAATTAGGAGTAAAAGCGAGATCAGCAGCTATGGAAGGAGAACGCCGGGCGGGCATTAGTTATAGTTTTCTGAGTTGATGAGGTGATTTTCAGCCACGGTTGTCGCATTTCTGCGGATTATATAAAATAAATTGGTCTCTAGATGAAAACCTACTTCCTGTTCTCTTTTTTATACCTGGGACGGCTTACGTCCATCGGCACAACGCAGCTCTACTATCATTTAAGGCCCTCATATGGCAGGTTTCGTGAAAGGACGCGGTACGCGTGAAAAGAAAAGAACTTGTGACGAATTATTAAAAAAGCCAGAGAGCATTATTTTCCAGTTTTTATCTGCTCTGTGGACTATCCTAAGGCGTTTAATAACGTAAAGTGGCCTAAACTATGGGAAATCCTGATCTCTATGGGAGTTCCGTATCACCTAGTGTTTCTCATACAGCAATTCTACGAGTCTAATTCGGCTCGTGTAAGAATTGTTGGTAATCTGTCTGATCAAACTGCAACCAGAAAAGGAGTTCATCAGGGATGTGTATTATCTCCAATGTTATTTAACATTTACTCTGTATTTGTGATGAGACAGGTATTAGACAACTGGAATGGCGGTATAACTATACTGGCGGAAGCAAAATATCCAACTTAAGATTTGCTGACGATAGAACCCTTACTGCTGCTTCTAAGGAAGAACTAGTAGCTCTATTAAACATCTTAGAACAACATAGTGCAGCGTATGGTCTTGGTATTAACTACAATAAGACCAAGGTTATGATCGTAGATACAGAGCATGATAATCATCGAGAAATAAAGTCAATAGGCCGTTGTGATGTGGTTCAACGTTTTGTGTATCTCGCTTCTTTGATCGACAATTCGGGTAGCTGTGAAAATGAGATTCGACGGCGCATTTAACAGGTACGTGTGGCCATGACAAAGCTTACTAAAATATGGCGTGACCATAACATCACTACAAAAATGTCGCTGGTTCAGTCTCTTGTGTTCTTCATATTTCTGTATGCCCCGGAAACTTGGAGTGTTAAAAAGGCAGATCGAGCTTCGAGCTCGCATAAATGCTTTTGAAATGTGGACGTGGAGGAGAATGCTGAGTGTTCCTTATACCGCCCATCGAACTAACTTTCCATGCTGGATGAGCTCGGTAATCCAAAGAGACTATCCTCCATTGTATCGACGAGAATGCTTAAATTCTTCGGACATATTCACAGAAGCGATAATATGAAGAAACTTGTAGTTCAGGGTCGTGCCCCGAGTGGGCGGCGCCGTGGCTGTTCCCCCACACGCTGGGTGGATACGACGAAACAGTTGCTGGATATGGGTATCAAGAGCGCCACTGAACTGATAGTAAATCGAGAACGATGGCAGCTACAGATTACAACATGTCTGTTAAGACATTGTGACTATAATGATATGGTAGCGATGAGACACCGGTGGTGCCATACGCTCCTGGGGATATAGAGTCCGTTGTGGAGAACGAGAGATGCCGGATATACTTGAACTATTCGTTCCCCACCCTCGAGCTTGTCCTCTTTATGCGCAACTTCTCACTCGGCATTCAAAACGTTTTCTCATCATCATAGTCACAATGTCCTAACAGACATGTTGTGAACTCGTAAAATGCATTTACTCATTTTACGAGTTTCTCTTGGGATATCTTTAAGATCTTTAATGCAGTAGTTTCCCATCTGCTTTCTGCATCCTCATGCCGTTGACCAGACGGTATCTACTGGTTCATCCGCCTTTAGGGGCAATTTCCCACCCCAAGGACAAGAAGGTGTCCTGACTCTTCTCAACTCGTCCACCCCAAGCTGTGTTGGTTGGGAACAGGTTACTGCTTCGGTGTTCCTTTTAGTCGCCTTTTACGACACGCAGGATATACGATGGGAGATATTCTAACCCGCCCCCACACGGGTGAAAATGTTTTCTGGTTGGAACGAATTATACCGTAGATTAGTAACCCATGGTGGCAGCCGCAGTAGCTAGCACCTGCATGCAGGTGATAACGCCGCCGCCGCCTCGCCGCCGCGCCACCACCCCTAAACCAAACACCGGCCACCCCTTTCTCTGCCACCCCCTCCCCCTCGCTACCCCCAAGCCTCCCATCTCGGGCAGCGGCAGAGCGGGAGCGTGTGTGTGTGTACGTCCATAGGGTTGCCATGGCAACACCGACGTCGACCCCCGCGCGCACATACAGCCATGTCCTCTTTATTCGATTGTCATGTCGCCGGATGTATACAGAGGCGGCGGTTAGGGAGGAAATTGGAAAGGGGGCAGGGTTACCAGATGATATTTTTTTATTTCCCTAGATTTTTGACTACAAATTCCCTAGATTTTCCTAGATAAATATATGTAATATATTTTGGGGTATACATGAATTATTAGTCATTCAGTGTATATACAATCCATTATTTTTGGTTTTTATTATACCAAAAATCGCAAATCTACAGTAAATATACATATAAACAAACAAAATTTATAATAAAAAGACCACTATCATTATGAAACACTAGCAAAATAATTTAACTGTAGGGGTACATGTTATAATCAGTCATGGTTGTACCTGTAGTTCTTGAATGAATCATTTCAGACCTCAAGTGTGCTAGTTTGATGGAATTGTTTTATCGGGAGGAACACAGAAAGACACTAATATATAGGGTGTCCCATTAAAAATTTTGAATCGGACGTCACGTGACCAAAAACAAATACCTCATTGAGTCACACAATGACAATAAAAAACCCAACATTTGCTCTAATTTACATCCCCAAAATTATAATTATCTACAACTGCCCAGTTCCAATATATTGCTTGTCCTAATCGTCGTGGGACACCCTGTATATCAGTATTTCCCTATTTTCCATATTAAAAAGATGAAAATTCCCTTTTACCCTATTGTGTCGTAAAATTCCCTAAATCTAGGGAAAATTCCCTAGGTCTGGCAACCCTGAAAGGGGGACCGTCACTTGGGCAACTATTCTCTGTCCAGCGAAGAAAAAGAGTGATCACGCGCAAGATGAGTGAAATCCTGTCGCCTGGCCGAAGGCAAGCTTACACCGCAGCAGACCGCGTCTTGAAACGAACACAATGTGGATGGCGTTGTGCCATAAGGAATTTAACATAATTTTGGTTATAATCGCTTATTTGGTACCAAAACCTGGACGTTCTATTCTACATTGAGCATAAATGTCCTGAACCACTTTTCACATTTTGGCGACATCTGTGGGCAAGTTCCTTTTCCATATTGCCAAAGCAATAATCTAATGAAGAATTTCATTAATATCCATCCAGCGGAGACATGGAAAAACAGGTGAGCAAAGAGTGAGTTCTCGTGGCTTGGTCAGAGGCAAGCTTACACCACTTGAAAATGCCAATGCCTAAGCGCACGCCTGGCACCGACAAATTTTGAGAACAGGCTGCCTTTTTTGAAGAATCAAATACACAGCTGTTTGTCGACGCCTCCCCATAATATGGCCGCGGTCGTATTGTGGTCTAAACAGGTTTGCCAAACATCGAAAACACATGAACATGAACATCACAATTTTTGTGCCCTGTTTCTCCGCTGGATAGATATAGAAGCTGCAGTATTATAATTCGCAAACTGTGAGATATACACTATTATTGAAAAACTATAAGTCGTTAATGTAGATTGCTAGATGAATTCTGATATCAAAACTGTACAAGTTTAGGTTGAACGTACTCCTTGAGACCAGTTAGGGGTATTTTCAATATTTGATTAGAATATCAAGCTAGGATGAGTACGCAAAAGCAAATTGGTTCCTGCTCACGTAAATATGTAAATACAAATAAACATCTCTCATTTGAAAGTATCTCCAAATTCAAATTTTGAAAACATCTTGGAAGGAGTGGTCGTGCTTCGTGATTCAGATTCAGAGATTGAGGAAAAACAACTTTGTTAAACTCAGCGTACTTCAGCTTATTTGGGTAGATAGGTGGTCCATTCCTGCTAATAAATGTTACGTCTGGTTTGGTAATGTTTTCCTAATTTTATTTGCATATAAAAAATTATAATAAGAGTGTTGTTTAACTAGTACAGTCCAGAGAGCAGCTTAGTACAAAAGTAATTTTCTCAAAACAACAGATCGGTGGCTCACATCACTATTGCATTATAACACCGTCCATTTGTCGTTCCTGTGAACAGGTCTCGCAAATATCGAGAGCACGTGAATACCATGAACTTTTTGCGCTTTTAGTACGAAAAAAATGATTCATAAGCAAGGAATGATAGGTCATTCACTACCCTTGAAACACCCACTTACTTTTCTTTTTTATCAGTTTTTGTTACAAAAATATCAGACGTCAAACAAATTATCACTTCATTTGCCTTGTGCTTATGATTTTACGGAAAAAATAAGTTTGCATATAAAATTAAAGGTACCGCAAGATTTTAAATAAAATGGGGATTTCATTTATGTAGGAAAACCTATGGAGTGCTATTTGAAAAAAAAAGTTGGGGTGAGTTTCAGGGATTGACGTACAAAAAAAATGTTTTGAATGCACGGTATGATAGACCCTATAGTACCTTCAAAAGTACCACTCAGTTCTTGCTTGAACCGTTTTTCGTTACGAAAATATCACGTGTCAAGGAAATTCTGGGACCCCCGGTATACAGGGTTGCTCGGCTTTATCTCAAGTTAGCAGAAGATGCATTACTAAAAAACGTGGAGCACTAAAATTCTTATTAGGGCATTTAATTAGTCTTTAATTGTATAATTTGTTCGGCTAACTTTAGGGACGTAAGACTTGCTTTGCAAGCTGTCTAGAGCCTTCTGATACTTTTTTTTATTTTCGTTGCTTTACACCACACAGGAGCTTCATATAGGACGACAGGACGACCGACTGTACAACATGGCACAGTAGTGCCCCTTGGGGGATCCTTGGGAGGATGTACAAGAGATCCAAAGGCGCCTAGGTGCTGTGATCTTGACATATCACCCTTCTTCCACTACCGAATGAACACGTGCTCCTTGTGACACCCCCAGAAGCTGTTAGTAGTACATTATATCGTGTCCTACATTTCCCCCGCTTTGAAAGCGTAAGGGTACGCCCTTGTTCTGCAGGTATTGTCGGGTGGAGGTTCGTGGATATCTCTAAAACGTGTATCCTGATTGCTTTTTTAAATATTAACGGACTTCAGCTCGCCAGGACACGGGAAATTGCGCGCTTGTTTGCCGCGGTAGACAGACAAGGGGGGGACGGGAGGGCTGGGAGGTAGGAAGGGGGGATTTAATGGTAAGGGCCGATTTTCCACCGGTGCATGCCACCCTAAATCGATAGCAATTAGTCCACTGAATCATAACATCGCTCAGGCACAGAATCACATGTAGGTAGGAAGTCGGTATACTGTAAGGACTGCTTTATAATACAGGGGTTATCGATAAAGCATACCAAAGTTGTGTTTTTTCAAATGGAACACCCTATATATTATCCCGAAAATGAATTTGGCTCACTCTCCCTATTCCGGAAATATAGGGTTTTTTTCAGGTTATATATACAGGGTGTTTAAAAAAGATGCGGCAATATTCAAGGGGGTACTCCTCAGGTCATTCCATGAAAAAAAGTTCATATAAACATATGTCCAAAAATGTATGGTTTCTAAGATACAGGATGTTAATTTTAAATAACGTTTTTTTTTAATAATTCTATCATCTTCTAAGCGATTCTGTTGAAATTAAGTAGCGTTGTTTTTAGTAGTAAGGGGGTGATTTTGCCCTAACTAGACAAAAAAATTATGTCCAGTGGCGTTAGAGGTGGCAATTTAATAACCCACTGACACATTTAATGTTAATATTTCTTTGAGGTAAACCAACTACAACTACAACTTTTTTGTCTCCTGACTTTTTCTCGTATCTTGCTTTGTTTGCGGAATAAAAAATAAAAACTATTCTATTGCATATCCATTTATCATAAGAAAAGTTACAAAAACTGTTGGAAGTGACCTCCCCCAGCTCAGATGCAGGAATCCAGTCTTCTCCTCATTGATTGGCGAACTCTCAAAAATACCGGTGTCATTTCTAATGGAGTTACAGCCAGCAATGATTCGATTTCTCAGGTCCTCCACATTTTCCACAGGAGTAGCGTACACTATTGACTTCAGGTGGCTCCAAAGAAAAAATCCAGGGGGTTCAAGTCCGGGGATCGTGCAGGCCATAAGTGAGGTCCACCTCGGCCAATCCAGCGGTTTCCGTAGGTTTGAGTTAAAAACTCACGAGCAACCCGACTAAAATGCGCTGATGCGCTATCGTGCATAAATCACGTTGCCTGTCTTAGTGCCAAAGGTACGTTTTCCAGGAATCCAGGGAGAGTATGTTCCAAAAAGTGGCGATATATCTCTCCGGTAAGTCTTGCAGGTAGAAATACCGGTCCAATGAGGCAGTCACCCACAATTCCGATCCAAACGTTCAACGAGAACTGATGCTGAAAACGGTCTTCAAAGATTGCGTGTGGATTCTCATCACACCATAAATGATTATTATGGTAATTCCTTATCGCATTCCTTGAAAAACCCGCTTCATCTGTAAACAGAATCAGCATCAGTAGTTGAGGGATTTCAACCACTTTTTGTAGAAGCCATTGGCAGAATTCAATACGTGGAAGAAAATCAGTAGGAAGAAGCGCCTGAACGCGTTGGATGTGGTATGGATATAACATATTTTCTCTAAGAATTTTCCAAACAGTACCATTAGAAATATAAAAAAAACGTTATTTAAAAAAAATAACATCCTGTATCTTAGAAACCATACATTTTTGGACATATGTTTATATGAACTTTTTTCATGGAATGACCTGAGGAGTCACCCCCTTGAATATTGCCGCATCTGTTTCAGACACCCTGTATACAGGGTATTTATATGGTATGGCCACTTTTATGTGAAAATCTTAATGAATTCATCACCCTGTATGTTAAAAAATCAATAACTGGAGGCTTGATTCTACATGCTAGATTAATTTTGTGGTTGTCTAGTCAAGTCCAAAAGTTTGGGTAAGTCCATAAAGTCTAATTATGTTCGAATTACATACGAACCTTTATGTTCGACTACAATGCAGAAGTTTTAGTTTCTAAAATGGCAATTATTATATTCGTTGTCTTATTACTAAAAAACATTAAGTGTGCTTTTGCTTGTCTTACTTTAGTAACCAGCGACCTTAGCAACCTTAGTAAAAAAAGTTACTTCGTTAATATTGTGAAAAACGTCCTAATAACCCAAAAAATGAATCTTTCTTACCCACTAAAGGCCTTTACGGAAACTATGATCGGATTAACCCGATCAGTTGATCACGGATCCTGACGTTCGGAAAGTGATCTAGGATCAGTCATAATAATATGGTCAGTTCTCTCTTGTCCGGTAAGTGATCCCGATTGGGATCCAGATCACTGTTTCCGTAAAGGCCTTAAATCAAGAAGTGCGTATATGATATCTACTTGACAGACGATAGAATGACAGTGACAGTTGGGTCCAATAAAGTAGTCAATTATGGACGCTAAGCGAACTCATAAGTCAAGTGTTTGTGATGCAGTCGAACATAAAACTGTTTATCGCTATGATTATTGTTCAAGACTAGTACAATTTAAAAGTCTGTAAGCGGACATAACAGTAGCTGTGCCAGTGTGATATTCTGTTTTAAATATACCGCACACATACATATTATGCAACGAAACACTGCCGAATTTCATCTAAATCTATACGGTATCTAATCTGCACTATCCCAGAGCAAATATTAGATCAGGATCGTTCTAAAAATCCATCGTCATTTGGCTGCACTTGAACTGACGCCGATCTCTGCATCCAAAAGTATTAATGTCAACACAGATAAAGATATCCAGAGAAAAAACCCGCAGTTTTCCGTTAGCTTATCTGCTTTATTTGACAGATGTGACAAATCAGCTCCTTAAATAGTTCAGCTTACTTGCAATCAGGATTTGCTCGTGTATAAGTATATATCTCTATGTGTGAAATAAATAGCTTATCTACTCCCATTCAGTTATACAGCTATTACTAAACTACTTTTGAACAGGTTATGCTACCTATAGTCAAACAGTGTGAGTTATTTTTCATAACCCACGGTCTAGCCGTGGGCTATGAAAACACCTACTAGATACCAGTACTGATCTCTTGAAAATGCGTAGAATTAAATACACGCTATGAAACTGCAATGGTGGATATGAAACGTCAAATTCTAATTCTAACGGTGTAAATTACTTGCTTTAGTGGCAGAAGTGTGGTTAAGCTGTCAATAGTTTCCCATTTCCCTAGGGCAGGTGTAATATTGTGTCTAGCATCAATATAATTATGAAGTTTCTTAAAACCTTAAAATATCTACCTTTATAACATTAACATTATAAACAATCTCAAACATAGAGCCCTTTATTTGTCAGACCCCGAATTTCATAATAAAAACATAAATTATATAAAAAACATACAAACAAAACAAAACAAAACAACTACCCCTACACCCTCGTCAATAAAATAATACATACAAATAAAATCAATGATTAACCTAATAGTGATGGCAATGTAAATAAAAAATATTTCAAAATCCCATATGTAAACAACTTGTCAGAAAAACTAGTGAACATTCTTAGCTCTAAAACTGTAACAATAACATGTAGAAGCCAAAAAACGATACGGAAATTTTTTTTCAGTCAACTCAAAGACAAAATACCAGCTGAATAAAAATACAACGTAATTTATAAAATCCCATGTAAAAATTGTGAAAAAATATATATAGGAACCACAGGAAGATACCTAAAGTGCAGGATATCTGAACATAAGAGAGACTGCAAAAACTACCATTTGAAAGAAGGACACACACAATTAGTTCAACATGTCATATCGGAGGGTCATATATTTGATTTTGAAAATTATAAAATATTATGTTCAAATGAAAGCTACAAAAAAGGATTTTCCAAGAGATGTTAGAAATAAAAAACAACAATACTGTAAGTAAAAGAACTGATGTTGCAGATTTGAACATATCTTACTATAATATTATCAACCATATCAAAAAAATTCGTAATCCACTCCCTAGACTATAATATTTTTGAAACATCAAACTAAAAAGTACGTATAAAAAAAACACAATGCTATCACACCTATTAGATAATTTTTCCACCTTCATTACAGTCTGTTTGTAACGTTAAGAGAAGTAACTTCTTCTGTAGTTAGTGTGTGCAAATATAAAGACCAAAATCCCAATATCTAGGACACACCCATGTACTTAATTTTAAACAACTTTGTGACTACCACAACTTTTAAAACAAAGGGTATGTTTGTTTTGTTTTGTTTTTGTTTTGTGATTATCTCCCTTTTTTAGTTCTATATTATTTATGTTTTGTTTCATCAATCCATTAATTAACTGCATAAATGACCAATAATTAGATTATATGGTGGGGAATCTTCACTTTCAATTTATTGTAATTTATTGTACGTTTTTGACTGTTCTCCTTTCTAATTCTGTGTTGTTTAACTTTTAAAAATTTTTTGTTTTTACATTTTAGCATTGCTTTTAATATTTCGTTGTATATGTATAATGTGATTGTTTACATTGATGCTTCTTACTAACAACAACAAATAATGTTAAAAAAAGTATATATTTGCCTTTTTTCTGTATTCTAGCGCCCTGAAGATGAAAATAAAATTTTCGAAACGTTGGCAAATTTGAGCTAAAGTTGTGTTTATTTGGACCCTATCACCCAATAAAAAAAGGCAGTAATAAATCTACAAGGAGGGTCGTAAAATCATTACTAATCTTAAAATACCGTAAGTCTGTCAATACCGTAAGTCTGTCAATAGCTCTCTAGAAGATGAGTTCTTTGAAATCAACATTCAGATACCAAATCTAGCGGTATATGTATGTATAATCAATGTCAGTCACGTCTGCTAAATGTCGCTATCAGGGATTTCTTCGGAATGGCGCTTACATAACAAATTCCACGAAAAATTAACCAACGTCAATACACGATGTTTAAAGATTTAGGTATGATTATCTTGAATCAGTTAACTCAGATCTTGAGAAAAATAAAACATTCCCATATGGAGGTTGAAACCACTTGAAAAACGGGACACTTTTTAGTTTATCAAAGTGGACAACATTCTACTTTCTGTTTAAACAAATCCCATATACTACACAGAATGAGGAAGTTTCCATTTTTTCAAATTTCAGTTAATCAGATAGTCCTGAAGAGTTAAGAGAACAACGGCGAAAAAATTTTGTAATTATCTCCATTAATAGAAAAGTTATAGTTCGCCAAAGTTTGAATTGCCATATCCTCCGCGCGAAGCCGCTGTGACGTCACACGACACAACGCAAGCCTGTGTATGCCCTGTCGAGGATGCTGCTCCCGCAAGCCACCGCGCCGCCGCCGGCCTCCTCGTTCATGTTGTTATTCCTTGTTTTCAGTAGGGTAGGCGACGCCGACGGTAACAAAACGATACACTGCAGTTTATCGGTACTCGTATTATTAGAATATGTCTAGCAGACCGAGAAAAACCACCATAAAAACACCAAACAAATATTTCAATGGATAGCCTATTATTAATACAAAAAATTGAGTTTTATGTTTTTAGTAATACTGTGTGAAAATTTAATTGAAATCAATCCTATAGTTTCCTAGTTACACCATACAGAATGATCAGAAGTAATACTTTCGCATGTATACATCAAAAGATTCTAAGTCGACGATGCTTAATAGCCAAGGTAATGTTCGGATGCACCTAAAAAAGTGTATTATGACGCTAGGCCTTTCTTTCACAGGTTAGTGGACGGCCTGTTATGAATACAATAATTTTTCAGCTTTACAACCCCCCACCCCCCAACCACCCCAATATCACCCCCATCCAAAAAAGTAGAAAATGATCAGGAACGTCTAAAACGCCTAAAAACAAAGTTTGAGGAATATTTAAAATTGTTGGTTTTTTGCTAATTACTCCACCGCCCATGCACCGATTTTCAAACTTATAAGAACATTACCTAGTACTACCCCACAGCATATCGCTTCCAAATTTCATAACAATCCATGCAGCGGTTACTGAGATTACGTGGCTAGAAAAACGCGTACAGACAGACCGGCGGAAATGAGTTGTGTGGATTTTCGTTGTGTAGACATCATAAAACAACCAAAAAGCGTATTATCTCAAAATCGAATATTTTCATGATCACAATACTCCCCTCACTTATTGGTGTGGGAAGTAAAAGTCCATAATCATGTCATCCACTTTAGGAAGATTACTAGAATCATCACGAACGTAACCTTCCTCCATACTTCAAAAATATACTTGCGTCTGCCCGTTACAACAAACACCTTCGCTGTTCCACTCAAGTCTAAATGTCGCATACTGTACAGCGCAGCGTATGCATAGCGGAGTCCCGACCAAGCTGTGATTTTCACCTCCGCGGTCGCTTTATGCAAATATAAAATTGAATAACTCCGCCGTTTTTTGGAATATTCAGATGATATTTTCGACGTTCTTCAAGTGAAGAGATAGACTATCAGATAATAATGAATTTTTCAAATTTTATTTTTTTGGAAACTTCTTCATTAAGTAGAGAGCACGATTTTTTTAATTTGTAAAAAACAGAATAATCATTTCATAAATCTGTCCGGAAATCGCTAAATTACCAATTATCTATATTATAGGGGGGATGCATGCAAAAAGTATACGTCGGGAGGGATTCATTTTTGTGGATTAGATTTTTATGGCATTATAACGTTCATTCAAAAATCGTGTGTGCATTACAATTTATCATTCTGTGGGGGCGGGGGGTAATTACCCCCAATGCACGCCTTATCGACGCCTTTGACTGCTACTATTAAATCGTCAAACAACGTGGTAGAGTGACGAACCACCAGGCAATTTAAAAAGACTTTGGCAACTTCGGATTCAAGACTGCTTTTTTTTATTAGAAAAAAAATCAAGCAAAATTTTTGGTTCTGTCAGGACAAAAACTCGTGTGTTCGATAATATGGGGACATTAATCATGACTTCAGTCTCTGTAAATGCGTAGATTGGCATGTTCACGGAACATATCTTTTACTTCTCACACTGACAGATGAGGGGAGTATTGTGATCGCGAAAATTTTCCATTTTGAGATAATACGCTTTTTGGGTGTTTTATGATGCCTACATAACGAAAATCCACGTCACTCATTTCCGTCGGTATGTTTTCCAATTTTCTTCAAACCTGGTAACTATAAAAAGGTTATCATTAGAAACAAAAATCTAGTTTTTGATTCCGCTGCGATGATAAGAAAGGGGTGGAGGTGGGGATAACTCAAAAAATGATATTATAACGTGAAATTATAATGCTACCACAATAAAGAGTACGTTTTCTTATGTCAAAAAGTCTACCGCGCATGCCGCAAGATTTTCAAAATGGCGGAATAGAAATTAATAAAAGGCAGCAGATTTTCAACCTTTAAAATAGCCGTAACCGTCACAAAAATGATCCAAATAATTTCAAGCTTTACTGTCGTAAAGAGATTTTTGTTCTCCATCTTTTGGTCCACTTTTAATGGTGCGTGGTGGGGGTCACTCGGAATAATATTAATATAACATAGCATTTTCTTCTCAGAAAATGAGTCAGGAGGTGATTTTACCTTGGGCTTGACACCTTGCATGTCGATTTTGGTAAAATTTACAAAAAGGGGTGGGCCGATTCTAAAAAAATGAATGGATCAAAATTTTGGTCCTCAATCAGGACAAAAAATCGTCATTGATCAGGAATTCGGCATCTGTTCCGAATCTTACAGTGTTTAAGTAAATGAAACATTGTGCATTCCATGCAGATCTGATGTTTAGCAATAAAAAAAATGTTGTTTAATTTGATCTATACGTTACATTCTATAAACATCAGTTGGTTGGTTGATTATTGCAGAAGTTATGCAAAATAGTAGAAAATTATCAGCTTTCTTATATGAAGCGCAAATCGGAAAACGCAATCGTACCAGTTAATGACCGCCCGTAGTGGTACTCATCACTTGGGAAATACGAAATACGAAAATTTCAAGAAATTGCTTGGAATCCAACCAGCAGTAATTTTACGGGATGTTGTAAATATGCACTGAAATATATACTTTTGTAATACTTTGAACACTATAATAATTTTCTGTTTAAAAAATGATTCCGTAATTAAGACTCGAATTTTAGATTTAGAAAACGTTGCTCAACCTGCATTTGATGGGTTGAAATTTAAAGCTAGCTTTAAATATAATATATAGGGTGTCTGAAAACAACATACCTAAATTCCCAGAATTTATAATAATAATAATAATAAACGATCAATACAAACTATACTGAGACATTGAAATACATATAGACAAGACTATCCCAGCCAATAGACCAGATATAGTTTTCCAGTCAAAGGCAGACAAAGTTACCTATTTGATAGATATCGCTATTCCCAACGATACAAATATCCAAAACACCTATGCTGGTAAGATATCTAAATACATTGACCTTGCGATAGAAATAAAACGACCCTGGAAGCAAAATAAAGTTACTATTGTCCCCCTAATTATGTCGGTCTCAGACCTCATAGCGAACACATTTACACCACACCTACAACAGTTAGGCCTGGACGAAAGGTTACACAATATATTCCAAAATTCTGTCCAAAACCTGTAATATTGTACGATCTTTCCTAAATTCCGGTCAGTAATAGTTCAGGTGTTGACTTGGCACAGCCCGTCAACATTTGTTGCTATCGCAGTCATGTGAGAGAAGCTTGAAAAAACAGGATAATAACAAATAATAATAATTTATTTACCGAATCTGTATAAAAAACATACATTTCACAAAAAGATAAGGTATAAATAAATGGTAGTGCGTGGGAGAAAACTTACAATATACCCTAAATTAAACATTTAATATTAAAAAAAACTTCACGGTAAAAAGAACTGTATGTATACATATGTATATGCATGCAATCATATAATCATAATTTTCTCAGACCAGCATTAAAAAAAAAACGTTTCTCTCAAAAAAAAAATCTAAAACCGAACTTGTTTAATATTCAGGCAGTCTCGAAATATTAGTCGAATTGTCGTAAAAAAAGGCTTTTGACAGCAAAAGGTCAGAAATAAATGAAATTTGGAGGGGTGGTAGACATTGGTCCCCTGCACCTACACCTCAGTTTGCGACGTCGGGAGGTTACCGCTCGAGGAGTGGGGGGGGGGATGAAAGCTGTGCTTCGCGACGATTTTCGAAACAAAAAACGTCCTTATGGTAAGTGATATCGAAAAAAGGTTCAAATGGTTTATGGAGAGAACAAAATTGATCACCTTCCCTCCCACCCTCGAGTAGCAACCCCCAGAGGTCGCAAATTGAATTCTTTTCCATTTTTTCAAACTCAGTGGGTTACTCAAAGAGTTTGTACTGTTCCTCTGTTGTTAGAATAAGTTGTTATTAAGACTTAAAAAAATGATTCTCATAATAACTATGTTTTTTATAAAATCAATGTACAATGCGTGGTATTTTATTATCTTGGGTCTATTTTCACAAAATTTTATTAAACATATATTATTTTCGGGAAGATTCTCCAGGTATCATAGATTCATACAGCTAGGTCGTACTACAACCACAAATTCCAAGTTTCTGTGAATTCAACAGAGTTTTTCTAAGTACCAGAGGAACCTGTTAAAGGTGACTGCTGAATAGTATAGATATTTTCGTCCTACAATCAATCCCATAAACAAAAACGTTCGACTGTCGACGTAACTCCGACTCATCACGTTTAAAGTACGAATTTCATACTCGGTGCAGCCAGCATTATAGTATGTCTCAATGATATAACGAATTTGTTTACAGAGTGAGAAGTTGCGCATAAGGAGGACCATACAACTTGGCTTGTCGAAAAAACCATAATAAGTTTTATTTTATTCATTTGTTCATTTATTTGTAACTGTTATACAAATTGTGAACCCTTGTAGGTAATTTTTTTGTAACTTTTTGCTTTTTACCCAAATGTTATGTAGATGGGCTATGTAAACTATATTTTTTAAAATATAAAGTCTTTTTTAATCGTTAAATAAGGGCATGAGTACCTAATCTCGAATATTTAAGATCTTTCGTAAAGCTGTAATTTTCTTGACTTCTAATCCTTATCAGCAGTTGTGAGGCGTGTGTTTGCCCGATGATGATACATTTATTGGAACGCAGCATCACATGAGTTGTTCAGTTCTATTGCAAATATGAATGTGAGGTGCAGCGATATGAATCAATCATGACGCATTGATCTGTGAATGCTATGAAGCATTTGAAGCATTGGCACGAGAATAATCTGTATAGAAATGCTATGACAATATTTAAGATTATTGGTTCACTCTTGGTATACCGGGGGTTAGTAAGAAGCACCGGAATGCTCAAATATCCACAAAAGTGCCAAATCTGGAACAATAAAATTCAATACTTGGGGGTTTTTGAACATGCAGAGTTCAAAAATGCGAACAGCATTGTTGTCAGATTTACCACTTTTACAAACCATGTTGGGTCATGCATTATACCGAGCATTACACAGAATGAGTGAAAAAGTGAAAAAACTGGGCCAACTAGTTGATCTGGAAACTCAAAAAATTGAGGTAGTGTCATATTTCATTTTTTAAACAGAATTTCTTTTCGTATTTTTAGAGTTAAATATTATATTTTATCTACGATCGAAGCAATTGATAGCACGATTTAAATAAATAATAATTACACTATTGACAAGTTAACTTCACTTCTGTCTCTAAAATATATATGTGCACCATTCGAATTAGTGTTTGAGGCCTCATAGACACCTTTGCAGTTATCATAGCGTGTATTTGATCGCATTTTCAAGTGGTCAGTACTGGTATTTAGTAGGCGTTGTTCATAGCCCACGGCTGGATCGTGAGCTATGAAAAATAACTGACGCTGTTGGTTTATAGGTTATATTGCTCCTTCAAAAGTCATTTGGTTAATGGAACTAGATAAAATAATAAATTATCCTACAATTATAGACATGTTTAAGCTAAATTATAGATAATTTACATTAACAGCAATTTTTGCTTCAAATAATGAATACAGTTCAGTTAAGTTTTTCAGTGTTGTGGATGAAACAAAAAAAAAATGGAGTCAAGTTGATTGACTTAGTACTTCCCACACATAACAGTGATATCATTTTATTATCTTCCCTTTGCATGAATCTATAGTCTCAGATCAAGACAAAAACTTTGGTAAATAGTTTCTTAAATCTCTCCGTATGGACTAGAACGACACAATGTGTATTCTGCGAGCTTCAACTGGATGAAACGAAACTATCAGGAACCCCCAAAACGCCTAAAAACAAATTTTGAGCTGTTTTGTATTTTTAATTTTTTTATTGTTGCTGCGCCGCCAATGACACGATTTCTGAAAACCATACGGATTTTTTATCCTCGCCACAGCAATAAATACTGTGTCGAAATTTCATTGAAATCAATTTCAGGTTGCATTATACAGAACGATATAATACTCCTATGTAACATACAACAGAAAAAAATCGTTAGTTTCTGTAATAAGCAAGGCAATGTCTGGAACTTGGGATGGACCTAAAAAAGCGTATTATGTCGCTAGATCCTTTTTTTGCAGGTCAATGGACAGCCTATTTAGAACACAATAAATTTTTTAGCTTTACACTCACCAAGAGAAAGTAGAAAATGATCCTCCTAAAACGCCTAAAAACTAAGTTTGAGAAATATTTAATTTTTTTGGGTTTTTGCTAATTTCTCCGTCACCAATGCACTGATTTTCAAAATATTAACAGCATTACCTACTAGGACCCCACAGCATATCGGTACCCAAATTTCATCACAATCCATGCAACGGTTACTGAGATTACGAGTGTAGAAGAAGCGACAAACAGACAGACAGACCGACGGAAATGAGTGACGTGGATTTTCGTTATGTAGACATCATAAAACGACCAAAAATCGTATTATCTGAAAATCGAAAATTTTCGCGATCACAATACCTATCGGTGTGGGAAGTAAAAGGTAGGCAAAAGGCAAAATTTTTCTACGCCTACATGATGTATAATATTATAATACCTTATACTGTTAGAAGAGAAATTAGTAGTAGATCTAAAAATGAGATTATATATAGGGTGTCTGATTTAAAAAAATACATGTTTGCATCACAACGTAGTTATGGATCACCCCGTATATTTTATTTTTCCAGTTATACTATTAAAAAATACACTTTAAATATTCATGACAAAGGTTGTGACCGACCTAGAATATGACAACTTACGTTTGGTAGAGAAGTTCATTCTTAGGATGGTTGTAGACATCAATTGTCTGGTCAGACATTGTAAAACGCTTTTAATAGTACCTGAATCGTTGTTTTTAGTAGCTTTCAACCAAATTTTTAATATCGTGTCAGATATCAAGATGCTTATAACCTTGTATAGTTGAGCACAAATATTACCTAGGAATAATTATACCGAAATAATATGCTACACTTTTTACCCTTCTGGGTTGATACTTTCTTATTTATTCATAATATGCTATGAGAGTATAATAATATAATTATTATTCTGTTCCTCTCAACGGTTGTTCGAGCATCTCTTCTTTTTTATAGAAAAAACATACTGTCGCTCGCCGTAGACAATATGCTGTGGTGAGGGTCTGTTATCTATTCAGGAAATCTGTTTTTGTGTGTGTATCAAAGGTAGGGCCAATTTATCACGTTGGCGTTGCTCGAATTAGCAGATGTACCGAATGATCTCAGTATGGCCTTTCCAGGTGTATAAAACAAACAGGGGGCTGTCTGATTATCACCCCCCTTTTATGAATCGATCTTTTATCCTGGGAGAAACAGATAAATACATTGTAGAAATAGTTCGAGTTTTTCATAGGTACCTTTTGAGTGTGTACAATAGGTAAGGGAGGAAAGATCTAGAAAACCGGAAATTCGCCCAAATAAAGTCGTTAAAATAAAAATAAATAAATAAAATAAAATTTAACAAAGCTGAAAAAATCAGACTCAAATCTATTTTTTCTCGTGTTATTTAGATACAGCATAGTTACTTTTATTTTCCTTGACAGACTAGGGTAACACACTTTTATTGTTAACAGATTTGCTACTTATGTATATATACAAATCCTAATTCAAGAGAATGATAATCATACTAAAATGATTAAGCTTTGGAAGATGAGGTTAACGTAAGTATTGAAAAAACAACTGCCTACTGAGGGGTAAATGAAGAGATAGGAAATATGAAATAAAACTACCTTTTCCTTACATACGTATACCAACCCCCTTTTTAGGGAGTCTAATCATATATATAACACCTCCAGTCCCAAATCGATAGTTACATGAATGTTTAAGTTGAGGAAGAAGTTAACATCAGTATTAAAGTGAAGACATATGTTTTTATATGTCCCTTTTCAAACTTTGTACTTTTCTTCCTCTTTAAAACGCACACTTTTCTCAGGTTGCGAAACTTCAAATACCTCAAATGTTAGGCAGAAACTAACCAAAGTATTGAAACGATAACTGAAGATCAAGGAGTTTAAACATATCTTCCTCTTCAAAACGCTCACTTCTTTGAGAGCGAAATACAAAACTGTCCCATTCTGCAAAGAGACATACCTCAAATGTTCGTCACAAGTTAACAGTGGAATTGAAATAATTGAGGATTAAGAAGGGAAAGGGTATGCTTATTGTGCTCTCCTTCTTGAAACTCAGTACTCTTTTTCCTCTTCAAAAAGCAGTGTCAACCCACATACTTAAGATTGGGACATGGGAAATTTAAAATATCCAACTGTTCCATTCTCCAAAGAGAAACCTCAAATGTTGGCCAAAAGTGTTGAAACTATAACTGAAGATTAAGAAGTGAAAAAATATGCTTATTGTGGATTGCTTCTTCAAAGTAAGTACTTTTCTTGCTCTTCAAAACACACGGTAAGCCCATATCAATTTAAGAATAGACCAGTTTAAATACCCAACCTGTCCCATTCTCCAAAGAGATACACCTCTTTTACCATAAGTGTTGAAAAAATAAGCTTAAATAGGCCTCTTCCTGAAGCCAAGTTCTCTTCTTCATCTTCAAGACACACTTAAAACCCAGATCAGTTGAAGAATAGGTCGTGAGACATCTCAAATACGGAGCCCAACCCATCACATCCCTCTGTTAGAAGGCATATAGAATTGAAACTTCAAAGAGACATACCTCAAATATTGGCCAGAAATTAACAAAAGTGTTGAAACAATAATTGAAGATGCAAAATATGCTTACTTTAGGTTCGTTTTTGCAACTCAGTATCGTTCTTCCTCTAGCGCACTGTAAGCCAATATCAATTTAAGAATGTGACATGGAGTACTTAAAATACAAAAGTGTCCCGTTCTAATTGAAGATTAAGTACTGTTGACTCCTTGAAACTAAGTACTCGTATGTCTCTTCAAGACACTTCAAATACCAAACTAAATGCTGGTCAGAGGTTACAAGAATTGTTGGACTATAATTGAATATTGAGAAGTAAAAAATATGCTTATTGTGGACTCCTTGGAACTAAGTAATCTTCCTCTTCATGACGCACCCCAATAATCAGATCAATTTCATAATGGAGCATAGGGACACTTCAGATACCAAACTGTCCATACCTCCAAAGAGACATACCTCAAATGTTGGTCAGAAATTACAAGAACTATTTATAACTGAAGATTAAAAAGCCAAAAACTATGCCTATTGTGGACTCTTTCTTAGTACTCTTCTTCCTCTTCAAGGTCGTAAAGCAGATCAACTTAAGAATGAGACTTAGGAAACTTCAAAGACCAAACGGTTCCACTATTCTCCAAAATGCTAGACAGAAGTTAACAGAGGTATTGAAACAATAATTGACAAATGTTGGCTTCTTCTTGAAACTAGGTACTCTTCCTCCTTTTCACGAAGAACCCCAAAAATCAGATTAATTTAAGAATGGGGCATGGGATACTTCAAATACCATACAAACTGTCCACTTCTCCAAAGAGATTTCAAGATTAAGAAGTGAAAAAAATGTGTTTATTGTGGACTATTTTTTTTCTTCCTCTACAACTATTCTCCAAAATGCTAGGCAGCAGTTAAGAGATATATTAAAACAATAATTGACAAATACGCTTATTGTGGGCTTCTTCTTCAAACTAGGTACTCCTCTTCAAGACGCGTCCCAAAAAATCAGATAAATTTAAGGATGGGCTATGGGACACTTCAAATACCAAACTGTCCACTTCTCCAAACGTTGGTCAGTAGTTACAAGAAGTGTAACTGAAGATTAAGAAGAGAAAAAATATGCTTATTGTGGACTCCTTCTTGGAACTTATTACATACTATTCTTCCCCTCCAGGATCGTAAAGCCAGAACAAGAATGGGATACTTCAAATATCAAACTGCCCCACTATTCTCCAAAATGTTGGCCAAAAGTTAACAGGAGTATTGCAACTCTTCTTCAATATCATCATCATCATATCAACTTAATGGGACATTGGGAGACATCAAATAAGGAGCTGTCCCATTCTTCTGATACTCCCCATAAAAGAAACAAAATCTTAAAGAGACATACCTCAAACGTCGGCCAGAATAATCCATACCATCCAGAAAGCGGTCACCACTGACAACGAACGAACATAGGATGACGATCGTCAAGTGTCACTCAGAGCACACTACGACTCGCGTTCGGACGCCGCCGTGACAACTGAAGATCGTGGTCGCGTGCTTCGCGCTCTCCCCGAAACAAGTGAACGATCGTGGATGACTAGATGCGGAGTGCGACGAATTGTGGAGATCAAGTCTGCGTTGGCCGCGAGAGGCCAGTCGAGCCGCGGATTGGTCGATCGGTGGGGGGGTGGGGTGGGGTGGCAGGTGAGAGACAGGTGGCGACGGGGGAGGGAGAGAGAGACGGAGAAGCGAGACGAAGACGAAGCCGCCGCGGAGTCGGCTGGGGATTTGGGAGTCGGATGCGGTCGTTCGACTCGAGGCTCAAGGTGTCTTGTCTTCGTGGAAGTTAACTCTGTTAGTCGCAAAAGATGAGACATTTCTCATGAGAGGGGTTATAGTAATATAGTTAGGGGGAAAAGGGAGGGGGTCGGTCTGGGGATGGAGACACATGGGTAACGCAAAAGGGAGAAGAGTTGTCGGTAGTAGTTTGGGCCTGAGCCCAAAAGTGGTGCACTGGCTCTATACTACAACAGTCAGACCGTCATTAATATATGGCTTCATAGTGTGGTGGACCTGTATAAAGATGGAGGCAACAAGAGCCAAACTTAATAAGGTTCAACGTTTGGCATCTCTTAGTATAACCAGTGCAGTGAGCACAACACCTTTGAGTGCCATTGAAACACTATTGAATCTTCCTCCTTTGGATCTGGTAATTCAAGGGAAAGCTAGAAAAACTGGGTTCCGTCTCTGGAGTCAAGGTAGCTGGACTTTTATGAATACAGGCAAAGGACATTCGACGATTCTAGCAGAGTTGCAGGAGGATAGTCCTATTTTGTTGGCGAGGAGCGATATAGTTTTTCCTACGCATCGCTTCAATAGCAAATTTACGGTGGTGTTTCCGTCAAGGGAAGAGTGGGAGTCTAGGGAAAGACAGCTCATCGAAGGAGGAGGACAGGTCTGGTACACAGACGGTTCACTCGCTAGAGAGGACTCGGGCTCGGGAGTCTACGGACCCCATACAAGACTTTCACTCACAGTATTCCAGGCTGAGGTCTATGCGATACTTGCTTGTGTAAATCGTATTCGGGAAATTGACGGGTCTGGGAGGCGGATTACTATCTGCTCTGACAGTCAGGCAGCCATCAAAGCACTGAGTGCTTGGAAAATAACGTCGGGACTGGTCCTGGAGTGCGGGAGGGCTCTTGACGACATCTCAGCTAAACACAAGGTATCACTGATGTGGGTACCTGGGCACGCTGGAGTAAAGGGTGACGAAATGGCGGATCATCTGGCTAGGATGGGATCCGGCAACAGTTTTGTGGGCCCGGAACCAGCCTTAGGACTATCTGCAAACTTGATCAGGAAAACAACTGGAGAGTGGATCCAGAATCAACACTCTCTAAGATGGAACAGCATCTCTGGTCATCTCCGTCAAGCTCGGGAATTATTAGCAGGGCCTGCAGAGAGAATAGGACGATTTTGTCTCTCTCTGGATAGGAGTAACTTGAGATTGCTAGTAGGCCTATTAACGGGTCACAACACCTTCAGGCGTCACTTGTTCGTGATGAGGGTGGTCAACGATCCAACGTGCACGTGGTGTGGTGAAGAGGAAGAATCCTCGGCACACATCTTGTGTGTGTTTTGCCTTTGCCAAAAGGGCAGGTCTTAGGAACTAGCGCGGATAGAGGCGCAAAAGGGCCCATCGTGTGGCCTATGCACCAGCCACATTCCGTGCTGGATAGCCTCTGGTCCTTATTCATTCATTCAACGCAAAAGGGGGTAGTCCCCTACGGAAAATCGAAAAAAACATTTTTCATTTTCATTCAATGCTCATTCCACATGAAACAAACAAAGTAGCAACACTCATGAAGGGGGTCACAAGGGATGGAAAAATGTTAATATTTGCGTTATTTGTATAGATTCACGACTTGACTTGATTTTCAAGCTACTTGACTTGACTTGATATCAAGTCAGGATCAAGTCAAGTATTTGTTTTCGAAATTCAAGTCAAGTCAAGTAGTTACACATCAAGCAACTTGAAAATCAGGTTTTTCAAGCTAACTACTTGATTTTTCTTGAAAAAAATAGTTCTTTTTTGATATTAATCTGATTAACTGCTAAAACGCAATAACAGTAAAAATCTATGTATATATATTTAACAAAAATCCAAAAATGAAAACTCCAATAAATCTTAGTTAAATAATGCATGTAATAATATGAAAAATACGAAATAATGACAATAATACATAGATAAACAACAAACTCAAATGGGGGTGGGTTGGTTCAGTGGTTAGAGTCGAGGCCTCGTGACCGGAAGGTCCCGGGTTTGATTCTCGTTAGAAGCGGAAATTTATTTCTGTTTTTTTCAATCAAAAATAGATATCCATAAAAAAAGCTCAGCGAAGAATCCCCACCTAAGCCTTCACTGTTCGCTTCTAATTAACAGTGATGTTCCTAGAGTGGCGCCGGGAATCCGTAACAAAGCCTACACAGAACAAGAGGCTAATGACCAGAGCAATCGATGCCGATGACAAAGAAGTAAAAAAAAAATAATATCCTCATTTGCCATCCATGATTTGATGAGACACATAAGACTTCTAACGGAGTTATCACCTAATCGATTTCTTGTTTTGGTAACAGTTAAGGCAGCTCTAGAAAACTGCCTTTCAACTGGAGCTGAAGAAGCTGGCGTTGCCAAAAAGTCTTTGGCCATTGTGGCAAGGTTTGGAAAAATACATTCGTGTCTTTTCCACCATTCTAAAATATCTTCAGTACTGTCCCTTGCCGTTTGAATACTATTTATCGTCTGTTCATCGGTTTCATGTCGATCAGGTTTATCTATCGAGCAGCATGTTAATGCAAAAATGGTGGAAATACTCTAAAAAACATTAAGGTACTGGCAAATTCGTTCAATTAATGACCATTCTGTGTCGGTTGGCTTCAAAGTTTTAAAGTCATCGGGTGCCTGCTTGCTGTCGTAACCTCGGTGATTCCTCTATTTTATCGCTTCGATTCGCATTTTACAGATCGATATCAAGTAATATTAAGTAGTTTGATTTTACCTGATATCAAGTCAAGTAGTTCAGATCGAAAATCAAGTCAAGTCAAATATCAAATTTTCAAAAGCTTGAGCTTTCAAGTCAAGTCAAGTATTTAAGAAAAAATTTAAGCTACTTGCTATACGAGGGACGGAGGTATAGAGTAACCCTCGTATATCGGCTTTCATACGCAGTAGCGTGTAAAAAACCCATGCTCTCTGGTGGCCAAGCGGACGCACCGTGGCGTCCCACCAAGAAATCTATACTGCTGTGCAGCGATTTCCTTGGTTTGCCTTTACCTTCGGGTACCAGATGGCGCACCGGCAGAACCTTCTGTCACTTGCTACAGTCAAGCTACTTGGCTTGATGAATCCCTATCCGTCCCGCAAGGAGGGTCCGTAGACCCTGGCATATTGGTTTACAGATCCGTCCATTAAAAATTCAATCATCGTTTTGTTTATATATTTAGCAGCCACTTTATTATTGTCACCTCATACGTGATGCCCCGAGTAACTGTTATGTCTCTATTGTCTTCCATTATGATTCAAGAGATAGGACTCTAGAGATATACCGGCGACTGTCCAACACTCAAATATGGTTAGATTGTTATTAATCTTTATTGGTCGCATACCTCCTTTTGGAGTGAGACGCGACCATTGGTGCCATTTTTATTCAACCGCGGTATGTGGGGTCCGGCAATTGTTCTGGATGGGTTTATCTGATATTAATTCTGTATTCAAGGACGATTGCGATGCACATTATCATCAATTTGCGCCGCGATGGCTTTAAGGTGGAACAAGGGTCAGTTCATATGTCCAAGTGCCAAAGGTTAAGGGATATATATATATTTTTTTTATGATCAGCCTCCCGCAAAGGCTGAAAGCCTATGGCGCTGCAGGAGCTCTGAGGGAGGATAAGTGTCCGTACACGTTAGAGTTGAAACGCTGCAGGTTGTAGCCGTCGGGAAACAAATTCCCCGGCAGCTCATTTCATAGTGTCGAAGTTCTCCAAAAGAATGGAGAAGGTTCGGGGGTAGGAACCTCCACCTGGTAAGAATGAGCTCACAGAGCCTCTCTAGTGTTCCTCGTTCGGACGACCTTCAGTGTTATTATCTGGGAGAGCTCACTCAAATATCTTCCGTGATAAACAGAGACAGGTCAGCCACCCTTCTTCGATGTTCCAGGCTGTGGAGATCCTTTTTGAGGTTGCGCGTATCAATTATTCTAATTGCTCTCCTCTGAATAGTGCCCAGAAGCTTTAGAGAGTGCTTCGGAGCGCATCTCCTCACTGGCGCAGGCCAGGTGGTAGTCCATAAGCAGCAAGCTTGAGCAGAAGTCTCTCCTACCACACTTTGTTGAAGAGATCGATATGTCAATTGCAATAACACGAGATTCGCCATTATTTTCAATTGTTACTCTGTTCCACAAGTGAGTGACATAGGCCAGGAGGTCACCCGCTTGCTTACGGAAGTCATACTGGCTATCATTTATGATGTTATTGTTGTCCAGGTACTTTAGGAGCTGTGTGGACAGTCTCCATAACCTTAGACATGATGCTGAGAAGAGCTACAGGTCTATAGTTGGTGGGATCGGTTTTTTTTTGCCTTTCTCAGGGATGGGTTGTGCGCAGCAAATCTCCCATGAAGTGAGAAACACGCCTCGCTGATATGATAGTTTGAAGAGCTTGTAAAGAATAGATGCAAGCTCAGCGGCACAGCGTTTAAGGAGAATGGCTGAATTTTGGTCAGGACCAGTAGCTTTCTTCGTGTTTAGTTTTTGGAGGATGCTTTTTACATCTCGATGTTGAAATTTCACCTCTGTCATTCCCAAGTTCACGTTTATGGTGGTGGTCGGAGTACTTTCTTGGAAGTCTACAGAAAAATTTGCTGCGAAAAGCGTCCCTTAGATGTCTGCTTTTTCTTTAGGGGTAGAAGCGATGGACTTGTCCTCTCTGGTCAAGGGAGTATGTATTGACGAATAGGAAAAGTTCTGTCTAACAGCTTTAGGATCCTTATACCTTAAGATGGACAGGACCTAATGCCATCCTCACCTTTGCGATGAGGGCTTTAGGGCTGAACTTGCGAACTAGAGTAAGATGAGGTGCAGATGACCCCTCTTTGTAGGCCTAGCATTGGCATCTCTCGTCACCAGACAGCCTCTCTCCTTTTCTCGTTGATTTATGATAGATCCCTCTGTAGAGTGAGCCAATCAAATAAACTTTTCCTCGTGCAGAAACAACTCTGGAAAGTAAAAATCTCGTTTTCCTCTGAATAACAGACTAAAGCTCTGTCGTTCCGTGTTTATTTACGGGGCCATTATGTTGTGGCACGTTAGTCTTACTCCTCGGACAAGGACTAATAAAAATCCAGGCATCTTATTTATTATACGAAGTTCGCACACAACGCATTGGGGATGGAGCTTAGAGTAACCCAAGAAGGTCTATATTCGGCGACCAAAGTTAGTAGATGAACATGGATCTCTCTGTAGAGTGTGCCAATCAAATAAACTTTTCCTCGTGCAGAAACAAATCTGGAAAATAAAAAAGTCTCGTTCTCCTCTGAATAACAGACTAAAGCTCTGTCGTTCCGTGTTTATTTACGGGGCCATTATGTTGTGGCACGTTAGTCCTACTCCTCGGATAAGGACTAATAAGAATCCAGGCATCATTTTTATTATACGAAGTTCGCACACAACGCATTGGGGTGGAGCTTAGAGTAACCCAAGAGGGTCTATATTCGGCGACCAAAGTTAGTAGATGAACATGGATCTCTCTGTAGAGTGAGCCAATCAAATAAACTTTTTCTCGTGCAGAAACAAATCTGGAAAATAAAAAAATCTCGTTCTCCTCTGAATAACAGACTAAAGCTTTGTCGTTCCGTGTTTATTTACGAGGCCATTATGTTGTGGCACGTTAGTCTTACTCCTCGGACAAGGACTAATAAGAACCCAGGCATCACATTTATTATACGAAGTTCGCACACAACGCATTGGGGGTGGAGCTTAGAGTAACCCAAGAGGGTCTATATTCGTTGACTAAAGTTAGTAGATGAACATGGATCTCTCTGTAGAGTGAGCCAATCAAATAAACTTTTTCTCGTGCAGAAACAAATCTGGAAAGTAAAAATCTCGTTTTCCTCGGAATGGCAGCAGCCTATTAGCGGCAATTACCCAAATTGACGTATTAGTCTCGCAAGCCGATGCGTGGAGTCGTCAGCTAGCACAGAGAGAGACGCGTAGAACGTTTCATCTCTCGTGATGTCGAGTCAGTCCTAAATTAGTGTAGACCTCCTTTTCCTGCTGCCTCCATTAGGCAGTCGTTACGTATGCATATTAGACGAGAAATCGGAAATTACACAGAATTACGGATCGGTACACTCTTTAAGCCGTCTTCACACAAGGTAGTACTCGATCTGTATTTGTATTGGAAGCAGAGAGCCCTTTGGGCCTCTTGTACTTATTTCCTCTCAAATATCCCTTAGAACTGAGAACTCAGTGTTCAGTCCTACCAACCTAGTGAGAAAGGTGGTAATGCAGGATGCAGCTCAGTGGGATTCTCCTTAACCTGGCCATAGAAAACTAGCGTTCCCCCGCAACTTATTCTCACATTTATAGGACAACTCTACCTGACCACGCTACCTTCCCACTAGTGTGTTTACTAAGTTCCTTAGCCAAAAGTGTCATCCCATGCGAGCTTAAAAGCTTTGTGGGTGCAAGCAAATAGGCTCGGGCCTCAAGATTTTAGTCTTGGCAGACCTTTTTGCAAACGGGTCCGCTAAAATGCTGTCTTGTGACTGTGACTGAAACCAATAACAGAACTGAAAATCAAAAGCAAAAGAGGGCCGGGACGCAGACAAAACTCATGGTTAAAAAACCTCAGAGACTAGATGGGACTGAATTGTCATACTCTACTCAGGAGAGCACACGATAGACAAGCATTTGCCAAAATTGTTGCCGACCTTCATACAATGGAGTTGGTACCTTAAGAAGAGAAGGACTGTGACTGAACAAAACAAAGAAAGAATCTTTCAAAGCATAGTACCTTATGCGGAGTTGAAATATGGCCAATGACAACAATAAAAGACAAAATTAGAAGAGTATATGTAAAGATGCCTGCAAGTCACAAGAATTGATAAAAGCTGGAGAAATATCTCGATGAATGGGAATAGAATGCTCAATAACAAAAACACCAGAAAACCGAGTACTGCAGTGGCATGGTTACCTCCAATGAATGCCAAAACGAATATTGTAATGGGAGCCTCCAGGGAGGAGGTGTAGAGGACGATCGGCACTAAGATGGGAGATATTCATTGGACATGTGATGATAGATAGAGACCTGAGAGTAGGGGATGCAAGGGAAAATGCCAAAGAAGAAGATAAAGACTGTGAATGGCCCTTCCTTTACTCAGCCAACTATTATTTTTGGCGATACATGCATTCACAAGTACCTGATTGCACTACTGCCGGGTTGTACAGTCGGTCGTCCTATATGGAGCTCCTGTTTGGTGCAAAACAAGGAGAAGGTCCTGGATAGCTTGCAGAGAAAATGTCTGCTGTGGGTGGCCAGTGGTTATCACATGGTATCGACAAGAGCCCTGCAAGTGATAATGGCAATGCCACCATTACACTTGCTGGCTAAAAAGAGCTACTAATTTGATATGGTTAATCAGGCAATGCAGTATGCTGCATTGAGGCTAAAAGACTGACCGCAAACCGCAAGTATGTGGCAATAGAAGAATGGGCGGAATGCAGTCATCAATAGATGTGCCTCTTCTTAATTCAGGTACTGTCTGGGCATGCGCCTTTTCGAGTGTATAGGAAAAGGCAAGGCAAAAACTAGAGGGTGAACTAACCGCAGAGACTATGGTTCCGCTGATGTTGTCCAGCCTAAAGGCATGGAACATTATACAAGATGTACTAAACAAAATACTCTTTACTAAGGAGACAGAGAAACGACTACAAGATTAAATGAAGGTCAGAAGGTATTCCTAAATGGTATAATCATTATCTCATCTTGCACTACGAAGAATATCGTTCACGATGATGCCCGGTGCAGGTGGAGATAGAGCAGAGGTGAGAAAGAGAGAACGGATTTTAGCCGGTCGGGCCGTGGTGGCATGTCGGATGGACACGTTTTGCGTTCGTTGGAGATATGATCAGAGACTCAAGCTAGTTCAACGTCGGGCGGACAGACTTTCTTTCACACTTCCGGATGTGCAAGTGCTACTGCCCTTGCGATCAAGCCCGTTTTCCTAAACCTTCTATGTATAATAAATAATAAATAGTAGCTCGGTGTGTAGACGGCTTAAGAAGATGGCGGGAGGTATGACGGACGGCAGTTACAGAAGGTGATTAGGATGTTTAGAAAGTTGGTGCAGTGGACAGTTGTGGCAGTCATAAATATTTTAGTTGCGATAATAATTAGGCTGTAGGTAACATTATGTTTTATTATGGCAATGAGCAAACCCAATTATATTAGAAAATCCAATCTCACACGACCTATAGAAGTGGTTATATCCGTATTAATTTTTTCTTGAAAAATATCTATGAATAAGCGATTCAAAAACTCAAAATCGTACGATAAAGTGGCACTTCTCCACATATATGTGATTTTTATGTATATAAATATCAATACACAGTATTTGACAAATAAATATAGCTTGAAAATCTCAAAAAACACGCTTTTAATGAACATCTGACTAAAGTGTTAAAAATAATTTTTAAAATAAGGTTTAAACACAAAGCTCCCACACTTTATCATAATCGTACTAGTATTTTAGATCATTATTATTTTAAGCTTATTTTAAAAATCATTTTTAAATTATTTGTTTTTAATGTTTTAGTCGATTTTATCATTAAAAAGTATTTTTTTAGTTTTTATGAACTGTATTTATCAATATAATAAAAGCTGTCCACTTTCCTGAATAAATTCCACAAAAACACCATCACCCAAACAGTTGGAGGTCACGCCTTTTAAGCTTTCATCGCTACGCCTGTGTGTAATATTAACAAACTTTAAGGTTTGTTAATACTTTTACGATATTTCTTCTACAATTGCTACTTTCTTTTTTTTGGGGTGATAGGGTCCAAATCAAACACAACTTTAGTTTAAACTTGCCAAAATTTCGAAAACTATATTGATGAAGATGAAGGTATAATTTTCGAAACGTTGGCAAGTTTAAATTAAAGTTGTGTTTGATTTGGATCCCATCACCTAAAAAAAAGAAAGTAGCAAACTTTAAGGAGTCTGCACTATCTCTTAGTCAGCGGTAGGGATTTATCAAGCCAAGTAGCTTGAGTATTTTCTTAAATACTTGACTTCACTTGAAAGCTCAAGCTTTTGAAAATTTGATATTTGACTTGACTTGATTTTCGATCTGAACTACTTGACTTGATATCAAGTAAAATCAAAATACTTGATATCGATCTGTAAAATACGAATCGAAGGGTTAAAACAGGGGAATCATCGAGGGTACGACAGCAAGCAGGCACCCGATGATTTTAAAACTTCAAAGCCAATCGACACACAATGGTCGTTAATTGAACGAATTTGCCAATACCTTAATGTTTTTAAGAGTATTTCCATCATTTTTGCATTAATTTGCTGCTCGATAGACTAGATTCGTGGGCTATGGAACTTGACAATAAACCTGATCGAGATAAAACCGATGCACAGATTACAAATGGTATTCAAGCGGCAAGGGACACTACTTAAGATATTTTAGAGTGGTGGAAAAGACACGAATGTATTTTTCCAAACCTTGCCGCAATAGCCAAAGACTTCTTGGCAACTCCAGCTTCTTCAGCACCAGTTGAAAGGTAGTTCTCTAGAGCTGCCTTAACTCTTACCAAAACAAGAAATCGATTAAATGATAACTCCGTTAGAAGTCTTATGTGTCTCAAATCATGGATGGCAAATGAGGATATTAAATTTTTTTTACTTCTGTATCATCAGCATCGATTGCTCTGGTCATTAGCCCTCGTGATCTGTGTAGGCTTTGTTACTGTTTCCCGGTGCCACTCTAAAAACAGCACTGTTAATAGAAGCCTACAGTGAAGAGGATTCTTCGCTGAGCTTTTTTTATGGATATTTATTTTTGATTGAAAAAACCAGAAATATCCACCCCCATTTGAGTTTGTTGTTTTTCTATGTATTATTGTCAGAATTCAGAATATCTAGGATTTTTATTTCATATTATTACATTCGTTATTTAACTAAGTTTGTTGGAGTTTTCGTTCCTGGATGTTTTTTTTTAATAAAAGATTACGTCTTTATATACATAGATTTTTGCCGGTATTGCGTTTTGGCAGTTAGTCAGATTAATATCAAAAAAGAATTATTTTTTCAAGAAAAATCAAGTAGTTAGCTTGAAAAACTTGACTTTCAAGTTGCTTGATGTGTAACTACTTGACTTGAATTTCGAAAACAAATACTTGACTTGATCTTGACTTGATATCAGGTCAAGTCAAGTCAAGTAGCTTGAAAATCAAGTCAAGTCGTGAATCTCTAGTCAGTGGATACGACCGCTGGTCCGACGGATTTGAACTCGTCAAAATCGTTTTCGCGGCAAAATTGGACCTCTAAATCCAAAAGAGAGTTACAAGCTCATAAACAAATAAACCAGCAAACATGCAGGTGAATTTGATAAGAACGAGTTAAAAAAATGCAGTGGAATAGTAATACTGTATGAACTTTAAGTTATGTATGAAACTTACCACATTATTTAAAAACAGTGAACTGTTTTTTTTTCGAATTGTTTTCTTTTTCTTTAGTACCTACTGTATCAAGCCACTGGGCTCCATTTTTTTATAAATACAAAATATTCAGCCCTATCTATCATATACAGGGTGTAACTAAATAAAACATTTTAAGGGGGTAATTCCACATCGAAAAAAAGATAGGATCTTTCATATAAAGAAACCTCATTGGAGCATCCCTTGTTACGATACATACACAGAATTCTTAGAGAAATATAACATACTTTCTGATAAACAGTTCGCTGTAATAGGAGAACTATGCAAAAATGTGGACAGAAATATTCCAACATTATGTGTCTTTGTGGACCTAGCAAAAGCATTTGACACAGTTGATCATATGATACTCATGAAAACTTTACAAAATTATGGTATACGGGGTCAAATCTATCATCTAATTTAAGGTTACTTAAGTAATAGGACACAACACAAACTGTTGTGATAAATAAATGCTCTAGTTCTCCATTGCCTATAACATGCGGTGTTCCTCAAGGAACGGTACTGGGACCATTATTCTTTAACATATATATAAATGACCTATTTGCAGTTGATGTGAGTGGAGATGTGAGTTTTGCAGACGATACAGCTGTTATATTTTCTGCTAAAAGTTGGGAAATATTAAAATCAAAGGCTGAAAATGGTTTAAAAAAATGTTCAACTGGTTCAGTAGTCGAATTTTAACAGTCAATTTCAACAAGACTCACTTTGTTCCATTCGCGTCGTACGCAAACGGATTACCGAAATACACCAATCTACAAATCAGTTGTAGACAGGTAGCTCCTATATCAATCGTCACCAGTATCAAGTACTTAAGAATATAACTAGATTGCCATATCAAATGGAAGGAGCATACAGAATATGTTGTCAAAAAGATACATTACGTTATAAGCAAATTTAAACTCCTTTCCACTATACTTACCTATGAACAGGTGATCATTGTATACGAAGCACTTGTTCATAGTCATATACGATTTTGTATTGTGGTGTGGGGCGCAGCATGTAAAAATAATATAAAAGTAATAGAAATTATACAAAAACGTGTAATACAAATTTTATATAAAGTGAAATGTACATATCCTAGTGACTTGTTATTTTCTAAAACAAAAATTCTAGATATCCGCCAAACATTTTTCATGTCATTAGGTGTTTACCAATATAAAAATAAATCAAACTTGACAAAACACGAAGATAAATATGACATAAGATATGCATGTAATGTTGGACCAAAAGCAAGGAAAAATAATTTACTTCTTGCTCCGAGACTATACAGTGAGATACCAGAAAGCATAAAATGCCTAGTGCCTTTAAATTCATTTAAGTATGGTTTAAAACAATGGATAGTAAATAATAGTCGCATTAAAACTCACCAACTTGTAGACATATGTAATACTTATTATTACTAATATCTATAGAATACAAATATTCCTGAATTAACCCTTATTTGTTGTTTCTATTTTATAATAATTACCTTGTACCCAAGCACAAGTTTTTAACTTTTTTGGGGCACTTGCTGTTTATTGTATTTTATTTATTTTATATTTACAATAAACGCTATACTACTACACTTATTTAGTTATACCCTGTATAAATGATCATAATCAATCAACCACACAGATCACACAGTCAATGATGTGACGATCAACATCCCTAAATAGAGCAAACAGGGTGTAATGTAATCTCATAATCGAGAGCACAAAAGAGAGGGTGCGTGCATCCCACTTGTAGCATCAACAGACCCTTAAAGCCATCCCCAGGGGTGAATTACCGCAACAATGGCAGACATTTGTAAGGCAATTTGCTACAGACTCTCATCCCTCATTCGGTCTGGCGGTGGTAATTCGGCTTTGTAAACAGATTAGACAGGAGGATTGACTTGGATTTATTTGGGGGTGTATAGTACTCGGGTAATGTTGTCACATTAGTCAGGAAATAAAATTGAAATTAGCAATGCGATTATTGAGCTGCGGTCTACGGTTTCTGGGATTTGATATATTTTTAAGGTTAGTTGCTTTGTTCTCCTTTTTCTTTCGAGTCATTTTTACTTCCCACACCATTAGGTAAGGGGAGTATTGTGATCGCGAAAATTTTCGTTTTTGAGATATGTAATACGCTTTTTGGGCGTGTTATGATGTCTACATAACGAAAATCCATGTCACTCATTTCCCTCGGTCTGTCTGTCTGTCTGTCTGTCTGTTGGCGTTTTTCTAACGTCGTAATCTCAGTAATCGCTGCATGGACTGTGATGAAATTTGGGCAGCGATATGTTGTGGTGTCGTAGTAGGTAATGTTCTGATAATTTTGGAAATCGTTGTAGGGGGGGTGGAGTAATTAACAAAAAAAAACGAAAAATTTCAAATATTCCTCAAACTTCGTTTTATTGGTTCCTGATCATTTTCTACTTTTTTTTGGGTGGGGGTGAATTTGGGGTGGTTGGAGGGTGGGGGGCTGTAAAACTGAAAAGTTTGTTGTATTCATAATGGGCTGTCCAATGTCCTGTGAATGAAAGACCTAGCGGCATAATACACTTCTTTAGGTCCATCCGAACATTGCCTTGCTTATAATAGAAACCAAGGAACTTTGAATTTGTGATGTATTTGTTACGGTTAAAGTGTTTACTTTGATAGTTTATATACTAGCTGGATAGTATACAAACTATGAAAATGTCTCGTTATGTTGATGGAAACTCATATTTCAACTAAAATAGCTATGAATATTGGTTGGCTTGTATACTAGCCAGCTAGTTTATAAACTATACAAGATATGCCGCTAAAGTATATACCACAAAGATATCACATATATTAACCAGTGTTTCTGGTCAGTTTACAGACTATCCACATAATTTGGATAAGGTATGCACCTAATATCTCTAATAATACATAATAACCAACTCGTTGGTTAGTATGTAAACTAACCAATCCTCTTTCACTAGTATGGAAACTAACCAATCCTCTTTGGTTAGTATGTAAACTAACTAATTTTCTTTGGTCAATTTAACAAAAAATTGAGGTTATGTTTATGGCAAGTGCAAGTGTGACGTGTTGGTATTGTTTACTGTCGTGCCTTTTAAAATTTGTTTAAGAACAGGTATCTAGTTACCAAAAATGGATCAGCAACAGCAATTTAAAAAGTTACTATTAAAATATTACGAGAAAAAGTCCCAAAATTCAAAATTAATGAACTTATAATGTATTTCTGCAAGGACCTAACACTAATAACAAGATTGATTATCATGTAATGAATACTTATGATTTACAGAGAATCGAATCATCTTATGTTATCTTATATATAAAAGATCTGGAAATATTATTTTACGTTTGAGTGAAACCTATGATACCATTAAAGCTGCCCAGGATCTAGAGATTTATTTTATATGAATATTTTGTTATACAAATAGTATTTCCGTTTGTCTTACTTATTTTTAGGTAGTTATAGCAATTGTATGTTATATCTATGAATAAACTTTACTTTTGATTGAAAATTGTTTTTCTAAACTAAAGTAACCAAAGAGGATTGGTTAGTTTACATACTAACCAACGAGTTGGATATTAATTAGTACTAGAGATATTAGGTGCATACTTTATCCAAATGGTGTGGATAGTTTGTAAACTGACCAGAAACACTGGTTAATATGTGTGGTATCTTTGTGGTATACTACTTTAGCGGCAAAACTTGTATAGATTGTACACTAGCTGGATAGTATACAAACCAACCAATATTCATTGCTATTTTAGTAGAGATATGATTTTCCATCAAAATAACGAGACATTTGGATAGTTTGTTTACTATCCAGCTAGTATATAAACTATCAAAGTAAACACTTTAACCGTAACATATACATACATCCGAGTGTTGTTTTAGATCGTTCTATATTGCGTAAAGCGAAAATTATCGAATTGATTTTAATGAAATTTTGACACAGCTTTACTGCCCCGGTGAGGATGGAAAACGCGTATGTTTTGGAAAAATCGTATCAGTGGCGGCGCAGCAATAATAAAAAAAACTAAAAATACAAAAATAGCTCAAACTTCGTTTTTAAGCAATTGGGGGGTTCTTGACTGTTTCGTTTCATCCGGTTGAAGCTGAATTGTGTCATTTTAGTTCCTACGGAGAGCTTTAGGAAACTATTTACTAGTTTCTGTGTTGGATGTTTTTTGACGACAGGCGGGCGATGATTTGGTTGCAACTGTTATGTGTGGGAAGTACTGAGTCAATTAACTTGACTCCATTTTTTTATAACTAGTACTAAGAGACATAGAACTAACGTTTATTTTTTTAAATACATACAATGGAGGATATAGAAATGAGAAAATTAAAAACAAAAACCACATGAGATGTAATAAGGCGTTTTTATATGAAGAGAATCAGATACTCCTAAAAAATCAAATAAAACATTTATATCTACTACTAACTATATCGTATTTATATGCACTTAATACCTTGTTTCTTAATTCTCGGTAATAATGAACGTTCTGTGCCTTTGTGCTTTTTGCAGAATCATACTAGCATTTTTCGTTCACTATTGTTTTAAGTTTATTTTAAGAATTACTTTTAACCTTTTAGTCCGATGTTCTTTCAGTATTTTAAACTAATTTTAATTAATTTTTAATTAGCGAAAATATGTGTTTGGTTGTTCACCGACACAAAGCATTGCTACATCAAACTGATGTATAATATCTAAAAGATGCCGATTAATGTATATTCGAAACTGATATCAGCAGAAATGTTTACTTTGCCGCATTTCCTTTTACAAATACATACAAATAGAAATGAGCATGCAGTTTTCATCAATTTGTGCAAGACATCGAAATAATTTTCTATCCACGCCGCCTTTCTGTATGTGTATCGTCTACCTTGCTACATATTATTGCTGATAACAGGATAGTAAAAAATGCAAGACCTATTTAAAAGACTCTCATTTATCGAAGCATTCTATTACTGCTACAATTTACGTTATTCGTTATCGCAACGAGCTCCTCAAATTGCACGTTTGCCATTATTTTTAGTTCTCGAAAGAGATATTTTAACCAATTAGGAACAGCTAAGCGACTGGTTTTTTTACGATGAAAAGTGTGCACTTTTTAACACACGTCTATAGTTGGTAATAATTTTACGACCCTTATAGATTTATTACTGCCTTTTTTTTATTGGATGATAGGGTCCAAAATAAACACAACTTTAGCTCAAATTTTCCAACGTTTCGAAAAGTTATATTTTCATCTTCAGGGCTCTAGAATACAGAAAAAAGGCAAAATATACATTTTTTTAAACATTATTAGTTGTTGTTGTTAATTAGAAGCATGAATGTAAACAATCACATGATACATATAGGTACAACGAAATATTAAAAGTATTGCTAAAATGTAAAAACAAAAAAAAATTAGAAGTTAAACAACACAGAATTAAAAAGGAGAACAGTCAAAAACTTTTACAATAAATTAAAAAAATGCAGCAAAAAATTTGTTCTACAGAGATGATGTACTGGAGGAGATGCTGCAAACTAACAATTATGGACCGCGTGCGAAATGATATCATTAAAGAAAAAATGAAAGTAGAAACATCACTCATGGACAAAATAGAACAAAAACAACTTCTTTGGTATGGACACTTAAGACGAATGAATGAAAACAGAATACCAAAGAAATTATGGGAATGGAAACCGCCACAACACAGGAAAAAGGGGAGACCTAGAAAATCTTGGACCACTGGAATAAAGACTGCTATGGATAAAAGACGCTTAGAGGAGGGTGACTATATGAATAGAACCCATTGGCGACTGAGATGCGGTAGATGACTTAGAGAGTTGTATTAAAGCCGCCATATAGATAGAAAAGTAAAGATTCCCCACCATATAATCTAATTATTTGGTCATTTATGCAGTTAATTAATGGATTGATGAAACAGCAAAAATATAGGACTAAAAAAGGGGATAATCAGAAAAAAAACAAAACAAACATACCCTTTGTGTTAAAAGTTGTGGTAGTCACCAGGATCTTTAAAATTGAGTACATGCGTGTGTCCTAGATATTGGGATTTTGGTCTCTATATCTGCACACACTAACTATAGGAGAAGTTACTTCTCTTAACGTTACAAACAGACTGTATGGAAGGTGGAAAAATTATCTAATAGGTGTGAAGGCATTCTGTTTTTTATACGTACTTTTTAGTTCGATGATTCAAAAATATTATAGTCTAGGGAGTGGATTACGAATTTTTTTGATATGGTTGATAATATTATAGTAAGATCTGCAATATCAGTTCTTTTGTTTACAGTATTGTTATGTTTTTTATTTCTAACATTTCTTGGAACATCCTTTTTTTGTAGTTATCATTTGAACATATTATTTTATAATTTTCAAAATCAAACATATGACCCTGCGATATGACATGTTGAACTAATTGTGTGTGTCCTTCTTTCAAATGGTAGTTTTTGCAGTCTCTCTTATGTTCAGATATCCTGCTCTTCAGGTATCTTCCTGTGGTTCTTATATATATTTTTTCACAATTTTTAAGATAGATAAGGAAAGCCACATTTGAGGGTCCTTCAAATATCCCTTTAGCGTTATTTAAGGGAACCTTAAGTATTACTCAAGAAAAGACTAAAAGACTAAAAAAAGACTAAAAGAAAAGACTTGGCTTTATAATGTCTTAATTTGTTTAAAATGGACAAATTTAGTTATCGTCTTAATAAATACAGTTTAAAACTAAAAAAAAACACACACTTGAATGATAAAGTTGTCTAAAAAATTTAAAATAAATATAGTTTAGAAAACTCAAAAATACGCTTTTAAGGAACATCGGTCTAAAAAGTTAAAAATAATTTTTAAAATAAGCTTGAAACTTTACTATAATTGACAAAAAATACTAGTATGATTGCAAAAATAGTGTAGGCCCTTTCTTGTCAATTCCTGGTGAAAATCAGGTTTGCCATAGAAGCCAATCCGCAAAATCGAATTTTGTCCAATTTTTGGTAAAAATAGCCCTATGTGCGCTGGTAAAATGTTTTTTTTCTGATGAATGTGAAGTACTAATGTGATAATAATCATCAAGATGTATAGTATTTGACCTGAAACGAAAATTGGCCAGTACATTCCACATATTGTTTATCAAGGCCTTCATCTCCTGAGAACCTTGTTCTGACTAACTGTCAAACATCTTTTGATCTGCATGTAGCATGTAGTGCATCTGTCCGCGTCATAACCATAACATAATTCGTCTGGTTTCTCTCTGTTGTTATGATTACCTGCCCCGACCTTTTGACACGAGGTCTGTTAACTGTGGGAGAATCCAACACGGGACGGTAGAACAGGTCCATTGTGATGGTCATCTCCAGTGGCCGTTTTTATTACTACATAATTAGCTTGCGGACAGAGCGACGATGGTAAGCATCGTACAGAGGCGTATTCAAAATTTTATCTTCCATTGTAGTATTTGTAGTACATGGTGCTGTTGTCTGGTAGCAGAACTTTTTATAACGAACAGCCAGAACCAAGCTGGTAGATGTATAAGTGTACAACGCATCGCCTTCTTGGCTATCACTGGTTCCATGTCTAACTCCACCAACACTGGCCATGAAGACCCTTCTAAGCTTAACCCCTCTACATATTGAAGTAGAGCAAGGCCTACAGACTGCTATCAACTGGCAAACAGGACACAAAGGAACTAGGACTGGACACAAGGGGTATTATATAAACCACCATATACTCGGGATGGTCTCGGACTATATGGTTCCCCAAACATATACAGAAAGAGCATACAAAGTCCTTTTCCCAGGCAGAAACGAATGGAAGAGGAGTGACAGTTTCATATCACCCTCCGATCTTGCGCTATTCGGCTCCAAGCCAGAACTGGGGACAGATGCGGGAGTAGTTGGTGTTAATCCAAGAGTTGGAGTAAACCTTGTGAGGTATACCACAATCTTCCAAGAAGAAAATGTAGCCTCAGAGTTGGAAGTCAGGGAGCTGATCAAAACACCCCTGACAAACAAGCCTATAAAAATCTTTCCAGATAGACTCTTATGAAACTCCTCAATTAATATAGAACAAGGGAAAACGTAAATTTGGTTTGGGATCCAGGTCACAGCGGAGTGGAAGGCAATGTATTGGCCGACACGCTTGCAAGAGGAGGAACCGAATCTGTGTTGGGTAAAGAGGAAGGCAATCCTGCAATGGCAAGATACACCAAGGCTACTACACCCAACGGTGTCCATACCATTCCCCTCTAGTCAGCCCCCCTCTTGGGGATCAATAGACTCACATCCCAAAATAAGGGATGAAAGTCGGCATTGTAAAATCGAAAAAATCCAAAGGCAACCGCGTTTGCTCAAAAAAGAAACAGATCGAATAAAATGTTTTGTTCTCAATTAGGACAGAAGCTCTTGTTGGTTCATTCGGGGAGATTGATCGTACGAATTTGGCTTTTGTTCCAAATTTCGCCGTATTTAAAGTAAATGAATAGTTTAGGATTCCGCACAGATCTATGTTCACCAAAAAATATGTTTGCGAGGATAAGAGGTCACACTTTTGTGTTCAGGGGTAAAAATTCTATGAGGAAAAGTAGAAAATTATGAGGTAACATCCCAAAATTAGTGATGTGGATCGGCATTCTGAAAAAAAAGATCCAAGAGTGCTTTCAATATGTACTTTTCCTTTTTCTTTTATTTTCTTCGTGTGAGTAGCATATAGCTGTTAAAAGCATCATAAATATAGCTCAATTGTTTAGTGACCTACTGTATACTATCCAGGAAACAGATGGTTGGGTTTAGGTCAAGAAAAAGAGGGAGTCTCTCTGGTGATGAAGTGATAGAAGTTTCCTCTACTGTCAACAACGTCACAAAATATACATCACAACACACAACTCAGTCTTTTTGCTGCCTTTTTTATTACTTCCCCCACCGATAGGTGAGGGGAGTATTGTGATCGCGAAAATTTTCGATTTTGAGATAATACGTTTTTTGGGCGTTTTATGATGTCTACATAACGAGAATCCACGTCACTCATTTCCGTCGGTCTTTCTGTCTGTCTGTCGGTCTGTCTGTCTGTCTGTCTGTCTGTCTGTCTGTCTGTCGCTTTTTTTCTAGCCTCGTAATCTCAGCAACCGCTGCATGGATTATGATGAAATTTGGGCAGCGATATGCTGTGGGGTCGTAGTAGGTAATGTTCCTATAATTTTGAAAATCGGTGCAGGGGCGGCGGAGTAATTAGCAAAAAACAAAAAAAAATAAATATTGCTTAAACTTCGTTTTTAGGCGTTCTAGGGGTTCCTGATCATTTTTTACTTTTTTTTTGGGTGGGGGTGAAATTGGGGTGGCTGGGCGTGGGGGGTTGTAAAATAGAAAAATTTGTTGCTTTCATAATAGACTGTCCACTGACCCATGAAGGAAGACCTAGCAACATATATAACTTGTTTAGGTCTATCCGAACATTGCCTTGCCTATTACAGAAACCAAAGGACAGAATTTTTTCTGGTGTAAACAACTAAACATACGAGAGTATTGCTTTAGATCCTTCTATATTGTGTTACAAGGAAACTGCTGAATTGATGTTAATGAAATTTTGACACAGTATTACTACCGTGGCGAGGATGGAAAACGTGTATGGTTTTTATAAGTCGTGCCAGTGGCGGCACAGAAATAATAAAAAAAGTAAAAATATAAAAACAGCTCAAACTTCGTTTTCAAGCGTTTTAGAGGTTCCTGATCATTTTCTGCGTTTTTTTTTTGGGTGGGGTGAAATTGGGGTGGTTAGGGGGTGGGGGGTTGAAAAACTGAAAAATTTCTTGTATTCATAATAGGCGGTACAATAACCTGTGAAGAAAGACCTAGCGACATAAATCAACTCTTTAGGTCCATTCGACGACATTGCCTAACCTATTACGGAAACTGAGGGACTTAGAATTTTCTGTATACATACGAGTATTTATTGCTTTAGATCTTTTTGTATTTTGTAACGTGGACACTATTAAATTGATTCTAATTAAATTTTGACACAGTATTATTACCGTGGTGAGGATGGAAAACGCGTATGTTTGTTAAAAATCGTGTCAGTGGCATCGTATATAGCAATAATCAAAAAACTAAAAGTATGAAAACAACTCAAACTTTATTTTTAGATGTTTTAGGCTGTCCATTGACCTCTGATGGAAAGACCCAGCGGCATAAGAAAATTTTAGTGGGGGGAGGCTGCCGATGATTTGGTTGCAAGGGGATCTCAGAGTAAAGCTTCATGCTATGGGAAAATAATAAACTGATATCACAGTAATGTGTGGGAAGTACTGAGTCAATCAACTTGACTCCATTTTTATTTTTGGTAGTCAGGGGTTTAGGATTCAGTTGCCCTAATAGTTGCTGCTCAGCCTTAAGGCCACCTCCAGTCAAAGGGACCACAGGGAGTCCCAACCTAAGTTCTTTGCGAACCTTGCGATGGATTGGACTATGGTCTCCTGTCTTACCTCCTTGCCTACATTCAGATAGGAGTTCCTGCTTTCACTCAGGGCAGGACAGTCCAAAATAACGTGCTTAGCGGTTTACTTAAATACTATTTTTGATCTATGCTTTATCTACGCATATTCTGCCGCATTCCAGAGGTGCTGCTATTCTTGTTTAGAAAACGGTAGTCAATTTATTAACCTAGGCAAGTTCCGCCCAGGCCTACCGCCGTATGTGCCATCAGTAAACCATGTGATATCATTCGACATTTGTCGTGGTTCTTGTAGAGCTAATTCCGATCTGTCATGTTTGTTCTCACTGTTCAGTTTTAATGAACCATTTTAACTGACTCAGCATTAATGAAAACGACGTTTGCTCAACACATTTCATGCCTAACCTTGAAGTGCCAAAACTGATGAAACTCATGATGACGGAAAAGATTTCCTATAGTCGAATGAATGAATAAGGACCAGAGGCTATCCAGCGCGGAATGTGGCTGGTGCATAGGCCACACGATGGGCCCTTTTGCGCCTCTATCCGCGCTAGTTCCTAAGACCTGCCCTTTTGGCAAAGGCAAGTACATTCTTAGGTCCTATCCGTTTTATCTCTATTGGTTCCAAGGTTCCTGAGCCCAGCATGGTCTGCCTGTGATAACCCAGGGTTTCACAGCGACACAAGATGTGTGCCGAGGATTCTTCCTCTTCACCACACCACGTGCACGTTGGGTCGTTGACCACCCTCATCACAAACAAGTGACGCTTGAAGATGTTGTGACACGTTAATAAGCCTACTAGCAATCTCAAGTTACTCCTATCCAGAGAGATACAAAATCGTCCTATTCTCTCTGCAGGCCCTGCTAATAGCTCCCGAGCCTGACGGAGATGACCAGAGATGTTGTTCCATCTCCGAGAGTGTTGATTCTGGATCCACTCTCTAGTTGTTTTCCTAATCAAGTTTGCAGACAGTCCTAAGGCTGGTTCCGGGCCCACAAAACTGTTTCCGGATCCCATCCTGGCCAGAAGATCCGCCATTTCATTACCCTTTACCCCAGCGTGCCCAGGTACCCACATCAGTGATACCTTGTGTTTAGCTGAGATGTCGTCAAGAGCCCTCCTGCACTCCAGGACCAGTCCCGACGTTATTTTCCAAGCACTCAGTGCTTTGATGGCTGCCTGACTGTCAGAGCAGATAGTAATCCGCCTCCTAGACCCGTCAATTTCCCGAATAGGATTTACACAGGCAAGTATCGCATAGACCTCAGCCTGGAATACTGTGGTGTGCCCCCCAAGAGGGAATGAAAGTCTTGTATGGGGTCCGTAGACTCCCGAGCCCGAGCCCTCTCTAGCGAGTGAACCGTCTGTGTACCAGACCTGTCCTCCTCCTTCGATGAGCTTCCCTATAGTCAGTTTGTATTCTTTTTTTGATACTGATTCAGTCAAAAAGAATGAAAAGTAGGACTAGCTTTCACTTTGACTGAAAGTACAAACCCACTGATCAGTTTTAATGAGAGGGTGTTCTCATGTTCATTATCTGTTCAGTGTCACTGAAGCAGTCAAACTGATTCAGCGAAACGGAATCGTGGGAACCCCCTTTTAGGGATATCGGTGTCTGGAATCGACCTCGATACGTCCCTGAACCCTAAAGACAGCAGTTACTCTGATTCCGTCAGCAGCTATAATTTATACACACAGATTCTTCTCTGGAGTGTAACACGGCCCGTTTTCTTGTGGTGACAACAGTTTAATTGCTTATGTTGGCCGTTCCTCGGAAATATCGTACTCTCGTTTTCTAGACGTACGGAGTACATTCCTTCACTTTCATAAAAGTAATTTAACACTCCAAACAGTAACAAGGAAAATATGAAAAGATAACAGGAACGAGCGGTTATACCAAAGGGCTCGTTTTATTTCATATGTAGGTCATAAAACGACACCGGCTTCTTTTAGTTGAGTTACTAAAAACCTGGCGCTTGTAGATTATATTAGGATAACTAGTTGCCTTAATTAATTTGAAAGGAATTTAAACAGGGTCCTCCTAAAAAGTAGTGCAATGTTGGAATTTGGTGATTCAAAAACGATGATGTCTGTTGCAAATGTGGCGAGAGACTATTTGGCTATCTGAAAATGCCCCCTAGAAGACGACAGCTCCAGTTTACGTAGTTAAGTCCCTTTGAGCGTGGTACTTCATTCAGAGCAATTGCTTTAACCATGGGCCGTAGCGTGGCTACAGTTGTAGCAGCATGGCCCGCATGGATCGCAAAATGACGAATGCAGCGAGCTAGAGGTTCTGAAGCACGTAGAAGAATTATAGACCGGCAAGATCGTCATCTACGACTATTGGCCCTTTGAGATAGACGGCGATCCACTGGAGCTGTTGCTGACGCTTGATATGTAGCCCATTCGAATCCGCACGGTGTACCACAGATTGAGTGAAATGGGCTTAGGATCATATCGTCCGCATCTAGTGCTTCCACTCAGTGCAAATCATCGTCGCCAACGGTTAGATTGGTGCCAAGAACATCGACATTAGCATTGGCATTAGACGGCCTTCTCCGACGAGTCCAGGTTTTGTCTGGTGGCACACGACGGACGCCAACGCGTAAGACGACGACGGGGTTAACGACGTGATCTCCAGTTTGCTGTTGAGTACCGTGTACACCGTCCTACTGGTTTAATGGTCTGGGGTACCATTGCATTCAATAGCAAGTCACCTTTATTTGTTTCGCTCTAGGAAGCTGTGTACACCAGAGCAACTACTGCTGCTCTACAAGGCACAGATTCGACCATCGCTGGAGTATTGCTCCCAAGCACTCTAAAGCTTCTGGACACTACCCAGAAAAGAGCAATTAGACTAATCGATACGCCTAACCTCACAAAGGACCTCCACAGCCTGAAACATCGGAGAAGGGTGGCTGACCTGTCCCTGTTCTACAGATTCTATCACGGAAAGTGTTCGAGTGAGCTCTCCTAGATAATAACACCAAAGGCCGTCCGAACGAGGAACCCTAGAGGGGCTCTGCAAGCTCATCCTTACCAGGTCGAGGTCCCTATTCCACGAACCAGTCTCCTTATCCTTCCTTCTTTTGGGGAACTTCGATGCTGTGGAATAAGCTGCCGGGGAATTTGTTTCCCGACGGCTACAACCTGCAGCGTTTCGAATCTAACGTGCACCGATACTTATCCTCTCGCAGCGCTCCTACAGCGCCATAGGCTTTTAGCTTAGTCTTTGTGGGAGGTTGACCATAAAAAAAATAATTTTTTTTAGTGTTATATTTTTTGGTCAGCTGACTTGACTTGATACAATCAAAGGCTTTCAAAAGTCGTCGTGTTCCAAAATTATTTTTTTACCGAGAAAGATCTAATAATACCCATATCTCCTTGAAGGCTTTCGATTGCAATGTTTCCCGCATCTACATAGTGTGAAGTAGGTACTATTATTTTTGAAAATACTATTAGAAAGTGTGTAAAAACTATTGAAATCGTTGGACTGCGTTTTCTTCTCCTGCGAAACAGCTGAATGCAGGTCAAGCAATAAATTACGAGAAGGTTGTCCAGCCGGTGTCGTCGTATCATACAGGGTGTTTAGGTAAGATAACCCAGTTGGGCCGAGGACGTCTTAGATACACACACACACACACATTGCGACAGCAGCGCCACTACCTGCGCAATATCAAATCTGGCTCCGTTAATTGACCAATTAACGCCGTTTACAATAATTGGATTTATAATTTAGACTGGAGAAATAGACGTGACACAGATAAAATATTTATATCGTGTGCTGATAATGATTGCAATTTGCATTACGATCAATTAGTCGTGATTTGAAGAGGCCAACCATGATAGATTCAGTCAAATTGGATGTGTTTTGGATGTACATGGCGATTCATTGACAGGATATTACCACAGCATAGAAAACAACCAGCATAATATCTCCGAGGATTTCCTATATAAAAATGGTTCCCACAAAATTTGACCTTGGGAGGGTTTTTGAATGATTTTACGGCTGTCAAGTTTGGGTAGAGATGCGAAAACGAAAATATCGATACCGGTACCAACTCGATATTTTCTAGCGAAATGGGCGCGTTTGGTTCGTACAGAGCATTTTGTACAACTGATTACACCCCTCAATAATTATATAATTATTTTCGATACTGATACAAAAGTATCGATACCAACTTGGAATGCCTCAAAAAGTATCGATGCAGAAGTATCGAAGTACCGTTACCATCCCTACAAAAAACCCCTCCAAAAGTGGAGATGCGCGTGTAATTTCCGCCATCTTGTGTTATTGTGCTGGTGGTTTTCTATGCTGTGATATTACGGTTTCAGTTTCCAAATTCAATTCAATTTCTAATCCTAATTGAAACTTATAGCGTTTTCGACTTATTGCCCTGTCACTGCACTCATAGGAACTGAGTGTCAAAATTATGTTCGTCTTAGATTTGAGTGCAAAACTAGTGTGGTTTTTTGTTTTCGACTTATCCGCTTAATTGCACTTGAGTGCAAATTATCGCCACGGACTCTCTGAGCTCGTGGAGATTTCAGTGCAATTTTGACGTCTATTAAATATGAATTATAACTTATTTTATTTGTCAGAGAAAATAATTTTTTGAGTTAAGAACTGGGTAGTGGGGTAGTATACATAGTAGCATGAAAGGTGCGGAAAGTGTAGTTGGAAGAACTGCAAATATCGTTATCTTCGGATGATGAGGAAATTGAAGCATATCTAGTTAAATTGCAAACAACGGCTGCGGGTGTCCCAAAAATACAAATATTTGTTGAAGATGTTATTCATAAACTGACGGAAGAAGAGATACAACAAGATATACATAAGTATTTACCGATATAGATAGATATTCATTTTTAGTGCAAAAGCCATATTGCACAAAATGCTGTTAGTTTTTATGTCGATAAATAGAATAAATAATTCAATAAGGCGGATTCAAACTATTCAAATTCAAAAACCACCACAAAATGAAATTGAGCTCTCGGGATGCAAAATGACATCGAACTGTCATCAGTTGGCTGACAGAACAGTTACTTGAATTGCACTGAAATTTGGTGTATGTTCGACTTACCAGTTCAGATTTATTGCACTTCTGGGCACCAGACGAGTTTTCAATGTGCACTGTAGTGCAATCGTGGTTAAAATCAGTGCAGTAAGTCGAAAACGCTATTAATAAAAACACAAGCGATCCTCTCTATGTATACAGGGTGTCCAGTTAGTGTGTGATTCTTCGATATCTTGCAAGATATACCTGATAGAAGAAAATGTCAAATACAAATTTTTTGGTTACTTAAGACGCATATTATAAAAATATTTTGAAATATACGGGGTGTTGCGGGAAAGTAGGATAGTGATCAACTTGTTTTTTATATGGAACTATAACTTTTACTTAAATTTCTGATTTTTTTTCCTATTAATTACTGAGATACGGCGACACCGCTTTTTCAGTAAGCGGTACCGGAACGCTTAAATATTTCCAAAACTGCCACATCTGGAGAGGTGAAATTCAATACTTAGGGGTTTTTGAACTACAGAATTCAAAAACGCTAACATCAGTGTTGTCAGGTTTACCACTTTTACGTCATAATTTTGAATGGAATGCCCTATTCATGAAGTCTATCTGGGATATTTGTTTAAAAATTTGGAAAAATAATTTATAACCTGGCAACGCCGCAAACGCGAAAAAAATATTACAAGGCGAGATAAGGTATTAGTAAATATTTCGACTTAAAATAAAACATACAGGGTGTTACATTTAAAAAAACAAAGTAAAATTACCTTCAAATTGCCCTAATTTAAAATTCTACTAAAAATATCCTGTAGATAAAAATTGCTGGTAACATCAAAAATAATATCCACTTCATATTCAAGTAACTCGCTGTATAATATTTTTGAGAAAAGTTAAAGGAATATATCAATTTGGACGTATTACTTGCGTCCTTGCAAATCCGGAAATTCATCATCATAATCACAATGTCTTAACAGACATGTTGTGAACTCGCAAAATGCATTAAGTCGGCGCTAGAGTTTTGCCGACACGAATATTATCAATACTTCCGGAAATTAATAGAAAATAAATTATAACTTGGCAACATCACAACTGATCCCAAAAATATTTTAGGGTTGAGTAGAGATCAATATATTTCAAAATATTTTTAGAATATGCGTTTTAAGTAACCAAATCACTTTTATATTTGACATTTTCTTCTCTGAGGTATACCTTGCGAGATATCGAAGAATTACACACTAATTACACACTAACTGGACACCCTGTATACGCATAAGATTGAATATTAAAATTACTCATCTAATAGATAATTATAGTATTTTTGATAAAAGTTTCAAACAAGATTAGGTGGTTCTAAGTTTTCTGTGACTCTATAGCATCCAGTCTCCAAAATGATATTTCTCGTGGATTTTTATAAATAATAAGGATAGCGTATAACAAACGCTAGCGGCGTATTTATAGAAATTAATTTGGATGGCCCCAACACCTTTTTGGAAAGCTCCAAAATATTAAATACAATATATAATCTTTCAGTGTTTCATGTGTTTTCCAATGTTTTTTGCGAAATTTTCCAAAAATAATAAAGTATAATGAGAACAAAAAATTTATTAAAAAAACAAGCTTGATTAGACACTATATTAATCTGATCAGGTTTATTTTCCCATAGCATGAAGCTTTAGTCTGAGATCCCCTTGCAACAAAATCATCGCCAGTACCCCCCCCCCCCAAACTGTCATATGCCGCTAGGTCTTTCCTGCACAGGTCAATGGACAGCCTACTATGAATACAATAAATTTTGAAGTTTTACAAACCCCCGCTCCCAACCACCCCAATTTCAAAAAAAAAATGATCAGGACCTTCTAAAATGCCTAAAAACGAAGCTTGAAGAATATTTGAAATTTTCTGTTTTTTGCTAATTATTCCGCCGCCTATCTTCCGATTTTCAAAATTATTGGAATGTTACATCGCTACCCAAATTTCATCACAATCCATGCAGCGATTATTGAGGTTACGACGCTAGAAAAACCCAAACATACCGACAGACAGACAAACAGACAGACAGCCCGATGGAAATGAGTGATGCGGATTTTTTGTTTGTAGGCTCAAACAGCGTATTATCTCAAAATCGAAAATTTTCGCGGTCACAATACTCCCCTCACCTATTTGATGCCGTCAAAACCGTTTTCACGGCAAAGTTGCAGCGTTCAATGCTCGGTCCGACCTCTCAATCCAAAGGAGAGTTACAGGCTCACAAACAAATAAACCAACATACAGATGAAGCTATTAAAAGCGTGTTAGAAATCACACTTTATCCTGAATATTTAGGCTTTAATGAAGATAACGTTTTGAGAATTAATATTAAATAATACTTTATATTCTACAATATTGTCTAACCCAAGCCATTCCAAGTCTTTATATTTCCCACTTTCCAGTCAAATCGGTGAATCGGTTCCTCTAAGGAATAACAAAAGAGTAAATTTTCATTTGATATGCCGTGTTACGATTTTTGATCGCAGTTTCCTATAACAGAAAATTTTCGCAATTGGTATTTTGCAGTCACGAAAAATAGCACTAGGGACGTCAGAATGACTGAATATTATTCAGTTCACTCTATTTTAGAATCAATCCTGCCATTTACGAGGGTACACGTCGACCCCTCACCGCGGGGGTCACAAGTCGCACTTGCCCTTTCCAACCAACCCCTTCAAAATTAGGCCCTACGTGACCTCTGACCGGACCTTCCATGCCCTTTATGCGTCTCAGTGCCCTTAGGGCGAGCATTATAGTACGTGTTTATAGTGTGTGGCCATTGTGGAGCTCCTTCGGACATTCGAAGGGACACTGGACGCCCTTTGTGCGAAGGGCACAAATGGGCTGGTAAGTGGGTCTTAATGTCGCGAACGTCCGTTACAACCATTCATCTTGGGCACAAGAAGGGATTATGACATTGTCTACAAATGTTATTATTGAGTGCGCCTACTTGTCACACGGACGTTAGGTATTATGCAAATTATTCTCTAGAAACTGTTGTTTTCACTGCCCAGAAGTTCTGGTAATCTATTTTACAACTATGATATCTTACACTCTAATTAGTAATCCTTTTTTTACTTACAAAACGTTTTTTCAATTAATATATTTTTTTTAATTTTGGGCCAATGTTATCCTGCGGTTGGGGTATCTTTGGCCCAAGTCAATTTTTGGCGTTAAAAGCATGATACAAATGGTATGGGCAAAGAAGGACTTGGACATTGACTAGAACAGGTTCTTCAACGAAGATTATATTATGAAATGTTATCAAGTTTCGTCATAATTGTGAATGTTATCAGGTGAAACATCTTTAACCACCTCTTTCAGACCTTCAATGTAGTCTGTGATGATTTGTTCATGAATCTGAGTACGATTTCTTTTGATGTTCGACGAAAACTTGACAGTCAATTGAGGGTGTCTCTTTAGAAACGATTTGACCCAGTCACGTCCTGGAACATGGTTGCAAGACACTGCACAGTCTTCCATTGCTTAGTCAAATAAGATTTTATGATGAATCTTAAACCTAGTTCATCGAGAATGCTAGTTCTTCTTCTTGCGAAAAAACTGTTGGATGGCCTGGTGAACTTGAAAACAAATTTTTCAACTTGTTTTTTTATAGGGGTATCTTGAAATGATCAGCAGCCTGCCTCTGCGTCATATTACCAGATCTGATGGGTTCTAGGCAAGTTAGAAGTTGTTGCTATAACCAATGTATATTGGGCCTCCAGAAAGTATTTCACAGCATCCTGAACAAGTTGATAACGAGAATATGCAATATAAATACGAAAATAAAATTTTATAGCAATTCATAATTTAATATTATGGGTTTTAGCCCAAAAAAACGTTGGGCCAAAGTAGGACATTTTTTATAGATTATCGGGTCTGGTTTAAAAAAAAAACATGAAAATAAAAAAACGTGTTGAGTTTAACAGTGTTGTAACTACAGTACGGCTTAAAGAAAGGAAAAGTGTTTAATAGGGGGCACTTACCAGATTTGTTGAACGAGAAATACGTTTTTTGTAAATGGAAGTTTGGGAGGTAAAGATTGCACGTGGTTTCACTAGTCAAACAACTATAGGTGCTGCTTTCTAGTGGACAGCAAAGGAACCACTGGACTTATCAGACAGCCTGTATAGTGTGGTTACCTAGCGGAATGAGCCGGAAGAATTTTAAATACAGTCACAAATATGTTTATAGAGTACGATTTTGTTTTGTTTTCATTTGGGCCAAAGAAGGACGTTAGGGCCAAAGTAGACAATGTTTACGGTATGGCTTCCGTAAGCACAGGTCTACGGATGACCTCCTGGCTTACGTCACTTAGTTGTGGAACGGAGCAGTAATTCAAAATCAAGGCGAATCCCGTGTTGCTGAACTTGACATATCACATAAAGTGTGGCATGAGGGACTTCTGGTCAAGCTTGCTGCTTACGGACTGCCACCTGGCCTGCGCCAGTGGCTGAATAGCTCTTTGAACGACCAATCTCTGTTTGTTGTAGTCGAAGGCTATTCATCAGACGTATTTTCAATAAACGCCGGTGTTTCTTAGGGAGTTGTCCTATTCCCTACATTGTTTCTGCTGTACATCAACGAGCTGCTGGAAATAACGTCCAATCTAATCTACAGCTTCGTTAACGACAGCACATTAATATCATTCCAAGAGACACTACGTCGGCGACAGCAACATACCTCATAGATCAACGTACATGTAAGAATAATTGTCGAGTGGGGATTAGTAGATAAAGTAGAGTTTAATGTACAGAAAAGTCAGGCAACAACACTGACAAAAAGGAGTCTCACGTTGGCTTACCAATAGTGGAAATGGAGGGTCACCCCACAGACGAGTCACCTTCCGTCAAGCTTTTGGGGATCAACATCAACAATAACATGTCCTGGCACGACCACGTCGTCAGTATTGCTGAAACGGCATCCCAAAAGCTTGGAGTTCTGTTCCGCTGTAAGAAGCTGTATACACCAGAGCAACTGCTGCTGCTCTACAAGGCACATATCCGACCATCTTTGAAGTATGGCTCCCATGTGTGAAAATGCGGCTTTCAGCCCAGATATACATCAAGAGAGAATGGATCATCGTAATAGGAGCATGCCCTGATATGTTTCTTATTGCATAACATATCGTGAAAGTCCAACTCATTATTAATTTTTCACTTTTTTTCCAATGGTTGAATTTTTCTCAATTTTTGATCGATTACTTACCATACCTTAAAACATAATATGCATACAAAAAATTGTTGCAATAATTGATAAACACTGGATCTACGTCACTTAGTATATGTATAAAATTAAAAACTATATTATAGGGAATCCTCCTCATTCATATTCTGAATATCAAATCCCTTATCTAGGCAATCTTCTGTTGACAGAACGTCCTGTACTAAAGACAAGTTTACCTTCCAATTTGTTTGAATTTACAAGCGCAATAATACATTCATCAACTGAAGACAGAAAAGTCAGTAGCTAAGAACAATCAGTATCAGACTAATGGTTTCCTAAAATGCTATGAAAACCACATTGTTTCTGGTTATCAGACGAAGTAATCTAGTGGTCTATGAGTCTGACGGGCTACAGGCAGTTAGTCAATTGTTATCGGATGCGACAGAAATCGAGGTGGCTGGGCGACGCATATTTTGTTAATGTTCTCGCTCTAATCTCCAGGGCCATCTTGACTGTCCGAGACTCACTTTCTACGAGGCCTACTGAAACTGGGAATTATTTTCTATTTGATTTGTGGCAATCCGAAAAATAGGAATTTGATTATTTTTTAGGCGTAATAAAGTTTTATGGACCTACAGGGTGGTCCAATAAGAGCGCGGTGCCCTCTAGCGGCCTTACCGATTAAATTATAAGAAAATGACTCAGATAAATAACGTTTATTTTCAAATGGCCAATGAAAATAACTTCAAAGATGTTGGACATGTGCATATACCAGAAGTAGGTATCAACTTCCTTATTTTAAATAGCACACCCTGTATATTATTACGTTTTTGAATTCAGCATCGATTTTTAGGTCCAGTTTGTTGCGAAATCAAATGGTTTTTCACCTTTATCTAGGCATATGTGGTTCTATCGTTGGTGGTTTTCAAGATATTTACGACTTTGTAATAATTATTCCGCAATGGCCCGTAGGAATTGGAATAATCGTAGGTGGCGTGGCTCGCAGACAAAACAATTGGCATTTCATTTAAAGTGTTTCGGCCTCTAATACAGAAATGTGCATTCGCTCCATCTAACTGTAACCACATTATTCTTAAAAACTGCAGTGGTAGATTTTCCAGCAGGTTTTCCGAATTTTCGTTCAGAAAATTTTGGAAAACATTAGTTTAAAAGCATAATGGAACTCCGCATTGTGGTTGACCTGCCATGCTTTGCAAACCATTGTGGATGTGAAGTGATTCCGTAGAGCCAAATAAATAGTAATATTATTATATTATTATAAATAAACAATTTAAACGCCTTTCTTCTTTCATGGTGTATTTTAGCACTTTAACACGAGCTACTCTCCTGAAATGTAAAATTAGTTCCGCTAGATTCCAGATGAGAAGAATTCGTTTTCAAATAACCCAGCTAAGACCTTGTATGTGCATTCTACAACTTCTAATTAACAGTCTCATTATACTTGGCAATTAGTGATGAGCTCAGGCTCAGCTTTCACTGACAACATATATACACTAAATCGACATGTTCGCATCCTTCAGTAGCTACTGATAAAGGAAATCACCAACATTTGAAGCGGATAATGAAGCATCTAAGCCAAATACAATTTGATAGGTTTGTGTATGACAAAAGAGTATGTATAGCATTATTGGTGTCAAGTATCTTACAGTACAAGTATAGGTTTTTATAAGGCACTGATTTTACCAATTCGTACAGGAGATCATTGTTTGCAATCATATAATACGCCTAAGTATGTGGATATTGTATATGTATGTACTGATATACAGGGTGAGTTTTTAGTAAGTAACGGATCGGCTGATAACTCCACTACTGCAGAAGATAGCGAAAAAAGTTGTATATAAAAGTTGTAGCCAAAGATATACCCCTTGCTCGGAAAATATTTTGATTTATACAGGGTGATCCGTAACTACGTGATGATCCAAACATGCATTTTTTTGAATGAGATACTCTATATATTATTCCATATTTTGATTCTACTAATGATTCCCGCTCTTAAAATATAAAGTATTGTAACATTATACAGGGTGTTTCAAAAGTTATGACAATATTTATATCCGAATCGCTGTCAAATCAACGTACTGTATATGGAAAATCAACGAATCAAAAATAATTTATTTTAGATAGAAGGATAAACAATATCCTCTGCTTTTAACATAGGCTGTAAAAAAGTTGCCGGCGCATATTCATATGCATAACCTCCCATATTTTATTATACCAAAAAATTGCTTTAATATGCTCTTTCATATTTGTATAGCATTTCATTTATCTACATTCATGAGTTTCCGAGATATTTCGATTTTTCTGCAAATTTTTAACATACTTCCTATTTGTGTACTAGAATTTATTTATTTTGAGAAAGTACTATATTTTATTTTTACTTAATGAACTACTAAGTTATAAGGTCGTGACAGCATTTGATCAAGTTAAAACCCTGAATTATCGAGATAATATAAGTCAAGTAAACCGAGGAAACAATTTTATAGACGTGATCCATAATTATCAAGCTATAACACATACGATGATAAAGCATTGTAACAATATCCGGTTGATAATATTAATGTTCAAAAGGTTGACGTCCACAGTTCCCAATTTTTAACTACGACATGTTTTTAGTTACAACACCGTCGAGATGATATGCTTTTTGAGCGTTTTATGCCAGTCTGTCTATCTGTTGGCGCTCTTCTAGCCTCGTAATCTTAATAAGAGCTGCATGGACTGTTTTAATTAATTAGCAAAAAATAAAAAAAATCAAAATATTCTTCAAACTTCATTTTAGACATTTAGGGGTTCCTGATCATTTTCTACCTTGTTTGAGCGGGGATGAAATTGGGGTGGCCAGGAGCGGGGGGGGGGGGGGAGGGTGTGAAGTTGTAAAACTGAATAATTTGAAATTGACCTGTAAAAGAAAAACCTAGTACCATAATACACTTTTTTAGATTCATACGATTATTGCCTTGTCTAGTAGAGAAACCACAGGACTTAGAATTTTCTGATATACCGGATGTCCCAGAATTTCCTTGACACGTGGTATTTTCGTAACGAAAAACGGTTCAAGCAAGAACTGAGTGGTACTTTTGAAGATACTATAGGGCCTATCATACCATGCATTCAAAACCTTTTTTTTATACGTCAACCCCTAAAACTCACCCCCAACTTTTCTTTCAAATAGCACCCCATAGGTTTTCCTACATAAATGATATCCCCATTTTATTTAAAATCTTGTGGTGCCTTTAATTTTATATAAAAACTTATTTTTTCCATAAAATCATAAGCATAAGACAAATGAAATGATAATTTGTTTTACTCCTGATATTTTTGTAATAAAAACAGATAAAAAAGAAAAGTAAGTGGGTTTTTCAAGGGTAGCGAATGACCTATCATTCCTTGCTTATGAATCATTTTTTGCTTACTTGAACCCCTGGAATCCGCCCCTAGCTGGTTCTTTCAAATTTCAATCCACAATTTTGCCTGGAAAAATAAATCTTTTACTTGAATTTAATTATCGTAGTGCCTTACTTTTTATGCCCCTACTGCAATTTATCGTTAATTTTGGCGCCCGTACGCGGGGCACACCCTGCACACGGGGTTGGCGCAGCCCGATGTAACCATAAAACTTTTTCACGTTTTTTGCACTTAGTTTTGTTGTCACATTTTTTTATTAGTTGATTCATGATAATAAAAAAATATTTTCCCTACATGTGTTTTAATTAATTTATGCTTACGATTTCATGGATTAAAGGGAAAAAATTAACGATAAATTGCAGTAGGGGCATAAAAAGTAAGGCACTACGATAATTAAATTCAAGTAAAGAATTCATTTTTCCAGGCAAAATTGTGGATTGAAATTTGAGAGAACAAGCTAGGGGTGGATTCCAGGGGTTTAAGTAAGAAAAAAATGGTTCATAAGCAAGGAATGATAGATCATTCAATACCCTTGAAAAACCCACTTACTTTTCTTTTTTATCCGTGTTTGTTACAAAAATATCAGGGGCCAAACAAATTATCATTTCATTTGATTTATGCTTATGATTTTACGCAAAAAATAAGTTTGCATATAAAATTAAAGGCACCACAAGATTTTAAATAAAATGGGGGTTTCATTTATGTAGGAAAACCTATGGGGTGCTATTTGGAAAAAATAGTTGGGGCTGAGTTTTAGGGGTTGACGTACAAAAAAAATGTTTTGAATGCATAGTATGATAGGCCCTATAGTACCTTCAAAAGTACCACTCGGTTCTTGCTTGAACCGTTTTTCGTTACGAAAATATCACGTGTCAAGGAAATTCTGGGACACCCGGTATACATACAATATTACTTTACATAGTTCTGTATTGTGTTACGCGGAAGCTATTGAATTGATTTTAATTAAGTTTCGACACAGTATTATTACCGTGGTGAGGATGGAAAATGCGTGTGGTTTTTAGAAATCGTGTCAGTGGCGACGCAACAATAATCAAAAAACTAAAAATATAATAACAGCTCAGCTTCAGGCTATGTGGAAATAATAAACTGGTATCACCGTAATGTGTGGGTAGTACTGAGTCAATCACCTTGTCTTATTTTTTTTAGTTACCATGTCAAATGATGCATCTGTGTTTTTTATCATACTTGTAAATACTTATACCTTTTCTAGACATCTGAAAATGCATACATACACTAATTAAGTAATTAACTACTAATACCAGAAAAAATGGATGATGTAAAAATTGGCCAGGCGGTATTTAAAATTGCTCAATTTACGTATAGAATAGAAATACCTTAACACCAATTTTGGAAGAAAATTATTTAAATTGCTGGAGTATAATTAAGTGTGAGGTTATGAAAGCTCCAGCCCCGCCTTGGTTGTGCTTATCTGATGAGCATACGCAACGCTGCCAAGCGGTTGAACGCGCGTTAGAAAAGTGCAGCGATTATCATATAATCTTCAATTTTTACGCACAAATGCTTCGAGAAATCGAATTATTCATCTGACGTGAAAGAAGAAATCTCGGTAGGCGATTTAATGTCTGTTTCGACAGCAACGGGCATAACGTTGAAAACGAACGTTCTTCTTTGCTTCTTCCTCTTCGCATCTTTGCTTGTTACATCCGACTTGTATTCAAATTTGAATAAATCGAGCTATAGAGAGGTGGTGGATATACAACACCACCAACTAGGGAAATGGAAGTATTTTGGTCCTAATAGGAATACGGTGATGTGAGGTTCTGAAAATGCTTGATGTTCGTTAAAAAAGAACCGTCGAATTTGTAGTTAGCATCCTCAAGCTATACACGACACGAGTTTTCGTCCTGTTGAGAAGCCAGATAACGATTCTAGATTTTTAGGGTAAACTTGAAGATCTGAGGGTCTGAAAATTTTTTATGACATTACCTGAGGCCGACACTCAAAACTACGATCGGATTTGTAATTAGCACCCTCAAACCATACATGATGCAGGTTTTCGTCGTGATAGGAAGCCAGTGGGGGAATTCTATAACTCTAAGCGCAGCGATAGCGAAGCGATAGCGACATTCTTCAACGCTTTCGCTCGTTTCGGTATTCCATAAATGTCTTCGTTCCGACTCGGACATAACGAACGCAGACGAACGGTATAAGCGATAGCGAAAGATTTTGGATCTCGTTTGTCAAGCTTTGACATTATTATTGCTGTGTGTCAAAGTGACAATTTGCTTAAATTTATCTGTGTACTTAATTAACAAACAATGAATCGAAGAGAAAAAACTAATCCTTCGCAATGGTCGGCATTGCTGGATTTTGCAGAGTCTCATCCAGAGATATTTAAGCTAACTCGTGATTGCTCGTGAGTCATCGAGCTCCATGCCGAAAGCGTAACGAAGCGTTAAACTTTAGTTATGGAATGTCGTCAAAAATCGTTTTCGTAGTTGATCAGCTTCGTCTTCGCCTGCTTTCGTTACTATAGCGAAAGTTACAGAATCGATCCACAGATAATGATTCTAGATGTTTAGGGTAAACTTGAAGATCCGAGGGTCTGACAATTTTTGCTGTTTGTTACCTGAGGCCGAAACCCAAAACTATGATCGGATTTGTAATTAGCGTCCTCAAACCATATATGACGTGAGTTTTTGTTGTGATAGGAAGCCAGATAAAAATTCTAGATTTTTAGGGTAAACTTGAAACTCTGATGGTCTGACAATTTTTGATGTACGTTACCTGAGGCTGAAAGTCAAAACTACGACCATATTTGTAATTAGCGCCCTCAAACAATACATGACGCGGGTTTTCGTCGTAATAGAAAGTCAGATAACGATTCTAGATTTTTAGTGTAAACTTGAAGTTCTAAGGGACTGGCAATTTTTTATGTTCGTTACCCGAGGCCGAAACTCAAAATTACGACCGGATTTGTAATTAGCACCCTCAAACCATACATGACACAGGTTTTCATCGTGATAGGAAGCCAGATAACGATTTTAGATTTTTAGGGTAAACTTGAAAATCTAAGGATCTGAAAATTTTTTATGTTCATTACCTGAGACCGAAACTCAAAACTACGACTGGATTTGTAATTAGCGTCCTCAAACCATACATGAGGCGAGTTTTCGTTATGTTAAGAAGCTGGATAACGATTTTAGATTTTTAGGGTAAACTTGAAGATCTGAGGATCTAAACATTTTTTATGTTCGTTACCTGAGACCGAAAGTCAAAACTACGACCGGATTTGTAATTAGCACCCTCAAATCGTACATGACGCGGGTTTTCATCGTGATAGGAAGCCAGATAACGATTTTAGATTTTTAGGGTAAACTTAAAGATCTGAGGATCTGACAATTTTTGGTGTTCCTTACCTGAGGCCGAGACTCAAAAGTATGACCGGATTTGTAATTATCGTCCTCAAACCATACATGACGCGAGTTTTTGTTCTGACAGAAAGCCAGATAAAGATTCTAGGTTTTTATGGTAAACTTGGACATCTGAGGGTCTGACAATTTTTGATGTTCGTTGCCTGAGGCAGAAATTCAAAACTATGACCGGATTTGTAATTAGCGCCCTCAAACAATACACGACACGAGTTTTCGTCCTGATAGGAGCCAGATAACGATTTTAGATTTTTAGGGTAAACTTGAAGATCTGAGGGCCTGAAAATTTTTGATGTGTGATGAGGCTGAACCTCGAAACAACGGCCGGATTTGAAATTGGCATCCTCAACCTATACACGACACGAGTCTTCGTCCTGATGGGAAGCCAGATAACGATTCTAGATTTTTAGGGTAAACTTGATGATCTGAAGGTCTGACATTGGACTTAGGTAAATCGTAAAACCATACAAAATAGAAAACAACTCGTTCACAAACGATTACAAAACGATACTCCGCATGGTAGCCGGTAGCCTGTTAGCTGGTTATGCGTACACAGCGCACCTATGCAACTATGACGTCACGTATCTTCTTACGTGAAATGGACCGTACACCAACTGTTGCTGCTTGGAAAAGCAGAAATATCGGAGTAACCATTTAAACCACAAACCTGTTCGACCTCCGAACCCAGTTTCGTCACACGCGTCTTGTTGACAGAACAAACGCAGTGTGCGTTGACCACAGGTCACTTGATCCCCTACCTTACGGTGTTTAATAGCTGACACTTAACAGGTACATTATTGTGAAATTCAGCGTTAAATAACCGGTGTGTGTGCACCAAACAGTTGCATTTAAGCAGAAAATGAGAGGAATTAGGATGTAATGGTACCAGTTTTAAAAATAGCCCGTATATGGCCTTTAGGATGTGCTTGCCAGGTTAATGCATGGGAAGACGTGGTTTAAACGGTATATCATAGTACAATTAAGATGTTTGAAGACTTTATAGGATGTTTTGGTAATTCTAGCGTATGGGAATGTAGTTCCAGTACATTCGGTGATATATACAATTGGCAAGCCGGGATCTAGAATGCCGACATAAACGCACTGGACGCAGGCAGCCGATAGGCTTTTAAGTGTCTAGGATATAGCGCACGAAATTGAGAATCCAAGAAAAGACTTATTCCCGTGTTAGCGAGGAGGCGTGGCCGCCTGTTCCCTTTCTCTAGTACGTGTGTCTAAAATGAGAGGAGATAAATCGAAAAGTTCAAAGGTAAGGTCAAAGGGTCCAAAGTTAAGGTTCAGAGTAGCCATAAAAATGAATTTCGCCTTTAGAAGCTCTACTTTTAAACTTACAGTAATGATTCGAAAAGCAAATTGAAGAAGAAAGCTTGCGCTTTGTCACTGTGGTGGCCTTTTTTTGATATCGTATTTGGTTGTTAAATTACAGACATTTGAAGAATGTATGATTTTGCGTTGCGATTTCATTAAGGTCTCAACTATCACCTTCTGAAATACTATGTATGCAGTTTGAAGAACAAGTGAGTTGTGAGCTTTCTTGCAAATCCGTGTTTTACATGGCAAATAAAATTTATTTATTATCATAATAATGTATAAATGTGTGTACCCAAGCCCCTTAAGTACTTTTAAAACACGCATATCAGATTATCACACATCCAACAACTTTTTTAATCCACATTTTTCAACCTCTGCATAAGCAGGGTAAAAGCATGAAAATGATGCTCTACCAATCTTAAGAGGTTATGACATTCATTTCTGTTTTCACTGATTATTTAATACCCAATTCAATTCAACCAATGTATTTTTCTCTAGACATCACTGACTATATCTTAGTAAAAAAATTGTTTCAACAACAACATCCTTACACTAAAGCATAACAAGACAGTATGACATAACTTCAGACTCATGTGTCATGTTACCTTGACTCCTTTATCCACTGTGAAAAGCAAAAAGTATTGTACATAACACCTTTATCGCCTAAATATCGATGTTATTTATGAAAATAACATAACAAAGGGACTTAATAATGAAATCGAAGCATATTTTAAGCTTATTGAATGAAAAATACACGTTTCTGAAGAAAATTTACATGACACCTTTATCCACTTGTGTCTTCAGCTGAAAACAAAGTCAATACAGTTAAAAAACATAATAAACGACTGTCAAGTATTCTCGGACAATATTGTACAAGATACCAGGCTAAAAGCACGACGAAGATGCTCCTCATATCGCAGGAGGTTATGTTACAAGATAAGAGAATGTTTGTCCGAGTAGTCATCACGAGACTTGATGCAGTTGATGCTGTAAATGTAACCGTCGTCAACGGGTTTTCGTGTTTTTACCTTCTCTGGAGACAGGTGCGCAACAAATAGTCTGATCTATGAGGGTTACAGGTGGTCGGAAGACGTTTAATGGAAGGTCGTTAGGACAGGAAAGTCGTTAGTGTGTGGATGCACAACAACACGTGTATTGTATGTGGAAGTTTTTGATGGAACTACATTCAGCCGCAAGTCGTAAATTTGAATTACATAATAGCGCCCTGTTTGCTAAACTAAATGAAAGTTTTTCATCTTCATTGTGACTGTGTAGCAAAAGGTAGGTATGCGGGTAGGTTTAGATTCAATTTTTTCTGTTAAATATGCTAGATGGCTATTTTCATCCTTAAAAAAATGCCATCAGTGCTACCGCGGTGCGTTTCTGAAATGTACTGAATCAAAGCTATAAAATGTACTAGATTGTACTAAATTGTACTAGAATTCCCCTTGACTCACATGGACGCGTTATAATAATTTGCTTTTTGAATCATTACTGTACGTTTAAAGGTGATGTCAGGAGCTTGAAAATGCGAAATTCATTTTTATGGTGAACTTTGGACCTTTCGACCTTACCTTTTGATTTTTGGTCTTGTCTCCCCTCATTTTAGACACACTCATACTGGAGAAAGGGAACAAGCGGCCACGCCTCCTCGCTAACACGGCAATACGTCTTTTCATGGATTCTCAATTTCGTGCGCTATACCCTAGACCCTTAACTGGTGACACTGAGGGATCAACATCAATAAAAACATGTCCTGGTACGATGACGTCGTCAGTAGAGCTAAAACGGCATCCCACAAGCTTGAAGTTTTGTTTCGCTGTAGGAAACTATACATCAGAGCATCTACTATAGCTCTACAAGGCACAGATTCGACCATCGTGGGAATATTGATCCCATGTTTGGGGATGTGCTCCGAAGCATTCTCCAAAACTTCTGGACACTATCTAGAAGAAAGCAATTAGACTAATCGATACGCCTAACCTCACAAAGGACCTCCACAGCCTGGAGCATCAAAGAAGGGTGTCCCTGTTTTGCAGATTATATCACGGAAGATGTTCTAGTAAGCTAATAATTCCAAAGGCCATCCGAACGAGGAACGCCAGAGAGGCTCTGCGGGCTCATCCTTGCTAGGTCGAGGTCCCTACTCCTCGAATCAGTCTCATCCAGCATTCCTTCTTTCGGAGAATTTCTACGCCGTGGAATGAGCTGCCGGGAATTTGTTTTCCGACGGCTACAGCCTGCAGCGTTTCAAATCTAACGTGTACCGACACTTATCCTCTCGCAGCGCTTATACCGCGTCAGAGGCTGTCAGCCTTTGCGGGAGGCTGACCATAAAGAAAATTCAGAAGGCTAAAAACTCTACCAATCACTGTCAGAAATACTTAGCTTTTAGTTTTTTGTATACAAGACGCGGTGACCTAATTTTTCGTTTTTGGTAAGAATTACCCTTTTATGTTTTCACCATCGACTTCCTCCTACATTTTTTTAGTTTAGATTAGGGGTGGGCGATAATTATCGATGTTTGGAAAACATCGATGTTTCACGTCTGATGATCGATGTTTTTACCATCGATGTTGTTAACTTGAACCATCGATGATAACATCGATGTTTTTAAAAATTTGCATCGATGTTTTCTTAAAAGTTTCAATTACAAATTGAAAATATACAAAAAAGTAAACTTAGCGAGTCTGCAGTTTTCTGGTCTTCGGTTTTGCCCCATCCATGATTTAAAATACCAATTGAAGGCGCTTTGGGTTCCTTTGTAGTGGTGTGCATTCTACTTCATTTCAGTGAAATAGTTACTATTATTCTGTAGTTCTGTACCAAAACAACACCGAGGAGATGGTGACTGATTGATGTCATTACGAATTTATGGGAGGGGGGTATAATCACAAGCTACTTGATTTGGCAAGTTGATAAAAACATCCACTCACATCCTCGCAATGGAGTTTTCTATGTGAATTGTTTTTTGTTTGTCCTATTTCAAATTGGTTTGAGATGACATTTGACATTGGTTGATTTCATCTTCTCAAATTCGCTAAGGTTACAAAGCAATTTGAGAAAGGATATAGACAACCAAAACTCATTTTTATTTTTTTATTAAAATTTAATAAAATTTGTTAGCTTAGCTAGTTTCTGGTCTTTATTATTTCCTGTCTACTATGCTGTGAAATTTGAAATACTTAGTAGTGAAATACATATCATTATTTATTTCTAACATTTAAATTGAAGAACACCAATACCCAAATATATCGATGTTTTTGCGATGTTCAAACATCGATGTTTTGAATACGATATATCGTAGTTATCGATGGCAGACCGTCGATGTTGATATCGATGTCCAACACCGATGTTTTCTTTCGATGTCCCATCCCTAGTTTATATACACCGCGTGTTCCAGGACGAATCCCGAAAAAAAAATCGCACTTAGGTTTCGGAATGCGAAGCCGATATCAAAAGGAATTATCCTTAAATTCGCATTTATTTCAGAGAAATCAACGTATGAAGTTTGGTAGTAAAGATAACTGAAACGTGTGTGGCCCACTTTCACTTTCTGGGATTCCTTGCAAAAACGTAGAAGGACTGACTACGCTAACGGGTATTTTGAATGTTTTTGTCTATATTTTACAGCAAATATCATATGATGTATTGCCCCGTGTAGGGGCGGGTTAGAATATCTCCCATCGTATATTCTGCGTGTCGTAGAAGGCGACTAAAAGGAACCGAACTACTGTCGCTTTAAGCAGTAACCTCTTCTCAACCAACAGCTTTGGGTGGACGAGTTGAGAAAAAGTCAGGACACCTTCTTGTCCTTGGGGTGAGAAATTGTCGCTAAAGGCGGATTAACCAGTAGATACATCTGGTCAACAGCATGAGGATGCAGAAAGCAAATGGGAAACTACTGCATTAAAGGTCTTAAAGGTATCCCAAGAAAAATGAGTAAATGCATTTTACGAGTTCACAACATGTCTGTTAAGACATTGTGACTATGATGATGATTGCTTGTCGGTACGAAGATGATAAAGAGGCCCACACATTAACCAATTCGCGATCTAATTAAGGGAATTTCAACTTTTTGGCTATTAAGAATAAACATATGTACCTAGTTTAATCATATCATACCATAAGTCGGTGCCCTGGAACACAGTGTATTCTTTTTCTTATTTCCTCGTAGTTATAAGTTAAATAACTAAATAACACCCGTCACTGATGCCAAAGTCAACGGATGCTAACGATGCCATACATTGACGGGTACGGAACATGATATCTCAAGTTAATGGTCGTGTGGAAAAATGCAACTATCTCAACCGCCGCTGCCTAATTTACGATTATGGGAAGAGAAAACAAAAGAGGCAGACGATGGCTGTCGCTATCAGTTGGCTGCCCGTGTTACTACTGAATTCCATTGGCATCAGACGCGTGCCACCAGTTTATCGGAAGAAAAAGTCTGCCAGGACCACCGTTTTCGAACGGCTAGTAGCCTCCCTCCTTAGGGCCGGTTTCACAATAATGGGTTAACTCAAGGTTGTGTGTTGACCAGAGGTTAACCCTAGATGTCATGTTTCACAAATGGTAGTTTTCGATTTTACTTGTGGTTAACTCTGAGTTAACTTGACCCCAAGAAATTCTTGAGTTAACCCCAGGTTTGCGATGACGCATGCGCATTAGGTTATGTCAGTTTGATTTTGCTACTTGCTAGGCGTTTGAAGTTTCATATTTTATCGTTTACCTTAACGCTTTTCATCGTTCTTTTTATTTGAAATCGATGGTTATGATGTAAGTGCGTATAGCAGTGATGAAGAAGCAATGAGACCAAGAATATTCCGATCTATAGTCAATTATTTTGAGGAATATGATGACCATGACTTCTTGGTCTTTTTTAAATTTTTGTATTTTTCTTCCAGCACCTTTACAGATCTGCGGCTATTATTTGCACATTTGCAATTAAATTGGCGTTGTCTTTTTTGCGCCATGTTGTTACAGCTTTTGTTTTGCATTCTATTACATGCCTGTACCTTTCTACTAACGAAATGAACAGATATTCTTCATCTTTTGAAAATCTGTTCGCTCTTTTTGCTTTGGTGCTGACACACGGGTACATGCACGGCTATTATTTGGGAAAGGCCCCAGAAACAACTACAGACAAGCAGTCCAAACACCAACCCAACCTAAAAATCTTTTATCTATGCCAAACATCAAATAACTGCGAATGAAATGAAAAAACGTCAGTGGAAAAACCAAAATGAGGTTGGAAATCGCATGGAACTGACAACTCAATGAACTCATTCTTTGACAGCCTTGTCAGAAAAACACAAAACACCAGCACGAAACACCTAACGAAGGAAATAAGAAGAAGAAGAATTTTAAATATTGCGGACACAGTACCACCAATCGCTAAAAATAAAATACAACTCGTGGTCAGTTAACTCTACGTCAGTTTATGATTGTGAAACAAGAGATGTGCATTTGTTCGAGTTAACTAGCAGGTCGAGGTTAGTAAACTGTCAGAGTGACCACTGATTGTGAAACTGGGCCTTAGAGATATAGATGTGTTAAACCAGTTTCTTCAGTTTTGATTAATTTTTGTTACTATGGCTACCACTGCATTGCCTTGAACAGTGACAGTTAAATTTTTTATTTTTTATTGAAATAATCATAACTTTTGAAGCATGAAATAGTTCAGATTAGGTTGAAATAGGTACTTAAAAAAAATAACACCAAAAGTCCCTCTCAGGTTGGATTTCAAAAACAAAAAAATACCTTAGATGCCATTTTTTCTTTACTTCACAGACTATAATTTGAATAAAAAACGAATTTCAGTAGCTTTATTCTATGACTTTTCTAAAGCATTTCATTGTGTTGGTCACGATATATTGATCAAGAAATTAAATAAATATGGTTGTTCTGAAATAGTGCTAAAATTATTTGACTCTTATTGGAATAATCTCTCTCAAATTGTTAAATTAACTAAAAAAGTACCTTCTGAAAAATTAAACATATAGGCTGGAGTACCAGAGGGATCTGTATTAGGTCCCATGTTATTTTTGCTATATATTAATAACCTAATAGCATTTGAAATAAGTGGTCAGTTCACTGTATTTGCTGATAACGCCAGAATACTCTGGCATGACAATGACATACATGATTTAAAAAAAAAAAATAGAAAATGATATAGGTTTAATTAAAATATGGTGTGACAGAAATTTTTTATCTTTTAATATCTCGAAAACCAAATTCATAACTTTCAAATGCTTACTTTAATTAATTATTTATTTAATTGATTTAATTAATTTTATTAATTTTATTCATTTTATAAATTTTATTAATTTAATTAATTTTATTAATTTAATTAATTTAATTAATTTAATTAATTTAATTAATTTAATTAATTTAATTAATTTAATTAATTTAATTAATTTAATTAATTTAATTAATTTAATTAATTTAATTAATTTAATTAATTTAATTAATTTAATTAATTTAATTAATTTAATTAATTTAATTAATTTAATTAATTTAATTAATTTAATTAATTTAATTAATTTAATTAATTTAATTAATTTAATTAATTTAATTAATTTAATTAATTTAATTAATTTAATTAATCTGGTCAATTTGATTATTTTAATTAATTAAATTAATTAATTTAATTTTTAATTAACTTAATATATTTAATTAATTTAATTAATGAATTAGCTGAAGTAACTTACATATATACATACAGTTAGAGAAACTGTTATAAGAAACACCACCAAAAGTTGCTCTTTTGCATTGTTGTAAAGTAGGTTGAGTTACGGCATCCCATGTTGGGGTATCTATAGGCTGTTAGTCTTACAGAAGCGAGAAGTTAGATGGATTGCTAAGAGTTAATCTAGAACTTCATATACAATCCACTATTCTTGAAATATAAAATTATGACCGTAATAGCACTATTTATTTTGAAACGACATCACTGATATTAGAAAATTAAACGAAATTTGAGACCATGAATATATAATATAAGACAAAATAATGATTTTAAATTAATCACCCCCAAATCATCACTCATTGAAGATTCAATTATATATGATGGAGTGAAGATTTATAAAAACTTCCTCATTAGTTTAAGATTAAAAAAGATTTAAAAGTTTTCCCTAAACATCTTTTTTATTACAAAAACCTTATTACACCTTGGATAGGTTTTATGACGAAACTAAGTGAATATTCATCCTCACATTTTGTTGTGTCTATATAGCTTTGGTAGCTTGAATCTAACTTCTTAGCCATAACAGAAGTTTGCTGTTCTTTTATTAGTCCCCCTGGTAGTTGGTATCTACCAAACTAACCTGGTGTTCTGTGTATTTCGATAATACACAGAGTATGAAGCCATATAAAAACTCACCCTTCATCATAATGGGGTTACATCCGAAATACATTGTCTTCAAACGCGTGTTACTGAATAAAGTAACGAAAAAAAAAGAACGACTGAAAAAGTGCGATACAAAACTTGTTTGTTGTACAAGGGATATAATGAAGGTCAACGGCTCCAAGAAGTTTTTAGATGAAAAGGATAACATTTAAAAGAGTTAGTACTTAAATAATATGGAAAATGAATAAAAATAAAATCGTAAAAAAATTAAACAGACGATCACAAAAAAAGAAACCATGAAATCTTTTTATATGCTAATAAGAAATGTGGAATAGATATAGTAAACGTTACGTAAATGAAAAGGTATACTATATAATTATGGACTTTTTTATTATGTCCGAAAAATTTTGTATTCTCACTGCTGGTAACCTTATTGTCTAATATCTGCATCCTCTGAATCAGTCTGATCCCTTGGATTTAAAAAAATCTAGGGAGGCTGGGTCATGACCTTTTGCTCTTTAACCCTCTATACAATAGAAAAGGGCAGCGTCACCTACTTTCTTTTAGGAACAAAGATTTACGAATCATCAAAAGAGGGTTGTGAAGAAGTGCATTTTGTGCTGTTTTAACATTACCTCTAACTTTATTAGTAAAAAAATTGCGGATCTTTTCAAACAAAATATTATTGATTTATTATTAATTTGTTTAAATGGGAAGTAGATAAGGCCTATAGCTCATGATTTCAGATACAGTTTTATACAGGGGGTTAAGCGACAGCATTTGGGGGTTGACAATGTTTGATAAAAAATAATGAGTATTTTCAAGGATTTCAAAAATGAATGAAAATAGAGGGTGAAAGCTCATTCTATTTTCAGCAAAACGACAATAATGCAAATGCTGTCATAAGATTGTCCGTATTGCAAAACATTCATATACCAAAATTAATGAAAACCGTGCAAACTATTCTATTTTCGTTATACAAGTATTCTAGTTTTTTAGTCCCTTACACTATTCTCGTATCTTTGATCGTTTTCGAATTATTTGTAAAAATAGAAATCGATACAAATTAAGTGTAGGCGAAATAGCGGAAAAATAAATATCAGAAAAAAGACAGTAGGCTGTGTCAAGCAACTGCTGACTGTGTTTATTATCCTTCTGACATTTTGTAAAAAAGTCAGACTCTGTATCTATTATACTTGAAATAATTTAAATTCAAATTTGCATATAGAACTAGTGTAAGGTCACAATTTATTTTTTGCTAGAATATTACTGCTTAGTCTCTATTTCATATACTTAAAATCCATAATAAAACAATATAAAAACTCACCCTTCATCATTATGGGATCCTCCTGGTAGTATCTGAAGTCCATCGTCGTCGAACGCGGGTCACCAAATAAACAAAAACCGAAAAAACGCAAAAAACGCGATATAAAAATATTCTATCATACACGAATAAAAAAAAATGTACTATCTAATATATCGACATCAAAGGAACTAAAAAGCACGTACGCGAAAAAACTATAACGCGATAGATAACGTTTAAAAAAATAATAAAGAAACCGAAATAAAAATCAATTGCAAAAATACAATAAATATCAAATGACAATTAGTTACTTTAAACCCTAACACCGATAATCACAAAAAAAATTAAAGCACGTATTGAAATCTTCTAACCTAACACCGAAAATCACAATAATTAAAAGCACGTATTGAATCTTTTTAACCTAATACCGAAAATCACGAAGAAATATCACAATCGTTGCGCGAATTTGAAGAAATATCAACTTATCCTTATTTTAATTAAATTATTGTTGCACTTTAATCTCACTGTTGCTCGCTTTGCAAAGTCTCTGCATCTCGTTTGAGTGTCTGAGGCAGACTGATCCCTTGAACATCAAAAGAATCCAGGGAGGCTGGGATATGACCCTTCATCCTTTAACCCTCTATCATAGAAAAGGACAGAGCTACCTAAATTCGCTTAGGACCGAAAGGGATGCAATCGTCAAAAAGGGGTTGCGAAAATTCACCCCCTGGTTTCTTAATGTGGTGGCCTAGTTGTTATTGGTGGGGTGTGAACTGGTAGGGAGTGTCGAGCGATCTGATTGGTGGATGGTTTTTGGCGCGTTTTGACAGATTTTTTGTTGATTTTGAGAAGCTTCTGGATGTAGAGACCGTTGGATGTCAGTTTTTTTACTTGGATAATTCAATCAGTAACGTATAAAAGCCTGCTGGACATGTCGTTGGTTATGTAACAGGTAAGTATGTACTGGACTGTTTTTTATGGTATGAGGATTTTTTCAGAAGTTTTCCGTTAGAAGGTAGGTCCTCTTTTGAAATGGCATGCGCCGTAAAGCGTGACAGAAAACCGGTAAATATACGTCTTTATTTAATGCCTTATGATTTAATGTTTTGTCCTGTGTCATTAAATTGTTTTTTTTATTTTTACTTTTTTTGAGCGAGTCAAGAAAGATATTAGTCCAAATGAGTGCAACGCATACTGAGATTATGCGATATCAAAACTAGCTACAGACAGACCAAAACAAATGAGTGAATTTTTGGTGACAGAGAGTATATTGCTATAGAGATTAGGCATAAAAATATAAACAAAAACATGCAGCTCCTTTTTTATAACATTTCTTTTTGTACATAGCTTCACTACTATTTCAAACTCTCTAGAAACTTTCGGAAAGGGTGTTTTCAACTGATTCAGTGAAAGTGAAGCAGTCTTTTTGGAAAAAGTGGACTTGTTACCTCCAACTGCCAGAGCAAAAAATATAAATTATGGAGTCCCTCATGGCTCAATTTTGGGTCCTCTTCTGTTTGTCATCTATGTGAATGATCTAAACTATCGCATGTTCTATATTAAGTGCATCAAAATTGCTAACGACACCAATTTTACAGCCCATGTGCTGCTCTGACACTAGCAGAAAAATTATTTTATGCTAATAATATGCTACAAAACAGAGACAAAACCCAAAGGTTGATGATTCCTAAAAACTAAACTAAATTAGCTCAGGGCAACTCAGTAAAACTTTTGTTGGGGCTCACTATAGATGACAACCTTTGTGGGTTCAGCGTAACATTTTTGATAAAAGGGTTCCGTTCTTTTGTTAGTTTGAATATTTTAAAAACCTGCTATTTTACTCTGTTTCATTCTAGGATCACATATGCGAATCCCTTATGGGGTCAAAGTACGGCAGCTATTTCTGTTTTTAGGTTACAGTAACGTATGATTAGGATCACTATAGTGCGCATTGTAAAATTCTATTTGAAGATCTTAAAATGATGCCTCTACCTTGCTTATACAGGGATGTAATCATCAAAAAGGAATTGCGAAAACTCACCCCCTGGTTTCTTGACGTGGTGAACTAGTTGTTATTGGTAGGGTGTGAACTGGTAGGGAGTGTCGAGTGAGCTGATTGGTGGATGGTTTTTGGCGCATTTTGACAGATTTTTTGTTGATTTTGAGAAGCTTCTGGATGTAGAGACCGTTGGATGTCAGTTTTTTTCTTGGATAATTCAATCAGTAACTTATACAAGCCTGCTGGACATTACGTTGGTTATGTAACAGGTAAGTATGTACTGGACTGTTTTTTATGGTATGAGGATTTTTTCAGCAGTTTTCCGTTAGAAGGTAGGTTCTCTTTTGAAATGGCATGCGCCATATAGTGTGACAGAAAACCGGTAAATCTACGTCTTTATTTAATGCCTTATGATTTAATGTTTTGTCCTGTGTCATTAAATTGTTTTTTTTATTTTTACTTTTCTTGGGCGAGTCAACAAAGTCATTAATTCAACTGAGTGCAACGCATACTGAGATTATGCGATATCAAACATAGCTACAGACAGTTAGACCAAAACAAATGAGTGAATTTTTTGTGGCAGATAGTCTTAAATATATTGCTATATAGAGTAGGCATAAAAATATATATAAAACATGCAGCTCCTTTTTTATAACATTTCTTTTTGTACATAGCCTCACTCCTATTTCAAACTCTCTAGAAACTTTCGCAAATGGTGTTTCCAACTGATCCAGTGAAAGTGAAGCAGTCTTTTTGGAAAAAGTGGACTTGTTACCTCCAACTGTCAGAACAAGAAAATCTAAATTATGGAGTCCCTCAAGGCTCAATTTTGGGTCCTCTTCTGTTTGTCATCTATGTGAATGATCTAAACTATCGTATGTTCAATATTAAGTGTGTCAAAATTGCTGACGACACCAATTTTACAGCCCATAAACCCACTCTGTGCTGTTCTGACACTAGCAGAAAAATTATTTTATGCCAATAATATGCTACGAAACAGAGACAAAACCCAAAGGTTGATGACTCCTAAAAAGTCTAAATTAGCTCAGAGCAACTCAGTAAAACTTTTGTTGGGCTCACTATATATGACAAACCTTTGTGGGTTCCGCGTAACATTTTTAATAAGAGGGTTCCGTTCTTTTGTTAGTTTGAATATTTTAAAAAACTGATATTTTACTCTGTTTCATTCTAGGATCACATATATGCGAATCCCTTATGGGGTCAAAGTAGGGCAGCTGTTTCTGTTTTTAGGTTACAGAAACATATGATTAGCATCTTATATGGTGCTCACTATAGTGCTCATTGTAAAATTCTATTTGAAGATCTTAAAATGATGCCTCTACCTTGCTTATACAGGGATGCATTCGTCAAAAAGGAGTTGCGAAAAATCACCCCCTGTCTTCTTGATGTGGTGGCCTAGTTGTTATTGGTGGGTGTGAACTTGTAGGGAGTGTCGAGCGATCTGATTGGCGGTTGGTTTTTGGCGCGTTTTGACAGATTTTTTGTTGATTTTGAGAAGCTTTTGGATGTAAAGACCGTTGGATGTCAGTTTTTTTCTTGGATAATTCAATCAGTAACGTATAAAAGCTTGCTAGACATTTTGTTGGTTATGTAACAGGTAAGTATGTACTGGACTGTTTTTTATGGTATGAGGATTTTTTCAGCAGTTTTCCGTTAGAAGGTAGGTCCTCTTTTGAAATGGCATGCGCCATATAGTGTGACAGAAAACCGGTAAATCTACGTCTTTATTTAATGCCTTATGATTTAATGTTTTGTCCTGTGTCATTAAATTGTTTTTTTTATTTTTACTTTTCTTGGGCGAGTCAACAAAGTCATTAATTCAACTGAGTGCAACGCATACTGAGATTATGCGATATCAAACATAGCTACAGACAGTTAGACCAAAACAAATGAGTGAATTTTTTGTGGCAGATAGTCTTAAATATATTGCTATATAGAGTAGGCATAAAACATGCAGCTCCTTTTTTATAACATTTCTTTTTGTACATAGCCTCACTCCTATTTCAAACTCTCTAGAAACTTTCGCAAATGGTGTTTCCAACTGATCCAGTGAAAGTGAAGCAGTCTTTTTGGAAAAAGTGGACTTGTTACCTCCAACTGTCAGAACAAGAAAATCTAAATTATGGAGTCCCTCAAGGCTCAATTTTGGGTCCTCTTCTGTTTGTCATCTATGTGAATGATCTAAACTATCGTATGTTCAATATTAAGTGTGTCAAAATTGCTGACGACACCAATTTTACAGCCCATAAACCCACTCTGTGCTGTTCTGACACTAGCAGAAAAATTATTTTATGCCAATAATATGCTACGAAACAGAGACAAACCCCAAAGGTTGATGATTCCCAAAAACTCTAAATTAGCTCAGGGCAACTCAGTAAAACTTTTGTTGGGGCTCACTATACATGACACACCTTTGTGGGTTCAGCGTAACATTTTTAATAAGAGGGTTCCGTTCTTTTGTTAGTTTGAATATTTTAAAAAACTTCTATTTTACTTTGTTTCATTCTAGAATCACATATATGCGAATCCCTTATGGGGTCAAAGTACGGAAGCTATTTCTGTTTTTAGGTTACAGAAACATATGATTAGCATCTTATATGGTGCTCACTATAGTGCCCATTGTAAAATTCTATTTGAAGATCTTAAAATGATGCCTCTACCTTGCTTATACAGGGATGCAATCGTCAAAAAGGAGTTGCGAAAAATCACCCCCTGGTTTCTTGATGTGTGGACTAGTTGTTATTGGTAGGGTGTGAACTGGTAGGGAGTGTCGAGCGATCTGATTGGTGGTCGGTTTTTGGCGCGTTTTGACAGATTTTTTGTTGATTTTGAGAAGCTTCTGGATGTAGAAACCGTTGGATGTCAGTTTTTTTTACTTGGATAATTCAATCAGTAACGTATAAAAGCCTGCTGGACATATCGTTGGTTATGTAACAGGTAAATATGTACTGGACTGTTTTTTATGGTATGAGGATTTTTTCAGCAGTTTTCCGTTAGAAGGTCTTTTGAAATGGCATGCGCCGTATAGCGTGACAGAAAACCGGTAAAGCTACGTCTTTATTTAATGCCTTATGATTTAATGTTTTGTCCTGTGTCATTAAATTGTTTTTTTTATTTTTACTTTTCTTGAGCAAGTCAACAAAGGTAATAATCCAAATGGGTGCAACGCATACTGAGATTATGCGATATCAAAAATAGCTACAGACAGATACACCAAAACAAATGAGTGAATTTTTTGTGGCAGAGAGTCTTAAATATATTGCTATAGAGAGTAGGCATAAAAATATATATAAAAACATGCAGTTCCTTTTTTATAACATTTATTTTTATACATAGCTTCACTTCTATTTCAAACTCTCTAGAAACTTTCGCAAAGGCTGTTTTCAACTGATCCAGTGAAAGTAAAGCAGTCTTTTTGGAAAAAGTGAACTTGTTACCTCCAATGTCAGAACAAGAAAATCTAAATTATGGAGTCCCTCAAGGCTCAATTTTGGGTCCTCTTCTGTTTGTCATCTATGTGAATGATCTAAACTATCGCATGTTCAATATTAGGTGCGTCAAAATTGCTGACGACACCAATTTTACAGCCCATAAACCTACTCTGTGCGGCTCTGACACTAGCAGAAATATTATTTTATGCCAATAATATGCTACAAAACAGAGACAAAACCCAAAGGTTGATGATTCCTAAAAACTCAGGGCAACTCAGTAAAACTTTTGTTGGGGCTCACTATAGATGACAAACCTTTGTGGGTTCAGCGTAACATTTTTAATAAGAGGGTTCCGTTCTTTTGTTAGTTGACTATTTTAAAAAACTGCTATTTTACTCTGTTTCATTCTAGGATCACATATGTATATGCGAATCCCTTATGGGGTCAAAGTACGGAAGCTATTTCTGTTTTTAGGTTACAGAAACATATGATTAGCATCTTATATGGTGCTCACTATAGTGCTCATTGTAAAATTCTATTTGAAGATCTTAAAATGATGCCTCTACCTTGTTTATACAGGGATGAAATTGTCAAAAAGCTGCGAAAATTCACCCCCTGTTTTCTCGATGTGGTGGCCTAGTTGTTATTGGTGGGGTGTGAACTGGTAGGGAGTGTCGAGCGATCTGATTGGTGGTCGGTTTTTGGCGCGTTTTGACAGATTTTTTGTTGATTTTGAGAAGCTTCTGGATGTAGAGACCGTTGGATGTCAGTTTTTTTACTTGGATAATTCAATCAGTAACGTATAAAAGCCTGCTGGACATTTTGTTGGTTATGAAACAGGTAAATATGTAGTGGTATGACGATTTTTTCAGCAGTTTTCCGTTAGAAGGTCTTTTGAAATGACATGCGCCATACAGCGTGACAGAAAACCGGTAAATCTACGTCTTTATTTAATGACTTATTTTCGGCGATCTTGCTTATGAGTATTGAAGAATTTGCAGAACTGTAGTCGGAGGTATCGGTTCCTTTTTTTTAAATCATGAAACGTGAAATTTTATTCTGAAGCTATTAAACTGCCAGCAACATTACGTGGTGGATTTCCTTTCATTTTAAAATTCACAATGGTTTTGTGAACCGTCAATCTTTAGAATATTGTAGGAGCCGGTATGCTGTGAAAAATACCCATTTCTGTCGTACTCCAGCTGCTTTTTGACCTTAGATGTGTTATGTCTGCTATTTCTGGTTAGAATTGATTTGTTGTAAGTCATTTGTATAACTTTGTCCCTTTACTCTAGTTCGTCCGTAACTATCTGCTAAGTTAGTTGTTTTGTTCCATCTGAACAGTTTTTTGTTTATATTTCATGGCCAACTAAGTTGTTTATAGGTAGGAAAATTGAAAAACACCGGTTTTACTGAAAATTTGAAATTAAATCAAAACTACCAGAGATTGATATTTACAACCGCATATCATTAGAAAGCTTATCAAATTGCACATTTGATCGTATATAAAAAGTTATGCATTCCCACTTGACAAAAACAAGTTACCTTTGATTGAAGTTTCCTTAATTGATCTACCGATTTCTCCAAGTACAAATGTAATTCGAACTCGACTGTCTAACGTAAGTTGACACATTTCATGCTTAGTAACACGGCAAAGTTACAGCCCTCTAAGATTTATAATAGCTGCGATATTCAATTTTTTTCTGACATCTACCTATACCCAAAATTGTGATTTGCACCTAAACGGTTCGCTTAAAGTCCCATGTGTGATACATAAAGTCACACTAAAATGCACCCAAGAATCTAAATATGCAATAATATACAGGGTATTCCATTTAAAAAACAACTTTGATATGTCACGCTTTTATTAGACACCCTGTATAAAAGTAATTATTTTTAAAATGTAGTCCAACTCGACCTACATACACTTGCAAACTCGATTTTTCGAAAAGTGGTATCGTTTGGTCACAAGAATCCGAGGCGTTGAGCTTGACTCACCCTGTAGAATATGGATTCCCAATGCTGGAACTGGAGGATATCAATGTAAATACTTCAACCTGAAGATTATGGCTGACGCAAAATCAAGTTTAACTGTCGTTTCCAAGCTACCTGTCTTCGTCGCACACTTATTTACCAGCAACCAACGTATGAATGTTGATCCGATGAAAGGTCAAGCGCTCGCTGTGACCCGAATTGTTCCACCAGCAAATTACCATAACCGATTGACTAGATGATCAGTTGATAATTTTCCTTGGACGCAGATTTGAAAACAATGATCGCGTTGCATTCACTTTTTAAAGTAGCCGCATTGTTTTCGGTTTTCCGTTTTGCTGGTTTTATTTAAATTGGACGTGTCAACGCAGACCGCATGCGATCGTTCATCATAGTGCCAGTCATAGTGTTTGCTATGTTTTATGACTATGGGGACTTTCGTGAGCAAGTGCGGAATGAAAACATCCTGGTAATACCAAAGTTTACGGAAAAAGTTTACGGAATAAATATAAGTTCGATCACTCCGCAAAAATATTAAAACGGCCTGCCCCTTGTTCCGTCTCCCCGGTACACCGGTAGCAGTGTACCGACGTCAGCCGGGAGATACGGGGCGGCGCAAAGTAGAGGTTGAACGTGTTTAACGCGAAGTCTATACAGTGTCTCAAATATATCGGATTTTGTTATCTCGGATTTGTTTGCAGGAAATGGATAATCTTTTTAGAAATTTGAGAGAGAAAAGATATTACCAATCAATTTAAATTTATTAACGGATGGAGAATGAAAATCAGATCCTTATTTTGTGGTAAACCTTGAAATGTAAGGGATATAAATACAGGGTATCCCACGACAATTAAGACAAGAAATATGTCGGAACTGGGCAGTAGTAGAGAATTATAATTTTGGGCATGTAAATTAGAGCAGATGTTGTGTCTTTTTTTGTCATGGTATGAGGTATTTGTTTTCGGTCACGTGATATTCGATTCAAAATTATTAATGGGACACCCTGTATATTTGTGCCTGTGTTCCTCCCGATAAAACAATTCCAACAAACTAGCACACTTGAGGTCTAAAGTGATTAGTTCAAGAGCTACAGGTACTAAAAGAATTGTATCAGGCTAAAAGCGTATAATGAGACAAAATATTCATTCGGTGGTCTTACTATACCACCCAGGGACATTGTGAATTATGTTTTACAGCTCGAAAATATTTTTATTGATAACTTTAACAATTTAGTTTCTACAGTAGCAATTGGAATGACAGTGAAAAGCAAAATATCAAAAATATTTTATTCACATCCACGTAAAGCATTTCCACATGATTATCTTTTAAAATTGTACATACCATTTATGTAACCTAGTGCATTAGCAAAATAAACGTTATATTTGTATTTGTATGTCTAAATCGGCCGTCAATATATAGTTTTTCAATGACCCTTGTATATACGTAAAACCCAGGCGCTAGCAAGTCCCCGCTAAAAGATCCTCGTACTTGAGCAAAAACCAACGCAAAAACTAACTGGCGCGTGCGACCGCGCATCGCTTTCATGGGAATTCTTCAAAGTGCCGACGGAGACTTATATGTATTCCGTAAACTTTGTTAATACTTCCCACACAGCAGTGATGGTAACACTCCAAACGTACTTTTCCCTATGCCAACTTGAAAATTTCCCTATATTTCCCTACGTAACTATTCCTGTGTTTTTTATAAATGTTTTGTCGTTTTGTGTATGACTTACCAACAACCACAGACACACAGAGCAATGACAAGTGAAGAGTTGTACTCTATTTGCTAATAAAATCCGCTAGAAAAATGGCCGTCCCGTGTCTAAGCACGTTCTAGGCCATGGTCTTTCTTTCCATTTGTAAATATAGGAGAATACCACCGCCGACCGCCTAGACGGCCATTTTTTTGGCGGACTTATTCTCAAATACATTTTTACGACTGTTGTACAAAAAATGGTGTTGAGGCCTATTGCATTTTTTGCACAACTAGGTTTCTGAATACCATATTATTTTTGGTCTGCTAATAATAACAAAGATAATTTATTAAAATACATGTATTACAAAAAACAAGGTAATATTCTCACTCACATTCTCTCAAGCACAGAATATCATGAGCCGCGAGCACACAGAACTAAAAACTACTTTGACATTTGCCCCTTTACTAATTTCAAGTTCTGTGCATTGAATCCAAAAGGACGGGTTCGCGTTAGTTGAGACGGTGTTGTGCGTTGTACCCTGAAGATAAAAATTTCCCTACAAAATAGGATTTCTCAAATTTCTGTCCCTTTTCCCCTATCATCTGTTTTTAAAACGATTTTTCCCTACGAATAGGGAATTTCCCTACGAGTTAACATCACTGCCACACAGTACCCGATATCCCTAGAATATTCTAAAGAAATCCGTATCGCCCAAATTTGCGATAAGACCAGAATGACATCTATGAGTTATTCGTAGGCTATCCTAGGTTGTCCTAGGTTAGCCCTAGGATAACCTGGAATATCCTGTGACGGGTAGGCATGGACATCCTTTGGACATCCCGCTGGGCCGTCTATCACTGGAAGATCCTAAGGATGACGGTTTTTAGAAATCCTCAGCTTGTATACTATGAGGCGGTTCAAGGAATATCCCTTCAAGACCATACCCTTCTGTATACAAAATCTGACATTTAACAGTGTTGACGTTAGAAAGAGGAAAGAGGTAAAGGGTGAAGGTGACTTGCAGGAACCTAGCAGCTTGCAGTAGTCCCTGGTTCCTGGTTCAATGGGTGCATTCAGCAGACTCAACAGTTGCGGAGCAGCTACCAAATTTTCTGCTGAACGCGTGCGCTACCTAGCAGCTGCCGCTCCAGCGGTCGCCATTTTTTGTAGCGATAGAAAAGTACGCTCACTTGGAGCGGAGCGGAATAAGCTACTTTTGACCTTGTGAGTGTCACATATTATGACACTTGTGTTATGGGTTATGTTGTCATATTTAAAAAAAGTCCACACTACTTTACACAGTCCAAAACTTTGATACAATTTGACATATCTTTTTATTTTTAATAATCTCAAATGTGACCACTCATTTGACGTTTCACTGACAACTGACAGTCGACACAAACTAATATCGTGATATCTCAGGGCGCACAAATAATGCTTTTCAGCAGAACGCCAACTGTTGAGATGTAGCGGCTACAAAAGTAGCGGCTCTCGATCTTTCTGCTGAATGCAACCAATCTCTTTACCTTCTGTACCTGTGATCTCTGTACCATCCGACACGCCAAGGGCCTCCCAAGTACAAACCATAAATTGCAAGTCAGATAATACCATTCGGCAACCTGTTTGTTTTTTCAGGGCGAGTGTGAAATTGTTCAAGCCATTATAATGCTTAAAGTTTATAGAAAAATCTCTTTGCATTCCAAGTCAACATCCTATAGGAACATTAAAAGAAAGTTTAATTGCAAAACTTTATACCACGAACTATTGTGATGCACTTCATGAAGGAACGGAACAGAACGAGGTTAGATTGAATTGTGTTAAACACTCGGGTGGTAGCTCTATTAGATTTTTAGATAGTGATGGTGCTAGTGAAAAATGTGCCACATTAGCTAATCTGTGCCCAGACAATCCTCCAGGTGAATTACCCGGTATGTAAATCAGAGAAGTATAGGGAAACAGTTCTAAAAAAATAATCCCGTTGTTTTCCAGTAACCTAAATGCTTCGCATAAGGTAACCCATGTCGGTCTGTACTGCTATCTTTTAGGACAACCTAAGAATTTACCTATGGGCTAACCTAGATGATTATATTTTAGGCAAATCCTAAGAATTTCCCTAGAGGCTTACTCATGGTGGTCTAATAAAGTACCATCGAGATATTGGAAGGCTGTCCCATGCCACGTCGTCCGAGATATGGCTTTCCCTGGAACATTTTCATATCCCTGGGACTATACAGTGGATATCAAATGCTGTGTGGGTCGTTTTTGCCCATTTTACCACACCGAAAGGTGTGGAGAGGCGCAGCAAACCTCTGATGCGCGAATCAGTGGACTACACTGTAGAGCAAGTTCGCAAGGTCACAAAGCCGCACTCGTACTGTGATCAAAATCAAACTGTGTAATTTTGGAAGCAACTCATTTTTCGCCTTTTTGGATATCGAACCTCAAACCCTTTTGGTTAATTTTAGAAATTACCGAAAGCAAGCTGTGAAGTTTTACCCTCCATCCGACGAACTCTTTTAAAGGGGGTAATTTGGGGATGGGGGATTGTGAAAGCAAAAAATTGGTTTTGTTTTACTTCCCACACCGATAGGTGAGGGGAGTATTGTGATCGCGAAAATTTTCAATTTTGAGATAATGCACTTTTTGGGCGTGTTATGATGTCTACATAACGAAAATCCACGTCACTCGTTTCCGTCGGTCTGTCTGTCGGTCTGTCTGTCTGTCTGTCTGTCTGTCTGTCTGTCTGTCGGTCTGTCTGTTGGCGTTTTTCTAACGTCGTAATCTCAGTAACCGCTGCATGGATTGTGATGAAATTTGGGCAGCGATATGCTGTGGTGTCGTAGTAGGTAATGTTCAGATAATTTTGGGAATCGTTATACGGGGGGTGGAGTAATTAGCAAAAGACGAAAAATTTCAAATATTCCTCAAACTTCGTTTTTAAACGTTTTCGGGGTTCCTGATCATTTTCTACTTTTTTTTGGGTGGGCGTGAATTTGGGGTGGTTGGAGGGTGGGGGGTTGTAAAACTGAAAAATTTGTTGTATTCATAATGGGCTGTCCAATGACCTGTGAATGAAAAACCTAGCGGCATAATACACTTTTTTAGGTCCATCCGAACATTGCTTTGCTTATAATAGGAACCAAGGGACTTTGAATTTGTGATGTATACATCCGAGTGTTTTAGATCGTTTTATATTGCGTAACGCGAAAATTATCGAATGGATTTTAATGAAATTTTGATACAGTATTACTGCCGCGGGGAGGATAGAAAACGCGTATGTTTTGGAAAAATCGTGTCAGTGGTGGCGTAGCAATAATAAAAAAACAACAAATATAAAAATAGCTCAAACTTTGTTTTTAAGCGTTTTAGGGGTTCCTGATCATTTTTTACTTTTTTTGGGTGAGGGTGAAATTGGGGTGGTTAGGGGGTGGGGGTTGTAAAACCCAAAAATTTATTTCATTCATAATAGGCTGTCCATTGACCTGCGAAGGAAAGACCTAGCGGAATAATAGACGTTTGTTAGGTCCATCCGAACATTGCCGTGACTATTACAGAAAACAAGGAACTTAGATTTGTCTGATGTATACATACGAGTATTGCTTTAGATAGTTCTGAATTTAGTAACATGGAAATTATGGAATTAATTTTAATGAAATTCAGACATAGTATTATACCGCGGCAAGGATGAAAAATGTGTATGGTTTTCATAAATCGTGTCAATGGCGGCGCAGCAATAGTAAGAAAACTAAAAATATAAAAATAGCTCAAACTTCGTTTTTAAGCAATTTGGGGGTTCCTGGTTGTTTCGTTTCGGCCAAGTGAAGCTGAATTGTGTCGTTTTAGTTCCTACGGAGAGGTTTTTGTGTTGGATGTTTTTTGACGACAGGCGGGCGATGATTTGGTTGCAGCTGTTATGTGTGGGAAGGACTGAGTCAATCAACTTGACTCCATTTTTTTATGGTTTCCTTCCAGCAAAGGCTGACAGCCTATGGCGCAGTCCGCAGTATAAGCGATGCGAGGGGGTAATTAGTGACTGTGAACGTTAGATTTGAAACGTTGCAGGTTGTAGCCAAATCCCCGGCAGCTTATTCTACAGTATCGAAGTTCTCCAAAAGAAGGAATGCTGGAGGCGACTGGTTCTGGAAGTAGGGACCTCGACCTGGTAGGAATGGTCTCACAGAGCCCCTCTTGTGTTCCTCGTTCGGACGGCTTTTGGTATTATCATCTGGGAGAGCTCACTTGAACATCTTCCGTGATAGAATCTGTCAAACAGGGACAGGTCCAGGCTATAGAGGTTCTTTGTGAGGTTAGTTGTATTGATTAGTCTAACTGCTCTCTTCTTTTCTCTAATTCTCTCTTTTTTTCGATGACAAATCACCCTCTTAAATGTTTTATACTTACTTAGTTACACCCTGGTGGTATGTTCAAAATAAATTAATAAATTAATTAATAAATTGATAATTACATTTTCGATATTCACTGAAATGCGCGTGATTGTGCTATGTAGTTCAATAGAAATGCTGCTAACAGCGAAAAACCTGCCAGGTATGCGATCTACTAGAAAATATGCGTAAACAGACGTGTTTGACATTAGACGTTTCCAGAAATCAAAGTCGTGACTTTACAAGATTTTGTTTCAAAACATTTTTTATCTATGTTGATAGCACCAACGCGATATGCGGTAATAAGTAGTTTGATCTTGACCTCTGGCAATACGGTAATAAAAGGTAATCAGTTATCAATACGAAATTTTACAGATCAGTACCGTCATCTGATCATATTGACATCTTTAATCTAGGAAGACCTACTCTTTGCACGCTCTTCAAACTATCGTATCAGCGACACGCTTGTTTCCAGCTGCATGGAAAATTGACTGCATGCAACCCATTCATAAGACAGGCAAAAAACCGGTTCCAGACCTATGGTTCTTCTCAGCATCATATCTAAGTTTATGGAGACTGTACAACAATAAGATCACAAATAATAAAACCATAATAATAATAAAGTGATCTCAAGAAAGAAAGGACGAAGCGGAGATAGTGGAGATGAGGAACAGCTCGTTGATGGGAGCATCTTGCGACAACTGCATGCCGGAGATACTTATACCTACCTTGGAGTGGCGCAGCGTCATGTCCAAGAGGCAACATTGGTTAAAGAGTGTCTCCGCCGCAAGTATTTGCACCGACTCCGGCAGATCTGGTCGTCAGAACTGTCCGGCAAGAACAAAGTCGCTGCCACAAACATGCTTGCGGTCCCATTGTTATTATACACCTTTGGTGCTATACACTGGAAAGTGAACGAGCTGAAGGAAATCGACACGAAGACCCGCAAAAGGATGAATATGGAGAGAAGCCTGCATCCTAAGTCCTCTGTCCCGCGAATATACCTCCCGCGACACCTGGGAGGGCGTGGTCTATTGAGTTTGGAGCGTCTGCACAACAGAGTAGTACTGGCCACTGCCTGCTATGTAACGAACAGCACCGATCCCCTGATCCGCTTCGTGCGAGAGCACGAGAATGCGGGAAAAGGAGCCTTTCTTTTTAGCGCAGCGGAACGAGCAGCCGAGGAGCTCAGCCTCACACTCGACTTCAAGCGGAGGTGTCAGCAGTCCATTACGGAACTTGCTCCCGCAGAATTAAAAGCCCACATTAAAACTGCCCAAGTCGACTTCCTCTTAAGACTTCATAAAGATAAGCCAATGCATGGAATCTTCTACAAACATCTAGAAGAGCATGGCTTGTCTGAGCAGTTGACCTTCTCTTTCCTAAGGTCTAGTGGGTTGAAGTCGGAGACTGAGGGTTTTATAATGGCTTGCCAAGACGGTGTCTTCAACACCTTGGTATACCGTAAAAGGGTTATGGGTGTAGATGTACCCGACACCCATTGTAGAGCTTGCCGACAGGCGCCAGAGACGCTTATGCATCTCTTGTCGGCGTGTAAGACGTACGCTGGGACGGCTTACGTCCATCGGCACAACGCGGCTCTACGAGTGCTCTACTATAATTTAAGGCACTCATACGGTATCGATGAGACACCGGTGCTGCCATACGCTCCAGGGGATATAGAGTCCGTTGTGGAGAACGAGAGATGTCGGATTTACTGGAACTACTCGTTCCCCACGCTCGAGCTTGTACAGGCAAACAAGCCCGACATAGTCCTCCTCGACCACCAACAGAAGACGATGTTCGTTATTGAGTTTTCGGCGCCTGCCGAAGTGAACATCGTCTCTAAGGAGGAGGAAAAGCGGACCAAATATCAGGAGTTGCTCGGACAACTTCGCAGGCTCTGGCCAGACTACACTGTAAGTCTGCTGGTTATGGTCATTGGATCCCTAGGTGGAATGAGGAATACGCTGCTCTCTGCACTGCGCAAAATATCGGTGTGCCGTGCGGCGGCGCATATCTTAGCCGCCGGAATGCAGAAGGCAGTCATCCTTGGGTCCCTTCGTCTACTTAGGGCGCACGATTCGCGGACCCAGTGATTGCTCACCTCACGGTGTGAGGAGTAGTCATTGGGTAATGGAACAGCAGCTCGGTGTGTCGGAGCCCGAGCTGCACTTTTTTGTTTTCAACATAATAAAATAAAGTCATTTATTTCAAAAGGTACAAACGTACGAATGAAGTTACGTCACAAAAAAATCACCACTATGGCTTCCCTAAGCATAGGTCTACAGGTGAGAGTCACCCAATAGTCGAGTCACCTTCCATCAACCTTTTGGGGATCAACATCAACAATAACATGTCCTGGCACTCCAAAAGCTTGAAGTTTTGTTCTGCTGTAGGAAGCTGTATACACCAGAGCAACTACTGCTGCTCTACAAGGCACAGATCCGACCATCGTTGGAGTATTGCTCGCATGTGTAGGGATGCGCTTCGAAGCACTCTTTAAAGCCCCTGAACACTATCCAGAAGACAGCAATTAGACTAGTAGATACGCCTAACCTCACAAAGGCTTGCAGCATTGAAAAAGGGTGTCTGACCTGTCCCTGTTTCACAGATTCAGTCACAGAAGATGTTCCAGTGAGCTCTCTCAGATAATAACACCATCGCTGTCGTGGACTGGGGATGGAAACTATTTTCCTCGTGTTTCCTGGTTTCTTCAAAGGAAGCACTTGAGACACTAGTGTAATTCAATATCGGTAGGGGTATTTGGCCTAGGAGTAGTTTTTTCTGTTGGTTCACTCCTAGGGTTTCATCAAGCCAAGTAGCTTGAGTTTTTTCCTAAATACTTGACTTGACTTGAGAGCTCAAGCTTTTGAAAATTTGATATTTGACTTTACTTGATTTTCGATCTGAACTACTTGACTTGATGTCAAGTAAAATCAAACTACTTGATAATCTTGATATCGATCTGTAAAATGCGAATCCAAGCGTTAAAATAGAGGAATCACCGAGGTTACGACAGCAAGCGGGAACTCGATGACTTTAAAACTTTAAAGCCAACCGACACAGAATGTTCGTTAATTGAACGAATTTGCCAGTACCTTAATATTTTTAAGAGTATTTCCATCATTTTTGCATTAATATGCTGCTCGATAGCTAGATTCGTGGGCTATGGAACCTGACAATAAACCTGATCGAGATGAAACCGATGAACAGATTATAAATAGTATTCAAGCGGCAAGGGACACTACCGAAGATATTTTAGAATGGTGGAAAAGACACGAATGTATTTTTCCAAACCTTGCCGCAATGGCCAAAGACTTTTTGGCAACGCCAGCTTCTTCAGCTCCAGTTTAAAGGCAGTTCTCTAGCTGCCTTAACTCTTACCAAAACAAGAAATCGATTAGGTGATAACTCCGTTAGAAGTCTTATGTGTCTCAAATCATGGATGGCAATTGAGGATATTATTTTTTTTTTACTTTTGTGGCATCGGCGTCGATTGCTCTGGTCATTAGCCTCGTGTTCCGTATAGGCTTTGTTACTGTTTCCCGGCGCCACTCTAGGAACGGCACTGTTAATTAGAAGCCAACAGTGAAGGCTCAGGTGTAGATTCTTCGCTGAGCTTTTTTTTATGGATATTTATTATTGATTGAAAAAACTAGAAATAAATTTCCGCCTCTAACGAGAATCGGGACCTTCCGGTCACGAGCCATCGACTCTAACCACTTAGCCAACCCACCCCTATTTGAGTTTATTGTTTTTCTATGTATTATTGTCAGAATTCAGAATATCTTATATTTTTATTTCATATTATTACATTCATTATTTAACTAAGTTACATCTTTATATACATAGATTTTTATTGTAATTGCGTTTTGGCAGTTAATCAGATTAATATCAAAAAAGAATTGTTTTCTCAAGAACAATCAAGTAGTTAGCTTGAAAACTTGATTTTCAAGTTGCTTGACGTGTAACTACTTGACTTGACTTGAATTTTGAGAACAAATACTTGATATCAGTCCTCTAAATGCAAAACCCGACAAGTCACAAATTTTTCAGAATAGAGTTTTATATACCATTTTGTTCATTATTTGAAGCGCTACCATTTTCTATATTTTTCTCTTACAAAACCCGACATTAGACATGAGATATTTGGCTAAGAAAACTAGACTTAGGTGCAAATACCGACAAGTCCAAGCGGTGTTTTATTTCCAACACCGACATGTCCACAGGAGCCAATACGGACAACGGGAGCAAGTCACATGTCGATCACACGAGGTATTCTGACCGTTCTGTGTTTTTGTTTTATCCAGTCGCTGAAAATACGTTGTGGTGAATTCATGTGTTTTTCAGTTTACTGAGAGAATGAGATTAATTTATGCTGTATTGATAAATTATTGATAAAAATAACCATGTTTTTTGAAAAATGCTTTGAATGCGGATTTTGGAAAGCCTACTTCAACAGAAGCTAGGTCCACATTAATGCAGAGGATCGAAGCTAATTGCGAAAATGCATTTGCTAGTTCTGAAAAATTTTGTTTGTCAGAAAATTTAGATTTTGACATTTAAACCTTGTAACCCTTGAAATGTATCGTTTCTAATATCTAGCTTTATGTTTATAGTTTCTGTCGTTGAGCACAGTGTTTGATTAGATTCCTTTATATTCAGTGAAATACTCCAAATTGATAAGAGTTTCATTTATTTTGATCCGATTCCACAAAAATAGCAGTCAAAACACGACGATTTTAGAAAAACTTAGAAAAACTATATGTCCTAGATTTTGGAGCGTTAAGACTTAACATCCTAAAACATCGTATATTATCATACTCTTGATTTAGTATTATTTTCGCTCATAATAAGACTTTGATCTGTTTTTCTTGATTTCTGTAAAAATTGTTACCGTGGACTTGCCGGGTTTTGCATTTAGACGACTGATATCAAGATCAAGTCAAGTAGCTTGAAAATCAAGTCAAGTCGTGAATCTCTATTCACTCCTTTCAATAATAGTAAAGATAGAATAGTAGATCATTCTAGAAGATACAAGCATACATTTTACCACAGTATCTGTTATGTTATCAGTGATCATGGGTTGTGTGACTCACTTCCACAGCAATGACACGTGTGTAGAAAAACAGATAGGTTTCAAATTAAAAAAAATGCAAATGATCGTCCTGTTTGTTATCCTAAGCGGTACGCGTATTCTTATCATTTAGTTCCCCTTTCATAATTTTGCATATTTTCTGATAACGATGAAGTTATGGGAAAAACGAGGCTTTTTATCAACTCATTATTCGAGAAAAACATGTTGCTTTATCTTTCAAAACAGAGTCGTCGGAAACGATGATCTGAATACAAAATAAGTGGCTGGTGTTAGAAAATAGTTTGTATAGTATACAAATCATTTGCATAGATTGTTCAAACTCATTTTTTAATACATATTCAGTGATATTTAGGCAAGCCATGGCCGACTCTACACTAGGCTGGAGCCTTAGATGTGGCAACGTGGCTTAGCTGTCAAATAGTGGGCCTATAGTTTCAGAATAATTATTACATTTTATATGTATTAGAGTTCATCTGGGTTAATAAATTTAGAAAAAAGTGCTTTTTAGAACTACTACTACTAATACCACTTACATCTGATGTCCGGTTCATCATAGTCAGACACTACAAAATAAAAATAAAGCAACCTGTTTCCTGCTGCCACTTCCACTTCCACTTAAATGAACGCTCAATTTACTTTGTAAATTGTCACTTGAGCTAGAAAAATTCACTATTAGTTCACTGTGAAGCCATTCTTGCTGGTCTTGATTCCCTTTCACTATCAAATCTTTTCATAGGTATGCCCAGATGCTTGCCCTCGTTGGCTTGCCCAGATGAGTTCTATTAACTGTATTTTTCTGTGATATTTGGGAGGTCCAGAAAACATTGTAGGTACCACATTGTGCAAAATACCCTTTAGAACTACTACTACTAATACCACTTACATCTGATGTCTGGTTCATCGTAGTCAGACACTAAAAAATAAAAATAAACGGAACCTGTTTTCTGCTGCCACTTCCACTTCCACTTAAATGAACACTTAATTTACTTTGTAAATTGTCACTCAAGCTAGAAAAATTCACTATTAGTTCACTGTGAAGCCATTCTTGCTGGTCTTGATTCCCTTTCACTATCAAATCTTTTCATAGGTATGCCCAGATGCATGCCCTCGTTGGCTTGCCCAGATGAGTTCTATTAACTGTATTTTTCTGTGATATTTGGGAGGTCTAGAAAACATTGTAGGTACCACATTGTGCAAAATACCTTTTAGAACTACTACTACTAATACCACTTACATCTGATGTCTGGTTCATCGTAGTCAGACACTACAAAATAAAAATAAACGGAACCTGTTTCCTGCTGCCACTTCCACTTAAATGAACACTCAATTTACTTTGTAGATTGTCACTTGAGCTAGAAAAATTCACTATTAGGTCACTGTGAAGCCATTCTTGCTGGTCTTGATTCCCTTTCACTATAAAATCTTTTCATAGGTATGCCCAGATGCATGCCCAGATGATTTCTATTAACTGTCTTTTTCTGTGATATTTGGGAGGTTCAGAAAACATTGTAGGTACCACATTGTGGTTTAAAATAGGTCTTATCCTTTGAAATGTTTGTAATTACTGTCTTTATTCTTATAAATATAACCAGCCCTTATGAGGAATACCTTTCACCCACTTCTGTTTATGTCCTTTGGAAGCCCCAATTGCTATTGCAACCTGGTACTACACACTTTGCAGACATCTTGTTATCTTTATAGTTTCGTTTGTGCAGGTAAATGATTAGAAGCACATTAAAATTCACCTTCCAATCTAATTTTTCACTCTGGAAGATTACACTAATGCCATGACTAATGACTTAACAACAAACAAAATGACGGCCCGCAGATTCAGTGTTGCCATATTTCATGCTCCGGCCTAGTGAGTAGAGACGGCCATGGGCAAGCTTAAATCACTTAGCTATGTGATAACATGTTAGGCGACAACCTAAATTTTTCTCACAAGTGTGGCTAATCAGCACACATTCTAGAATAAGAGCCAGTTTATCAATGCTTAGTTAAATTAATTAAACTGACAGTTATCAATTAACTAGCAGTTATAGTGTTTATCTTTCTCCTGCTAACCGTTAACTGCCAGCTAAAGTAACTGCTAAAGTGACTGGAAGTTGAAAGTGTCAGTTATGCGGTTAACTGGAAGCTAAGATTTTAATTGCAGCAGAGTATTATGTTTTGGGATTGCACTTTGAATTTTAATTTTCTGATGTATACAAACGAGTACTGCTATAGATCGTTCTGTATTGTGTAACCTGGAAATTAATAAATTGGTTTCATTGAAATTTTGACACAGTATTATTACGGTGGCGAGGATGGAAAACGCGTATGGTTTTTAGAAATCATGTCAGTGGCAGCCCAAACCTTGTTTTTAGGCGATCTGGGGGTTCCTGATCGTTTTGCAAATTTTTATGTGGGGTAAAACTGTGATAGTTTGGTGATAGGGGGTTTTGAAACTGCAAAAATTCTTGTATCCATAGTAGGCTCTTCATTGCCCTTTAATGGAACGACATAGTATACATTATACTTTCCAGCTTTTTTTCTGAATGCTGCTCTACCTTATAGAAAAATAGTTTCTGAAATCAATCATACTGATGTAGATAATTATGTGACCTAAAGATGATGAAGATAGTAGGTCAATCGAAAGGTTGTGTTTGTGTTTTTAGAACTTAACGCTGGCTCCTACAATCCGGAATAGTTTCTCCGGAAGATGCGGGGAGCTGAAAAGGAACCGACGATGGGCATGATAAATAAACAGGTGCGCGCTACATTAGAAAGAAATGGAAACAGTCAAGTTAGCGCGTCGCCCGAAATTTGTAAAATCGAAGAGGAAGGCGATTTGCAGATGTTTTTTATCCCAATTCCTGACGCTTCATTTTCCAATATTTTTACATGAAATTTTTACATGATGTTAAGAAGGAAATTGCCCAGAGTGATATCGAAGCACTTTTTCATTTTTGCATCTAGGCTTTTCTTAAAAAAATTATAAAGTTGACGAAGATAATAGGCAACTTCAAGCGATCATATTTCATGCTCAATCAATTTTCTTCAAAAAATGCTTCGATAGCCCCCTGTGTAATTTCCTTTTAAACTCAATGTAAAAATTTCATGCAAAGATATTGAAAACTAGAGCGTCAGGAATTGGGATGAAATCACTTGAAAATGACCGTTTATGCTCTCCGTAGGAGCCGCTTTAAGACTGAGACGTGTGATTAGCAGACCTTTTTTTCTAAATACAGACATACGTACGCCACTTCAATATGAAATACAAAGCAGTTAATTGTTCTCAGACGTAATTTAAGTGCAGGTTTTACAGGTAATGATACAGAGTGACGAGCGTACCGAGGTGAGCGCGTATCTCAGAAAAAACCAACGCAATTGGTTGAAGATAACAGAGCTATTCTGCTGTATGTCTTATCGCGGGTTTCGTTTCTCCTTCTCCCTATCTACGACTCGTGTGCGGTTGGTAAAAATTTAACAAGCGATTACGGTAGCAATTATTATACAATACATATAATATGTTTGTATTTAGATTGCGCTTCTGAACAGTAGTTAAAGCATATTTTCATCATCATAGTCACAATGTCTTAACAGACATGTTGTGAACTCGTAAAATGCATTAAGTCGGAGCTAGAGTATTGCCGACACGAATATTATCAACAGTTTTGAGAATTGTAGCCCGCCATCGTTCGCGATTTACTGTCAGTTCAGTGGCGCTCTTGATACTCATATCCAGCAACTGTTTCGTCGTCCTCCACCCAGCGTGTAGGGGAACGGACACGGCGCCGCCCACTCGGGGCGTGACCCTGAACTACAAGTTTCTCCATATTATCGCTTCTGTTTATATATCCTAAGAAAATAAGCATTCTCGTCGACACAACGGAGGATAGTTTTTTGGACTACCGAGCTCATTCAGTATGGAAACGTTAGTTCGATGGGCGGTATAAGGAACTCTCAGTATTCTCCTCCACGTCAACATTTTAAAAGCATCTATGCGAGCTCGATCTGCCTTTTTAACAGTCCAAGTTTAAGAGGCATACAAAAACACAAGGCATACAAAAAAAGTATATTTTGGATTGGGAATAATGACTGCTTTAGACTGTACCTACTATCTCTTGAACAAGATTGGGTTCAGTTCCTTGAATAAATGAAGAGCAGGCTTTCAAACCTTTGTTCATTATTACAAATTTTAAATTACAAAAACTAGAACAGAGAAATCAAATCAGAGAGAAAAAAAGATTTGGGATAATATACTACTCGTAAGTGAAATCCAAACACTGAAAAAAAGCGTTGCTGTTGATGAAATGCGGTAGTACTAAATAAAATAATAAACTAACTCATTTGCCATAATTGGTTATTAAAAAATGCAACAGATCAATAGTGGGTGGGCCCTTCATGTTGACGAATTCACTCGTCTAGCCTACCCGGCATGCTCGTAATAATGGTTGTTGATAAACTCTAGTGGCACATCCTCCCAGGCTGCCCTCACAGCATGTTCCAGTTCGTCCAACGTAGTCGGAGGATTGGGTAAATCGCCTATGTATCGACCCATCTAATCCCATACTTTTTCAATTGGCAATAAATCAGGTGATCATGGAGGCCAGGGGAGTACACTGACCTCAGCTTCCTATAGGAACCTCATCGATACCCTTGCAATATGAGGATGTGCATTATCTTGCTGGAAGAAACCCTCTTCGAGGCCTCGGACATGTTGCGCAGTCATTGTGCCACGAATAATAAGTGATGGTACCCCCAAACCATCAAACCAATAGGATACTGTACATGGCGCTCAACAGCAAACTGGAGATCACGTCGTTTACCCCGTCGTCGTCTTACGCGTTGGCGTCCGTCATGTGCCCCCAGACAAAACCTGGACTCGTCGGAGAAGGCCATCTGATGCCACTCAGCATGCCATTGTCGGTGTTCTTGGCACCGATCTAACTGTTGGCGTCGATGATTTCTAGTGAGAGGAAGCACTAGTTGTGGACGATATGATCCTAAGCCCATTTGTGTGGTACACCATGCAGATTCGAATGGGACACCCTATAGCTGCATACCAAGCGTCAGAAACAAGGGCCAGTAGTCGTAGTTGACGATCTTGCCGGTCTGTAGTTCTTCTACGTGCTCCATAACCTCTAGCTCGCTGCATTCGCCCTTCTGCGATCCATACGCGCCATACTGCAATTGCTCTGGAAGAAGTACCACGTTCTCGTTGGCCTACAATCCGACCCCGTTCTTAACTGCGTAAACTGGGGCTGTCATCTTTACATAACCAATTAGTCTCTCGCCACATTCGCAACAGATATTTGAATCGACAAAAAGCCATCTTTTGTTCTTACACGTCTAGTTTTTTAGAGGTGTCATGTAGGTCAATAGCGTGTGAATGAACAAAAAGTGTTACATGTGTCCTAGAGATGGTACTGCCAAACTGTGTACTAATTTTCAATGCAAATATCCCTTTTTTTTCTAGGTGTTTGTATTTCAGCCCGACCATACTTTTTCAGGTGTGCCTCAAGGCTCTGTTGTAGGACCTCTTTTCTTTCTGATATGTCATATGTATTTCCATAGAATAGAATCATTTATTCACTACATGCTGCTATTGAAGCAGATAAGTTTCGTCAAACAACACAATAGATGTGAAACACAAAAATAAATTGACATAGATAGTGTAAGTGACAAAATAAGTACAAAATACATACATACAACAGTAGAAAATACGTTACGAATGTAAATAACAAAATCACTAAACGTCTTTTCAACAAACTCCTTCAGGCTATAAAAACATTTCTCCGCAATATAATTTCTCAGATTTTTCTTGAACTTAATATTTGATTGGATGTTTTTTAAACTATCGGGTAATAGATTGTAGTAGTGGATGCCAGCGTAATCAGGGGTTTTTTTTATAAAAAACGTGGTGGTACTTCTGTATATATAGCTTACTACTAGATCTTGTTGAATATGGGTGAATATCTGAGTGTTTTTTCAAATTGTTTAAATTGTGTTTTACATAGATAAGTAATTTGAATAAATGTATGGCTGCAACTGTCAAAAGGCCATTATCCACGAATAATTTATAACAAGACTCCATCGGTTTGATGTTGAAAATCAATCGTAAAATTCTCTTTTGGAGTACAAATACCCTGGTCCATTCGTTGCTTGATTGTAAATATTGATTGACAATACACAATAGGCTTATTGTCTGACATTACTTTGACAATTCTTTCTCAGGAAAGCAGTTCTGCCGCACGTTTCATAAAGTATATCAAAACTGCTTTCGAAAATTCGTTGGTCTAATTCAGATGGTCCATCACCAGCATGACCAGTGTCCCTTCCAGACTGCCCTTTGAGCATAAAAAACGACGGACAAGGGTCTCGGGTCCGCTGTACCTTTCGGCTACCTCCTTGACCATTATCCTTTTTCACCCAAATAATCCTTGTATAATTTAAATTAGGTCAAATTGCAGAAGGTCAAAGGGTAGCAACGCACCACTCGGTGTAGGCAGGTAGAAAATACATCCTTGTTTGATTATAGTTCAGTTAGCATGGACACAAGCTCTAGGTTCAACTAAACCGTTATTGATTATTAAATATAACACCATAGGCCACTACGCTGAAGTGACCCATGAATAAAATGCCTGTTAAAATAAATAGCTCAATGACGTTTCGGCTTTACTATAGTTTTTGTGTACTGGGTGTTTTTTGAGGGCAGGTGGGCGATGATTTGGTTGCAAGGGAATCTCCCACTATAGCTTCTTGCAATGAAAAAATCATAAAATGATATCACCGTAATGGAAAATACTAAATCAATCATCTTGACTCCATTTTATAATAATATCACGTACTCTTATGACCTGTCTGGTCAAACAGCAGCCAGAAAGGGAGTTCGTCAGGGATGCATATTATCTCCGATGTTATTTAACATTTACTCTGAATTTGTGATGAGACAGGTATTGGACAACTGGAATGGCGGTATAACTATAGCGGAAGCAAAATATCTAACTTAAGATATGCTGACGATACAACCCTTATTGCTGCTTCTCAGGAAGAACTAGTAGCTCTATTGAACGTTTTAGAACAACACAGTGCAGCATATGGTCTTGGTATTAACTACAACATGACTAAGGGTATTACCGTAGATAGAGAGCATGAGAATCATCGAGAAATAAAGTCAATAGGCCGTTGTGAGGTAGTTCAAAGTTTTGCGTACCTCGGTTCTTTGATCGACAATTCAGGTAGCTGTGAGAATGAGATTCGACGGCGCATTCAACAGGCATGGGTGGCCATGACAAAGCTTACTAAAATATGGCGTGACCATAACATCACTAAAGCTACCAAAATGTCACTGGTTCAGTCTCTTGTGTTCTCCATATTTTTGTATGCCTCGGAAACTTGGACTGTTAAAAAGGCAGGTCGAGCTCGCATAGATGCTTTTGAAATGTGGACGTAGAGGAGAATGCTGAGAATTCCTTATACCGCCCATCGAACTAATGTTTCCATATTGGATGAGCTCGGTAATCCAAAGAGACTATCATCCATTGTGTCGATGAGAATGCTTACATTCTTCGGACATATTCACAGAAGCGATAATATGGAGAAACTTGTAGTTCAGGGTCACGCCCCGAGTGGGCGGCGCCGTGGCCGTTCTCCTACACGCTGGGTGGACACGACGAAACAGTTGCTAGATATGAGTATCAAGAGCGCCACTGAACTGACAGTAAATCGCGAACGATGGCGAGCTACAGTTCTCAAAACTATTGATGATATTCGTATCGGCAATACTCTAGCTCCGACTTAATGCATTTTACGAGTTCACAACATGTCTGTTAAGACATTGTGACTATGATAATTATGATGATATGTTCGGAGACACTTTTACGATTCACAAATCATGCAACTTTTTACCTGAAATGATAAAAGAGATAGTTAACTTAAAATTATTGAAAATAGCAGCTAAAAAGTTTATACAAATTCATGCAATAATAGATTTTAAAAATGTTTATAGAGATTGTGAAGTTGAAAAACTGTGAAGGAGAACGAATAGAGTGAGGACGGGAGAGGAAAGCCAATTTATAAATTATGGAGATAATAATAGAATATAAACTATTCAATTAAGTATTTACCTGAATTAGTGTAATAAATATGTTTTAGATAATGTGATGTTTTGTACGTGTACTGATCTTATATACTTTTAATTTCACTTAGATTTAAAGTAAATTATGGTAACAGCTTAGAGTATTGAGCAAAAATTTTGTAGCAATTTTATTTTGTACTACACTACAAGTTTCCAAGAATCTTTGTGTAATATTTGTTTTATTTGCGGTTTGTTTTTGTTTTTTGATATGTGTTCTTTATAAAAAAATTAAAAAGAATCTTGGGCCCCCTTAGGACTAAAATTCCTGGCCTATAAGCCTGAACTGCATACCGTTTAGCCACCTAGCACGCACCATCGAGTAATGCGTAGCGATTTTTTTAAGCGCGAATCGAAATCTACCTGGATGACCGATGGCTAGCATGAGAAAATAGCCAAAGGATAGTCCAGGTAGAAGAAAAGCGCATGTGAACTAATTTTGATCGTACTGACCCCTTCTTACCTTTACCTTTAATTTTAATAATTTCTAAGTTCGGTAGGTAAGGAGTAAGGAAATACGCTGTGAACTAATTTTTGTTCTCCGGCTAGCCGTTGAGTGACCCGTGTGACCCGCTCTATTTTTTTCTTTCTTTTGGTCAGGTAGGACAGTGTCCGTTAGTAGGTAAAAAGGCCTAAGTAAAGAATTATATCCATGGGTATGAGTTGGAAGAATGGACTTGTCTTTTTATGGTAGAAGTATTTCATTTTTGTGAATGGTAAGAGTTATGTCATATTGAAAAACATGAAGGACTTCTCAATAGAAAATTTCTTAAATAATAAGATAACACCCCTAACAGATTTCGTAAATATCATAATATTTATTGAAAAGATCAAAATATAGGATATATGTATATCAAAAAATGAAGTCAAGTCAAGGTGATTGGCTTAATATACACATCACGGTGATACCAGTGAATTACTGATTACATTTTGCAAATGAACCAAATTTAAAATATGACCAGAAAACCCTAAAACGCCTAAAAACGGAGTTTGAGCTTTTCTATTATCCTAAGTTTTTTATTATTGCTACGCCACCACCAAATTTCATTAAAATCAATTGTATAGCTTCCACGCTACACAATATAGAACAATCTAAAGCAAAACATATACATCAGAAAATTCCAAGTCGCTTGGTTTCTGTAATAGACAACGCAATTTTCGGATGGACTCAAAAAAATGTATTAAGGTGCTAGGTCTTCCTTTGACAGGTCCATGGATAGCCTATTATGACTAAAATAAATTTTTCAGTTTTACAACCTCCACCCCCAATCACCTCAATTTCACCCCCACCCAAAAAAAAAGTAGAAAACGATAAGCAAGCCCTGAAACGCCCAAAAACGAAGTTTGAGGAATATTTGAATTTTTTTGTTTTTTGCTAATTACTCCGCCGCCCACGCACCAGTTTTCAAAATTATAGGAACATTACCTACTACGACCCCACAGCATACCGCTACCCAGATTTTATTAAAATTCATTCAGCGGTGACTGAGGTTTCGAGGCTAGAAAAACGCCAACAGACAGACAGACAGACAGACCGACGAAAATGAGTGACGCGGATTTTCGTAACGTAGACATCATAAAACGCCCAAAAAGTGTATTATCTCAAAATCGAAAGTTTTGGCGGTCTTAATCCTCCCCTTACCTATCGGTGTGGGAAGTAAAATTGATATATCAACTCTTTTGATATTTTTTAATTTTATGAAAAAATAATTATTTTCCAAAATGAACTTTAGTAAATCAAAATAACAACGGTTTTAGGGTATATTTTTGTTTAATGAATTATTCTACTCGTCAAAAACGCTAAAATAATCAAAACAACAGCAAATGTCTACCTTATTTAAAAGAAATTAAACACTGAATTCGTATTGATATAATATTATACAAGCGTATTTATATTGTACAAATACAACTGGCCAGTTGATCTCAGATCAAAGCCAATAACATAATAAAAAAAAATGAAGTCAATTTGATTGACTCAGTACTTCCCACACATTACCGTGATACCAATTTATTACTTTCCCATAGCATGAAGCTTTAGTCTGAGATCCCTTGCAACCAAATAATCGAAAAATTGTCTTATGCCACTATAGGTCATTCCTTCACAGGTCAATGGACAGTTCAGTTTTACAACACCCCACCCCTCAACCACCCCCATTTCACCCCCACCCAAAATAAGGTAGGAAATGATCAGGAACCCCTTAAAACATCTAAAAACGAAGTTTGAGTTGTTTTTATTAGTTTTTTGATTATTGCCACTGACACGATTTTTAACAAACATACGCCTTTTCCATCCTCAGCACGGTAATAATACTGTATGAAAATTTCATTAGAATCAATTTAATAGTGCCCACGTTACAAAATATAAAACGATCGAAAGCAATAAATACTCGTATGTATTCAGAAAATTCTAAGTCCCTTAGTTTCCGTAATAGGCTAGGTAATGTTCGGATGGACCTAAAAAAGTTATTTACTTTGCTAGGTCTTCCTTCATAGGTCAGTGGACAGACTATTATGAAAGCAACAAATTTTTCAATTTTACAATCCTCCACCCCCCAACCACCCCAATTTCACCCCCACCCAAAAAACGTAGAAAATGATTAGGGACCTCTAAAACCCCAAAAAACAAAGTTTCAGCAATATTTATTTTTTTTGTTTTTTGCTAATCACTCCGCCGCCTATGCACGGATTTTCAAAATTATAGGAACATTACCTACTACGACACCACAGTATACCGCTGCCCAAATTTCATCACAATCCGCAGCGGTTGCTGAGATTACGAGGCTAGAAAAACGCCAACAGAAAGACAGACAGACAGACAGACAGGCAGACAGACAGACAGACCGACGGAAATGACTGACGTGGATTTTCGTTATATAGACATCATAAAACGCCCAAAAAGCGCATTATCTCAAAATCGAAAATTTTCGCGATCACAATACTCCCCTCACCTATCGGCGTGGGAAGTAAAAATATATTGTACAAAAAACTGAACCAAATCTTGTACAGTGTGTGGTCTAATACAGTCTTTAGCATAGTTCCTAGGAATACACCAATTGCACCACTCCATCTCACTCCAGTTTTAGCCCCTTCTAAAGAAGGATAAGATAACTCGTGATCTTTAAAACACCTAAGAACGAAATTTGAGTATTTGCCTTGTCTTTAGTTTTTTTTTATATTTCTTTGCCACCCTGGAATCCTCGACTGATTCTTTTGAAAGCAGCAAAGGTTTTTACAAGCTCAGGAAATGGCTTTCTCAAAAGAATGCGTCTCAATTTTTCATTCTATTTCTGTATCTCCCTCTTAAAGGCAGCAACGCTGTCAAGCAAAGTAATGGATTTTTTCTGGTGGTTCTGTTGTCGGTAGCGTGACCAAGTTTCGTCTATCAGGCGATGGTAATTGAAGGATATCATCCACTTCGAGCATTGCTTGCATGAAAGTGAAAATATAGTGGGAAAAACTGACTCGATCGATCCTATTTATACCGGTGCGTTACTGTTTTATCGTTTTATTTCTGCGCTCAGTGGGTTGGGTTGGAATACACTGGATCTTTACCACTTTACACTCCAGAAGAATATACTTACCTGATAAAGCGTACTTAGGGGAGATCAAAGGGATCAGTCCGCCATGTCCTTCCCAAGGTCCAGGTACCATGGAAGCTATGGTCGGGATAACGCTCAAAATCTAGACCCTCCAGAAGGTGCTGAGGCCACTTGACATTAATCAGGCTACTGTATTAACATAATCCCCCCTGTTGTTGCGAAGAACTGTGCACTGGAACTCGCTTTCTTATATTCCCGCTCTTTCGGACGTCTTACAACTCCGGAAGCTTTCCAAAAGCTGGAAGTCCCAAAAAAAGTGATCCACAACTGACCCAACCAACTACAGACCTACAGCTCTGCTATCTGTCACCAGCAAACTGATGATGGAATACTTTGAGCTTGACCACTTAATCGACAACAGAAAATATGGATTCTGACATCAAATATCAAATGCAGACCACCTTGCTTACAACACACGTGTTTGGAGCAAACTTATCCACTTATTTGGGGAGGCTTACGTCGTTGCTCTCGACATCTCAAATGCATTAACTATGGCATGCATCTCTCCTGAACAAGCTTCTGTATGTATTATGACCATTTTTATATCCAAATTGCTGTCAAACTAACGTACTGTATATCAAAAAGTAATGAATCAAAAATTATCTTTCTTACATGAGAAGGTTAAAAATATCCTCTAGTTTTAGAATCGGATATAAAAAAGCCCGTGACGCATATTCGTATACAGAGTGATATAGAATGCAAAATCCAGATTTTCTCTCTTTTTTTAAATGTAACCCCCAATATTTTATTATACCAAAGAATTGCTTTAATATGCTCTTTCATCTTTGTTGTTGTGACTTGTTGTACCTATGTCCATCAGTTTCCGAGATATTTCGATTTTTCGGTAAATTTAAAATATAGCTTCTATTTATGTACTCAAATTTATTTATTTTGAGAAAGTACTATCAAATTTGTTTTTTATTTAAAGAACAACTAAATTATAAGGTCATGATAGTAGTTGATGAAGTCAAAACCCTGAATCATCGAGATAATAGAGTAAAGTATGCTGAGGAAACAATTTTGTAGGCGTGATGCATAATTATCAAGCGGATTTATCAGGTAGGCTTTGAAAAATTGACAGTTTTTAGGAGAATCTTTGAGAAATTGCCTACTTGCATCTAGAATATATCAACTATGAACAGCAACATCCAGACCGGAGGCACTCTAAAAGTAATGCGTTTGAAAGATTGAAGACTCGTTTTATTTGGGCTGTGTCGTTTAATATTTCATAGCCTACCTGATAGATCTGCTTGATAATTGTGCATGACGTCTATAAAATTGCTTCCTCAGCACACTTGACCTATAATATCTCGTTAATTCAGAGTTTTGCCTTGATCGAGTACTATTATAATAGAATAAAATGTGATAGTATTTTCTCAAAATAATTAAAGTTTAGTAAATAACCAATAGAAGGTATGTATATTTAAAATTTGTAGAAAAATCGATATATCTCAAAAACTAATGAATGCAGCCATAACAAGTGCTATACAAAGATGGAAGAGCATATTAAAAGCAATTCTTTGGTATAATAAAATATTGGAGGTTACATTTAAAAAAATAGAGAAAATCTAGATTTTGCATTCTACATCACCCTGTATACGAATATGCGTCGCGGGATTCTTTTATAGCCGATTTTAAAACTAGAGAATATTTTTTATTTATCCGTGTAAAAGAACTGATATTTGATTCATCACTTTTTGATATGCAATACGTTCATTTGACCGCGATTTGGATATAAAAATGGTCATAACTTTTGAAATACCCTCTGTAATGTAATAATACCCTATATTGGAAGAACGGAAATCATTAGTAAAATTTGAATATGGAATAATATATAGGGTATCTCATTTAAAAAAATGCATGTTTGCATCACCACGCAGTTATGGATCACCCTGTATAAATCTATATATTTTCTGAGTAAGGAGCATACTCGTAGCTACAACTTTTACATACAAAGTTTTTCGCTATCATCAACAGTAGTGGAGTTATAGACCGGTATTATAGACTCACCCTGTGTAACCAACGGATGCACACTATTTTCAGTGATAGTGGTCCAATCAATTACAATCACTTCCTGTGATTTCATACCGTACGTAATTTGACTGAGCCCAACACCTTTCCGGAGTCGACCACTCTTTCCATTTTTTCTTTGACGAATTTGCTTCAGATTCTACCTGAAAAATTTCTCGAATTTCGTCGTTCTCCCCTTTCTCTTGACCTCTTGATAAGATCACATATTGTTCATTACGCTCTGTTATTTATGTAGTTTTATATAATGTAGTGACGAGCGTAAATACTTGTCAAAGTATTAGTTTTTGGTTTTCTAAGATCACGGGGTGTCACTATTGATGGACTACTTCTACCTTCTTGATGAGCGCTCCTTGATGGATCTTCTTGATGAATACTTCTTGAATAGATACATTTTGATAAGATATTTCTTTGGACTTTGGAGACCCCTGAAGGACATGGACTTCTCAGTGAAATCCTTCTTTGCGGACTCATTTGTCACGGAGACGAACTTATTCCTCTTCTTCTACAGAATCTCGTTTGAGTTCTTCATCGATCAGATTTCTTCTCACTGGAACCAGCGCTTGTTATCGAAGATAAGTTGAATGCATTGAATTTCTCAACCACAACTGATCTTGGCACCGAATCACTCACCACCTAGAATTGGTCTCTAGCAAACACGCTGAGCAGCCGGTTGCTAGGTAACTTCTATGGAGTTGTTCTTCAACAGCAGTCTTTCAGCTTTATTGAACGTTATATATTCAGAGCCAGAAAGTACTCCTCATCATTCAACCCTATCACGCTGTATAAAGTCTAAATAAGACCTGGGAAGCTGCTGCCCCTACTACTCTGTCTATACTTGATGCAGTCTAGAGAAGAACAATTCGACTAATCGGTGACCCGGCCTTAACGCGCCACCTCCAGCCACTTGCTCACCGGCGTGCGGTTGGTTGACTTCATAGGAAATTTGATCACTACTTCCATAAAATGTCATACGCCCTTTAGATTAGAATACTTTTAGTTTGTTGAACCTAGCTAGCAACCCGCATGTAGGCAGACGACAGTGTGTCTGATGCGTACACCCGCCACCGCGCTGTGCGGCGCGGCGTCAGAGGCTTCGCCTTACAGAAAAAAGTCGTTACAGCAGCAGCAGCAGCACGTGCTGGTGGCTGGTGGTAAGGTTATTAGGCGGTTTCGGATCGCCGCGAAGCGAAGGTAAGACAACGAACGCAACGCGAGGCGGCGATACCAAACGGCAACGACTTCTCTGATGCTTTCAAGTGGAACGCGCGGGAGGCAGGACATGCCGCTATACTTCGTTCGTTTCCGATATCAACCAACGGATTCGAATAGTTCAGAAGAAACAAAGCTTATACTTAGTAGGCTGCTTGTGTATTTACAAAATCACGTCACGACGCTTGATGGCTGATTCAAACGAACAACGTTAAATAAAAAAGATGTTTGATGTGAGTTAGACTTTAACTTTATTATAACTGTATATATACATGGTGACTCGTTGTGCCTGAATCAATGTCACCTCTTTTATTTCAAATGTTTCACCCTATATATTATTCGAATTTAACGATTTTTGTGTATTTATTGAGAAATAATATACAGGATGTTTGCAATTTTTCAAACACCGATATCTTTACTATTTCAAATGGAACCCCCTGCATATTTTGGTTTGGTCAAATTCGCTGCTAAATTCTGCGTGTTTTCATATAAGTATGTCTTATACAGTTGACGAATTCCAAATAATTTAAGGTTTTTTAATTCAATGTTTTTTCTAATTACGTTCGAAATACTGTAGATGGAGCGGACCCCCTATATATTTTAGTATTGTCGGATTGTAGAGATTAATACTCTGTATTTTTATATAAACATGTCGTATACGTAAAGTTGATAGATTCTAAATACCTTGTAACGGTTCACCCGTTTTCAAAATTATTTTTATATTATTTACTTGGTTACATATACAAATAGTTTACAACTTCCATTTTTAGCAACAACTTCCTCATTATGCTAGTACATTTTTATAACTATTTTGCTTCTCACCTCTACCTTTTCCCATCTCTATTTCTTTCAGCTGGAAATATTATTAATTATACAAACTGCGCAAGTGCGCACAAATTTTGGGAAAAATCTAATGAGTGGGGAGTATGCCCTCTCTCTCACTACCGACATTAACCTCTATAAAAATGGGTGGCGATACATCACTCACCCTTTTTAATCTCTAACAGTTAATACAAATAGTTATGTCTCTCTGAGATAATTTTTGTGTCTGTGCAATTATGTGATAACCAAGGTAAGGGAAATCATAACGATTTGATTGCTATGGTTTCGCATATTTTCATTGCTTCTGCTCTTTATTTTCCAGCTATGTGTAGGAATGAGATTTTTCCGATTTATACATTTTTTTCCATGAACTTGGGATGGGGAACATTTTAATCTTTGAATATCAGGTCAATCATACACTGTATATTTATCAATTATCTAACAAAAGAGTCGCTAAACATTATTCTTTGTTTCTAGCCATATATTTTTGTGTTACGATGCCTCATCTTGTGTGTATTTAATGTTTCACATTTTTTTATGACATTCCTTACGTAAAAATACCTAGCACTCGGAGTTGCTAATTGAGAACGCAATGAAAAGATCTGTTGGACATTTGTATAATTTCGTTTTACGACCCAGATAGCACAGGACGTACTCAGGATATCCGATTTAGGTCCTATATAGGTCCGAACGTCCTTGGTCCCGTTAAGACCAAAAAAAGCTATCCCCAGGACGTCCATTTTCGACGTCCTGAGGATATTGACATTCGACGTCCCAAGTATGTTCTGTGACGGTACTGTGGTTATCAGTTGTCACTTGTCGCTAGGTTTGCGCCGCGTTTGCACTCAGTGTATATGTTTTGTGGTTTGCACTTTGCGCCCTCTGCTCAGCATCGCATCAATCACAATTCACAACCTGTGTCACAAGTCACAACTTTCCAAGATGGACATCGATTGTCTTTGTATATGAATCAAATCAAAACGTGATCAAAATAAAATCCTGTTGCATCCAGGATATTTGAACAGGTTAATTTGGAATAATTCCATCGTGTCACTGCAAATATAAATGGAAGTACCCTGTTGTGCATAGTAGTGATCTGTGGGTGAACTTATTGGTTTATAGTCGATGATTGCATTACATCGAATGAAATTATCTTTGTATTGATTAAGGTAAGTGTATTTTCTTAAACGTCTTCATACATTTTGTATTAATCAACAGAAAATTTCATATCGTTAAAATAGGTGAATAAATTTTTATACATAACAATTACACCTGTTATAAAAATAACACCTATTGATGTTTTCAGGTTAAAATTAATGCTAACATTAAAATTATATACCTACAATGAAAAAACCATTTGAAAAGTTACTTTTGGCCAGATTGCTTATATGTAAGTACAATTTATTTCTCTTTCGTCTAAGTGTATAATTCCATTTTCTCAGTAGACCGGATAGTACATATGTATTTCCTATTTGCAAACCTATTACAGTTGTATATATGTACTTATTTGCAATAATTTTGACTATCTTGTTTTTTTCAGTCATTTGTTAACCATGCATTAGCATTTTCAATTAATTTCACCCCATGTAGTGTGTTCTAAACAGTTATTTAAAACTTAAAACTAGCACCTTTGTATATAACAGTAATTTAAAGAAATAATTTGATATATTTAAGGAAAAATAATTTTAGGTGCTGCTGAGAAATCCCCGAATACTACTCAAAAAGCAGTGGAGGATGCAATTTGCTCGTGGTTAAAGAGAGCACCAGAGCGCCTTCAGGGATATAGAAAGAAATTTCCATAACATGGAATTGTTTTAAACAGATTACTTTTAAATAAATTACTGAATATGACTTTTGTACTTTTCCTTTAATTCATGGATATCATCATATAATACAACAAAATTAGTTGGGTATTTAGTCAACACAACCAAAAAAAGCGCTCAATAGAAAGACTCTTCGTTGCAAATCAAGCTTTTGAAAATTTTATTTTCTTCTTTCTACAAAATACAGAACCACTTAAAGTTAAACCAATAAAAATTGTAGATATCATACTCAACCAAATAAGGTGTAACATAGAAAGTCTGCTCATTTTCTTGGATCATTTAGCCTTTGCAACTACAGCACAGTTTAATTGGTACTAATTCTTATAGTTAGTAAACACATGATCACACTGCTAAAATATTAAATTATTTTGGATGTATTGGGTATTTTTTGCAACCAGAAGGGTGTAAGCAATGTTCTGGTAATGTCCCAAATACGTCCTAGTTTAGTCGAGGCGGTACCAAACGAGAACGTTTTCGGGACAGCCTGATTAGTAACATCGTACGTCCCCAAAACGTCCTGATGACGTCGTCGAAACAAAGTTGAACGTTCTAAGGACGACCCGAATGTCCTGGCGCGACGTCCTCGGGACGTTCAAAAGACAAACTTGTGCTATCTGGGGAGGAGTGAGGAAAAGGTTGTAAATTTTTGAACATACATTTTTATACATTTTTTTTATTTATCGCTATATATCCGAAAAGATCCGGTAGGACTGTGACATTTATGAATTTTTTTAACTATTGTTCTATCTATTCGCTCTTGTATATATCTATATATTTTTCTAATCTTTACCATGTGAACATTTGAAAGTTATCTGCTTTTTGGCTTTTTAATATCCCCATGCTACTTCATAGATTTGTTTCTGAAGTATATGAACGCATTTTTTCAAAATGTAAGAACGCATGAAGGTCCATACTTCAGAAACAGATCGTGAAGTCCTGTGAAGTTCTCCACAAGGTGCTAATACCAGCCATAACTCATTCACAGGAAAACCCCCCTTTTTTTCGGGGTGCCACCAAGGAAAACCACACTTCTTTGGAGGGACTCTACACCTCTTCCATGCCACCATCATGAAAACTTTTTCGGGGTGACATCACCAGAACTCCTCCTGAAGAAGCCAGCCTTCTTTGGGGTGCCACCAGCAGCATGTAACATCTTCTTTGGAGCACCACCTTCTCTTCGGAAGAGCACCATGAGAACTACTCCCTGGACTTCCCTCCGAAGATAAGTTCTTGTTTAAAAAAAAAATACAAATGTACTACATTCATATACATGAAATAAATCTTTATTAAACCATTATTGTCCTGTTTTCATTTCTTGGCGGCTAGCTAGACTTACGCACACACGCACGCACCCACATACCCTTGTCTCATGCGAACCAATTGAGCTGCTGGTTGCTATGAGCAATATGTTGGTTGGTGGCTCATCAGCAAGCAACGCTTTTATTGTTACAACCTAGTTTGCATTCTTTCAACTTAACTCGATATACCGATATTCCTCTTACGGAAATACGAAAACATAACGAAAATCCACTTCACTCATTTCCGTCGGTCTGTCTGTCTGTCTATCTGTGCGCGTTCTTCTAGCTTCGTAATTTCAGTAACCGCTCCATGGATTGTGATGAAATTTGGGTACCGGTATGCTATGGGGTCCTAGTAGATAATGCAGCTATAATTTTGAAAATCAGTGCATTGCCATTGGTGGCGGAGTAATTTACAAAAACAAAATATTTAAATATTCCTCAAACTTCGTTTTTAGGCGTTTTAGGATTTCCTGATCATTTTCTACTTTTTTTGTTGGTGGGGATGAAATTGAGGTGGTTGGGAGCAAGGAGGGTTGTAAAGCTCAAAAATTTGTTGTATTCATAATAGGCTGTCAACCGACCTGCGAAATAAAGTCATAGTGGCATAATATCATTTTCTAGCTCCATCCGAACATTGCCTTACCTACTACATTGAGTAACGTGGAAATTATGAAATTGATTTCAATGAAACTTTGCCACACTATTGTTACCGTGCAAAAAATGAAAAACGCGTATGGTTTTTAGAAATCGTGTCAGTGGCGGCACAGCATCGATAAAAAACTATAAACATAAAGACAGCTCAAACTTCAGTTTTAGGCGTTTTAAGGGTTTCTAATCATTTTCTGTTTTTTCTTTGGATGGGGGTGAAATTGGGCTGGTTGGGGGGTGAAGGCTTGCAAAACTGAAAAAGCTTTTGTATCCATAATAAGCTCTCGATTGACCTGCAAAAGAATGACCTAGCGACATAAATAACTTTTTTAGGTCCATCGGAACATTGCCTTGCGTATTACAGAAATAAAGCGACTGATGTATGTTACATACGAGTATTGTTTTACATCGTTCTGTATTATGTAACCTAAAATCGGTTTTAATTAAATTTCGACACAATATTATTATCGTGGCGAGGATGGAATGGTTGGATGGCGCAGCAGCAATAAAAAAACGAAAAATATAAAATTAGCTTGAACTGCATTCTTAGGCAAATTGGGGGTTGGTGCAGAAAAACATTTACTAGAATTTTTGTGTTGGATGTTTTTTGATAGCAGGCGCATAATGATTTGGTTACAAGGGAATCTCAGACTATAGCTTCATGCAATGGGAAAACAATATAAAATGTCATCACCGTTATGTGTGGGAAGTACCGAGTCAAGGACTTGTCTCCATTTTTTCTAAATTCACTGCTATTCATTCCAATTCAAAAATAACAGTGGCAGATCGGGCCGCGGTTGTTTCAGGTGGTGAAGAACTGAAGAGAGTATAGAAGAAGAAAGAGAAAAAGCCGGCCGGAGAGATGGACGCGTGCCGTCTGTCTCAAAAAACGGAGGAACATCTGCCGAGCCGCACCGCGCACCAGTCTGCCCCAGCTTGGCTGGTGCTGCTTCTGATGCATCTTGGCCATCAGCTGTTCCTTACGCGGCAGCGGCGGCGGCCCAACAGCCACATATGTTCGTCTGCCGACACGAGCCCCTAAACCCCGACTTTATTACAGTCATTTCGACACGCAGATATCTCCTTTCACACCGAAATTCTTAGAATATGCTTGTATTTGGACTAATGGTACAGTGGGTCGCACAGCCTCAGGCTTGTTACTCAGTAAGAAAGTATAACAGAAGGCATCGCTGTAAATAATGGCTTGAATGACAAAAGAAACAACAATGTATGTTGATGTGCTTTTTATTGTTTATAATGATCTACTCTCCAGCACTACAAACCCAATCCACAGTTTTGCGGATGACAGTACGCTGCATGCAGGCATCACGAGCAATAGACCGATCTTTGTGGTCGAGCTGGAACGCAGAAGACTGGCAGTGGCAGCTTCACTTTCAAAGGATCTCGATACCATTACCGCTTGGGGGCTCAAGAATATGGTTAAATTTAATGCCTCCAAGACCCAGTATTGTACGCTATCAAACAAGAAGTGCCCAAGCCAACACCAGGTTCTAATGAACAACCAGGCTCTGCCAAGGAGTCACTCATTCAAGCTGTTAGGAGTCAACATTACAGAAAATCTGATCTGGCACGAACACGTCACGTCAATTGCAACAGCTGCTGGTAAAAAGCTTGGGTACCTATTTAGAGCCAGAAAGTATTTCTCACCATGTAACCTCCTCACGCTATATAAAGCCCAGATAAGACCTTGCCTGGAGTATTGCTCTCACGTCTGGGGAGCTGCTGCCCCTACTACCCTGTCTATACTAGATGCCGTCCAGAGGCGCCACCTTCAGTCACTTTCTCACCGGCGTGTTGTTGGTGACCTCTCTCTCTTCTACCGATATTCCAACGGAATCTGTTCCTCTGAGCAATCCTCTATCGTTCCGCCGCTCACTGATCCTATCAGATGTACCCGTGCGACCGCTGCATCTCATCCTAAGACGGTCGTTCTTCATACATCAAGAACTGAGCGGTGCAACTGCACATTTATTCCCAGGGTGTCCAAGGCTTGGAATGGACTGCCAGAAGATGTATTTATTGGTCATGCGGGTAATTGGCCCATTCAAATCTCCCGTTAACAAACTTCCTCTAACATAACCCTTTTACAGCAGCCGCGGTACTCTGGTATTTAGGCTCTGCCTGCGCGGTCTGCTCAGTTATAAAAAAAGATCGCATAGGTAAAACCAAATGTCAAATTCAGCACCCTACGAACATGATTTACAATCAGGATTCAGAATAAAATAGGATCAAGTTTAGTCTCTATACTATACAACGAAGATGACAATTATTTCGAGACAATAGTCTTCTAGAGTGGCGCCAGAAACAGTGACAAAGCCTACACAGAGCACGAGGCTAATGGTCAGAGCAGACGATGCCGTTGACACAGAAGTAAGAAAAAAAATGGAGTAAAGTGGATTGACTCAGTACTTCCCACACATAACAGTTGCAACCAAATCATCGCCCGCCTGTCGTCAAAAAATATCCAACACAAAAACCTCTCCGTAGGAACTAAAACGACACAATTCAGCTTCAACTGGCCGAAACGAAACAACCAGGAACCCCCAAATTGCTTAAAAATGAAATTTGAGCTATTTTTATATTTTTAATTTTCTTATTATTGCTGCGCCGCCACTGACACGATTTATGAAAACCATACGCATTTTTCATCCTTGCCGCGGTATAATAATGTGTCTAAATTACATTAAAATTAATTCCATAATTTCCATGTTACTAAATTCAGAACTATCTAAAGCAATACTCGTATGTATACATCAGTCCCTTGATTTCTGTAATAGCCAAGGCAATGTTCGGATGGACCTAACAAACGTCTATTATTCCGCTAAGTCTTTCCTTCACAGGTCAATGGACAGCCTATTATGAATGAAATAAAGTTTTGGGTTTTACAACCCCCCACCCCCTAACCACCCCAATTTCACACTCACCCAAAAAAAAAGTAAAAAATGATCAGGAACCCCTAAAATGCCTAAAAACAAAGTTTGAGCTATTTTTATATTTTCTGTTTTTTCATTATTGCTACGACACGATTTTTCCAAAACATACGCGTTTTCTATCCTCCCCGCGGCAGTAATACTGTGTCAAGATTTCATTAAAATCCATTCGATAATTTTCGCGTTACGCAATATAAAACGATCTAAAACAACACTCGGATGTATACATCACAAATTCCAAGTCCCTTGGTTTCTATTATAAGCAAGGCAATGTTCGGATGGACCTAAAAAGGTGTATTATTCCGCTAGGTTTTTCATTCATAGGTCAATGGACAGCCCATTATGAATACACTAAATTTTTCGGTTTTACAACCCCCCACCCTCCAACCATCCCAAATTCACCCCCAGCCAAAAAAAGTGGAAAATGATCAGGAACCTCGAAAACGCCTAAAAACGAAGTTTGAGGAATATTTGAAATTTTTCGTTTTTTGCTAATTACCACCCCCCGTATAACGATTTCCAAAATTATCGGAACATTACCTACGACACCATAGCATATCGCTGCCCAAATTTCATCACAATCCATGCAGCCGTTACTGAGATTACGACGTTAGAAAAACGTCAACAGACAGACAGACAGACAGACAGACCGACAGACAGACCGACAGACAGACAGACAGACCGACAGACAGACAGACCGACAGACAGACAGACCGACAGACAGACAGACCGACAGACAGACAGACCGACAGACAGACAGACAGACCGACAGACAGACAGACCGACAGACCGACAGATCGACAGACAGACAGACCGACGGAAATGAGTGACGTGGATTTTCGTTATGTAGACATCATAACACGCCCAAAAAGTGCATTATCTCAAAATCGAAAATTTTCGGTGTGGGATGTAAAAAGAAATTGTCCACACAAAATTGGATGGATACACACCAAAAATGGAAGCTTCATGATTTGATTTGATGATTACAGTTACTATAAGGAAATCAGGTTACAATTGATGTTTCGATATACTTCAGCTACAACTACCTATACTTCACTTGAAAATACTTTAGTTTATAAAGATCGCATTAACTAAAATATTAAACTACGCATGTAAACCCTTAGATAAGTTTATACCACATCAACCACATGATACTTCAATCAGTATCACTATAACATAAAATTGATTTTCTTTTATGGTGAGCCTACCACAAAGGCTGAAAGCCTATGGTGCTGTAGAAGCGCTGCAAGAGGATAAGTGTCGGTGTACGTTAGATTTGAAACGCCGCAGGTTATAGCCATCTGGAAACGAATTCCCCGGCAGTTCATTCCACAGCGACGAAGTTCTCCAAATAAGGAATGCTGGAGGAGACTGCTTCGGGGAGTAGGGACCTCGACCTGGTAAGGATGAGCTCGTAGAGCCGCTCGAGTATTCCTCGTTCAGCCTACCTTCGGTGTTTTTATCTGGGAGAACTCATTCGAACATTTCCGTAATAGAATCTGTAAAACAGGGACAGGTCAGTCACCCTTCTTCGATGTTCCAGGTTGTGGAGGTCCTTTGTGAGGTTAGGCGTATCAATTAGTCTAATTGCTCTCTTCTGGATAGTGAAAAGAAAGTGCTTCGGAGAGCATTCTTACACATGGGAGCAATATTCCAACGATGGTCGGATCTGTGCCTTGTAGTTGCTCTGGTGTATACAGCTTCCTCCAGCGAAACAAAACTCCAAGCTTCTGAAATGCCGTTTTAGCAGTATTGACGACGTGGTCATGCCAAGATATGTTTTGATATCTACGTTGATCTGTGAGGCATGTTGCTGTCGCCGACGTAGTGTCTCTTGGGATGATACTAGCTTAACTGGTTTCATGCATAATATTAATGTATTGTCGTCTACTAAGCTGTAGATTGGATTGGATGTTATTTCCAGCAGCTCGTTGATGTACAGCAGAAACAGGGTAGGGGATAGGACAGATCTCTGAGGAACACCGGCGTTTATTGAACATACGTCTGATGAACAGCCTTCGACTACAACAAACAAAGATATCTGTCGTTCAAAAAGCTATTCACCCACTGGCGTGTTCCAGGTGGTAGTCCATAAGCAGCAAGCTTAACCAGAAGTCCCTCATCTCACACTCTGTGGAAGGCTTACGATATGTCAAGTACAACAACACGGGATCAACTCAAGTAGTAACAATTGAAAATCAAGTGCAATCAAGTAACGAGTTTTTAAAATACTTGGTTTAGTGGTCAAGGTCAAATAATTTAATTAAAAACATCATCAATTCACTCACCAACTTTCCAGACGTCACTCAGACGTGACATCCAAATTTTAAGTTTCTAATGATTTAATCGTCAATAAAATTAAAGAAGAATGTATGCTGCTAATCAAAAAGGATAAATTGAAAATCATGAAAGAAAATTCGTTGAAATGCATATGAGCATAGCAGTACGAAGAGAAAGAGCAGCAAAGATAGGTTAGTCAAGTTACACTGTACAATTTCGATAATGGGCTCGCTCACCTTTCTTTTTTTATTTGTGCATCTGAAAGAATACATATTTTTTAGTCACCGTGCCAAAAATTAGACCTCTGTGAAGTTTCTAAGTCGCTCAAAAAAATTATAAACATGAATACCGGGCGCATTTTCGATACGCTGTCGTGACGTCATCAGATACGTTGACCGCGGCTCTGCGCACATTTTAGAACACAAAAACTACCACCAGTCACAATCACTGACAATAGATGTCACAATAACACAAATACATACATCGAACGTAACTACGCGACGAGTCGTGATGATCACAAAACATATATACTGAGTGATGATCTGAAATCACATGCGAACATATCTGCTTACGTCACAGTTAGGTGTTCGCGCGCTTGGATTTCGCGAATTCAAATAATTATATTAGGCGAACGGAGCATCCTACAAGTATGAAATTTTCAGAATCATGTTTTTTCTATTTAAGCTTTATTTTAGGCAGGTCAAAATTGATTTTAAAAATTTTGTGAACAAGCCCATTATCTCGATGCCGATACCTCGAGGCGTAGTCCTCGAGATAGCAGTATTTGTATTGCATAGTACAAATAAATGAAATGTAATGACAATCAACCTGCTTGACTCGATAAATCGCTATTTCTTCAGTTTTAAAAAAATTCAAAAAATACTCGAAGGATATACCGAGCAGGCCGATACGAGGGCCAGAATTTGGGCGTGGCCCGTCGTGGTGGCTTTCTCGCATTCGGAATGAAGAGAAATGTGGCGGTGGCGGGTTGCATGTCGGCTCCGGAGAAAAGTATCGATCTGTTCTCCGGGGAATTCGTCCTGGCGGTGCGGCGTGTCCTGCGTCTTCCCGGAATCGAACCACGCCAGTCGCCGTCCGTCGCAGGGCCGCAGCCCTGGCCGAGATGCACACCCGGAATAGTCCGGACACTCTCACACTCTATAAATTGTTTTGTAAAATTACTAACAAAACCGTTGGTTATTTAGTGCCACCGATTTTGTTAGTAACATTACAAATCAGATTTGCAATTTCATTTAGCAATTTTGTAATATCGTAAATTCGCAAAAACGCATTTATGTAATATTACAACATTTGTCTGTGATATGACATGATAATTTGTAAAATTATTATGCGATTTTACACAGTTTTAAGGATATGACATTGGCTTTTTACATATATATTTTGTAAAACCGTTTTGTTAGGTATGTAATTTCACATAATTTTTTGTAATATCACTAGATTATATTATACGTTTTATTACAATTATTTTACCTCATTTTATAAAATTACTTTGTAGTCTTATAAAAAAACCTATTATAGTAGGTTTTAAGAAAAGGCTGTCATTATAAACATATTTTTATTTTATTTATGAAAATAAGGTAACACAACATTAAAATTCTATACAAATACAAAATAAAGAATCTACTGTTTCAGTCTTATCGGCTGACAAAAAAGCATATATCAGCTTGTTGGCCAGGGAAACAGCTAAGTTTATTAATAAAAGAAATTACTGTTTGCCTACTGAGAGTGCGACTTGACTTTCTCAAGGTGCACTTTAATAAAATATGTTTGAGTCGTTTCCAAAGTTACTAAAATTTTTTTTGGATTAATCCGGTTGGAATTAAAATACATGACAAACAGAAATTTTATTGCTTCTTCAAAGGAACTTGCATTGATGAGCTGGATTTTTTCATTGTAAATGGCAATTTTATTTTTGCCTTCTTCATCTGAAATTAAAGGAAATATTGTTCTTAAAGTATTATGACTCGAAAACTTGTTCATTAATTAACCATATATTATCATATCGAAGAAAAATAAAAATAAGTGGATCCCTAAATAAATTTGGTAAACAGGATGGCCATATTTCCAAGATGGCGACTTACCTTCTTTAAATGCACTTTGTATTCATTTTATCCAATGAATCTTCAAACTTCAAACACAAATAGCACCACTACCCGTTATATACCGGCACTTCCAAAACAAAATCCATAAAACAACGACCCGTCCGCTGTTTCTCTATTCACACAAGCTGATTCTTGTCGCCTACCAGTACTACCTTTCATCGCAACGCGTAATCTGTACTAAGGGCAGATGGCCATATAAGCGCTTTAGTCAAATTATCATTGATACCAACCGAAGAAATCAATTATTTTACTAACATTGTTTAGGTATTTTTCTAAAATAATTATAAAACAAACATTTTGTATAATTACAATTATCTTGTAATTTTATGTTATAAGAATGCAACACAGTTTTGCAATTTTACAAATATTTCGTGAAAAAATTAATTATTTGTATTTTTTCTGTAAAATGCTCAACCATTTTTATAAAGTTTAGTAAATCTACAAAACTATTGTATTTTTGTTAAACTTTACTGTGGTATTACAACATGACATAGTAAAATCGCTCCAATAATGCTTGTAATTGTTTTGTAAAAATACCCACGTCTTCCTAAATGGACCTATACCACGATCCGTGGTGTCCTGGCTCCATACCACAAGCGTTAGGCCGTCCTTATTGGCGGATACAAGGCGAGTCCCGCTCTTTTAGTCTGTTGAATATAGTCATATCTAGTTTTAGGCTCAATTCCTTTTTATGGCCGGCCTCCCGCAAAGGCTAAAAGCCTATGGCGCTGTAGCAGCGCTGCGAGAGGATAAATGGCGGTTCACGTTAGATTTGAAACGAAGCAGGTTGTAGCCGTCAGGAAACAAATTCCCCGGCAGCTGATTCCACAGCGTCGAAGTTCTCCAAAAGAAGGAATGCTGAAGGAGACTGGTTCGGGGAGTAAGGACCTCGACCTGGTAACGATGAGCTCGCAGACCTTCTCTAGTGTTCCTCGTTCGGACGGCCTGTGGTGTTATTATCTGAGAGAGCTCACTCGAACACCTTCCGTGATAGAATCTGTAAAACAGGGATAGGTCAGCCACCCTCCTTCGATGTTCCAGGCTGTGAAGGTCCTTTGTGAGGTTAGGCGTATCGATTAGTCTAATCGCTCTTTTCTGGTTAGTATCCAGAAGCTTTAGAGAGTGCTTCGGAGCGCATCCCCACACATGGGAGCAATACTCCAGCAATGGTCGGATCTGTGCCTTGTAGAGCAGCCGCAGTTGCTCTGGTGTATACAGCTTCCTACAGCGGAACAAAACTCCAAGCTTCTGGGATGCCGTTTTAGCAATACTGACAACGTGGTCGTGCCAGGACATGTTATTGTTGATATTGATTCCCAAAAGCTTGACGGAAGATGATTCGTCTATGGGGTGACCCTCCATTTCCACGGTTGGTAAGCCATCGTGAGACTTCTTTGTAAGTGTTGTTGCCTGAGTTTTTTGTACGTTGAACTGTACCTTATTTGCTAATCCCCACTCGACAATTGTTTTGATATCTGAGTTGATCTGTAAAGCATGCTGCTGTCGCCGACGTACCGTCTCCTGGGATGATAGTGGCTTGCCTGGTTCCATGCACGACACTAATGTACTGTCATCTGCGAAGCTGTAGATTGAATTGGATGTTATTTCCAGCAGCTCGTTGATGTACAGCAGAAACAGTATAAGAGATAGGACAGATCCCTGAGGAACACCGGCATTGAGAATACATCTGATGAACAGCCCACGACTACAACAAACAGAGGTCGGTCGTTCAAAAAGCTAGTCAGCCACCGGTGCAGGCCAGGTGGTAGTCCATAAGCAGCAAGCTTGACCAGAAGTCCGTCATGCCACATTCTGTCGAAAGCTTTCGATATATCAAGTGCAACAACACGGGATTCGCCATGATTGTGTATTGCTCTGTTTCACAAGTGAGTGACGTAGGCAAGGAGGTCACCTGTAGACCTGTGCTTACGGAAGCCATACTGGCAATCATTTAAGATGTTATTGTTGTCCAGGTATTTCAGGAGCTGGTTAATGACAGTCTCCATAACCTTAGACATGATGCAGAGAAGAGCCACAGGTCTGTAATGGTTGGATCAGTTTTTTGCCTTAGGGATGGGTTGTACGCAGCCAATCTTCCACGAAATTGTAAACACGGCTTCCCTAAGCCTCCAGTTTAGTGCAGACTGTAACAAAGATTATATTACATACCGACCCTTAATATGGTTTATAGTTTGGCGGGGCGCGCCACAGTCACCTAAGAGAGATTGCACATAGCCCCACCGAATGTTATCGTCTGGACTAAAAACAGGCTTTCGTGAGCAGGAAACCGATATAGTGCTAGCTGGCTTCCAGTAGCACTAGTCGATAAAGGCCAGGCTCACTCTCTCGCCATCCCTCTCTTTGCTCTGTGTAGCAGGCGACGACTCTTCTATTTCCCCGATTTTTCCTTCCTACTTCCTATGCCAATAGGCGGAGGAATATAACAGTCGCAAAAAATTTCAGAAATATCAAATTCGATGTTCTACTTTGACACCTTGTAATACCTATTGGGTCTTAATGAAATCTGTCAAATGCAGAAGAATCGCAACATCTTCTGTGATCGTAGGCAAAAAATGGAGTCAAGTTGATTGACCCAGTGCATCCCACACATAATGATACCATTTTATTACTTTCCCATTGCGTGAAGCTATAGTTTGAAATCCCCTTACAACCAAATCATCGCCCACCCGCCGACAAAAAAATATCCAACAAAATCTCTCGTAAATAGTTTCTTCCGTCTCCCTGCTTAGAAACTAGAACGTTACAGCTTTCTTCTGCATCCTTCAACTGGACGACGCGAAACGATCAGGAGCCTCCAAACCGTCTAAAAACAAAGTTTGAGCTGTTCTTAAATGTTTAGTATTTTTTATTGCTGCGCCGCCACTGACACGATTTTTTAAAGACAGACACGTTTCCCATTCTCACCGCGGTAGTAAATTCTGTGTCATAATTTAATTAAAATCAATTTAATAATTTTCGCGTTACGCAATATAGAACGATCTATTATCCCTTGGTTTCTATAATAAGCAAGGCGATGTTCAGATGGGCCTAAAAAAGTGTAATATACCCTAAGTTTTTCATTCAAGTGTCAATGGATAGCCCATTATGAATACGACAAATTTTTCAGCTTTACAATCCCCCACCCACCAACCACCCTAAATTCACCCCTACCACAAAAAAGGTAGAAGACGCCTAAAACGCTTAAAAACGAAATTTGAGGAATATTTGAATTTTTTTGTTTTTTGCTAATGACTCCTCCCCCCTTACAACGATTTCAAAAATTCTAGGAACATTACCTACTACGACCCCACAACATATCGCTTCCCAAATTTAATCACAATCCATGCAGCGGTTACTGATATTACGACGTTAGAAAAACGCCAACAGACACACAGACAGACAGACAGACCGACAGACAGAACGACGGGAATGAGTGAGTGAAGCGTGTTGTCTCAAAATCGAAAATTTTCGCGATCACAATACTCCCCTCAGGAGTGTGATGAGGAGGAAATGTTTTAAGAAACGCAGGAATCATTGTGAAGAGCAAAAAAGTATTTCTTTACGATTGGGGAGAATCTATTACCTAGACTCAAGGTTTCTTTGGCTTTTTCCACCCTGAATGACGATATCAGGATATTATTCTCCACGGCACGCTCTATTCTGGTGTGGCCACGTCCCCCTTTCCCGCACTTTCAGGCAGCCCGACACCCCCTCTCTTTTTATCCAGATAGACAGCAAGCCCAAGAGTACCTCTAGGGCAGCAGTGAGTGTTGTCCTCATGGCATCCGGCTGCAAGCCTATGAACCTTGAGCTTGAACATAACAGAGACGTTCTAGTAGAAGGTACATGTTTCAAAAGGTCTGCTTTGGGCTCCCATTGTTTATACAATTTCAGAGTGAACAGTTCACTTGAAGACGATTGAGGATAGTAGATCAATCAAAACGTTGTACTCAAAATTATATTGACAATGGGAGACCGAACCAGACCTTTTCCTAGTACCGTTTGTGCAATGACAAACATGCGCTGCAGGCTTTGTGTTAGTGAGTATTCTAGGGCGCCGCAGCCACGCCGTCGTGGCGCCATGGTAACTGGGGCGTCGTGACGCGTCATCCCATCGGATCGCGTGCTGGCGTCGCGACGCCGACGCTGACGCCGACGGCAGAACTGATGCGATGCTGCCGCCTACCTGCCCTTACGATACGAATGGGCCGCACTGAGTCATCTTTATGTTCAGAATACGAATACAACCCTATCCGGGGAAACGTGAATCATTGCTTCGTCGTAGGAAATTTCTCCCCATTCGTAATAGAATGGACTGCACCTCTTTCACTAACAGTTTCCAAAGATCAAAACCACGGAGAGTTTTCTAATCTGCTGTACCTATATCTCACAACTAGAGATTCACGACTTGACTTGATTTTCAAGCTACTTGACTTGACTTGACTTGATATCAAGTCACGATCAAGTCAAGATCAAGTCAAGATCAAGTCAAGATCAAGTCAAGATCAAGTCAAGATCAAGTCAAGATCAAGTCAAGATCAAGTCAAGATCAAGTCAAGATCAAGTCGAGATCAAGTCAAGATCAAGTCAAGATCAAGTCAAGATCAAGTCAAGATCAAGTCAAGATCAAGTCAAGATCAAGTCAAGATCAAGTCAAGATCAAGTCAAGATCAAGTCAAGATCAAGTCAAGATCAAGTCAAGATCAAGTCAAGATCAAGTCAAGATCAAGTCAAGATCAAGTCAAGATCAAGTCAAGATCAAGTCAAGATCAAGTCAAGATCAAGTCAAGATCAAGTCAAGATCAAGTCAAGATCAAGTCAAGATCAAGTCAAGATCAAGTCGAGATCAAGTCAAGATCAAGTCAAGATCAAGTCAAGATCAAGTCAAGATCAAGTCAAGATCAAGTCAAGATCAAGTCAAGATCAAGTCAAGATCAAGTCAAGATCAAGTCAAGATCAAGTCAAGATCAAGTCAAGATCAAGTCAAGATCAAGTCAAGATCAAGTCAAGATCAAGTCAAGATCAAGTCAAGATCAAGTCAAGATCAAGTCAAGATCAAGTCAAGATCAAGTCAAGATCAAGTCAAGATCAAGTCAAGATCAAGTCAAGATCAAGTCAAGATCAAGTCAAGATCAAGTCAAGATCAAGTCAAGATCAAGTCAAGATCAAGTCAAGATCAAGTCAAGATCAAGTCAAGATCAAGTCAAGATCAAGTCAAGATCAAGTCAAGATCAAGTCAAGATCAAGTCAAGATCAAGTCAAGATCAAGTCAAGATCAAGTCAAGATCAAGTCAAGATCAAGTCAAGATTAAGTCAAGATCAAGATCAATTCAAGATCAAGTCAAGATCAAGACAAGATCAAGTCAAGATCAAGTCAAGATCAAGATCAATTCAAGATCAAGTCAAGATCAAGTCAAGATCAAGTCAAGATCAAGTCAAGATCAAGTCAAGATCAAGTCAAGATCAAGTCAAGATCAAGTCAAGATCAATTCAAGTCAAGATCAAGTCAAGATCAAGTCAAGATCAAGTCAAGATCAAGTCAAGATCAAGTCAAGTATTTGTTTTCGAAATTCAAGTCAAGTAGTTACACATCAAGCAACTTGAAAATCAAGTTTTTCAAGCTAACTACTTGATTCTTCTTGAAAAAGTTATTCTTTTTTGATTTTGATTAACTGCCAAAATGCAATTACAATAAAAATCTATGTATATAAAGATATAATCTTTTATTTAAAAAAACATCCAAAACTGAAAACTCCGACAAACTTAGTTAAATAATGAATGTAATAATATGAAATGATAATATTCTGAATTCTGACAATAATACATAGAAAAACAACAAACTCAAGTGAGGGTGGGTTGGCTCAGTGGTTAGAGTCAAGGGTTCGTGATTCCCGGATTCGATTCTCGTTAGAGGCGGAAATTTATTTATTTATAATTTATTTTCTGGATTTTTCAATTAAAAATAAATATCCATAAAAAAAAGCTCAGCGAAGAATGGCTTCTAATTAACAGTGCTGTTCCAAGAGTGGCGCCGGGAAACAGTAACAAAGCCTATACAGAACACGAGGCTAATGACCAGAGCAATCGATGCCTATGACACAGGTAAAAAAAAAATTTAATATCCTCATTTGCCATCCATGATTTGAGACACATAAGACTTCTAACGGAGTTATCACCTAATAGATTTCCTGTTTTGGTAAGAGTTAAGGCAGCTCTAGAGAATTGCCTTTCAACTGGAGCTGAAGAAGCTGGCGTTGCCAAAAAGTCTTTGACCATTGCGGCAAGGTTTGGAAAAATAAATTCTGTCTTTTCCACCATTCTAAAATATCTTCAGTACTGTCCCTTGCCGCTTGAATAATTTATAATCTGTTCATCGGTTTCATCTCGATCAGGTTTATTGTCAAGTTCCATAGCCCACGAATCTAGTCTATCGAGCAGCATATTAATGCAAAAATTATGGAAATACTCTTAAAAACGTTTAGGGACTGACAAATTTCGTTCAATTAACGACCATTCGGTGTCGGTTGGCTTTAAAATTTTAAAGTCATCGAGTTCCCGCTTGCTGTCGTAACCTCGGTGATTCCCCTATTTTAACGCTTCGATTCGTATTTTACAGATCGATATCAAGTAATATCAAGTAGGTAGTTTGATTTTACTTGATATCAAGTTAAGTAGTTCAGATCGAAAATCAAGTCAAGTCAAATATCAAATTTTCAAAAGCTTGAGCTTTCAAGTCAAGTATTTAAGAAAAAACTCAAGCTACTTGACTTGATGAATCCCTACTCACAACTACCCCAACAATTTACACAGTGGAAGTAACCGCTCCACTAGGCTAGGCTAGACTGTTTCAACACTATGCAGGATGCATTCTCCAGATCTCCACCATACAAAGCCTCACTGGGTCTGGCATTACGGATCAGCAAAGTGGGACGACGTAAGAAACTACTACAACTACTGTAGACTTTCAAGGAAGTTCTCCGACCACCACCATAACCGTGTAAAAAGCATCTTCCAAAACCTAAACACGAAGACAGCTACTGGTTCTGACCAAATTCCAGCCATTATCCTTAAACGTTGTGCCGTTGAGCTTGCACCTATTTTTTTGATTGGCTACGTACCATCAGTTATAGACCTCTGGCTCTTCTCAGCTCATATCTAGACAACAATATCATCATAAATAATCACCAATGTGGCTTCCGTAAGCATAGGTCACCCACTTGTGGAACAGAGCAACTAAAAATCATGGCGAAACCCGTGTTGTTGCACTTGACATATCGAAAGCATTCGACAGGGTGTGGCATGAGAGACTTCTGGTCAAGTTTGCTGCTTATGAATTACCACCTGGTCTGCGCCAGTACCTGAATAGCTGTTCATCAGACCTATTTTCAATAAACGCCGGTGCTCCTCAGGGATCTGTCCTATCCCCTACACTGTTTCTGCTGTACATCAACGAGCTGCTGGAAATAACATCCAATCCAATCTACAGCTTCGCAGACTACAGTACATTAATATCATGCAACATGTCTCACAGATCAACATAGGTATCAAAACAATTGACGAGTGGGGATTAGTAAATAAAGTACCGTTTAACGTACAGAAAACTCAGGCAACGACACTAACAAAAAAGTCTCACGTTGACTTACCAACTGTGGAAATGGAGGGTCACCCAATAGTCGAGATTTCTAAAAAAATCAGTTTGGAGCTCGACGACTTTTGAAACCCTATGAATTGCATCAAGTCAAATAAATTGGCTGTCTAAAAGGTACAACACAAAAAAAATTAAAAATATATAATTCACTTACCATCATTCTGAATTTGGTGGTAATGACCCATATCAGCGTGTCAATAATATCATAATATTATATCATACTGATGATAAATAATTAGAAACTGAAATTTATTGTAAAATGGCTGTGCATAACTGATGTAAATTTTCCTCATTCTAATGAATGCCCCTTGTTAGATATACTGTGCGATATCTATATTATCCCTTTTTCTGGCCTAAAAAAATACAGGTGCTAAGATGTTAGCATAATTTGTTAAATTCAAAATCAGCGATACAAAACTAGACACATATTTATGAAGGTAGATCTTCTATCTCAACCTTTTTATTGTTTTCAGACCATTATGAACACCTTTGCGTATATTTCAACGGCCGGCAAAAAAAAATCGGCAGTTGTCACCAGCACATTATGAAATTATAATTTCCAAATAAAAATCATAATATCTATATTCCGAGATGGTATCAGACAGTATCGTCATTCTTCTTATTGCCGTCGTTTTGCATAGTGGCACGTACCACAAATAAAAGAGTAGCGAACATTTGACCATAGGCGTAACAATTTAATGTTCTCTAAATTGATTGTCGCCAGTGGTGGCTCGTGTAGTTTGATCAAGATACGCGAAGGTGTTCATAATGGTCTGAAAACAATAAAAAGATTGAGATAGAAGATCTACCTTCGTAAGTACAGGGTGTCCAGTTAGTGTGTAATTCTTCGATATCTCGCAAGGTATACCTGATAGAAGAAAATGTCAAAGACAAAAGTTATTTGGTTGCTTAAGACGGATATTCTAAAAGTATTTTGAAATATACAGGAGGTTGCGGGAAAGTAGGATAGTCATCAACTTGATTTTTTTATAAGGAACTATAACTTTTTCTTAAATTCTTCTAGTTTCCATCATTAATCTCTATTCAACCCTAAAATATTTTTGGGATTGGTTATGACGTTGCCAAGTTATAATTTATTTTCTATTAATTTCCGGATTTGCAAGGTCGCAAGTAATACGTCCAAATTGATATAGCTCTTCAACTTTTCTCAATAATATTATACAGCGAGTTACCTGAATATTAAGTGGGTATTATTTTGGATGTTACCAGCAATTTCTATCTACAGGGTGTTTTGGCAGAATTTTTAAATTACGGCAACTTAGAGGTCATTTTACTTTGTTTTTTTAAATGTAACACCCTGTATTTTTTAATTTAAATCGAAATACCTACTAATACCCTATCTCGCCTTGTAATTTTTTTTCGCGTTTGCGATGTTGCCAAGTTATAAATTATTTTTGCAAATTTGTAAACAAATATCCCCAATTTTAATTTATTTTAAATAGAATCGTCTACTTATTTTTATTGCAATGAATGCGCATGGCGAATTTAGTAAGATCTCACAATTTCAAAATTTTGTTTCTATTAATTAGTGAGATACGGCAACATCGCTTTTTCAGTAAACGGTACCGGAACGCTTGAACATTTCCAAAACGGCCACAGCTGGAGAGGTGAAATTCATTCAAAACTAGAAGAATTTAAGAAAAAGTTATAGTTCCGTATAAAAAAATCAAGTTGATCGCTATCCTACTTTCCCGCAACCCCCTGTATATTTCAAAATACTTTAGAATATGCGTCTTTATGCGTCCAAATAACTTTTGTAGGTATTTGACATTTTCTTCTATCAGGTATACCTTGCGAGATATCGAAGAATTACACACTAAATTATATATGTCTAGTTTTGTATCGCTGATTTTGAGTTTAACAAATTATGCTAACACCTTAGCACCTGTATTTTTTAGGGTATTATAGACATCGCACATTATATCTAACAAGGGGCATATACTAGAATGCGGAAAATTTAGGAGAAATTTGCGCTCTATATTTATTACAGTTAAGTGGAGTCTTTTTATATGTAATACGCAGAATATACGCTGCAGTCTTTAATTTTCAGTATTATTTTCTTATACAAGGGCTTAATGGTTTATTGTTTGTTGTTCTCTATTTTACATACCTAATTTAGGAAAATTTCTTACAAAGTGTACATTCAAACAGATCTGCAGATATATAGAAAAGAAAACGAATAGTAAAATATGCAGATGAAGGAATGGGAAGGTGGTATGGCAGCTATGCAGGAAAGGTTGTAGTAAAAGAAAATCTGTTTAGTACTCTTCTATGCATGCATATACAAACAGGGTGAGTAAAGCTCAACGCCGCGGACTCTTGTGAACAAATTGTATCTATTTTCGATAAAACACTATGCGATCGTTTTTTTAATGGTATAGCCTATATATTTATGCATATTCAGATTCCTTGGTTAATTCCAGTGTGACTTTATGTATCACATATGGGACTTGAAACGCTCCGTTTAGGTGCAAAACGCCATTATTGGTATATGCAGATATCAGAAAAAAATTGAATATCGCAGCAATTATAAAACTTAGAAGGCTGTGACTTTGCCGTATGACAGCATGACATGCGTCAGCTTAGGTTAGATGATAAGATTTGAATTGTTTTTGTACTTGAAGAAAGTGCTAGATTAATTAAGGAAACTTCAGTCAGAGACAACTTGATTTTTTCAAATGGGAATGCCTATTTCTGTATACGATCAAATGCAAAATTTGATAGCATTTGTAATGATTTAAGGTTGTGAACATCAATCTCTGGTAGTTTTCATTTTTTAATCACCAATTTTCAATCAAATGAGTGTTTTTGAATTTTTCTACCTATAAGCAACTTAGTAGGCCAAGAAATATAAACAAAAACGTGTTCAGTTGGACTGAACAACTAAATTAGCAGAAAGATACAGGCGACTTACAATAAAGGGGCACGATTATGAAAATGTCTCATAACAAATCAACTCTAACCAGAAATAACGACGGTAACATACCTTGGTGTCAAAAAGAAGCTGGAGTAGGACAAAAAGGGATACTTTTCACAGCCTGCTAGTTACTGCCCGTGTGGGGGCGGGTTAGAATATCTCCCATCGTATATCCTGCGTGTCGTAAAAAGCGACTAAAAGGAACACCGCGCAGTAACCTCTTCTCAACCAACAGCTTAGGGTGGACGAGTTGAGAAGAGTCAGGACACCTTCTTGTCCTTGGGGTGAGAAATTGCCCCTAAAGGCGGATGCACCAGTAGATACCATCTGGTCAACGGCATAAGGATGCAGAAAGCAAATGGGAAACTACTGCATTAAAGATCTTAAAGATATCCCAAGAGAAACTCGTAAAATGTGTAAATGCATTTTACGAGTTCACAACATGTCTGTTAAGACATTGTGACTATGATGATGATACAGGTCCTAAGGAGCTGTCATGTAGTAGTTCTTTAGCAGCTTTTAACATTTACACAACTAATGCTTAACAGTTGCAGGCAATCTTTATTGGGTATCTCAAATTATTGGACTGCTCCATAAGTTGTGCCCATTATGTCTGTATAAATGTTGTGAGAACATTTTGCAAATGTTTTTGCAGCAAACACTGCTGTGAAAGAAATGCTGTGTAAACGTTCTTAGAACTTAAGAATCACGAATTGTTAATTTGGGAGGTAGATTTTGTTATAAAATTTGGACACATTTGAATGCATTGTTCATTTTCTCCGATTTTTTTTATAACTGAGCAGACCGCGCAGGCAGGACCTAAATACCAAAGTACCGCGGCTGCTGTGAAAGGGTTATGTTAGGGGAAGTTTGTTAACGCGAGATTTGAATGGGCCAATACCCGCAGGCCCAATAAATACATCTTCTGGCAGTCCATTCCAAGCCTTGGACACCCTGGGAATAAATGTGCGGTTGTACCGCTCAGTTCTTGATGTATGAAGAACGACCGTCTTAGGATGAGATGCAGCGGTCGCACGGGTACATCTGATAGGAGCAGTGAGCGGCGGAACGATAGAGGATAGCTCAGAGGAGCAGATTCCGTTGGAATATCGGTAGAAGAGTGAGAGGTCACCAACAACATGCCGGTGAGAAAGTGACTGAAGGTGGCGCGTTAAGGCCGGATCGCAAATTAGTCGAAATGACCTTCTCTGGACGGCATCTATTATAGACAGGGTAGTGGGGGCAGCAGCTCCCCAGACATGAGAGCAATACTCCAGGCAAGGTCTTATCTGGGCTTTATATAGCGTGAGGAGGTTACATGGTGAGAAATACTTTCTGGCTCTAAATAGGTACTCAAGCTTTCTACCAGCAGCTGTTGTAATTGACGCGACGTTTTCATGTCAGGTCAGATTTTCTGTAATGTTGACTCCTAACATCTTGAATGAGGAATGTCGGAGCCTGGTTGTTCATTAGAACCTGGTGTTGGCTTAGGCACTTCTTGTTTGATAGCGTACAATACTGGGTCTTGGAGGCATTAAATTTAACCATATTCTTAAGCCCCCAAGCCGTAATGGTATCGAGATCCCTTGGAAGTGAAGCTGCCACTGCCAGTCTTCTGGCGTTCCAGCTCGACCGCAGAGATCGGTCTATTGCTCATGATGCCTGCATGCAGCGTACTGTCACCCACAAAACTGTGGATTGGGTTTGTAGTGCTAGAGAGTAGATCATTAATGTGGAGCAGAAACAATGTCGGTGCCTGCGGAACCCCGGCATTGATGCTATGGAAAGAAGAGGAAAAGCCGTCTACCACGACAGAGATTTTCCGACCTGAGAGGAAGTCTGCGACTGCGATCCAACCGAAAAGCTTAACAGGGAGCCCATAAGACGGGAGCTTGTTTAGGAGAGCTGCATGCCACAGTTGATCGAATGTCTTTGAAATATCGAGAGCAACGACGCGACGTGAGCCTCGCCAAATGACTGAATGACTTTGCTCCACACATGTGTGACGTAAGCCAGGAGATCTCCAGTTGATCTTTGGTGTCGGAATCCATATTGTCTGTCGTTGATTAAGTGATGGAGCTCTTGCTATATAATAGGTACTGAAGAAGCTGCAGCAACTGAAAGCAACATTCCCTGGTCTGTTCTTAAAATATGTTTATTTTACCTTTAAATACAAATGATACTATGTTAAATTTTTAAACGGATCGATAAAATGTGTTGAATTTTGAGGTTAGATACCTATGCGATTAAACTTATCAAAACTCAAAAAATTAATTTCATCTATCAGCAGGGTAGACAATTGAATATTTCGTAACACACATTTCTGTTGGACGTAACAGCAGCCATCTAGTCATCTAGACGGTTATTAACACGGCGAGATGCACTTTAGATAACACCGTATAACGTCAACGTATGCCATTCCAATTCCAGTGAAGCTCAGCGAGCAGTCTCGGGCACCTGTATGCATATTAAACCGTGAGCCATATCAAAACAAATAAATTCGATTGAAATTGTCGTCGAACGTTCTCTCTCACACCGTTCTCTTTTATTTTTGGTACGTGCCAGCCTAGTCTTTCGATGACGATGATACCATCTGACTATGAATTATTCTTTTCGTCATTTTTGATTAGTCGGCGACGACTGATGAGATTTTTTCGCTGATAAGGTGTCTGCAAGGTGTTGATGATCACAGTGAAGTAGATTAGTAGTGGTATTACATAACTGTTGTAATTGGCTAGACATCACGGCCAAGTTGGTTCGGCTCTTTTTTTAAATTCTGGGACCATGTAGGTTAGGTTAGGTTAGGGGGGTCAAACGTACAGGCCGGGTTAGGTAGCCCCAACACTGCAGCCATTGGCTTATTGTATTGTCCTGTGCGCTTGTTAATCCGTGAAGAGTTTTGTGACCTTGATAAGATCCAAGAGTCTCTTCACGATATCTCGATTGGGGAGTGATTTGGGGTTGTTTGGCCCTATCAGTTTGAATCTCCACCAGCGTAGAGCCTCACATGCCTCACATTCAAAGATTATGTGGGAGGCTGTTTCGTCGTCCTCGTCACATAGTCTGCATATTGGGTTTTCTTTGAAGATCCCTAATGTGTGTAGATGTTTTCTTAGGCCGCAGTGTCCGGTTAGGAGGCCGGTTATTAGCCTAGTTTCTTTCCTATTTAGTTTTAGGATCTCTTCAGCTAGTTTTGGTGTGGGTTGTTTCACCATCAGCTTGCTGTGTCTGAGCTTTGGATGTGACTGCCAGTATTTTAGGTGCTGTGAATGCACCCACTGGTTTATCGTAGTTTTTCCCAAAGACCTTGAAATGCCTATCGCCGGTTCGGGGCCGGTAAAGCTGGATGCCGATCCGTTTCGTGCTAAGGTGTCTGCTTTTTCGTTCCCTTCAATTCCCTGGGACCATGTAAGTTTTGATACAACGGTAGGTATAATAATACAGGGTGTTCTAAAAGTTGGGACTTTCCTCTTTAGAAGGAACGGCCCTTGAAATGGCAAAGCTAATGCACGGTGAACCAGCAGCAAAACAGTAAAAAAAATTTCAAGCAAGTACTCACTATTTGGTTGCTACGAAGTTGTAAGTGCGGTCCTGTCGCAGGCGTCTTACAGGTAAAAGTACGATTTACGATGTCTTCTTCAATTTGGATGTAACGAGGTTGTCTAGGTCTTCCAGCGTGTCCACCACGATGTGGATTCAGACATCCTGTCTCTCTAGCTCTTTGCACGCGCGAGACAAATCAACGAGGTGCAGGGTGAGTACGGTTAGGCATACGATCGACATACACTCGCGAAGCCGCAGCGGTATTTTGGCCACAGCAACGCGACGTATGACGAACTGCCTGTTTTAGTGTTTTCTCACCGGCATCGGCACCGCTAGCGCTGCCTTGTTTGCTGTGATATTATGACATGGTGAGCCATTGCCCAGGGACGGACTTAGAATTGAGGATTCCTTTAATGGTCAGTATCTTGTTTTCTCTGAATATTTCGTTTATATGTTACTGGGAAAAAACACTCCTTTTGGCGAGTACTATCCGCTGTATGAAAAAAGTTCCAACTTATGAGTAGTAAAATTAATAAACTAAATGAAATAAATAACTAAACTGCAAGGACCTTTTTTCTAAACATGACTCCGTTCACAACACTTACGATGTTAGTTTTGCTCTTTTACAATCATTTGTTTCCAAATTACAGTTTTTTTTTATATAAAAATTACTTATAACTGTTGTCTTTCAAATAACCTACCGATGGAAGCAGGAAATGTAAGAGCGCATAAAATTGCACTATATATGATATTCAAAATGAAAAATTTGAATTAGTCTTTACAGCCTCCTAATCTAGTCATGAATTCATTGTTATAAATGTATAGGATATTATTCAATAATTGCCAAGTTATGTATTTTCGCATTATATGGATGAATAAAATTATGGCAAAAAGTAATTTGGATTATGTGGAATTTACTGATTGGTTATCGGCGTTGAGGCGTATTTAAATAATACCAGCATTTCATACAGATACTTTTTCTTCCAAAAAAAAACTTCATTTTCCTGAAAATAAGTTGACAACTCCTAGGATAGCACCAGCATAGGCTCGTGTAGTCTAAACCAAGCTTAATGAGGAGAGGCAAAGGTGTTTCAACTGTTAGTTTTAGTAGACATAAAAATATAGAGTTGCATCTGGTTACATCAGGTAGCACTTTATGCGGGTTTTAGTGATAAAAAATAACAACAAGCTGACTACATCTGCGTACGGTCGGTAGGAGATAACATTGAAAGGTCAAAACGTTTATATGTAGATACACCGAATATAGGTACCCATACAGTTACGAAATTAATAATGAAGTTTTAGTTAAAGATAACTTCATGTGATCAGAAATTTAGTCCTTTCAGTACATGTATTTTTCTTAAAGATATTGTTGGAGGTTGTCGCCATTCTGGGACATTATATAAGGGATTGTTATAAGGTCTAAACTCCCACCTTTGCTTTTATCAGCATGTTGAAAAAATTTCTAGGTATAAAAATATATAAATTAATAAGAAATATACTATAATATATATTTATAATCAATTTATTTCATCAAAATAATGTGGCAAGGTATGAAAAGCAAAAACCGACTCATCCCTTTAGAACCCTAATGGAGGTTTACTCGTATGTCATTACTCTACAATTTTAGCATGACTATAAAAGAGTAAAGTATTACTACAATACGCAGAATTCAGAGCGTATCTTGAAAATGCGTGCTACTTTACATAATTTTTTTAACCAACTTGTGCCTTTTACATACAGGGTGAGTTTTTGGTACCGGCTCGGTCGATAACTCCACTACTGTAGAAGATAGCGAAAAAAGTTGTGTACAAAAGTTGTAGCCACGGATATGCTCCTTGCTTAAAAATATTTTATTTATACAGGGTGATCCATAACTACGTGGTGAAGCAAATATATATTTTTTTAAATGTGACACCCTATATATTATTCCATTTTTAGATTCTACTAATAATTTCTCTTCTCATAATATGAGGTATTATAACATTATACAGGGTATTTCAAAAGTTATGACCAATTTTATATCCAAATCGCTGTCAAACGAACGTACTGTATATAAAAGGGTAATAAATCAAAAATTATTTTTTTTTAGACGGAAAGATTAAAAATATCCTCTAGTTTGAAAATCATCTATAAAAAAAGCCCGCGACGCATAATAGTATCCAGGGTGATGTAGAATGCAATATCCAGATTTTCTCTTTTTTTTTTTAAAGGTAACCCCAATATTTTATTATACCAGAGAATTGCTTTTAATATGCTCTTTCATCTTTCTACAGCGCTTGTTGTACCTACGTCCACCAGTTTCCGAGATATTTAGATTTTTGGGTAAATTTGAAATATAGCTTCTATTTGTGTACTGAAATTTATTTATTTTGAGAAAGTACTATTGAATTTGTTTTCTATTTAACTAACAACTAAATTATAAGGTCATGATAGTATTTGAAGAAGTCAAAACCCTGAATCATCGAGATAATAAAGTCAAGTATGCTGAGGAAACAATTTTGTAGGCGCGATGCATAATTATCAAGCAGATTTATCAGGTAGGCTTTGAAAAATTGACAGTTTTCATAACCTACTCAATAGTTCCGTACTGTGTGAAAAACGAGATTTAAAAATTAATTTTTCCATTGAGGGTATTTAGGAGAATCTTATTTGAGAAATTGCCTACTTGCCTCTAGAATATATCAACTATGAACAGCAATATCCAAAACGGAGGCACTCTAAAACTAATGCGTTTGAAAAATTGGAGAATCGTCTTATTTGGACTGTGTCGTTTAATTTTTCATAGCCTACCTGATAGATCTGCTTGATAATTACGCGTGACGTCTATAAAATTGTTTCTTCAGCACACTCGACCTATAATATCTCGTTCATTCCGTGTTTTGACTTGATCAAGTACTATTATGGCCTTATATTTTAGTTGTTCGTTAAGCAAAAATAAAATTTGACAGTATTTTCTGAAAATAAATAAATTTTAGTAAAGAAATAGAAGGTATATTTAAAATTTGTAGAAAAATCGAGATATCTCAGAAACTAATGAATGCAGCCATAACAAGTGATATACAAAGATGAAAGAGCATATTAAAAGCAATCCTTTGGTATAATAAAATATTGGGGGTTACATTTTAAAAAATAGAGAAAATCTAGATTTGCATTCTGCATCACCCTGTATACGAAACTGCGTCGTGGGATTTTTTTATAGCCGATTTTAAAACTAAAGAATATTTTTTATTCATCCGTGTAAAAAATGATTTTTGATTCATCACTTTTTGATATACAGTACGTTCATTTGACAGCGATTTGGATATAAAAATGGTCATAACTTTTGAAATACCCTGTATAATGTAACAATACCTTACATTGGAAGAACGGAATTCATTAGTAAATTTTGAATATGGAATAATATATAGAGTGTCTCATTCAAAAAAATGCATGTTTGCATCACCACGTAGTTACGGATCACCCTGTATAAATCTAAATACTCTCTGAGTAAGGAGCATATCCGTGGCTACAACTTTTATATACAACTTTTTTCGCTATCTTCTACAGTAGTGGAGTTATCGACCGAACCGGTACTAAACACTCACCCTGTATATGAATCTGGAATCGCATAACCATGAAAGTATGCAGTTAGTCTGGTAGATCCTATTTCTTACACTAAAGTTGTGCCCCTTTTCTGACACCCAAAATCGTATCTCTAGTCTGTATAGACCCGACCATTTTAATATGATATTTAAATACCTACGAAATCTGAAACCACATAAGAGCAACCATGAAAAGAAAACCATTACTACAACTCCTTTAATCTTGCTATCCTACTTTTCATTTCATTTCGCTCCATCAATAAACGTCCTCCATTCTCTGGAAGCGGCAGAGCGTAAATTATTCCGGAAAATACTTCAAAGCCATCCTTGGCAGGAAATAATCGACTAGAAAACAAGTTCCAGAGTGTGAGCATAGACGTACGCATATTATCTACCCCTTCTGAAGTGTCACAAGCATTGTTTTCATTTTCATGCTTTTCATTTGTATGTGGATTTCTTAACTTAAATTTGTATCAGAAAATGTCGGAATCTGGGGGTTGCGGGTTCGAGTCCTGCCGGCCGATGACTTTTACCACAATTTCTGGTAAAAATCTGACATCAAATTTGAGTTTTTTGACTGTACTTCCTCCACCTTTTTTTTATGGTCAGCCTTCTGTAAAGGCTAGAAGCCCATGACGCTGTAGAAGCGCTGCGAGAGGATAAGTGCTTGTGTACGTTAGATTTGAAATGCTGCAGGTTGTAGCCATCGAGAAACAAATTCCTCGGCAGCTCATTCCACAGCGCCGAAGTTCTCCAAAAGAAGGAATGCTGGAGGAGACTGGTTTGGGGAGTAGGGACCTCAATCTGGTAAGGCTGAGCTCGCTGACCCTCTCTAGTGTTCCTCGTTCGGACGGCCTTCGGTGTTATTATCTGGGAGAGCTTACTCGAAAACGTTTCGTGTTAGAATCTGTAAAACAGGGACAGATCAGCCACCCTTCTTCGATGTTCCAGGCTGCCAAGGTCCTTTGTGAGGTTAGGCGTATCGATTAGTCTAATTGCTCTCTTCTTTATGGTGTTCAGAAGCTTTAGAGGGTGCTTTGGAGTGTATCCCCACACATGGGAGCAATACTCCAACGATGGTCGGATCTGTGTCTTGTAGAGCAGCAGTTGTTGCTCTGGTGTATACAGCTTCCTACAGCGGAATTAAACTCCAAACTTCTAGGATGCCGATTTAGCAATACTGACGACGTGGTCGTACCAGGACATGTTATTGTTGATGTTGATCCCCAAAAGCTTCACGGAAGGTGACTCAACTATTGGATGATGTTCCATTTCCATAGTTGGTAAGCCAGTGTCAGTGTCGTGCCTGAATTTCCTGTACGTTAAATTGTGCTTTATTTACTAATCCTCACTCGACAATTGTTTTGATATCTACGTTGATCTGTGAGACGGGTTTCCTGGGATGATTGTGGCTTGCCTGGTTCCATGCACGATATTAATGTACCGTAGTCTCCGAAGCTGTAGATTGGATTGGATGTTATTTCCAGCAGCTCATTGATGTACAGTAGAGACAGTGTAGAGGAACACCGGCGTTTATTGAAAATACGTCTGATGAACAGCCTTTGACTATAACAAACAGAGATCGGTCGTTCAAAAAGCTATTCAGCCACTGGTACAGGCCAGGTGGTAGTCCATAAGCAGCAAGCTTGACCAGAAGTCCCTCGTGCCACACTCCATCGAAGGCTTTTGATATGTCAAGTGCAACAACACGGGATTCGCCGTGATTTTCAATTGGTCTGTTCCACAAGTGAGTGACGTAGACCAGTGCTGCCGTTTTGTGCTATTTCTAGTACATTTTCGACGTCAAAGTACTAAAGTATATGATCAATTCTAGTACATTTTCAGTTATCAAAATAATAAAAATCTCCATTTCATACGTTGTAGCTTCTCAAATGGATGTATAATGCAAGAATCCAGAGGCTTGAGAGTTATTTTTTTGTTTTCTTTTTTGCTCTCCACAAATTTATAGAGCCCCCATGTGGTATCAATTGCCAGCTCATAATGAAGTTCACGGGTTTTAGTACAATTTAGTACAATCTAGTACATTTTATTACTTTAATTCAGTACATTTTAGAAACGCATCGCGGCAGCACTGATGTAGACCTCACTCACTCAGGAGAGCATAAGATAGAGCAAAAAATGTAGTCAAGTTGATTGACTCAGTACTTCCGACACATTCCGATGATACCAGTTTTATTATTTTCCCATAGCATGAAGCTATAGTCTAGATGCCCTTGCAACCAAGTCATCACAATCATCAAATCGCAAATAAAATGTTATTTATAAGGTACTTATTTCACAGGTCAATGGACAATCTATCATGAATACAACGACTTTTTGAGTTTTACAACCCCCCACCCCCGAACCACTTTTACTTCACTCCCCCAAAAAAAAGTAGAAAATGATCAGGAACCCCTAAAACGCCTAAAAACGAAGTTTGAGCTGTTCTCATATTTTTGGTTTTCTAAATATTGCTGCGCCGCCACTGAAACGATTTCCAAAAATCAGACGCATTTTCCATCCTCGCCAAAGTAGTAATACTGTGTCGAAATTTCATGAACATCAATTCAGTAGTTTCCACATTATAAAATACAGAACCATCTAAAGCAATTATCAATTTATCAATATATTTATTTGTTAGATATACAAATAAATATTAGTACTAATTCGCAGAAAGCTAGGCTTTGTGGCGCGAACACTGACTAGTATAATACACACTAAAATATTCCATAACCTTCTTTAGCTCCGAGGCTCGATCATTCCCTTCTGCACTGTATTTTTTTAGTTTTTCTATCTTCAATACCTCAACTGGATTTTCAGCAGCATTTTGGAGCTCCCAGAATGACATTCCATTACCAAATAATTAAATTGCTTTCTACTCGTATGTATACATTTCTCTGTCCCTTGGTTCCTATAATAGACAAGGCAATGTTCGGATGGACCCAAAAAAGTATATTATACCGCTAGGTCTTTCTCTCTCAGGTCAGTCGACAGCCTATTATGATTACAATGAATTTTTCAGCTTTACAACCCTCCACCCCCCACCCACCCCAATTTCACCCCCACCCAAAAAAAAGTATAAAGTGATCAGAAACCCCTAAAATGCCTAAAAACGAAGTTTCAGCAATATTTAATTTTTTTGTTTTTTGCTAATTACTCCGCCGCCCATGCACCGATTTTCAAAATTGTAGCAACATTACCTACTACGACCTCACACCATACCGCTACGGTAGGCATCTTGGATCCTCTAGATCTTTAGATTTATCTAGAAAAAAATCTAAAATCTTTATTTGGCTTGCTGTCAGAAGGGAACATCGTATCATGTATAATTTTAGGGCGTTTATTTTTAAAAATTTTTAACTGTCTGGAAGAAAGCACGTGTCGTCGGATAACTCAGTACTTCCCACTTTTCCATTGCATGAAGCATGAGATCCCTTTGCAACCAAATCAGCCATTGCTACCCGAAAACGAAAGTGAATGAAATAACTCCTAAAATGCCTAAAAACAAAATTTGAGGAAAATTCTTGTTTTTTGCTAATTAATCTGTCGCTCATGCTTCGATTTTCAAAATTATAACCACATTACCTACCACGATCTCACAGCATATCGCTATCCAAATTTCATCAAAATCCATGCAGCGGTTACTGAGATTAGGAGGCTAGAAAAACGCCAACAGACAGACAGACCGAAAAACCGACAGACCGACAGACAGACCGACGGAAATGAGTGACGTGGATTTTCGTTATGTAGACATCATAAAACGCCCAAAAAGTATATTATATCAAAATCGAAAATATTCGCGATCATAATTGCCAAAATTTTTGCCGATCTTTATCGAATGGAGTTGGTACCTTAAGAAGATGGAAATGCGTCTACGCCCGTGTCTAGTTTTTCCAAGTTTTCCCGCTGCAGAGCCGTGTCCATTGTTTGCACACGTCGCCGGCATACACAGAAAGTGGTTTCCCGGAAAATTGGTCGCTCTGCCGACGCATTGTAAGATCCATTATCCATTAGCTCTGATTATGGCCTGCCGGATTCCTACGCCAGAATACAAACAAATCGAAAACTGGATGCCATCGGAGCGACGGTGTTAGTCTGAGGAAAACTTTTATAAATTTTATTCAGCGAAAATTTTTAATAGATATCTATCTCTCGTAACAGGAAATAGGGTAACCTTGATTTGGGTTCCGGGTAACAGCGGAGTGGAAAGCAATGTATAGGCCGACGCGCTCGCAAGAGGAGGAACTGAATCTGTGTTCATGGGACCAGAACCATTTGCGGGCATTGCAGAAAGCACCCAAAAAGACCATCTCAGACTGGGCAGAGAGGAAAGCACTCCTGAACTGGCGGGATACACCAGGGCTACTTCACTCGAAGGCGTTCATAAGATACCCCTCGAGTCAGGCCCCCCGAAGATCATGGAATATAACAGGAACGATGTCCGCATCCTGGTTGGCCTGCTCACGGGACATGGTCGTCTGAGGAACCATATGTGGAAGTTGGGTCTTGAACAAACTTCAGACTGTCGCTTCTGCTACGCGGAGGACGAAACAGCGGAGCATATTCTTTGCTCCTGTCCAGAACTGGATAACGCTAAGTTACAGACATTTGGATTTGCCCAACTGGAACCTCATGAATTCAAGGAAGTTTCACCCTTCACGTTGATCGCCTTCGCAAAGAGGTGCGGACTGTACGGTGAACTCTAAAAAGGTGTGAGCCACAGTAGACACAACTGAGTCGCAGTGATTGGAGGCAGCGCTATCCCACTCGCTTTCAACCTAACCTAACCATTTAGAAACACACTCGTTTAGGTATTTTCGACCCTCTAGAACTTCAGGTCCATCTAAAAAGGTCTTAAATCTTGCCTAGGCATCGGAGAGAGTACGCATCCCTGTCTTACTCCTCTTTCGATTGTTATCTCGTCTGACGTTTTCTCGCCCCCTCTAAAAACAACAACTAAGAACAGCTCTTGATTAAAATAATACAATATAGGGTCGTTTAAGTACTGATGATGTCTATTACAGCCTCTTAAGCGAATCGTGGCCTTCCAGCAGTCAACTTGTACCCTGTACATGTACCCTCAGAGAAGTTATTGGCGTCATCAGCTATAGAAAATCCAGTTCAATTAACTTGTGTACTATGAATAATCGCCGATAAAAACTGTTCATTGTGTAATCAATTCGTTGCATCGATCCAATTACACCGTCAGCGCTGTGTACTTGAGAGAAAAGGTGAATCACTGTATAAAGAGGTAACGGCTGTATTTATATAGATACGTAAACAAATTTTCCATATATAATTGCGAGAGCCAGCAAAGTATATTTAAAGGCTGTATGTCACTATCCTAATTTCTATTCTAAATATTAGACAACACATTTTACTATAAAACTACCGCAATAAATCAAAAGAAAAAACACTTTTTTCAAAAAAACTTTTATTTAAATGCTCTAAAAAGAAGAAAATAAATTTTTCTTTTAAAATTTGAACTACCAACTTGCATGCTCATTATACAGAATTTATATGCTCATAAAAACTTATCGCGCGATTTACTTGTGCAAGTAAACTAGTAACTATTTAATTGAGTAACTTAATCTTCTGAGTTTAATTCTTTTAAAATTTCAGTACAATTGAATACTTACAGGTATTTACGCAAAACCTCTCCCTACTCTGCTGCCAAAAAAGGGATCTGTATCAACTATTCGTCAGGAGATGGTGCTATTTCATATAGCATATAGAAGGTGGAAATAAAAGAAGAAGTTTACAGTTGCTGTATAACTTCTTGCTTCTGGACACTATCCAGAAAACAGCAATTAGATATTCGCCTACTTCACTAAGGACCTCCACAGTCTGGACCATCGAAGAAGGGTGGGACCTGTCACTGTTTTACAGAATCTACCACGGAAGATGTTCGAGTTCTTCCAGATAATAATACCGAAGGCCGTCCCAACCAGGAACACTAGAGAGGCTCTGCGAGCTCATCCTTACCAAGACGAGGTCCTTACTCCCAGAACCTCCAGCATTCCTGCTTTTGGAGAACTTCGACGCTGGGGAATGAGATGCCGGGATATTTGTTTCCCGACGGCTACAACCTGTAGCCGTCGGGAAACGTGTGCTCTCCCAGCGCTTCTACCGCGGCATAGGCTTTCAGATCTTGCAGGAAGCTGGCCATAAAAAAAACCTGAAGATGCTTCAAGGCAGAATATACCGAAGCGTCGTTAGTAGCAAAACATTTTTTTTAAAAATAACCCGACTGTTAACAATTAAGGGGCCTACACGTTTATACATGCTGTAACATACTGTATATTATGGTATTCGTGTATTGTGTATTAGTTGTCATGCATGATGTAAAGTCAAAGTGTTAGGTTAGATCTTTGAAGTGTAAACGTCATCGAATCGTCTAGAGTTTTCGGGAATGACGGATGGGCATTCTAGAATGTCATCGAATTCTCTAGATGGTTCGATGAAGTGTATATAAGGCGCCATGGGTAGCGTGGTAGCACGTGGTAGTTCAGTTGAGTTGAGTTGTAGCTGAGATAAGGTTAAGAGATATTGTATTGAGTTGTGAAGTAAAACAGTGAAAGTTACGTCCAGTTTGATTCCCTGGGTAAAGAAAAGAGGCCGTCGTGACAATACCTATGTATTTCCGTTTCGAACAGAACTCACTTGTTTTTTAAACTAAAGAGACAGTATTAATGAAGGTGATACTTGAGACCTTAATGAATAACATTTCAGAGCAATTTTTCAAAAAAGTTTTTTAGTGTGCAAAAAAACTCGCAATGCAAAATCATACATTATTCAAATGTCTGTAATTTAACAACAAAAAACGATATCAAAACATGATGGTCACCGAAGTGACATAGTGCAAGCTTACTTCTTCAATTTGCTTTTTGAATCATTACTGTAAGTTTAAAGGTAACGTCAGGAGCTTCGAAATGCGAAATTCATTTTTATGGCAACCTTTGGACCTTTCGACCTTACCTTTGGTATTTTGGACATACCTCCTCTCATCTTAGACACACACACTGGAGAAAGGGAATAGGCGGCCACGCCTCCTCGCTAACACGGGACTACGTCTTTTCTTGGATTCTCAATTTCGCGCGCTATACCCTAGACCCTTAACAAGTGTATAAAATAACAACGTGGTCCTTCCTGCAAATAGAAACATGCCTGCTAGAGCATGGGCTTTCCTTCTCTTAAGTTATTCGAATTCGTTGAACAAAGGCGATCTTGTCCGTCCAAAAAAGCCATCTTCTGCGTACCGTCGTCAGCGTAATTCGTTTCTGGTGTAGTTCTCCGGGCGAGTTATCTTGTAATTTCCGTTGGGGCAGCTATTGTCATCGGCCGTGGGCCGGAAGCGAGGATCGGTCAGAAGCGGAAGCGGCAGAGTGGCCGATCGTGTTTTTCGAAGATGCATACACACGTAGAACAACCTTCGACTGCTCGCTAGGTGAGCTAATTGCCTCCACCAAGATGGCTCCTCTGTTGTTGCGTCCCGTCTCAACCGTTGACTTCGCCGTTCACTCGTGACGACGGATCTTTGGCTGGGGATGGGGGGCCATAGGCGCAGCCTTCGTTCGGTTCCAGCAATAAATTCGAAAAGTTGGAAGAAGTGAAGCCCATGCTCTAGGAAAACGCTTGGCGAAGGATGCTGGCACAGTGGCTTCAAGGGCTTCCAACCGGGACCGTCGAGAGCTACCGGGCCTGATGGTGCTGCGTGTGACGTCACACCAGACGCCGCACGTATCTAGAGAAATTCCGACGCTACGAGCATTTTCTTGAATTACTGAGAAAACGGTAAAATATAAAAAAGTAACACCCAAATGATATAAAATTATCTATTATTCACAAAATGATGTACATAGTCATATTATAGCTGTCATGATTGCAGTAGCAGTAGTAGCAAGAGAGGATATAGGAGCTGTGTTCCAGAATTTTCCTTGATACGTGATATTATTCTCCTAACTGAAAAAGTTCAAATAAAAACTAAGTGGAATTTTTGAAAGTGCTATAGGGTCAATCACACTATGCTTTAAAAAAAATTTCTTTGTACTTCAACCGTTAAAACTCCCCCCAATTTTTGCTCATGTAGCAATCAATAGTACTACACAAAAAAGTCTTTTATTTTATTTAAAATCTTATAGTAGCTTTGATTTTATAAACAAACCTATTTTTTGCGTAGTCATTATATAAATAAAATAAGGATTTGTTTGAGGCTTAATATTTATTTATAATAAAACAGATAAAAATGAAAACTAAGTGGGCGTTTCAAGGGTACTGAAGGATATATCATTCTTTGAAAACAAATTTTTGTACTTGAACCCCAAAAACTCATCCCCAATCTTTTTTTCAAACAGTTGTCCACAGCTTTTTCTATATAAATGAGGTCATTGTTTGTAGTGCCTTTAATACACAAAACAGTTTTTTCGTAAAGTCAAAGCATAAGATAAATAAAATTAGGGCTTTTTCAGGCGTAATATTTTCGTAATAAAAAATGATAAAAAGACATTTGTTTTCGAAAGCATGTACGATAGGTTATCCCGTACCCTTAAAAACCCCTTAGTCTTCCTTTTGATCAGTTTTTCGTGTCAAACAAATTCTTATTTTATTTATATTATGCTTATGATTTTACGAAAAAAATAGGTTTGCGTATAAAATCAAAGTACCATAAGATTTTAAATAAAATAGGATTATCATCTATGTAGGAATACTTATGGGGTGCTATTTGAAAACAAAAAGTTTGGGGCGACTTTTTGGGGTTGACGTGCAAAAAAATGTTTTGAATGCATGCACTTTACAGCAATTGTAGCAGCAGTATTTTACAAAATCTGTGAAGACAATTTAATCTTAGCTCGAGGAACTATTAAACTTATAGCAGTATGAGCACGAATTACAAATCTCCCTTCGAAGTGTTTGGTTCATATTACAGAAGAATCTTTTATCGTGGAGATATCTCGATGTATAGCGCGTAACCACTGATTCCGTTTCATTACATCTTTTGGAAATTACAACACAGGTATGCGCTCTGTATCATAATGATCATTGCAGAAGGGTGCACAGCAACTATAGACGGTATTCTTGGCTAGATACACGTAAAACCCAAAAATTTAATTAAAAATTCCTACGGGTATTTGACGATTACAAACGCGACCGGACGGTCGCTCGGCACCTCGCGTGACGTAGACGCTGTGGTGGGGATACACCATCAGGCCCGGTAACACTCGACGGTCCCGTTCCAACAGTATCGGGTGCTACGCCAACCAAAAGTCTTGTCGTCGCAAGATGGAACTTCCTGCTCGAACATCCATGTAGCATTGCTTCTACGAACATCCATGTAGCATTGCTTCTAGATGTGATGCGACTTTTGGTGATCTTACACGGAAAAAACAGACTAGAGTATTTTTAAACAATATTGTGTGGTACGATTGTTGGTATTTTACATCCCACACCAATAGGTGCATATGTTACGCTCAATACCCGAATTCGGGCAATGCCCGAAAAAAATACGCAGAACTAGTTTTGAGCAAGGAATATTTCCCAAACCCGAAATATGAAATTTATACGGCTATTGAGCATTACCAAATAGGCAGAACTAGTTTTGCGCATCTTGAAATGCACAGAACTAGTTTTGCGCAACTTGAAATGCACAGGACTACAACAGTTCTGTATATTTTCTGAACGACCAGCACAAATTCTGCTTCTTCCATTTAATCAGCGCCAGCGACGGACTCAAATAAATATAAAGTTGGCGAGGTTAAATATATTTTAATGAATACCAACAAATAATAAATCGCCAACTGAGGCTGGTTTAAATTTTTTATTTGATTGTGTGAGCATCAAATTGGCTTGTGCTTCCAAACCTCTTTTTGGGATTTCACCATTCGTACTTATATTGCGGGAACGTTGGCAAAGAAACCTAACTTAACTTAAACGATAGGTTTTTGCTGGTTTTTGACACACAATGCATAACGATCGTTCACTTTGGTTATCATTCCGTACCACAGAACTAGTTTTGTGCATTTCAAGTTGCGCAAAACTAGTTCTGTGCATTTCAAGATGCGCAAAACTAGTTCTGCCTATTTGGTAATGCTCAATAGCCGTATAAAATTAATATTTGGGGTTTGGGAAATATTCCCTGCTCAAAACTAGTTCTGCGTATTTTTTTCGGGCATTGCCCGAATTCGGCTATTAAGTGTAACATATACACCCAAGTATTTTGGAGATTCTGCACAAGAAACTAAAACGTGATCGTTCTTCGCTTTCTACCAGCTGTGAATAATACCGCTTCCGTTTTCTGGAATGCAATCTTCAGCTGCTTGTTCTCCATCCATTCATTGATGACTTCAATGCTTAGTTTGCAGTTAGTACCAGGCTTCAAGTCTGTTCATTGAACACGAAAGCTGTTCATTAGACGTATTTTCAATAAACGCCGGTGTTTCTCAGGGATCTATTCTATCCCCTACACTGTTTCTGCTGTACATCAACGAGCTGCTGGAAATAACATGCAATCCAATCTACAGCAACGCAGACGACAGTACATTAATATCGTGCATGGAACTAGGCAAGCCACTATCAGCCCAGGAGACGGTACGTCGGTGACAGCAGCATGCCTCACAGATCAATGTAGATATCAAAACAATTGTCGAGTGGGGATTAGTAAATAAAGTACAGTTTAACCGACAGAAAGCTCAGACAACAACACTGACAAAGAAGCCTCACGTCGGCTTACCAAATGTGGAAGTGGAGGTCACCCAATGGCCCGAATGAATGAAAATGAGCAAAGCTTGAAGCATATGCTATATAGTTTATGAATAAAAATGTAAGTAAAAGGTTATGCTCAAACTTGTATTGGAAGCATGAGCATCTACTCATGTTTAAGTATCAGCTCAACTTGTTATGAATAAAATGTATGGTTTGCTCACTTTGTTGAGCATTTGCTCCAAAATTTTTGAATCTCGTTAGTAGGAGATGCACCTTGTAATAAGCTGGTCATAATATGGCAGAATTCGAGAATTTACGTGCACAGAAGCAATACAAAGTGCGAAGGGAAGCTAATTGGCAAGATTTTAGATCTCTTTACAGACTTCAGGAAGAAAATGTAAATTGGATGGCAACATTGTGGAGAAAATCTTGAAAGAAGAGGAGACGCACTCACTTCAAATCATAAAATGAGGGTTTTCTTGTGATATATGGCCAATCCTGGATTCAGATTTATTGCCAGTTTTGTTCTTGTCAACCTTGTTTTTTAGTCTCGTTTCCATATTGTTTACATTTTTAATTAGTTGCGAAACGGTTAATGGCTTTCCTATTTTTCGTTCTATTAATGTGGCAGCAAGTTTTAAGGCCTCGTTTTTTTTTATTTTTTATAAGAGGAATTTGTGATTTGGTGAGGATTTCAGGTCTTTCATGCAATTGTATTGCTACTAGCAGATTGATACCTTTATCTTTCTCATTCCCCTCATCTGAAGACATTTTAATTACACTTACAATCAAAACACGGTCAAATTAATGTAGACGCAACTCGAGTGTACGTTAATTTTTGCGAGTTTCGACAGGAATGACTATGCGTAAATGCTCGTTTTATTGAAGCAAATGCTCTTGAGTATAAGCAAATCATTATTCATTTCAACTTCATTAGATGCTTATACTCCGACCTTTTACTCTAAGCTCTTGCTTAGAGCGTTTGCTTATACTCATGAGCATTCGCCTTTTTTTATTTATACGGTCCAATATTCGAGTCACCTTCCGTCAAGCTTTTAGGGATCAACCTTAACAATGACATGTCCTGGCACGACTACGTCGTACAGTGTTGCTAAGATGGCATCCCAGAAGCCTGGAGTTTTGTTCCGCTGTAGGAAGCTGTATACACCAGAGCAACTAGTGCTGCTCTATAAGGCACAGATCCGACCATCGTTAGAGTATTGTTGTTGTATTGTGGGATGCGCTCCGAGGCACTCTCTAAAGCTTCTGGATAACCTCACAAAGGACCTCCACAGCCTGTAACATCGAAGAAGGGTGGCTGACCTGTCCCCGTTTTACAGATTCTATCACGGAATATGTTCGAGTGAACTCTCCCAGATAATAACACTAAAGGCCGTCCGAACCAGGAACACTAGAGAAGCTCTGTGAGCTCATCCTTACCAGGTCCAGGTCCTTACTCCCCGAACCAGTCTCCTCCAGCATTCCTTCTTTTGGAAAACTTCGAAGCTGTGGAATGAGCTACAAGGGAATTTGTTTACCGGCGGCTACAACCTGCAGCGTTTCAAATCTAACGTGAACCGACACTTATCCTCTCGCAGCGCTTCTACAGCGACATAGGCTTTCAGCCTTTGTGGGAGGCTGGCCATGAAAAAAAGCTGACCAAGCGAACACTGAGCACCTACGTAAAGACTCGTGTCCACTTGCAAGTAACTTGCGATAGTTTTTGCAGCAAGTACTTGCTTGCTTGTCTGCGCTATCTTTTAATTGTTCGCAAATTTAATCTAGGAAATTGCTCTCGCAAGTTCACTTGGGCTTGATTGTTCTGATTCCGTGTACACTATAGCTAAGATGTCGTACGCAAAATATGTAGCTGCTGCGGTAGTTGTAATATATTTAATTTAAAAAAAAGGAAACAAGAGAAAGATAGTAAAAGGCGGAGAAAATGTTGGGTGAGAAAGTGGATTCAGCGTAGAACTACTCTAGGGATGCATGAACTTTAATGAGTCAAAGAGCTCCCAAGTACTCTTATATATTTCATTAGTCCCTTGTCCACTTTTCTTTTTTTGAATTTTTCTCCACTCTTGGTTAACTTGCGTTCTCAAATTATGTAGCTTCCTTTGAATTTCCGCTGTAAAAGTATCAAGTAAGTCGGCCAATGGTTGTAATGCTTTCTGCTTTTTGATTCTGTCCTTAAATTCTGGGGTATGTGCATTCCATAATTCAGGATATAATTCAAAATTTTCAAATAAAAGACACGTGTCGTCTCTCGTCCTGTTGAACTTCTCCATATTTGATCGATTTACAACACTCCTTGCTGCAAGACTTTCGGAACAGGCTCGAAATTTTTGTGGCAAACTAATTTCCTGAAAGTAACCGTGTACACTACAAGCTCTCAGCAAGTCCTTTATGTGCAAGTAATTTTGCTGGAATATTTCTCTAATGACGTCGTGCACACGCTACGCAAGTCACTTGTGGGAGTAACTCTAGCAATTTTATTTGCTAGTGGCCACGAGGCTTTTACAATGACATCGTTGGCTTGTATTTAGATGGAATTAGGTGTAGTTTTAAAGATGCGTCAATAAATCGCCATGAATTACCTAACGCTTATTCCAATAGCTGTATAAGTCCTGAAAGTTCCCGCCACTGTACAAATGCTTAGTACCTTTATGTACTCTCGATGCATTGTACACGACATGCGTGGCTGATTATCTCTAAGCGGTTCTCCCCCTTTGACTTTTTTCTGTCTACCTTTGCGACCAAACAACAAGATACGCTTTAGATACACATTGCTGGCTCTCGCAATTACATATGGAAATTGTTTATTTATACACGTACATTAATCGTCGCTACCTTTCTATAATAGGATTCGACTTTTCTCTCAAGTACACAATGTTGAATCGAAGCAGTGAATTGATTACATAATGAACAGTTATAATAGCCGATTATTCGATTTTTTCAGAAATTTACTTTCAAGTAACAGCATCATTCTTATAATCTAAAGATAATTAATTTCGTGACAATGTGATGGATAAACTTTGTGGATGGTTACCAACTTCATCTCTGATCGCAAATGAGATAGCTTCTCCCCCTCCTTCTAAAACATCAACGCTGGGGTTCCACAGGGATTGGTATTGGCTCCAACATTGTTTCGGTTCCACATCAATCATCTACTCTCTACCACTTTAACCAATCGAACTGAAGACAGAAAGTTGGAAACAGCTGTTTCGCTAGCAAGGGATCTGGAGATCATTACCATTTGGGGCCTCAGAAATATGTTGAAATTCACTACTGCATTCTGTCAAACAAGTAGTACCCAAACCAGCACCCAGTTCTATTGAACAATTAGGCTCTGCCAACCCAAATAGTAAGTACACATTGTACATGAGCCATTGGATGTACAATGGATAACTGCTTTTGAACACATAGGCTGTTCCATGGACTTCCAAAAATTGTACAAATTATGTCCAGTGGACATACATTGGGCATACAAACGACACACCTTTGGACGTCTTTCTGGAATCCATGATTCGTACAGTAATGTAGGTACATGGATTTAGATACATTTTGGACACTAAGGACACTTGGTGAATGGGTTTATATGAACAAAAAAACATTTAGGAATTATGTTATTTATTACACAATTAACCACCTCTACATGAACAGTTAGATATTTCACAAAAGTAGATCTCTATTTTTACAATCCATCATTCAAAACTTGAACTGTTTGAAACATTTCATAATTTGAGGGTGTTGATTACAAATCCTGTCGTAGTTTTGAGTTTCAGTCTCGTTTGACCAAAATCAAAGTTCCAGATCTCTTGAAAATCTGAATTTGACTTTCTATTAAGATGAAACCTCGTATTTTGGATAATTTGAGGGTGCTGATAAAAATCCGGTCGCAGTTTAAAATCTCGTTTGACAGGGATCAACAATTTCAGATCTCTCAGTTCTTGGGTACACCTAAACAAACCTAATGTTTTTGATAATTTTAGGGTGCTCATTATAAATCCGGTCCCAGTTTTGAGTTGCAGTCTCGTTTGACGAAAATCAAAAATTTCAGATATTCATGTTTGGAAAAAAATATAAAATTTTTATTTGGCTTTCTATTAAGACGAAACCTCGTGTTTTGCATGTATAATTGGGTATACTGATCAGAAATCTGGTCACAGTTTTGAGATTCAGCCTCGTTTTAAAAAAATTAAAAATTACAGTTCTTTATGTTTGCCTAAAAATTCTAAAATTTTTATTTGGCTTTCTGTTAAAATAAAACCTTGGGTTTTAGATAAATTGAGGGTGGTGATTACAATTCCAGCCGCAGTTTTGAGTTTCAGCCTCGTTTGACGAAAGTCAAAAATTTCAGATCGTCAGGTTCGTCTGAAAAATCTTAAAACTTTATTTAGCTTTCTATTAAGATGAAACTTCGTATTTTGGATAGTTTGAGGGTGCTAATTACAAATGTATCTTTTGCCTAAGTTAGTTGTTCTCTTCCACCTAAAAAGGTTTTTGTTTATATTTCATGACCTGCTAGGTTGCTTATAGGTGGGAAAATTAAGTAGCACAGATTTTATTGAAAATTTGAAATCAAATGATACTAAGCACAGACTGATATCCATAACCTTATATCATTAGAATGGCTACGAACTTTTACATTTGATTGTAAGAAAAAAATTAGGCATTCCCATTTGAAAAAATCAAGTTATCTCTGATTAAAGTTTCCTTTATTAATCAACGTATATATCAGAATTCAAGAAGAATTCAAATTTGACCGTCCAATTTCATACGGCAAAGTCACATCCTTCTAAGTTTTATAATCGCTAGAATATTCAATTTTTTTTTCTGATATCTACTTATACCAAAACTCATCTTTTGTACTTACGGTTATGGTTAGTAATATCCAATAATATACAGGGTGTCCTATTTCAGAAAAATGTTACTGTGATATGTCTCGCTTTTATTAGACACCCTGTTTAACAGTCATTATTTTTGAAATGTAAAAGAGATAGGTATCGTTTGGTCACAAGAGTCCTATCACCCTCTGAAATATCTGCATGACATTCGTTAACACCCTGTAGTGTGTAGAGGTCCCCAACCCATAGGAAAAAACCCATATCATCTCAGATCTCGCCACATGTAGATAATTTGTATCAAACGCCAGCGAATACATGCATATTCATAGTATTCATTCGACGAAATGCAGATTCAGCTGCTTTCCTATAAAATACTCCAATCATAAACTGGTCGACAGCAGTATATCACCAAGGCTATTGTTTCTTTCCTTACAATCCTAATTAGAAATGTTAATCGACCACCATATGATATTCAATTTGCTACCTGATCTTTAATCTTTTGACCTCAGATGCTCATCTAGCTGTGTAGAAACGTTTTTTTGAAAATTCTCGGTATCCATTCGATGTTATCACAGACACCCTTTGCGTATTAAATGAATATTTTTGCATTTTTTAATACTTTTTTGAATGTTTAATGTTGCTGCGATCGTAAATGGATTCAGTGGAAGACTATAGGACGTTTGTTTTTATTATTTTTATTTGTGTCACTGGTTGTTGAGTGTGTATGAATAGTCATGAATGTTTCGAACAAAGTGAGATGATTTTGTTGATTATGAAGGAAGGCAAAGCCTAAATACCAGGATACCGTAGCTACTAGGAAGAGGTTAGATTAGGGGAAGTTTGAAACAACTTTTTTCCCGCAAAGACTGAAGGCCTATGGCGTTGTAGAGGTGCTGCGAAAGGATAAGTGCCGGTGCACGTTAGATTTGAAACGCTGCAGGTTGTTTGCCGTATACTACCACGTAAAATTGAGGACATTTATTTGTGTTTTTTTACAGTTTTTTTGACTATTTTACCATAACTGTTGTTGCGTTGTGTTTTTCAATGAACCTTTTTTGTCAGGTAAGCACATCTGTCAATTAAAATGATGTAATTTATGAGATAATTCATGATGAAAACTTGAATGCATATTGAAAACAGCAAAGAAAAAAACGTTTATTCGCAAATTACAGTTATCTCATTCATTAGGGCGACAGGTGTTATAGTCATACTGCATCTTTGTCACTCAATCTGTACCAGATCAAGAAAATAAATCGAGCTATGTCAGTTTTATTTTGTATTTAACAAGGTGCATAATATGTATATGTATAGCTGTCACAATAGTAATTATTATTGAAAATATTAGAATGAAAGTTCTTACTTGCACTATGTTTAATGCATTTGCATAGCTCATCAGTTAGCTTTCTTCTATTTTTTATTTTTGTTAAAAATATTATTTATTTCAGGATGTCAGATGGAAGTGAATAACTACTTTAAGGAACTAGGCAAAACCTGAAGCATCTTTATCTTTATAGGCATAAACTCAATAGTATCAATAATATTGGCCCATACTGTGTGACTGAGGACTGCAGCAGCACATCACTGAATGGTGATTCACTCATCGCCCTTCGATACACTGAATTATATACTGTTCGGAATAAGCCCTAATACATCGAAGGAAAATATATGTGTGCAACTTTACAATCATCCAATGAGTATTTTTTAGATAGTCACCCTGTTTGATAAGTTACAAATTAATCACACTATGTTAAGCAAAGTGTCATTTAAAATACATATTTTCACCTCGCTGTAGCTAGATACCATTTCATGATACATATTTGGAAAAAAAAGTATGAATGTGGGTATAAGCTAATGATAAGAAATATTTTAAATTTGATTATGTGAGAAGCATACCCTATAATAATAAATAATTCATTTTTCTCCACCATTTATTAAAAAATATATAGATAGATAACATGAGCATTTATTGGTGCTATTAGTATACACAGTATGTGGAGTATACCAGGATCTACTTTCTAGAAAGTCATCACACTCTTCGCCTCCTGGTATCGGTCTGCCTCTTCGGTCTCGAATACTTGGGAAGCTGAAGAATTCTTTCCACAGTTATAATGACAAAAAGGAAGCATTCTGAAATAATCCACAAATTATTTTAATAGAGAAGTGAATAGTCATAATATAATGTACCTATTTTATTGGTGCATATATCCATATATCTCTTGTTCCAGAAACTCAACTTTTATGTTATGTCAAAACATTAATGTTTTAATTGATCCATTCCTTGAACTTGCCTATATGTACATATAAAACTAGCAATTATTACCTACGAATGGAGGTTTTTGCTACTTTAAAATAATCCACCAAAAGTTGGCCACTGCAATGAACTACTTCACTACTTCTAGGTACTTCACAAATGAAATTTCAAGTAAAGAAATGCATTACTTTCGAGTATGAAGTAGCAAAGATGCAGTATAACTATAATAACTGTCGCCCTAGTGAATGTGATAACTGTAATTTGCGAATAAACGTTTTTTTTCTCTGCTGTTTTCAATATGCATTCAAGTTTTTTTCATGCATTATCTCATAAATTACATCATTTTAATTGACAGATGTGCTTACCTGACAAAAAAGGTTCCTTGAAAAACACAACACAACAACAATTGAGATGAAAATGTCAAAAAAATTGTAAAAAAAACAAATAAAAGTCCTCAATTTTGGTAAGGATGAGCAGAGCCTCTCTAGCGTTCCTCGTTCGGAAGGCCTTCGGTGTTATTATACATAGAAAAAATAAATATTTTTTTCAATTATTTATTATCATTCTTGTGTCTTCGCTGTTAGCCTGTATTCTGGAACGTTTCAATTATATTAACAGTACTTTGGTGATCTAGTTAGTAATTTCAAAGCATTAATGCAAATTCCTTAAATACTACCCCCGAAGCTGGGAGGGGGGTTGCAACGTCAATCGGCTGCTTTGTTTATAAAAGCGAATTTGATATTCGAGGGCGTAATTTTCGAGGTATTTGGGAGCTTCCAAAACGTGCTATCCTTTGTTAAAGTGTAGTTTAATAGTTTTTCGCCAAGAGGGTAAAAAAATGCACTGTTTGTAGCGGTACAAACATATTGTCTTGACAAGACTATCGGTGTTCTCGAATTGATTGTATCTTTTTAAGTGTGAACTCAGTCACATCTTAGATACAACAAAGAGACAATGTTGATGTAATAGCCCAATTTATAGTTCCAGACATACCCCAGCAAACAAAAAGAGCGACACCAACAGAGAACAATCGTGAGAACCTTGCAGGGTCGCACTCTTCTTCAAGCTCGAGTCACAGCATATTCATGTATCAGCAGAGCAACTCTCTGCAACAGAGATTTCAGTTTTGAATATACTATATGAATATCGTATCGAATCTTCGATCGTATATAACTAGATAAGTAATGGTAGCTATTCAACACAGTGATTGTTTGCTTGCACCATCTTAGTGGATTTTGTAAACATCCAAGATGTTTACCCTAGACAGGACATAGGCGGGTGCATATACATTTGAAAGGAGGTCACGAACTTCTATCTGCGATTGATATGTAAATGTGTTCAGCATCCTCAGTCCACATTTAACAAAACAATATGCTGAATATGGGAGTTGATTGTTAGCTCTGTTACATCAAAGTACTTGTGACTGAAATACTACATAAAATAAACACTATTAATAATTTAAAAGTAATAAAGTACCTAGCTTACAGTTGAGGACAAAAAAAAATCAATGAAATCATTATACTATATCACCCAACAATAACAGATATAATTTGTGTTAAAATAGAGGCAGCAGAACATTGTATCTACCACCAAAAGGATATAGATAGAAATATAATATTTATTGGGTCCAAGTGACCCTATTAGGGTATAGAACATGTCAAAAGAAGAAAACAAATTACATAAAATAGAATTAATGGAAACATACAAACATACAAAAATGTATACTCATCCATATATTCGTCATATTGTGTACAGTACATATTCATATTAAAAGTTCAACAGTACTTCATATGAAATGTCTCATCAGATACTATACATAAACGAAAAAGACAAAAATAAATAAACTGTATAGTATGCCTTACCTAACAGAAAGTTTCTGATTCTGAATTTCAATAATTGTAGAGACAACTTATTCCGAATCTTTTCAATTGAGTATTTGGCCACTGTAGCATAAAGTGGAAATTTCATCGCACAATAAGCTACTTTACTTTTCTCATGACTAGACATTGTAAGCTGCCTTCAGGATTTTTTTTATTTTTGAAGTAGGTCTGTATGTCCTAAGTTAGAACTTACGTTAGCTCATGCCTTTATTGCCTATTCCAAGATTATCCATCTCCAAGCTACACTTCTCTTTAATTTTTAAATAAAATGGTTTTGGTGAATATATTTCTGATCTTTTCAACTGATTTAAACTTAAAATTTTTTCAAAACAAGTTTTATTAGATCAAGGCAGTGCTCCTGATCAGATAAATGGCTCGGCAACTTAGGAATTGTACAAGAGCACATACCGTAAAGTTACGCCACTGTAAATATGATATATGTAAACATTACGTATGTGTGACAAGATCGACCCTCACCCGGTATATATGTATTACTTTTTGCACACAGAATAGGTTCTAACCATTGTTTTTAATCACAATTTGCACAATTCTACTCAAAACACACTCAGCCATTAAAGATTAAATCGTGAAATGATGCCTGAACGCTGGCCGGTTAACCTCTGTCTCTCCTTTCGTTGACAGACAAAGCACGCCAAATTTAAAATCTACCAATGTATACGCGAGTTGACCCTTGTAAGTATCCAATATGTATCTTATCTCTGTCCTGGACTCAGAACTGCCCTCTGCATGATTTATCTAGTTATATGTACCATTAGGTCTATCGTCTAAGGTGTCTATGCTCTATGTACGAAAGATACTCCTACGAAGGGGCTGGTATGGAGGATTGACATTGACGAGCATGGTATGTCAAAGGGGATATAGTTAACTGCGGCCTGCTTGTATAAGTAGCTGACGTGGAAATACAATATCAAAGTACTGTCAGGGTTTTATTTAAGTACTTGATACGACATTATATATGATGGAAGGGGCTGCCAAACTAGCCCCGTGTCATCGACGCCTAACATTGGTTGCATTCAGCAGAACATGGCCGACTTTACTCACTAGGCCAGAGCATTGAAATATGGCAACACTGAATCGGGAGCCGAGCTTGTGTCATTAGTGTAATTCTTCCAGAGTAAACAATAAGATTGGGAGGTGATTTTTAATGTGTTTCTAATTATTTACCTGCACAAACGAAACTATAAAGATAAAAAGATGCCTGCAAAGTGTGTAGTACCAGGTTGCAATAGCAATTGTGCTTCCAAACAAGGACATACCAACATAACCTTCCAGAGTAACAACGAAGAGTGGAAGGTGATTTTTAATGTGTTTCTAATTATTTACCTGCACAAACGAAACTATAAAGATAAAAAGATGCCTGCAAAGTGTGTAGTACCAGGTTGCACTAGCAATTAGTGCTTCCAATGAAGGACATAAACAGAAGTGGGTGAAAGGTATTCCTCATAAGGGCTGGTTATATTTATAAGAATAAGGACAATACTTTACAAACATTTCAAAGGATAAGACCTATTTTAGAGCACAATGTGGTACCTACAATGTTTTCTGGACCTCCCAAATATCACAGAAAAATACAGTTAATAGAACTCATCTGGGCATGCCAACGAGGGCATGCATCTGGGCATACCTACCAGAAGATTTGTTAGTGAAAGGGAATCAAGACCAACAAGAATGGCTTCACAGTGACCTAATAGTGAATTTTTCTAGCTCAAGTGACAATTTACAAAGTAAATTGAGTGTTCATTTAAGTGGAAGTGGAAGTGACATCAGGAAACAGGTTGCGTTTATTTTTATTTTGTAGTGTCTGACTGTGATGAACCAGACATCAGATGTAAGTGGTATTAGTAGTAGTAGTTCTAAAAAGTATTTTTCTTAATTTATTAACCCAGATGAACTCTAATACATATAAAATGTAATAATTATTCTGAAACCATAGGCCAACTATTTGACAGCTAAGCCACGTTGCCACATCTAAGGCTCCGGCCTAGTGTAGAGTCGGCCATGATTCAACAGAAAGGTCGAGATCCGCTACTTTTGTAGCCGCTACATCTCAACAGTTGGCGTTCTATTGAAAATTATTATTTGTGCGCTCTGAGATATCACGATAAATAGTATGTGACGTCTGTCAGTTGTCAGTGAAATGTCAAATGAGTGGTCACATTTGAGGTCATTGAAAATAAAAAGATATGTCAGATTGTATCAAAGTTTTGGACTGTCTATAGTAGTGTGGACTTTCTCTTTTAAATATGACAACATAACCTGTGTAACATGTGACACTCATAAGGTCAGAAGTAGCTTATTTCGCTCCGCTCCAAGTGAGCGTACTTTTCTATCGCTACAAAAAATGGCGACCGCTGGAGCGGTAGCTGTTAGGTAGCGCACGCGTTCAGCAGAAAATTTGGTAGCTGTTGAGTCTGCTGAATGCACTCATTTTATCGAGACATGCTGCTGTGACATGAATATGCCGTGCGTAAGTCATGTCCATTCCTCCTGTGCGGTGGCTGACGTGAAGAGCCTGTAGTCTCGTCTGCCCGGCCAAGCCAAGCCAAGCCAAGCCGAGCCGTTTCCTCTCCATATATTTTTAAGTTCACCAGACCGTGTGATATTGCCTCCGCAGTCCGCATCCTAGCTGCTTGCTGGCTGCTGGCCCCCTATAAATATTGATAAGGCGTAGGGAGATCTTGGATTTATGGATGGTCCGTCGACTGATGATGGTTTCTGCGGTTTCAGAAGTAGGTACTACGGATTATGGGCTTATATACACACCTTTACTGGCACGGAATACCGGATTAGCGAAACGCTGTTGCCGTTTTGAGTTTCCGAATTCGTTGGGTTTCCGAGTGAAGAAATTTTGCTTTCAAACAGACTGTGGTACAAGAACCCCTAAATTTTGGCCAAAAATGAATTACGGTGCATCTCCGTGTTAAGTAAATTTTGTGGACGATATATTCAACGTCATGATAATCATCGAGAAGTAGTCTAAAGTTTTGTGTACCTCATTCAACAGACGTGTGGCCATGACAAAGCTTACTAAAAGGTAGGGTGACCATATACTTCCTAGATCAATTCCGGACGCTTGACTTCCGGGGGGGGGGGGGGGGACTGTAAGAGAATGAAGAGAGATGGTCGAGCGACAGTAGTGTTTTTTGCGTGTCCGGTAACTGTTTATTTGCTGCATGTTGTGCCAACTATTTTCAATTGTGGTTCAAATTCTAGACATTTTACCGATTTTTGTAATTCTGCCCGGACACCCAATTTAGCTCCAAATTTCCGGACATGTCCGGGATTTTCCGAACGAATGGTCACCCTACCAAAAAGGACCATAACATCACTAAAGCTACCAAAATGTCGTTGGTTCAGTCTCTTGTGTACTCTATATTTTTGTATGCCTCGGAAACTTGGACTGTTAAAAAGGCGGATCGAGCTCGCATACATGCTTTTGAAATGTGGACGTGGAGAAGAATGCTGAGAGTTCCTTATACCGCCCATCGAACTAACGTTGCCATACTGGATGAGCTTGGTAATCCAATGAGACTATCCTCCATTGTGTCGACGAGAATGCTTACATTCTTCGGACATATACACAGGAGCGATAATATGAAGACACTTGTAGTTCAGGGCCATATGCCCCGAGTGGGCGGCGCCGTGGCCGTTTCCTTGCATGCTGGGTGGATACGACGAAACAGTAGCTGGATATGAGTATCAAGAGTGCGACTGAACTGACAGTAAATCGAGAACGATGGCGAGCTACAGTTCTCAAAACTATTGATAATATTCGTGTCGTCAATAGTCTAGCTCCGACTTAACGTATTTTACGAGTTCACAACATGGCTGCTAAGACATTGTGACTATGATGATGATATTGAACGCACTGTGTAAGGCTTTCGCGGCCATCGTCCAACGAATTTGTGGTTCTTGGGTTTTTAGGTCGGCGTCGTTTAGCGTTAACGCTTGACGTTTCGCCACCACGCGTGGGTGGCGTCTTCAGAAGCTATTTCACTTCCGAAATACAGTATTTGAAGATGCCATCCACTCGTGGTGGCCAAACGTCAAGCGTTAACGTTAACGTTAAACGACGCCGGCCTAAAAATCTAAGAACTACAAATTCATTGATATATTGAACGGAAAACAGCAATAAATTTGAAATTTGTCAGCGTTATGTCACATCACGTTACAGTTTTTAAGCAAAATTTGCAGTAGATTTGACAATAATGATCTTCGAAGATCTGAAATTTTAGATTCTCGTCAAACGATACTGAAACTCAAAACTGTGACCGGATTTGCAATCAGCACTCTCAATTTATCCAAAACACGAGGTTTGATCTTAATAGAGAGCCAAATAAAGATTTTCGATTGTTTAGGCAAACCTGAAGATTTGAAAGACCTGAAGTTCTTGATTTTCGTTACACGATACCAGGACTCAAAATTGGGACCGGATTTGTAATCAGCACCCTCAATTTATCCAAAAAACAAGGTTTCATCTTAATAGAAGACCAAATAAAAATTTTAGATTTTTTAGGCAAACGTGAAGATCCTCGTGAAGATCTTAAGGATCTGAAATTTTTGATTTTCGTTAAACGATACTGAAACGCAAAACTGCGACCGGATTTGTAATTAATAACCTCAAATTATTCAAAACACGAGATTTCATGTCAATAGAAAGCCAAATAAAGATTATTTAGGCAAACACCTGCAGATCCGAATGACCGAAATTTTCATTTTTGTCAAGTGGTACCGAAATTCAAGACTGAGGTCGTATTTGTAATCAGCACCCTCAAGTTATCCAAAACACGAGGTTTCATCTTTATATAAAGCCAAATAAAGATTTTCGATTTTTTAGACAACCTGAAGATCTGAAAGGTCTGACATTTTTTATTTTCGTCAAACAATACCGTAACCCAAAACTGCGACGGAATTTGTAATCAGCACCCTCAAATTACCCAAAATACGAGGTTTCATCTTAATAGAAAGCCAAATAAGTATTTTCGATTTTTTAGGCAAACTTGAAGATCTGAAATTATTGATTTTCGTCAAACTATACTGCAACTCAAAATTGCGACCGGATTTATAATCAATGCCCTCAAGTTATCCAAAACACGATATTTCCTCTGAACAGAAAACCAAATACAGATTTTAGATTGTTTAGGCAAACCTGAAGATTTGAGAGATCTGAAAATTTTTATTTTCGTCAAACGATACCAAAAGTCAAAACTGAGACCGGATTTCTAACCAACATCCTCAAATTATCCAAAACGTGAGGTTTTATCTTAATAGAAGTCTAAATAAAGATTTTTTATTTTTCAGGCAATCCTGAAGATCTGAAAGGCCTAACATTTTTTATTTTTGTCTTGGCCTTAAATTTTATCCAGAGCATGTTTCATCTTGATAGGAAGAGAAATAAAGGTTTTAGATTTTTTAGGTATACCTGAATAACTGAAATTTTTAATTTTCGTCACACAAGACTATAAGACCCAAAACTACAAGCGTATTTGTAATCAGTATCATCAGATTACCCAAAAACGCGAGGTTTCAACTTAATAGAAAGGCAAATATAGATTTATTTTCGATAGTTTATGAAAACCTGAAGATCTGAAAGATATGAAATTTTTGAGAAAAAAACAAATAATTTATAATACATTTTACATATTAAGAACTTTGCGTTCATCGCAAAAGAAATGTACTCAAAATCCCAATTATGTTTGGAAAAAAATGTGAGTATATTCAAACTGCCAGTAGCTCGTTTTTAGCTCTCACTGAACAGAGAGCCTCTGTCTGTCCGTCCTTATATAAAATATAGCCAAAACTGCAGCTGCTAGAGAAAAACTAAATACAGATTCGGAATCAGCATGAAAAAACTAGTCCGGGAAAAACCCGGTGTTGTCAAGATCGCTTCCGGTTTAAAAAAAATTGAATCAAATTACGACAGGTAACTGACGACACGAAAAATCTGGTCCGGAAGAAATCCGGTTTTGTCAATATCGCTTCCGGCTCCACAGTGCGAGCGATATACTCAAGTAAATTCTTCCCTACTTTTTCTTTCAAATCTTCGCTTTTAGTCCCGATATGGCAACAAGCTGCGGTTGGATGAAGATAACATCAGAGATGCGACAGAAGAGACGGATGCTGGAGACCTTCGATGAATACCAAAGTGACCCGATGATGATCGTGGAAGGCTGTGACACTGGCACCTTCTTCTTCGCCGCGGGGCGTCAAACGCGTCAAACGCGGCGCCAAGGAGATCTCAGTCCATTGTTCTTCTTCTTTTTCTTCCCCGGTCCTGCGATCTTGCGGTCGCGCTCTGCTACTCTTCCTTAGAGATGGGCGCAACACACCAATAAGTCGTTTGATTAAAATGGTAACATCGAAGACAAAAAAGAGCCGTGGCACAGTCAAAACTCACGGTTGAAAAGCTTAAAAAGTTGGACGGAGTTAGATTTTCGTACTCTACTCAGGAAAGCACAAGATAGAGAGAGATCGCATTTGCCAAAATTGTTGCCTATCTTTATACAGGGTTATTCACGTTATTCGACACGGAGCATTATGGCTAAAGTATTTGATAAAAAAGAAAATAATAATTTCGGATGGATAGAGACCCATAAAGGCTACATTTTAAAGATATTTCTATGTTATACAGGGTGTCCCAAATACACGAAATGTATCAATGTTATGTTTTTTTAAATGGAACACCCCGTATATTATTGCATATTCAGATTCCCTGGTGAATTCTAGTGTGACTATTTTCTTTTTTATCAAATACTTTAGCAATAATGCTTCGTGTCGAATAACGTGAATAACCCTGAAGAATGGAGTTGGTATCTTGAGAAGAAGATCTAGTTCTGGTTCAAGAATTGAAACTAAATCTTATTCAAAAATAAGTTAGTCTAAAGATCTGGCCGACATCGACTTTGATCTATTGTCATAGTCACAATGTCTTAACAGACATGTTGTGAACTCGTAAAATGCATTTACTCATTTTACGAGTTTCTCTTGGGATATCTGTAAGGTCTTTAATGCAGTAGTTTCCCATTTGCTTTCTGCATCCTCATTCCGTTGACCAGATGTATATCTACCGGTTCATCCGCCTTTAGGAACAATTTCTCACCCCAAGGACAAGAAGGTGTCCTGACTCTTCTCAACTCGTCCACCCAAAGCTGTTGGTTGAGAAGAGGTTTCTGTTTATACCGACAGTAGTTCGGTGTTCCTTTTAGTCGCCTTTTACGACACGCAGGATATACAATGGGAGATATTCTAACCCGCCCCCACCCGGGGGAAAATGAATACTATACATTGTTTGAATTAGCGTTCCATAGCCAACTTTGCTGTTTTTATAGCGTCTATTTAAGGCCCGGTCAAAGAGAGGGCGTTCAAGAACGCGGCGTTACGGCGTTCTCTAACAATACAACGGAACGCTGTTCAATTTACCAAAGCTGCTTTCCTTATCTTAAAACCTGATGGCCCATTACTGAATAGAATTTTTGTAGCCTGTAAGTTTTGTAACGCAAAAAACTGAAATTTTATGCAAAAAAGTAAACTTCTACTACTAACTAGCTCATCTGACGATCACACTCGAACATTCTCGAACATGATACTTCACATCTAGCCTTCGTTCATTGGTTACAATCCTATCTCTAGACTCTATGTCAAATATATCCTCTTCAGGTATGTTGGAAGAGCAATGATCGATTATTTTCTATTCGGCATGTCCCATCTCTACTTCTGTATTATTCGACTTGTTTGGGTCACTTAATTTTCGGTAGTTTCTTAGAATCGGTTAATCGATGGACTGGTAGAGATCAAGGTTAGCAGTAAATTACCACATCTCCAGTTGCTGGGAGGAATTTTGTGGGTGTCTTTTATAATGCTCAATGCCGGAAATACTTGGGATCCATTTCAAAGAAGTGGAGGCCTAATATGGCCTTTGATTTTCAATTAATGGGGCTGATAATTCTAAACTTACATGTCGATGGGTTAGGTAATATTACCTACCTATAAAAATTTCTGTCACATTTGGGCATATATTGTGATACAACACATTGTTCATATCAAATGAGTATAAAATGCAAAACCTTACCTAGAAGGGTTTGTATGTCACAAAAGTTTGGAATTTTTTTTAAACGTCGGTCTCTAAGAGAATTGAAAATATTTTAGCATCATTGGATGAATAAACCATTTCGATGGTTGTATATAAAGCCCGGATAAGACCTTGCCTGGGGTATTGCTCTCATGTCTGGGGAGCTGCTGCCCCTACTACCCTGTCTAGTGTCTATACTAGATGCCGTCCAGAGAAGCGCAATTCGACCAATTGGCTACCCGGCCTTAACGCGCCACCTCCAGCCACTTTCTCACCTCCGTGTTGTTGGTGACCTCTCGCTCTCTTACCGATATTCCAACGGAATCTGCTCCTCTGAGCTATCCTCTATCGTTCCGCCGCTCACCGCTCCTATCAGATGTACCCGTGCGACCGCTGCATCTCATCCTAAGACGGTCGTCCTTCATACATCAAGACCTGAGCGGTATAACCACACATTTATTCCTAGGGTGTCCAAAGCTTGGAATGGACTGACAGAAGATGTATTTATTGGGCCTGCGGGTGTTGGCCCATTCAACTCCCGCGTTAACAAGCTTCCCCTCACACATAACCCTTTCACAGCAGCCGCGGTGCTCTGGTATTTAGGCTCTGCCTGCGCGGTCTGCTCAGTTATAAAAAATATGTATGGTAAGAATTATAGTATTTATCCAAGGGAAAGAATGCGAGGCAAAGGAATGCGGAGAAAAATAGGGCTGTTGTCAGATGTTCCGCTTGAAATATACTTCACGATCTGCTATTTTCAGTATTTTCCTATAATGTTACTGAACGATGATAAAAATACTCTACATCACGTACTTTCTTTAACATGCACTGCTGATATGTACCGCAATGTTTTCAATTAAAATGTATAGTTATTCATATTTCGGAACAAGGCAAGGGTTGAAATGTATTTGAGATAATCTGCTACTTCCGGCAACGCCGTAGGCTGTCGTAAGCTGAATGACTGGAGTCAGTCGCTTGCCCGATTGTGGACCCCTAGTCCCCCCCCCCCCATTGCCGCCACATCCATCTCTCGCGTTCTCTGTCCGGTTGAACAATACTTAGATGACAGTATGACACACAGTAATTGGAGAGTACTATTCTAAAGCAAAAACCGCAATTGAACAATAGCAATAAGGGCTAGAAACTGTGATTCGGGCCCCCTACTCTCCCGACCTTGCTCCATGTGACTTGGATTTGTTTCCTCAAGTGTGTTACGCCGACGATGCGCTCCTAATAGCTAATACTGAAGACGATCTGCAAAGACAACTCCACACTTTCAACATCACGGCCAAAAAATACAAAAAAATACAATATGGTAATTTCAGCGGAGAAAACAAAATGCATGGTCATCAGTAGAGAACCACGAGGATGCAAACTGGAAGTGGAAGGTAAAATTATTGAACAAGTGATGACATTTAAGTACTTGGGCATTGACATAACCAGTGATAGGAACTTGATTACAGAAGTTAAAAGACAGGCGACAAAAGCAGGTAGAGTTAGTGGATGTTTAAGAGAAACTGTATGGAAGAACAAATATGTATGTCTACAGAAAGCAAGATTAAAGTATATAAAACAACGATGCGACCAATTCTAACATATGCGGCAGACACAAAGAGAACAAAACAAATCTACAACAGCATAGAATTGAAAACACTAAGATCAATTATGGGAATAACTCTCAGGGACAGACAAACAAATAAAAACATACGAGAACAGTGCAACATTAACAGCATCAATAAATGGATAAAAACCCGGAAGAAAGAATGGGACGAACATGTAAATAGAATGAAACCCAAAAGATTGGCTCACATATGTAGAAATAACAAACCATACAATCGAAGACGTCCAGGACGGCCAAAGGAAAGATGGGAAGGTAATTTGATGTCAACAACAACGTCAACAACAGAGACAAAATAAGAGGCAGACAAACAGGAGAAATCCTAGTCATGCGAAGAAGAAGAAGAAGAAGAAGAAGAAGAAGAAGAAGTAAAAAATGAATTGAGCGTGTTGTACAGATTTAAGAGTACTTTGAAGGATAGTTGTTGGAAGATTTAGGATTTATAATAAATATCTCATTGTTACACTATACTGGTGTGATGTCTGTTTCAGCAACACTGCCCTGTACGTCGGGAGGAAATAATAATAATTAGGATGGGGTACAGCCGCCACAGATGCAGCCGCAGCCACAGCCGCCATCGTGGCACGCGTTCAATCAGCTGATAGCCTCTGCTGGACATCTGCCGTTAGTACAGTCAAAGCAGACATAGTATCATACACAATGTATAAATGAATATATGTATCTGCACTATTTGCAAGTGAAATCCGAGCACTGAGAAAAAAGGTGCTCCCTGGCCTCCAGAATTACCCGATTTATCGCCAATTGAAAAAGTATGGGATTGGATGGGTCGATACGTAGGCGATTTACCCAATCCTTCGACCATGCCGGACGAACTGGAACATGCTGTGGTGGCAGCTTGGGAGGCTGTACCTCTAGAGTTTATCAACAACCAGATTACGAGCATGTCGCTTAGGCCAGAGGAGTGCATTCGCCAACACGGGGGGCCCACTAATTGTTGACATTTTTTTTTTATAAATTATGGCAAATGGGTTTGTTTGTTATTGCTTTTAATCTAGCCGAATTTAATCTGTTCAGTGTTCGGATTTCAATTAAACATTTTTTTGTGACATCATAAAAGTTTGCAGAAATTTGTTTATTTTGGTAATTTGTGGATGAAATAAATAATATGTTACTGAGCCCACGCAGTTTTCTTTTTGTGGCTCAACTCCGTTTATTTGCCTAAATGATGTATGATGTAAGTTCAATATTTTGTATTATGTATTGATCTGATTTATTGGCAAATAAAGCATATTATATTATTATTATAATGTTCTTCTTGGTTTTCTTAGGTGGTGAGATTATTACTTACGCACAGGTTGTTTCTTGGTTATTCCTTCCTCTGGTTGAATTGTGAAATAAAACACAAATTTGCTTTTCCTAGACTCCAACAGCAAATATTTGTAACAAAAAACTTTTTTTTAAATCCACCTCCCCCCCCCCCATGTCCATAGGTTACTTTTGGCCTAGTTTTTTCGACTACATCGAATATATTTGTAACAAAAAATTGTTTTTCTTGAAATTCAGTTTTTTTTATATAGTCGAAAAAACTGGGCCAAAAGTAACCTATGTACATTTGGGGGGTGGATTTAAAAAAACTTTTTTGTTACAAATATAATTGCTGATGAAGTCTAGGTACCTAGGCGAAACGTCCTAGGAAAGGCAAATTTGTGATTTATTTCACAATTCAACTAGAGGAAGAAATAACCAAGAAACAACCCGTAAATTATTATTACCTATATTATTATCCCCAAAAATTAGGAATTTGCGTTTCCTAATTTGTGTCATTCGGACACTGAAATTGTGGCTGAAACTCGGGACGTCTTGGGTGAACCCGGAAGGTCAGCTAGTCTACTGTGTTAGTGTGATGGTCTACTTTGCCTTTTTTGTATTTGTTAGGAATTAAGACAAATGTAATATCTAATTTTCCTGTTCTACGGAGACGGTGCCGGCCACGGCACACACCACACATCAGCCGCCTTGATCCTTTTTATCGATTTCTCGATTACAAAAGGTGCGCGCCAGGCTGATACTCTGAGGAGTCGATGCTACCACAGCCTGACTGGATGACTTTCGATTTTTTTCGAATCGGTTATTCAATTACCCTGACAAGGTGATGATTTTTCGGCAGCTGATTTTTTATGATACTTACCAACCTAACAGATTTTCATTAATATTGTTTCGCCCAGGTCAACTACCTTGGGGACCTCCAAATTCCTTTGTATACTTGACATAGTATCCATACGTCATATATAAATTTGTTCCTCATGTATTTCGTAGCTAGGCTAAATTACTTTTTTTTAAATTGACTGCTTTGACGCAATTTTTTGTCGTTGACTTTCAGTTTATTTATGCAATAGGGCTAGTTGTAGATTACGCGCTTTTGTTGTGTAGAAGTTTAGAAGTATGTGCACCGGAGCTCGCTCACATACTTACTTGCCTCTTTTGGATATCTTACAACTCCTGCATCTTCCCAGAAGACTGGAAAACAGCTTGAGATAAGCCAGTGCCAAAAAACGGATTCAAATCTAATCCAACTATACAGACCTATAGCTCCGCTTTCTGTGACCACCAAAGTGATGCAGGAATGCGTTAACCAAGAGCTCACGAAATACCTTGAACTGCATCACTTCAATCAACGATAGACAATATGGATTTCGACATTGAAGATCAGCATGAGATCTCCTGGCTTACGTCACATGTGTGGAGCAAACTCATCGATTCGTTTGGCGAGGCCTTGGGTCCTGCCCATCTCATATCTTCAGGTTCAAATATTATTGAATCTTGTAACTAAGCAAGGTCCAAAGACTTGCTTATCTGTCCATAATAGGTGCAACGAAAAGCGCACCCACTGCAGTCTTAGATACCATCCTAGACCTCCCTCCATTGCAAATTGTAATAATAGACGAGGCGAGAATGGGCTACTCTAGACTACATACTCCACCAAGAGGAATTTACAAGGATCTTGGACACAACCAAATTGCAGAATATGTGGGGCATACCATAATGGATGCTAGAAAGGACCATATAACTCCGAAATATATCTTCAACAAGAAATTCGAGACTATAATTAGAGATCGAGAACTGTGAAGTAAACAACCTGCACCGGGAAATAGTCAGGTACACAGGCTACACTTAGGGCACTAGAAGGGCCCAAAGTGCTCTAGTCTGAGAATGTCTACAAGAACTGGTAAGGCTGGCAGAACTCAACAAAGTAACTTTGGAGTGGGTGCCAGGACACTCAGGCATAAGGGGCAATGAAAAGGCGGACGAGCTGGCAAGGCAGGCTCGTCTGCTCTATACTGGAGGAGAACCCGCCCTGGGGGTGCCTAAAAGCACAATCAGACACCAGGTCGTAGAATGGATGAAACATCAGCACAAGGAGCAGTGGAACTTGTTGCCGGGATGTGTTCATGGAAAAACATTCATAAAAGCTCCATGCAAGAAACACGAGGTAGGAATTAGCTTCGAATAACGACGGGTCTCCTCACAAGACATTGTGGCCTTAAAGAACAACCTGAATAAAATGAGACTCTACAATGGAGACCTCAACTGCAGACTGTTTGGTAGAGGGACTGAATCAGCCCTACATGTGCTCTGTGAGTGCGAAGCGCTAGATCACAAGAAACAACAGCTCTTTGGGAAGACCAAGCTAGAACCAATGGAGTACAGCTCAACACCAGGACCAGTAGGAAAACTGCATAAACTTATGCAGGGATCTAGATTGCTGGAGTGGATACTGTAAATTAGAGGAGTTATAATACAGTAGGCCTCAAGGCTTCAGCATGGTCGGACGGCTCCTGGAAAAAAATAGTCTGCCTGTGGTACACAAAAGCGTCACAGTGACATAGATAGATGATAGAATGTGTGCCACCCCCACCACATACAAGTGAAGGTGTTATGGTCAGATAGCAGGCCTTCGATGAATTGCTCCACCTTGGCCAGAGAAATAAGTACCCTTAGCTTAACGAAGATGTCCAGAGATTGAGAGATTCCTCTCCATCTCATAACATGTTGAATTTTGTAATTTTTGGGGTGGTTTAAACATGTAAAGGTCGTTGTTTAGTTTGTATTTTACACCTATGTTTTAGTTGCTTCTGACACCTGTGTTGTAGAAGACACCGAGTTAAATTAGCCAAAAATTGTTTGATGTTTTCCTTGTTTGAGAATTGCATTTGAAAATCTGTGACTCAATCCACATTTCTGTTTTTTTTTGCGAGCAAACCTCAGCGTTAGAACCCCGAAGATGGCAATAAACATTGCCGAAAGCTTGGCAGTTTCCTTTATGCAGTGACCCGTGTTTCCTTTCAAAATGTTGTCCACAATCCTAAGATTTTCTCTTTAATACATACAGGGTGAGTCCTAAGATGATACTTTTTTTAACTGTGTATAGAAGTCGTTGAAATAAACTAGTTTTTCATATATTTTTTTCAGAAAACTGAAAAAAAGCGAGATCCAAAATAAAAAATGTAAATCTAGGCTTGTGTATCAAGATGCATCTACCCACCCTAATCTGTTTATGTTTGGCTTTTTGTTCGGATTTTTGTATTACCTATTAGGCATTGCACCTATCAAATAGTGCTGTAATCACTTTCTGTTTAAATTTGTTCATTTTAAATTGGTAATTCCTAAAAGCGACAAATTATTATAAACGCAAATTTTAGGATTTATCAATTTAAAAGGGACTAGTGCACCAACTGACACGTACAATGCCTGATGACAAGACAAAAAATCAAGCAAAAAACTAAACAAATAGAGACTAGGTACGTCTTACACAAGTCCAGGCCAGGGTTTAGACTTACTTTTTCTGATTCTGTATCTAGCTTATTTTGCCAATTTCGGACAAAAATTATTTGAAAAAGTTGTTTATTTTAACGACTTCTATTCACAGTTTAAAAAAACGGCTCACCCTGTGTATATACATAAAATATTTTGAAAAAAGAGGCCATGGAAAATTTCTTGTGGAGGGGCCCCGGGAAGTATCTACAAGGACTCAATGCTAAATATCTGGCTGTCAGAGCAGATAGTAATCCACCTCCTAGGCTTCTGAATTTTGTGAGTACGAGAGGCACAAGCTAAAATCGCGGATATTTCTGCTTGGAATACCATGGTGCTTGGTGCATCCTTCAATAGAGAGGGAGAGAATCTATGATCAGAAATGATAGTAACGTTTACCTATCCATAGAATTATTGTTGAAAAAATTAAGGACGATGATCCTTCAACTCTATCTACAAAACTTGTTTCTGTGTAGGCTTAATCAAATAAATGTCAGACAAAAACGCAAATGATAAACCATTTTTCAAGCTACCTAAAAACAGCAAATAAAAAACTACTCACATATTAACTGTCATAAGAAAAGCTTATCATAAAATGGCATATCTCTATTACACAGTACAATGAAAAAAAAAACCCATTTAGCAATAGTTAAACAGTTAATAATCCTAGAAATAAAAACGAAACTAAGCAGACACATTATTAATACGATAAGAAGAAAAAAGCAGTTTCTCATCTTACTTACGCTGAACAAAAACTGCAACCCTAGGCAATTAAGGTGAAGTGAATCAGTTATACGATATTATTAAGGGAGGGAAAAGAAAATATTTGAAGCAACAAGATAAATGAAACCATTTATTTGGCTTTGTCATAAGATATGCTGAAAAAAAGGGTATAATAGCACTTCCGTCTTGCGAGCATGGAAGCAGGTAGATGAAATCAAGACCTTTTCTTCTGGACCAAAGGGTTGGTTTGCATATAAAAACAGGGGTGGCTGTTGTGCGACTGACCGTGTGGAAATGCAAATAGGATTTCGAACTGGTTTTTGGATGTAGCGGTGATTCTCGCAGTTGCAGTGGACCTTTAGCCGTGGAGGATGACATCAAAGTTCTCTAGGGTTTAATTTTTTCGTTTCTCTCGAAGTTTTACGAATGAAAAAGAGATCTCAAGTAGGACTCCGCGTCCTGTAGTATTTATTCTGTATTCTACATATCGACTGTGTTCTATGCAATAGGTACTCTGTGTGTCATCGAGATCGACAAGACGCGACAGCAACATGCCTCACAGATCAACGTAGATATCAAAACAATTGTCGAGTGGAGTTTAGCAAATAAAGTAAAGTTTAACGTACAAAAGACTCTGGCAACAACACTGACAAAGAATTCTCACGTTGACTTAGCAACTGTGGAAATGGAGGGTCACCCAATAGTCGAGTCACCTTCCGTCAAGCTTTTGGGGATCAACATTCAACAATAACATGTCTTGGCACGACCACGTCCGTCGTCAAAATTGCTAAAACGACATCCCAGGCGCTTGGAGTTTTGTTCCGCTCTAGGAAGCGTATATACCTGAGCAACTACTGCTGCTCTACAAGGCACAGATCCGACCATCGTTGGACCATTGCTCCCAAGTGTGGGGATGCGCTTCGAAGTACTCTCCAAAGCTTCTGACATCGAGAAAAAACAATTAGGCTAATTGATACGCCTAGGGATGCATCTTAACCCCAATGTTATTCAACTTATATGTGGAAAGAATATTTGCGGAGGCAGTTTCGAACAACTCAATTGGCATAAGAGTAAACGGAATTCCCATAAACAACATCCGGTGTCCAGATGACACTGCCATAATAACAGATAATGCAGGTGATCTCCAAATCCTACTAAATCGAGTCACGGAGGCGAGTAGAAATCTAGGCCTTAAAATTAATATTGGCAAAACAAAGTTTATAGTGATCAGTAGAAACAACACAACGGACACCCAGATACAAATAAACGGAAAAAACATTGAAAGAGTTTCACAGTTTAAATATCTAGGATGCATGGTCAATGAAACATGGGATCCAGACCAAGAAATAAAGTGCAGAATAAAACAAGCACGAATAACCTTTCTAAAACTTAAAAAAATTGTCACTGACAAAAACTTAAACTTCAGCCTCAGATACAGAATGGAAAAATGTTATGTCTGGTCAGTTCTGCTCTACGGAATCAATCAAAAAAATTGAAGCTCTCAAGATGTGGATCTTAAGACGGATGCTAAAAATACCCTGGGTAGACCATGTAACAAATGAAGAAGTTCTTCGAAGAGCTGAACTAACAGACCGACAGCTCTTCCACACAATTAAAAAAAGAAAAATAGCCTACCTGGGACACGTAATACGGGGAGAACGTTATCAGTTACAACGCCTGGTACTTCAAGGTAAAATCGAAGGAGGAAAAAGAGGAATAGGAAGAAAAAACTATCCTGGCTCAGAAACATTCGGCAGTGGACAGGAATGAGAAGCCTCGGAGAGATACAAAAAGCAACTGTGAATAGAGAAATTTGATAGGAAGAGGATTGACACCTACGCAGGAATCTGCAATGGCACTCTAAGAAGAAGAAGATACGCCTAACCTCACAAAGGACCTCCACAGCCTGGAACATCGAAGAAGAGTGGCTGACCTGTCTCTGTTTTACAGATTCTATCACGGAAGATATCGAGTGAGCTCTTCCAGACAATAACACCAAAGGCCATCCGACCGAGGAACACTAAAGAAGTTCTGCGAGCTCATCCTTACCAGGTCGAGGTCTCTACTCCTCAAACCAGTCTTCTCCAGCATTCCTTCTTTTGGAGAACTTCAGCGCTCTCGAAAGAGCTGCGAGAGAATTTGTTTCCCGACGGCTACAACTCGCAGCGCTTCAAATCTAACGTGCACTGACACTTACCCTCCCTTAGCTTTGTCGTTTCAAAGGCAGTTGTTTCTGAAAAGGTGGGTCGCAACTTTGAAAACACCCTTTATCTATTTAGATACTAAAACGCATTAATAACATCCGTATCCCAGATGCCAAAGGGACCCTCAAAGATCTACAAACCACTCCTTCATGTTGCCGTAATTCTCCTTACGCAATATATTCGCCGTGTCGCAATAAACCAAGATATACGCACCCCCGGGTCCTAATCAAGCATCGGCTTCCCCCAAAACTAATAGGCGCGCCACACCCAAAAAACAATAAGATAATGGATTTGAATCGACGGCGGTCGGTCAGCATCCCTCGCAAGAGGCCAATTACCCGAAAAAGGCCCGAAAAGCCGTCGATCTCTCCCTCGATCACAAGGTAATGATAGGTTTCGGGGTGTGCCGTGGAAACAGTTGCTACGGCTGCAGCGGTGTCCAGCTGTCAGGGCCAACTCGGATGTTCGTAGCACGCGCACGATCGATAGTCTCTTGTCTTATTAATAAAGCTGCCGTTGTCTTGGCCTGATTTCAAATATAGGAAGATGCATCAGTTCATTTGTAAACTTCTCATCACGGATTTATCCTAAATCACTAATTAACAGTCCTTTACTTTCGCGTTTGATTTTTCAAAAGCATAACTTTATAGATCTATAATCAGGCCCGTCGTAATGTATGGCACAGAAACCTGGACCATCACTAAGCAGAACGAACTACTATTGAAGCGCTTCGAACGTAAAATACTGAGAAGGATCTATGGCCCTAAAGTGGATGAGATAACCGGACAATATCGAATCAGAACAAATGAAGAACTGAAAAGAATGTTTAACAAACCAATCATCACCAATGAAGTAGGGTCCCCGTTAATACTTAAGCCTTAAGGCCTATTGTATTATAACTCCTCTCATTTACAGTATCCACTCCAGCAATCTAGATCACTGCATAAGTTTATGCAGTTTTCCTACTGATCCTGGTGCTGAGCTGTATTCCATTGGTTCTAGCTTGGTCTTCCCAAAGAGCTGTTGTTTCTTGTGCTCTAGCGCTTCGCACTCACAGAGCACATGTAGGGCTGACTCAGTCCCTCTACCACACAGTCTGCAGTTGAGGTCTCCCATTGTAGAGTCCCTTTTTATTCAGGTGTTCCTTCAGACCACACTATCCCGTGAGGATACCCGTCGTTATTCGGAGCTGATTCCTACTCAAGGAGAGCAGTGTTTCAGCTATTTTCTGGCATGGAGCTTTTATAATATTTTACCATCAACACATCCCAGTTCCACTGCTCGTTGTGCTGATGTTTCACCCATTCTACGACGTGGTGTCTGACTGTGGTTTTAGGCACCTCCAGGGCGGGTTCTGCTCCAATGTATAGAGGAGACGAGCCTTGTCTTGCTAGCTCGTCCGCCCTTTCATTGCCCCTTATGCCTGAGTGTCCTCGGACTCACTCCAAAGTTACTTTGTTGTGTTCTGCCAGCCTTCCCACTACTTGTAGACATTCCCAGACTAGAGCAGACGTAACTTTGGGCCCTTGTAGTGCCCTAAGTGTAGAGTAGAGAGTAAAGTAGAGTAGAGTAATTTATTGGTCATTTTGTACATAAATAAATACTTATGGCAAGTCATCTTTCCATCTATACTCAAAAGTGCAACAGTAATATCTATACATAAAACTGGTGATGAATATGATTTTTCCAATTATAGACCTATCTCACTTATCTCCTGTTTGGCGAAGGTTTTTGAAAATATAATAAAGAACAAATTCACAGAATTCTTAGAGAAATATAACATACTTTCTGATAAACTGTTCGGTTTCAAAAAAAAAAATAAATCTACTGAAGATGCGGTGACATTATGTAATAGGAGAACTATGCAAAAATGTGGACAGAAATATTCCAACATTATGTGTCTTTGTGGACCTAGCAAAAGCATTTGACACAGTTGATCATATGATACTCATGAAAACTTTACAAAATTATGGTATACGGGGTCAAATCTATCATCTAATTAAAAGTTACTGAAGTAATAGAACACAAACTGTTGTGATAAATATATGCTCTAGTTCTCCATTGCCTATAACAAGCGGTGTTCCTCAAGGAACGGTACTGGGACCACTATTCTTTAACATATATATAAATGACCTATTTGCGGTTGATCTGAGTGGAAATGTAGTGAGTTTTGCAGACGATACAGCTGTTATATTTTCTGCTGAAAGTTGGGAAATATTAAAATCAAAGGCTGAAAATGGTTTTAAAAAAATGTTCAACTGGTTCAGTAGTCGACTTTTAACAGTCAATTTCAATAAGACTCACTTGGTTCCATTCGCGTCGTACGCAAACGGCTTACCGAAATATACCAACTTACTAATCAGTTGTAGACAGGTAGCTCCTATATCAATGGTCTAGTATCAAGTACTTAGGAATATATCTAGATTGTCATATCAAATGGAAGGAGCATACAGAATATGTTGTCAAAAAGATACGTTACGTTATAAGCAAATTTAAACTCCTTTCCACTATACTTACCTATGAACAGATGATCATTGCATACGAAGCACTTGTTCATAGTCATATACGATATTGTATTGTGGTGTGGGGCGCAGCATGTAAAAATAATATAAAAGCAATAGAAATTATACAAAAACGTTTAATAAAAATTTTATATAAAGTGAAATGTAGATATCCTAGTGACTTGTTATTTTCTAAAACAAAAATTCTAGATATCCGCCAAACATTTTTCATGTCGTTAGGTATTTACCAATATAAAAATAAATCAAACTTGACAAAACACGAACATAAATATGACATAAGATATGCATGTAATGTTGTACCGAAAGCAAGGAAAAACACTTTATTACGATGTCATACATTTCTTGCTCCAAGACTATACAATGCAACAGAAAGCATAAAATGTCTAGTGTCTTTAAATTAAGTCAAGTATGGTTTAAAACAATGGATAGTAAATAATAATCGCATTAAAATTCACCAACTTGTAGATATATGTAATACCTATTATTACTAATATCTATAGAATACAAATATTCCTGAATTAGCCCTTATTTGTTGTTCCTATTTTTAATAATTACCTTGTACCCAAGCACAAGTTTTGAACTTTTTTGGGGCACTTGTTGTTTATTGTATTTTATTTATTTTACATGTACAATAAACGCTATACTATTGTCGGACTAAAAAAAAAAGTTTTAGAAAGGACACAAAATATATTCCTATAAATTCCTCTATATCGCCCTATCCCCTACAAGAAACAAAAAAAAAACGCAAACAACAGATCTCACACATCCTCGAGAATTAATCACCGGTATTACCGGCAGCAACCCTTCAACCCTACAAAGCGCCCGAGTGCCCTTTGGTCACACGGTGGGCCAAAGGGCAGATGCTGAACTCGCCTGGACCCAGGTCAGGACCGTCCGGAGACCTGAGCTGCAATTTATCACCTGAGATAATAAAACGTAAACGGTCCGTGGGCATGACTGGACGCAAAACAGGTTTTCCTCAATGGGCCGAGGATGCTGGGACGTGTTATTTATGTCATTAGCCATTATGCGATTAGAAGTTTAAGTCACCATCGGCCATTGTGTCCGTTAGCTACGTTGGTTTTTAGTTTTGTTTGTTTTACGGGGGCCTTTGTGAGAAATTTCCACGGGAGCTTCCGGGATGTCCTTTTTTTGCAGAAGGATGCGGAACTAATGGCTCAACCGACATTCAGAATTGAGAATAGCCGGTGACTCGACAAAACTGTCTTCCAGAGTCAAAAAAACTGAGACGCAATTATTTCCACACACATAATAAAAAATACTAAGTTCCATCAAGTTCAAATGTCATCATCATAGCCATGATCATTACATCAAAACATAAATACAAACAGATAGATTTTTCGAATTTAAAAATTACTATTGATAATCAAAACACTGAAATCGTTACTTTCGTAAAGTACTTAGGTATACAATTAGATAACTTCTTATTATTTGATAAACATTTTGATTACGTACACAAGAAAATCTCTAAAAAGCTATTCTTTTTCACAAGAATTTCTAATTTTCTGTCTACCGAGATGAGGTTAAAAGTATATCAGTCCATTATACAACCCCACTTTGACTATTGTTCTTCTGTACTATACCTTTTTAACTCGAATCAGCTGTCACAGTTACAAAAGATGCAAAATCGTGGGATGTGAATTATCTTAAGGACGAATCGATATACACCTATTCAATTGATGCTGTCAACCCTTAATTGGTTATCTGTATCACAAAGACTATATTACCTTACCATGGTATTTGTTTTTAAAATAGTGTCAGATATGGCACCAACGTATTTGCAATGCTTCAGCTATAATAGTGATATACATGCACATCAGACTAGAAAACAAACTATTTATATTTCTAAAACTAACAAGAAGAAAAGTAGCATGAATTCTTTATTTTTTAAAGGATTCAATGAATACAATAATCTTCCAAATACAATAAAACAAAGTTCGTCGCTTAGAATATTTAAACAATTATTAAAGTACATAAGAGCCATCTGATAATCTTTAGACTCACAGTTAACTTCTCTCTATTATTGAGGTTTCTAATATTGGCATTGTATATTGGCGTATACTATCAGCATTAATTTAATTATTTTTTAGTGTTAATTTTATTATTTTGGAATAACCAATTTGTATTTTTTTAGGTATCACTACTTTATTTTGTATTAGGGTAATCCTATTTTGAAATAAAGCTTTTTCTTCTTCTTCCTCAATGTCTTAACAGCCATGTTGTGAACTCGTAAAATGCATTATGTCGGAGCTAGAGTAGGTACTGCCGACACGAATATTATCAATAGTTTTGAGAACTGTAGCTCGCCATCGTTCGCGATTTACTGTCAGTTCAGTAGCACTCTTGATACTCATATCCAGCAACTGTTTCGTCGTATCCACCCAGCGTGTAGGGGAACGGTCACGGCGCCTCCCTCTCGGGGTATGACCCTGAACTACACGTTTCTCCATATTATCGCTTCTGTGAATATGTCTGAAGTATGTGAACATTCTCGTCGACACAATGGAGGATAGTCTCTTTGGATTACCGAGCTCATCCAGTATGGAAACGCTAGTTCGATGGGCGGTATAAGGGACTCTCAGCATTCTCTTCCACGTCCACATTTCAAGCTCGATCTGCCTTTTTAACAGCCCAAGTTTCTGAGGCATACAAAAATATGAAGAACACAAGAGACTGAACCAGCGACATTTTGGAAACTTTAGTGATGTTATGGTCACGCCATATTTTAGATACGTTGGTTTTTAGTTTTGTTTTTTTTACGGGGGCCTTTGTGAGAAATTTCCACGGGAGCTTCCGGGTTGTCTTTTTTTCTGTATCGGGATGCGGAACTAATGGCTCAACCGACACTGAGAATTGAGGATCGCAGGTGACTCGACAAAATTGTCTTCGGGTATGAAAATAAGAAACTGAAGTGTGTGATCAGTAATACTGTCAACTGGAGTCATCACCATGCCACCATTTATGTATTCATGTTAGTACAAACATTCAGTTTATTTACATAAGTCACCAGCAAATTTAATGAAAATATTCTTCTTCTTCTTCTTCTTCTTCTTCTTAACATACCAACTCCATTCAATGAAAATCGGGAAAAATTTTGGCAAGTGCTTCTCTATCTTGTACTCTCGTGTATAGGGTATGAGATTTCAGTCTCGTCCAGTTTCTGACATTTTTCAACCGTGAATTTTGCCTGCGTCCTGGCCCTCTTTTGGCTTTGAGTTGGCCTTCGATTATTAGTCGTCTCACGTTCCTTGTTCATTCGCCGTAGGACTTCAATATTTGTTAACGCCAAGACTCTTCTCAACATCATGTCTAAGGTTATGGAGACTGTCACTAACACACAGCTCCTGAAATATCTGGACAACAATTACAACATAAATGATCGCGCCAGTATGGCTTCCGTAAGTATACGTCTCTCACTTGTGGAACAGAGCAATTGAAGATCTTTGCGAATGCCGTGTTGCTGCACTTGACATATCGAAAGTCTTAAAGGGTGGCATGAGGGACTTATGGTGTCAAGCTTGCTGCTTATGGACTATTATACCACCTGGCCTGCGCCAGTGGTTGAATAGCTTTTTGAACGACCGATCTCTGTTTGTTGTAGTCGAAGGCTGTTTATCAGACGTATTTGCAATAAACGCTGGTGTTTGCAGGGATCTGCCCTATCCCCTACATTGTTTCTGCTGTATATCAACGAGCTGCTGGAAATAACATCCAATCCAATCTACAGCTTCTTAGAAGACAGTAAGTACATTAATATCTTGCATGGAACCAGGCGAGCCGCTATCATCTCAGGAGACGGTAGCAAGCCTCACCGATCAACGTAGATATCCAATTATCGACTGGGATTAGTAAATAAAGTACAGTTTAACGTACAGAAAACTCGGGCGACAGGACTGACAAAGAAGTCTCACGTTGGCTTGCCAACTGTGGAAACGGAGGGTCATCCAGTAGTCGAGTCACTTTCCGTCGAGCTTTTGGATGTTAACATCAACAATAACATGTCCTAGCACGACCACGTCGTCAGTATTGCTAAAACGGCATCCCAGAAGCTTGGAGTTTTGTTCCGCTCTAGGAAGCTGTATACACCAGAGCCATTACTGCTGCTCTACAAGGCACAGATCCGACCATCGCTGGAAGAGTGACTGACTTATCCCTATTTTACAGATTCTATCACGGAAGATGCTCGAGTGAACTCTCCCAGATAATATCACCGAAGGCCATCCGAATGAGGAACGCTAGAGAGGCTCTGCGAGCTCATCCTTACCAGGTCGAGTTCCCTACTCCCTGAACCAGTTTCCTCTAGCATCCCTTCCTTTGGAGAATTTCGACGTTTTGGAATGAGCTGCTGGGGAATTTGTTTCCCGACAGCTACACCTTACAGCGTTTCAAATGTAACGTGCACGAATACTGATCTACTCGTAGCGCTTCACCAGCGCTATAGGCTTTCAGCCTTTGCGAGAGGATGACTATGAAAAAAATGAAAACCACAAGACATTGATATTGACAATCTGATTTCGTCAGAAAGGATATATAATTATATAATATATATTATATAATATATATAATTTTACATTTGATCCTATAGAAAAAAAAATATTTGAGAAAATTACGTTACCTCTGGTTGACGTATCTCACGTGCGCTTATTTGGGAAAGCTTAAAATTCCGTGAATTCGACTGAGTGCCAGTATCACATGGCCCCGTGTAATACGCCCTTATGGCCCTATTGTCTTTCGTTTTCCCGCGAATCGGGCCCATTTCATGACGGACAGGTGAGAAACAACAGGAAGACCGCCAGCCAGTGGCGGAACGCAACCACTTTCGCATCAAGAATATTTCTACTGTCATGTACCTAAACCTAAAGTTTTGAGTTGTATGAACCTATGAATATGAAGTGTGCTTTTACCATCAAGGGCTCTTAGCTGCTTGGCAAGGAACAAAGAATATTAATTATGGCAGATTCTTGGTTATTTTAATTTGTGGTAAAACTTATTATTAATATATTATTCTTATTAAGATTTCATCATTATTTGTCTAGTAGATGGTGTCGTTGTTTCATCAAAAATAAAACCACTGTAAACAGACTGATCAGTATGACATTACGGTTGAGGCTTATCGAACTCAAGAAACAGTTATCTGACTCCGAAGTAAGTGTGATCTTGAGGCGACGTCAAATTTAATGAAAACTAACGTTGTATGCTTTTCGATCAAAACCGACATAGAACATGAGACAACAAGAAGAAGCTTTCTATAGTCCTTGGGCCGGCGAAGATGAAAAAATAAATAGACATTTCTCTTGACAGTGTAACATATTGAAAAGATATGTACATAGAACATTGCTCTATGGAAGTGGTCCTGTAAGTTATTCACTGGTGACCTCTGGTGACCATAAGGATTTCAGTACTTCCAAGTATGGAGAAAAAACATAGTAAAGTCTCTCAGAGGTATAACTTAAGATTAATTGTCGTTCCAATGAAATCAACTCCTTTCCAATAGAATGTATATTTAGCCGCATAAAAAAATATATTTTGTGTGCAGCGTCGCACAGTACTTTGAATGAGAAATACTACCAATTCAGCGATACTAACCTCACCCCCATACACCTGACATATGTTCTACGTTGTATTGTATACGGCATTGGATTTCTACATTTTTTGTGCATGAATTGTTATGATGTTTGAGCGATATTTTGTGAATATTATAGACAATATCAATATAAATCAATCCTTGGATTTTAAGAACATGTTATTTGAGGTTGAATTTACATTTTTGCTGCCACAACTATTGAACTGTTGTAGAACAACCGATTATCTCTGCTTGATTCCGCTGAGGTAAAAAGAAATACCTTTGATTATTCTTATTACTGTTATTACATCATTCAGTGGCGGTTCCTGATTTTTTGAAAGGGGGGCGCACAAAATTTTAAATAAAAAAATTACACTAAAAGCCTATCACAGATTATTAAGGCCGCAGCTGCACCCTATACATATAATAAGAGTTTTCAGTTTCCACAGTGATTTTTTGAAAGTTTTTTTCTAGCTAGTATCTCGAAAAGTCACTCCTCAAGGGTGCTTTGATTATCACTCACTACAAAATGTTATTTCTTTGATCTTTTACTTATTATCTCGCCTAACCAAAAAAAAAAAATCGTCTAGCTTAGGAATGGAACTCCCAACGCCTGATTGATACATGTCAGCACGATCTACTGAACCAAGCAGTCGTCTGCGTCAGTTTGTCAAAACATTGTACACTATATTAGTATCTAAGTACTATTTATTTTCATCTTTGTAATGTTATTTATAATTTCCTTAATTTTTATTTTGTGCTCTAAGGAAAGTCGGCCAAAGTTCATCTTAAGCAACGCGTTCACCCGATTATCCATTTTAAATAATGGGTTAGTAGGTTAGAATCGCCGATGTAAACAACGCATAGCGATTCGAACAACAGACGACTGAGGCGTGTCAGCACGAGCTGCCTCTATTCATATCAACAGTAACCTTTTGGATTTTATTGGTAATTTTCAGTCGATTGATGAGTGATTGCAGATTGCCCAATAGGAGCGCTCTCGGTCCGCTATACGTGCCGTCTGTGCTTTGGCGCCTTCGGTCAATGACAAGACACTGAGTACCAGTCTTTATAGTCTGAGCATTGTGGGCTACGTACAAATCAGGCAACCGATTGTAGATAGAAATAGGTTCCAGCACTGCATACATAGGTACCTACTAAAAATATTTTTTCTCTCAGGCTCAGGACAAGTAACTGCAACATGTCTGCCATTAAAGGGAAACGGCGGCTGTTTATTTTGTCAATGTTTAACAGGACGTTTTATGAATGAATAGAAAGGTCTTTTGATCGTCGTTGTCTTGGGCCTAATGGAGTATTCCATTTAAAAAATTCTCATGTCATGGTTCTATTAGTATAAAACCCATCATTTTAAAAATGAAGTCCAACTAGTTATACACGTACTAGATGCACAGTTAGATAGTTATTTTCCTGAAAATAGATATCGTTTGGTTACAAGAGCTTGACGCTGAACGCAGAATATCTAGCGCATGCGCATACAAGATTGAAATGATTCCATCGCTCTTCAATTTGTTGTTCTTAGAGAAAGGCCCAAAGGCCCGTTAGCCGGGACCATCGAGAGCTACCGGGCCTGATGGTGCTACGTGTGACGTCACACCAGACGCCGCACGTATCTGCAGGGATTAATAGAGAAATTCCCGCGCTACGAGCATTTTCTTGAAATACTGAGAAAACGGTCAAATATACAAAATGTAATGTATAGGAATGAATTTATAGGAAATTGAATTTGCGATGAATGGAGCCAGTTAATATCTATTTAACTAAAATCGTTTGGACGTGAGAAGGTTAAAAGATGCACACAAATCATACAAAATTATCTATTATTCACAAAATGATGTACATAGTCATACTATAGCTGTCATGATTGCAGTAGCAGTAGTAGCAAAAGAGGGTATAGGAGCCGTAGTATACAGGGTGTGCCAGAATTTTCCTTGACACGTGATATTACTCTCCTAACAGAAAAAGTTCAAACGAAAACTGAGTGGAATTTTTGAAAGTACTATAGGGTCAATCATACTATGCTTTCAAAACATTTTCTTTGTACTTCAACCGTTAAAATTCCCCCAACTTTTTTTTCATGTAGTGCTGCACAAAAAAGTCTTTTATCTTATTTAAAATCTTATAGTAGCTTTGATTTTATACACAAACCTATTTTTTGCGTAGTCATTATCATTATATAAATAAAATAAGGATTTGTTTGAGCCTTAATATTTATTTATGATAAAACAGATAAAAATGAAAACTAAGTGGGCGTTTCAAGGGTACTGAAGGACATATAGCACATAACCATACTTTAAAAACAAATTTTTGTACTTAAACCCCTAAAACTTACCCCCAACATTTTTTTTCAAATAGCTGTCCACAGCTTTTCCTACATAAATGTACATAGTTTGTAGTGCCTTTGATTTAATACACAAAACAGTTTTTTTCGCAAAGTTAAAGCATAAGATAAATAAAATAAGGGTTTTTTCAGGCGTAAAATTTTCGTAATAAATAATGATAAAAAGATATTTGTTTTCGAAAGCAAGGTCATTCAATACACTTAAAAACTCCTTAATGTCCCTTTTCATCAGTTTTTCGTGTCAAACAAATTCTTATTTTATTTATATTAATGCTTCTGATGTCATGAAAAGAATAGGTTTGCTTATAAAATCAAAGTACCACAATATTTTCAATAAAATATGAATATCATTTATGTAGAAAAACTTATGGGGTCCTATTTGAAAACAAAAAGTTGGGGCGAGTTTTCGGGGTTGACGTGCAAAAAAAATTGGTTTTGAATGCATGCACTTTACAGTAATTCTTAAGCAGTATTTTACACAATCTGTGAAGACGATTTAATCTTAGCTCGAAGAACTATTAAACTTATAGCAGTATCAGTACGAATTACAAATTTTCCTTCGAAGTGTTTGGTGCATATTACAGAAGAATCCTTTATCGTGAAGATATCTCGATGTATAGCGCGTAACCACTGATTCCGTTTCATTACATCTTTGGAAATTACAACACAGGTATGCATACTGTATCTATATAATTACTATTGCAGAAGGGTGCACAGCAACTTTAGACGATATTCTTGGCTAGATACACGTAAAACCCAAAAATTGAATGAAAAATCCTTGCGGGTATTTGACTATTACAAACGCCACCGGACGGTCACACGGCACCTCGCGTGACGTAGACGCTGTAGTGGAGATACACCATCAGGCCCGGTAGCTCTCGACGGTCCCGCCCAAAGGCCCGTTAGCACGCCACTGATTCCCGCGCCCGTAGTCGGCGAGCAAGATAGCGAGGAGCGGGAAAGACGACACACCTGAGCTGATCTGAACGTCCGTTGGAGTCATTTCCTACACATGACTTCCGATTCGACTCGTTTACAGCCCCCCGCAGCCCCCCCTCACTTTGGCAGCAGGGATGAACAATGCAACGCCGAGGTGGTGGACGTTGAAAGTCTTCGGAGGTGCCAGCTGGAATGACAAACAGACACACTTTCTAGTGATCAATCGATGATACGGGCAGGGGAAGTTGTTTTAGGAGCTTTTAGATATAGATCAATGTCGTCTTACGCATACCCACATAACAAAAGTATATACAATGTACATACAGTGGATATCAAATCAATGGATATGTATATCCACAAATGGAGCAAGAGTGTCCAATGGATGTCAAATAATATACATTGCATGTACGTTTGTCGCGAACTTTCACATCCATGGCATATCCATAGAATGTCCATATGGACGTCCAATGTACATGCATATTATATAGATGGTACATACAATGAATATATACACATCCATGGTATATCCATTAAATGTACATTCATGTACTTTTAATGCACATGCATAGTGTATGAAAGTTCAATGTAGAGGCAGTAAGATAAACAAACCTTATGCTTTCATTATGTATTGTTATTAATTCAATTTCTAATTACAATAATAATACTTGGCAAAATCGATTACTGTGATTGTCATCTCTTTTCTGTTGAATGGCATGTCTAAAATCACAAAGAAATCAAGGTTATAAAATTTTGTAGGTGGTTTGTTCCGCTTATGACTTACTGTCAAACGCTGGATGTGAGTGTTATCAGTAGTAAGAAGATAAGTAACATTGCACAATATTTCACTCGATCAGGTAATCAGGCACAACCAGCACCAGCACACACGCGAAGGACGCGAACGAGTCGTACGACGGAATGACTAGAAATTAGCAATGGCGGCACTAGTTGTACTTCGCGCAGGCGTAAACTACTAGATGTATGTATGATACATAGACCAACATCTTATGTATATTCACATATGTATATACCTATATGAATATACATGGTATATTACACTAGTGTATATCATTTTTCGTATGTACATTTAACGTCCTATGGATATTGAAAATATGCATGTTCAAACTGGAATATCTAATGTACATTCTATGGATGTACATATCCATATAGTGTTATGTGGGTACCAACTAGCGAACTTTTGGTTCGACGTGTGGTCCGTGTACTGTAACCTATCATCGCAAAAAGTCGTACGTTTTTATGGTACTACAACTGCAGCAACAAATATGGACATTGAACGAGGTGGACCTCGTTCTAGAAACCCCCATTTCGGAAAAAATTAACATGTGATATATCGCTTTAGAGATAAAGACACATGCTCTTTCAACTGGTGCTAGGGGTGGGCGATAATTATCGATGTTTGGAAAACATCGATGTTTCACGTCCGATGATCGATGTTTTTACCATCGATGTTGTTAACTTGAACCATCGATGAAAACATCGATGTTTTTAAAAATTTGCATCGATGTTTTCTTAAAAGTTTCAATCACAAATTGAAAATATACAAAGAAGTAAACTTAACGAGTCTGCAGTTTTCTGGTCTTCGATTTTGCCCCATGATTTAAAATACCAATTGAAGGCGCTTTGGGTTCCTTTGTAGAAGTGTGCATTCTACTTCCTTTCAGTGAACTAGTTACTACTATTCTGTACCAAAACAACACCGACGCGATGGTGACTGATTCACGTCATTACGGATTTATGGGAGGGGGGTATAGTCACAAGCTATTAGATTTTTCAAGTTGATAAAAACCTCGGCTCACATCCTCACAATGGAGTTTTCTATGTGAATTTTGTTTGTCCTATTTTAAATCGATTTGAGATGACATTTGACATTGGTTGATTTCATCTTCTCAAATTCGCTAAAGTTGCAAAGCAATTTGAAAAAGGAAATAGGCAACCAGAACTTATTTTTATTTTTTTATTAAAATTTAATAAAATTTGCTAGTTTAGCTAGTTTCTGGTCTTTATTATTTCCTGTTTACTATGCTGTGAAATTTGAAATACCTAGTAGTAAAATACATATCATTATTTATTTCTAACATTTTAATTGAAGAACACCAATACTCGAATATATCGATGTTTTTCCGATGTTCAAACATCGATGTTTTGAATACGATATATCGTAATTATTGATGACAGACCGTCGATGTTGATATCGATATCTAACGTCGATGTTTTCTTTTGATGTCCCATCCCTAACTGGTGCTAACAAATTTATATATTGTATACATTTTTTTGTGCACCCCCACCCTTTTCCACCCCCCATTGTCTGATCGGCACCAAAACCTTTTCAACTCGAAATGACCTTTATTCATTCAAGTTGGCCAAATTTGGGAGCAATCGCTTGAGGCGTTTTTGAGTAATCGTTTGAGAACGGAATCGCGGACATACAGACACACAGATGGACATCAAAAAAACAAAGCTTTCCGATTTGCTTCAAACTTGGTCACTATGAAAAGGTTATCATTAGAAACTTAAATCTAGTTTTGGTCCCGCTGCGATTCTAAAAAATGATAAGTCTAATTGATTGACTCAGTACTTCCCACACATTACGGTGATACCAGCTTATTATTTTCCCATAGCATGAAGCTTTAGCCTGAGATCCCCTTGCAACCCAATCATGGCCAGACCCCCCTCCCCCCCAAAAATTGTCTTATGCCGCTAGGTCTTTCCTTCACAAGATGTCCCTTAGTTTCGGTAATAGGCAAGGCAATGTTCAGATGGACCTAAAAAGGTGATTTATGTCGCTAGGTCTTCTTTCACAGGTCATTGGACCGCCTGCGCCTATTATGAATACAGCACATCTTTCAGTTTTTCAACCCCCCCACCCCCCAACCACCCCAATTTCACCCCCACCCAAAAAAACTCGGAAAATGCTCAGGAACACTTAAATACTTAAAAGCGAAGTTTGAACTGTTTTTATATTTTTAATTTTTTTATTATTTCTGCGCCGCCACTGGCACGATTTATAAAAACCATACGCATTTTCCATCCTCGCCACGGTACTAATACTGTGTCAAAATTTCATTAAAATCTATTCAACAGTTTCTTCGTTACACAATATAGAACGATCTAAAACAATACTCGTATGTTTACACCAAAAAAAATCCTTTGGTTTCTGTAATAGACAAGGCAATGTTCGGATGGACCTAAAAAAGTTATTTATGTCGCTAGGACTTCCTTCACAGGTCAGTGGACAGTGTATTATGAAAGCAATAATTTTTTCAATTTTACAACCCCCCACCCCCCAACCACCTTAATTTCACCCCCACCAAAAAAAAGTAGAAAATGATCAGGAACCCCTAAAACGCCTAAAAACGAAGTTTGAGGCATATTAAAATTTTTTCGTTTTTTGCCAATTACTCCGCCGCCCCTGCACCGATTTTCAAAATTATAAGAACATTACTTACTACGACCCCCCAGCATATCGCTGCCCAAATTTCATCACAATCCATTCAGCGGTTACTGAGCTTACGACGCTAGAAAAACGCGCACAGACAGACAGGCAGACAGACAGACCGATGGAAATGAGTGACATGGATTTTCGTTATGTATACATCATAAAACGCTCAAAAAGCGTGTTATATCGAAATCGCAAATTTTCGCATTCACAATACTCCCCTGACCTATCGGTGTGGGAAGTAAAAAGAGGTGGGCGTGCGGGTAACTCAAAAAATAATGTCGTATGATGAAATTCTGATGCCACCACAATAAAGAGTATGTTTTCTTATGTCGAAAACGATACAAAATTTTGAAAATGTGAACAAAAATTCATAAAAAGTAGCAAATTTTCGAATTTTAAAATGACACACTGTCACTGTCACAAAAATGATCCAAATAATTTCAAACTTTTCTGTCATAAAGAGGTTTTTGTTCTCTATCTGGTGGGGGTTACTCGGAAAAATAATGATATAACGTAGTACTGAATGACCTATCAATCTATCATACCATGCTTTCGAAACATTTTTCTTTGTACCTACTTCAACCCTTCAAACTCACCCCCAATTTTTTTTCAAATAGCACCCCACAGCTTTTTCTATATAAATGATTATTTTATTTAAAATTTTGTAGTGCCTTTGATTTTATGCACAAACTCATTTTTTTTTCCGTAGGTATAAGCCTATGATAAATAAAATAAGGGTTTGCTTGAGGCATAACATTTTCGTAATAAAAAGGATAAAAAACATTTGAATCCAAAAGCATGTACCTATGACAGGTCATTCAGTACCCTTGAAACGCCCACTTAGTTTTTTTTATCCTTTTTACTTCCCACACCGATAGGTGAGGGGAGTATTGTGACCGCGAAAATTTTCGATTTTGAGATAATACGCTTTCTGGGGGTTTTATGATGTCTACATAACGAAAAACCACGTCACTCATTTCCGTCGGTCTGTCTGTCTGTCTGTCGCTTTTTTCTAGCCTCGTAATCTCAGCAACCGCTGCATGGATTGTGATGAAATTTGGGCAGCGGTATGCTGTGGGGTCGTAGTAGGTAATGTTCCTATAATTTTGAAAATCGGTGCATAGGCGGCGGAGTAATTAGCAAAAAACAAAAAAAAATATTGCTGAAACTTAGTTTTTAGGCGTTTTAGGGGTTCCCGATCATTTTCTACTTTTTTTTGGGTGGGGGTGAAATTGGGGTGGTTGGGGGGGTGGGGGGTTGTAAAATTGAAAAATTTGTTGCTTTCATAATAGACTGTCCACTGACCTGTGAAGGAAGACCTGGCACCATAAATAACTTTTTTAGGTCCATCCGAACATTGCCTTGCCTATTACAGAAAGCAGAGGAATTTTTTCTGATGTAAACATACGCGAGTATTGCTTTAGATCGTTGTAACGAGGAAACTGTTAAATTGATTTTAATGAAATTTTGACACAGTATTACTAACCATGACGAAGATGGAAAACGCGTATGGTTTTTATAAATCGTGCCAGTGGCGGCGCAGAAATACTAAAAAAACTAAAAATATAAAAACAGCTCAAACTTCGTTTTTAAGCGTTTTAGAGGTTCCTGATCATTTTCTGCGTTTTTTGGGTGGGGGTGAAATTGGGGTGGTTGGGGGGTTGGGGGTTGAAAAGTTAAAAAATTTCTTGTACTCATAATAGGCTGTCCACTAACCTGTGAAAGAAGATCTAGCGACACAAATCACCTTTTTAGGTCCATCCGAACATTGCCTAGCCTATTACGGAAACTAAGGGACTTCGAATTTTCTGTATACATACGAGAATTTATTGGTTTAAATCGTTTTGTATTTTGTAACTTGGACACTATTAAATTGATTATAATTGAATTTTGACACAGGATATTGTTACCGTGGTGAGAAAATGCGTATGTTTGTTAAAAATCGTGTCAGTGGCAGCGTAGCAATAATCAAAGAACGAAAAGTATGAAAACAACTCAAATTCGGTTTTTAGATGTTTTAGGGGTTCCTGATCATTTCCTACCAGTTTTTTTGGGTGGGGCTGAAAGTGAGGTGGTTGGGGGGTGGGGGGTTGTAAAACTGAGAAGTTTGTAGTATCGATAATAGGCTGTCCATTGACCTGTGAAGGAAAGACCTAGCGGCATAAGACAATTTTAGGGGGAGGGGTCTGGCGATTATTTGGTTGCAAGGGATCTTAGACTATAGCTTCATGCTATGGGAAAATAATAAACTGGTATCAGCGTAATGTGTGGGAAGTACTGAGTCAATCAACTTGACTTCATTTTTTTTTTTGTTACGAGAATATCACGACGTGTCAAGGAAATTCGGAGACATCTTCGTATAATTAAAAAATATGAGCCCCTGCCCCACGGCTTGTCCGAATCTGCAGATCGATCGAATACGTCACCGACACCGCTGCAGCGGTCTCGGCAGGCGGCGCGTGTCAACAATCGAACATCGGACAATCCGTATCAACATCAGCGGTGGCCGTGGCCCGTGCCGCTGCGCTGCGGCGATCGGATGTTGCAAAACAATCGCCGATCGCGCGAATTCTTCCGGCGGTCGCAGCCGTCTTCGATTTCTGCTGATCGACGTCAAATCGAGGACGTTCACCACCTTGACTTGACGATCGTGGATCGTGGAGAAATTATTGCAGGTTACAGGCTTACAGGCCGCAGCGCTTCGCTTTTACCTGTTGCCAAGCTGGAAATCAATCGCGGGATTATGTTACGGTTGTATTTGTGATTTATTTGATCAGGAAGTTTAATAACCTCGACGAAATTCAGCGGAATAATTATTTTTTGTTTTATAAATGTCTAGATCCCAAAACATCACCGGTTGATTTGACGACTTTTAGGGGTTCTTAATCGTGTTCTACTACGTCTAAACTCTACACATGTAGAATGGACAATTTTCGATAGTTTTTGTTAAGTGTTTTTTGCCCTATCTCAGGCACGTCCAGGGAGGGGGGGGCGGTGATTTATATGCTTCTAAACTGTTGAAACCTTTATGCGAGCTTAGAAGAAACTGTCTCAATCGTCTCAATAAAGTTTGGAGATGGTCAATAATTATTGGAATCGAAACAAATTTAGACAAAAATTTTAGAGTTCCTACGTATCCACTATCTAAATTCTAAGGCCCGGTTGTACAATGCGAGCTTAAGCTTCAGCTTAAGGTAAGCCGACGTTAAACCACGTCGGTTGCAAATTGTCCGTTGTACAATGCTGGCTTAACCCCCACTCCAAGCTTAACAAGAGCTTACGTAAGCCGAAGCTCAACGCGAGCTTAGCTGAGCTTTAAACCTAACCTGATACAAGTGACATGATATGTCAAGGAGGAACCTTCAAATTGCTTGTCACTTTATTAGGTCATATTTTTTGAAAGATTTGTGTCTATACCTTAGACAAGGAAAGAGAGAGGACGGAACCCGCGACTGACATTTCTGATACCAAATGGCACCAAAGCGCTATTCCCAGTGGCGTAACTAATGGGATTAACGTTCTGGTTGAGCTATTTGTAGAAATAATCTTTTTCAAATAAAATTTAATGAAATATTGTTATTCAGGGTTTCTATATGGCCAATTTCGCCATCCACAATTAAAACTTAAGTGACTAACATTACCGCAACCGTGATTTTCATTCGACTGCTGTTTTGTGGCCAATAATATATAAAAATTGATAATGTATATATTTTATTCAGTCATGAACATGTTATGTTCATTTGCAGTATATGACTGATGGAAGACACGATTATACTTCTACCCAGAAAGAAAAAAACTGCTTGTAGTTTGTAGTAAATCAATTTTTTATTATTAAAGAACACATAATACCTATAGTATATTTATATTTATTGACATTATGTTTATATATAAAATACTGTCTATTACATACTGTAAACAGAAGCAGCAATAAAACATTTTTGTTATTATAGATTAGCTTACGAGATTGAGGAATTTGATGCCTTCAATCTCGGAGTCCCCATATGCAGTAAAAAAATCTACTTGCTGTTACGCCGTTACTTGCTGTTTGTAGTGTGTAATGAAGAGCAGTATTTTTAATTACTCCAACGAGGCTTTTTTATACATAACTTCTTTTTGCGACGGTGGCAATAATTAATGAAAAAGCTGGGGGGTTAAACATAAAAATTATCTCAGACATGAAATAAAGTAAGTTTTGGGCTAGAAATACAAAGGTCCTTTAATCTTATCCAAAATCAAAACATTTACAAAATTAGAAAATGACTCCTAGATTAGCTAGTAGTAAATAAAAACGAACAATTCATTCAATATAGGTGAGGTCCTATAACTTACATAGAAATTACAACTCTATTTTATCACTTAACCCCTTGCTTCCAGTAAGTTCTAATTTATTGCAGTTATGTATTTACTTATGGGGAAGTTTGGGTGAAACTCAGTATTGTGTGCTTCAACAAAAATAATTTTTTTGTAGGAACGTGGCATTTCGCTTGCTCCTACAATTGATGGCAGTCAATATTACAGTCACGAAGGTCAAAAACTACCAATATTTTACTGCCCTTTAAACAGAATCATTTTTGTTAATTGGCTCCGAACTGGATTGTCCTGTTGTGATCGAGATTTTACAATAAAATGGATTCTGATATTTAAGTATTTTGTGCATACAGCTTTTATTAAAAAATATATATGATTTACATCATTTTCTAATACGTGACGTTCTAAGCAGCTGAAAATAGGGGTGCCTAGAAAACTTGATATTATTTTGCTTATCAGCAAAGGTACAAAATGTTTGGTGTGAATACAATTTTCATTAACTCTCAGAAAATGTTCCGATTTCAAACATATCTTGATAACATCATTTGATGGGTAAGTCAGACCGCCGTGGCTTTTAAATTCAATTAGGGAATTGAGAAACCGATCTCTAGTACCAATCAATGCTGTGACACATGTTTCACATTTTATTGTTTTTTGTAATTGGTGCGAAACATAACCAGCAATATATTGCACAATTTGGGATGAACATTCACTTATCACAGGTGCATTCATGATGTAGTCATGATCCTTCCAAATAGTTTCTAGATCATCAGAAGGCTCATTTATGTCTATTAAACTATGGTTAGATAAACTACTATTAATTACATCTTCAGACCTTACATTTTTTGTAGAACTACTTAGAATAGGGATTTGATCTAATGGAATACAGTTACCCATACCGCCCTCTCTAATTTCTGCTCGAACCAGAAGCCTTTTGTAAGCAGCTAGAAACTGTCGAGCGGTTGGGTTATTATTCCAGCCACCTCTTGATCTAATTGACGAAAAGAATAATTCTAAATGATCTTGACTAATCTTATACAACGGAAGGTACAGTAATGTTTTTCTCTCAGAAACAAGTTCTTTGTACAATCCTAAAGAACTTGATAATGAAATTATTAATCCAATAAACCCAGTTTTTCTGTTAGACATGATTACTTGCTCATTATTAGATAATTTCAACTTTGAAAGATAAAAAATTGCACTATTGATAAATTCCGCAGATCGATCTATATTTTTTTGACATAATGCTTTTTTATAACCTGGTGCTACTAGGGTTCTGCTGTTTAAAATATCGAAAATGCTATTTACAATTCTAATAAATTTAACTGTTGCCTGACTACCTTTAAAATCCTCAAGATTCAGCTTTTTTTCGCAATACTCAATAGCATCGGCTACTGATGCACTAAGTAATTGAACTGCAAGCCGAACCTTCATTTTTTGTTTGAAAAAAATAATATGAGCGCGACGTAACTTATTCCCTAAATGTAAGCCCTCGCTAGTTTGCAGCTTCTCTAGAAGCGCTATGTATTTCCATTGAATAAAATTGTTATCACAATCAATTAGGATTTTCTTTTCACCAAATGCATTGCGAACAAGTTTTATCATATGACATGGATCATAAAAAATATATACATTGTGATCTGTAACTCTGAAACTTGTCTGTATATTTGAAATGTTAAATAAGAATCCAAAGTTATGACACATAGCGGTATTAGATGGAGCACCATCGAATGTGATTGACATAACTTTGGCTCCCGTATCTTCAATCAGATGGATGCATTGAGATACAATTGAATGTTTTTGACTGCCATTCAAAGAATCTGTAAGAAAGTAACCGACAGGTAATTTCCAAGTTCCATTGATGCAAACCAACATTATAACAAAAGCTTCTTTGGCTAAAGCATTAGAGTCATCGTTTAAATTTGTACCACAGTTCACATAACCATGGAATTTTTTTCCATCCCATTCTAAATGTTTCCGTATGGCTATTTCATCGATAATTAATGAACAAATTATTGGTCTGTCAGATGATTGAACCTTATTTCTTAAGGTATTTATTGATTCCTTGGTAAAACCAGGCTCAGCATCCACATTCTGAAACCATTTAGCAATAGTTTTGCTATGCGGGAGACAAGTGTCAAAAACATCTCTCACATAGTTGTATGCCTTTGGTGAAAAAAAATTTAATGTCAGGGCAAATTTCCTAAGTTCAGGTGAATATTGAACATTTCTCCCCATTTTTCTGTTCAATATTTCTATGTTAACCTTGCTCATATTTTGAACTAAAACTAAATTTTCTTGAGATAGTAAATTTTGTCGCTCTAATTCCTCAGCAATTATTTTTAAAGAGGCTACTTTTTTGTGTGCTCTTTTCAGTGATTGACCAAGGGCACGGATTTTTTTCGTTTTTTCCTTATTCTTATCTTTTTGCAGCAGCAGTTCTCTTCTAAGTTTCTTTTTCCGGGGAGAGTCGTCCTGTGCAGCCAGAGCTGAGGTTGATGGCGATGGTTCTGGATGAACATCACGTTCACGGGGTCTTTTTCTTTCTTTTGCCTAAAATAACAGAGCTGTATATTAGACAATGTTTGAAACATTATTTCCGAAAGAAAGACAGAACAAATTAATTTATGATTTAAGTAGATGTGAATGAGTGACTGAATCTTATAGGAAAAGTGACAGTAACATTTTGTTTTGATTTCGTATCGAGTAAACACACCTAAATATAGTTGTTTAATAATGTAACTGTAACACAAGAAATTATTACATTTTTGAGGTTAGCTGCCTTTTGATTTTCATAGCTATCAATTTTTAAATGGTTATTCAGCCATTCGTAATCGTATTTCTCCTTACTTTATTGCACTGTTTATTTTGGAAACGTCATCACTAATACTCAAATATAAAACCAAATTTGAGACCATAAATATAGAATATAGGCATAAGGCATAAGAATGATTTTAAATTAATATCACACCCAAATCATAACTCATTAATGATCCAATTATATACAATGGAGTGAAGATTTATAACAAACTTCCTCCTCACAGGTTTTAGTGAATATCCCAAAAGTTTTGTTTGTTATTATATAGCTTTGTCAATAAGAATCTTGTAAATTCTTAGACTATAAAGTATATCGATCTATCTATCTATCCATCTATCCAACTATCCATCTATCCATCTATCCATCTATCCATCTATCCATCTATCCATCTATCCATCTATCCATCTATCCATCTATCCATCTATCCATCTATCCATCTATCCATCTATCCATCTATCCATCTATCCATCTATCCATCTATCCATCTATCCATCTATCCATCTATCCATCTATCCATCTATCCATCTATCCATCTATCCATCTATCCATCTATCCATCTATCCATCTATCCATCTATCCATCTATCCATCTATCCATCTATCCATCTATCCATCTATCCATCTATCCATCTATCCATCTATCCATCTATCCATCTATCCATCTATCCATCTATCCATCTATCATAATCCTAGAATGTTTATTATTTTAATATTGATTAAGCGTAGACAATGTAAGCTAGGAATTATAACTTACAATTTTTGGACGTAAGTATTCCGGAAGCTCGTCAAATATGGTGGGGACTGCTCCTTTCAGAAGATATACTTTTTGATTTGTTTGATGAAGGAAATTCTGTTCAAAATGCTTAGAACAAAGCCTATCGTTGCTTGTAGGCTTCCAACCTTCGATCCTCATATTTTTGATCCATAAATCATGTCTAGGAAGATCTTTAGGAAACCTGTCGAGGAAGAAAGAAAATTAATTTTATTATTCATACAACTACAAATAAAGGCCACCCTTGAAATGCACACCTTGTATAAGGGTATTGGTATATTATATATTACAATGCAAAGTCATAATATTTCTATTCAAAATGTAAGCTATAATAGATACGCCACTGGAAAACTGATTGTATTTGAACCAAAAAATCCCTTAAAAACATAATTTTTAGACTTTACGTGCTCAAAAACATTATGATTCGCATGTTAGTGGTACATTCCAAATTATATTTCGGATACACATATATCTTTGAACTAGATATCGAGATATTTGCATGAATTTCGGATACACCAAAAAAATAAGATCATAAATTTACCTGTGAAAAGTGATTCCTGGCTCCTTCCTGCTGCTGTGGCTTTTACAACGGTAAGCTGCACACCCCACCATTACGCTCACCACAATATTTCACAATTATTGGTCTTAAAAACGTTAAATATCGCAAAAAACACCACCTTGACACTACCGTCAGTTTTCCACCAGCATTTTGACAGCTATTCATTTTCGGTATCAGCTAATCCATATAGCATCAAATGGGCGTGCGGTATCCCCTCTCTTTCCTTATCTAAGGTCTATACCCTGTTACCCGATACTTTAAACTGTCAGCCTTGTCAACAGCGAACAGCTGTTCTGTTAGTGATAACTAAAAATACCCCAGACTGAGTCTTGACATATCAATTTTAAGCTTTGAAGGAATGCAGGGCTGTACTGAGTGCAAGTACTACTAATAACGAGTAATTGACATTTGGTGGCGTTTTCGTTTATGGTCTGAGGTCTATGCTTATTTTACTTTTTCTCGGAAAATCCGGCGTGTCTTTCAGTATATCAGTAGGGCTGGTCTAAATGATGATGATTAGGTACGCTTTAAATGAGGTAAGAATGAAGATAAAAGCATTTTTAGCTTAAGCTTCAGTTAAACTACCTTATTATATTAATTTTACTCCATGTACTTACTTTATGCTTTTCTCTAATTGTACCTTGTACGTTTCAACCAATAAATATCCCACTAGTGATGCAAGCTAATCATTGAATAGTCCTTATTGCTAAATATAGGAGTATTTTGATAGTCTCTAACAATATACAAATCAATAAAATAATCTATTTCTTTTTAACCATCCATTTTTGCTGCGTATTTCTGGATATTGAAGCAATTTCTTGTTTACAAAAATAGTCATTACTTTTTGGCAATGAGATATTCTATAAGAATATTACTAATACGGTCCTGATCGCAGGATTGCCAATCAACACCACTAATAAAAAATTAAATTTGAGATACACTTCTTCGTCAGCTGATACCTATCAAATAGACGTCAAACCAGTTTAAAGTATCAGGTAACAGAGTATAATTTAACAAAGAGAGCAAAAACGGTCGTTGCCGAAATTTGACACAAACTGTCGTAACTGCCTAACCAAAAAAGGCAATTTTTCAGACGATTATGTCAGTATCTAAGGTCAGTACGTATTGCTTCATTGATGCCAACTGTAGTGAATTTCATTATCAACCAGGTTTAACAAAGCTCGTGTTAAACCCGCATTTGTACAACTGGCCCTAAGTGTTGCACTTTATTAACAATACTAACAATCATTTCTAATAGCACCACTAACTAGTGATACATCGTTGAAAAGCTAGATGTATAGGTACCAATTTGCAGTTTATGCCAAATTTCCTTGTTTTGAAATAATTGAATTTATGTACACATCCGAGTTGCATACAGTTTTTACTCAAAATTCATCAGAGATAAATCATTTTTATGTTTCACCTTTGCAGGTAGGCTATAATGAATATTTTTTCAGTTTATTTCCTTGTTTGTTGTTTATTTTCAGATGGCCAGCAAAAAATATATCAAGCCCCCCCATCCCTATGTGCCTGTGGTATATGTAGATAAAAACAGGCTTTGAATATTTCGAATACTCAACAGTCAACAGGTCCCCCATAGGTAGGGCTGTCACCTACTCGGTTATTTCATAGCGGGTAGGAGCCACAAAACCTCTTTTCCTCCTCCTCCAGGATGTTTGAGAAACAAGTTGCAACCTCCCAATGACACTTCAACAATTTATGGTGGACAATACGGCATCCCACAGGCTTTCTTAAAAAGAATCAAATTATACTGAAGGACATAAATAAGTAAGCAGCTAATAACCCCATAGTTGATACTGCGAATCATAAATTAAAAAATAGTCAGTTTTATTTAGGGTTTAGGGTAAAGTCGGGTATAGTGTACCAGTTGTTAAATTATACCACCTCAATATTTATTAAATTGTAAGCCTCTAGCGTCATCCAGTTTGCCCTTTTGATACCTCTTGTTGTCAAAACATTAGTTACCAGGACGCGTAAACGGCGGTCTCTCGTGAAACTTAAAATTTGTGTTTTTCTGAAAAACGACTTTACGCAGTAAGTATTATACAACTTTAGATAAGCGAATGATCAGTTTTTGGTAGTTGGAGTGGCGTTCTTCGTAATTATTGGACATTTGGAAATAGTTTAGGCGGTTTATATTTACCCTAACCTCACTTTTTCTAAAGAAATAAACCAATTTGTGTCAATAATATCGGTTTGCTAATTTGGACCCCCACCTAGTTTGTTAAATCGTACCGGTACAATTTATCAAATTCCAGTATTTTTTTCAGTTATGCCTCGCAAGGGTACAAAATACTGCCAATGGTCAGAGCAAGATATAAAGGCAGCAATAAGAAACTATAAAACTGGAAATTTTGTGCAAATTGGGTGCATGAAAGCTATGCTTCGTTTCCCAGTCGATTGGACTATATTTGTGGCTTTTGTGTTTGAGTTAAATAAGTATTGAGTATTAGTTCTTTGCTACGACAATATTTTGTTTTACCCAATGGGTTCCTAATTTGTGATTTATGTGTTTAAGTTTTACAAATAAAAAGTTTAATTCATTGCAATGTATTATATTATAAATCTGTTGTTCTATCAACAACGATCATCTAATGCATTTTGCCATGGTACAATTTACCGAACCGGGTGGTACAATTTAACAAACCATCAGTTGGGTAGATTGTACCGTTTGCAACATTTAAAAAAAACATTTGTTATGTCAGTCTTTATGTAACTTTTCTATTATGCAATTTAATGGGAATATGTTAAGTAACTCTAATTTATGGTTTAGTTGAATTCAATTCAAGTCAATAGCGAGATATTTGGTAAAGTGTGCAATGTGGTACAATTTACCCGACTTTACCCTATACCGTAATTTATATTTGTTTCTTTTAAAAGTTCCATTATTATCAAAATTGAAACCGCATTTATTGGCGCCACCTGGTGGTTATTTCAGAAAGTCAAAATATAATTTCTACTAGATTTACTCGAGTATTATCACTAGAATGGTTACTGAAACGTTGTAACGGAGGTTATATCCCTGTCAAGGGCACCAATTGTTTCTGAAACTCACAGCACACTTCTCATAATACTTGTTTTGTTGATATCTCCTGTTAGCTAGGAGGTCGAACCTCCCAGATTTTTTTTAAGAATTTCGTGCTCTATTTATCTATGTAAAAGGCATAGGTATAGTGTGTCATTTAAAATTTTCGTAATAATGGATATGAAGTAAAAGTCCGCCCTCTAGCTACTAACTCAAGATCAACTTGGATAATTTTCATTTATAACAGATTATTATAGGTAAAAATGGCTCTTTCAAACAAGACCTAGCTTGTTTAATTCCGTTGCCTTATACCAAAGTTTTTGCTATTTAAATAAAAACTTGTTTGGCGTTGTCTCACTACTATAACTGACATAATAGAGCAAAAAATAATAGGCCACCCGGAGGGCACAATCAGGCCTAAGTCTCTAAAGGGCCCCACAGACATCGTTCTTTTTCATCAGGTTTGCACGACGTGCCAACCGATGTCGGTTAAACCGATGGAACTACCTCCATACACTGTTCGGTCTTCTTTCAGTTTCTCGCAAATTTTTGGTCCGTTAAACATGGATAATACTTTAGCAATGGCGGCGGCTTTAGCTATTAAAGTGAAATACAGCAAGAAAAAACGTTCTAAATGGGTGAAACAGTGGCTTTTGAAAAGAGGCCAATTCTCCCATATAAATCTATTAGAAGCATTGCGATGGATGAAGAAACATACTTAGTATTACTAAATTCGGTAGCACCTCTAATAAAAAAAAAACAGGATACTTGGATGAGACAAAGTATTTCCCCTCATGAACGTCTGACAGCTACATTGAGATTGCTTGCTACGGGTAGAAGCTACGAGGATTTGAAATTTTCAGGTGCAATATCCCCCCAAGCTTTAGGACAAATTATACCTGAAACCAGAATGACACTGCAAAATCCCGTCGTCATTGCACGATGAACGGCCACACATGTGCCGAGTTGCACGATGGCGTTCGAAACCTACGAGTAAAATCAAGCTCGGACAGATTTTTTGGAACGACGGTCAACACGACGGTTTTTCGGCACACACGGACCGAAATGAGTGTGATCGGTTGGCACGTCGTGCAAACCTGATGAAAAAGAACGTTGTCTGTGGGGCCCTTAAGATCTTGACAGATCACATTCGTTCCAGTACAGAACATAGAAGACAGAATCCTAAAAAAAGCTTTAGTAATATTATCTATGTACTTAATAAATAAACCCATCAGAACATTTCATTTGTAGACATACTTTTTAGGATCTGGTTTGTTGTGTTTCTATCAAATTCCATAGGTATCTTCGACCTCTATATTCAGTTAGACCTGCATTTTGTGAAGTATCAATAGTATCAATACCAATTATTGGACCCATTTCGCAAATACATGTACGTTGTTTATAATAATAAATAAATATAAGTATCTTGTTTGGTATTCTTGTGTAATATCTATGTTGAAAATTAGGTTCTTCGTTTTTGTTTACTACTTTAGCCGTAAGTTTGTCATGTATTAGTGAATAATGTTGATAATAGCAGATCTAGTAAGACAAAACAGGATGTTTAGTTTCCTCTAAATAATATGCCATCAAATTAGCGTTGATGCAATGTACATGCCTTAAGCATCTTTGTATTCAAGAGCACAATAAGAAGAAAAAATAGCAGATACATGTGCCCTTACAGTTGAATTACTTTGGTAGTGTGTTTCATAATGGTAGTGGTACAGTCCTTTAGGTACCTGTAGCTCTTGAATTAATCACTTTAGACCCCAAGTGTGCTAGTTTGTTGGAATTGTTTTATCGGCAGGAGCACAAAAAGTCACAAATATACAGGGTGTCCCATTAAAAATTTTTAATCAGACCTCACATGACCAAAAACAAATGCCTCATTGGGTGACACAATAATACGAAAAGATACTATACTCTAATTTACACCCCCAAAATAACAATTCGCTACGACTGCCCAGTTCTGGTATATTGCTTGTAGTGGGACACCCTGTATAAGTCAAACTTTGTTTTTCTGACTTCATAATTTTCTTGTGAATTTGACATTTTTATCATTATGTACTTGAAGTCATTAGTATTTCTCATACAGCAACTCTATGTGTCTAGCTCGGCTCATATAAGAATTGATGGTAACCTGTCTGGTCGAACAGCAACCAGAAAAGGAATTCGTCAGGGATGTGTATTATCTCTGATACTATTTAACATTTACTCTGAATTTGTGATGAGTCAAGTATTGGACAACTGGAATGGCGGTATAACTATTGGCGGAAGCAAAATATGATTTGCTGATGATACATCCCTTATTGCTGCTTCTCAGGAAGAACTACTAGCTAGTAGTAATAGAGCTCTATTAAACATTTTAGAACAACACAGTGCAGTATATGGTCTAGGGATGAACTACAATAAGACCAATGTTATGATCGTAGATAGAGAGCATGATAATCATCGAGAAATAAAGTTGTGAAGTAGTTCAAAGTTTTGTGTACCTCGGTTCTTTGATCGGCAATTTGGGTAGCTGTGAAAATGAGATTCGACGGCGCATTTAACAAGCACGTGTGGCCATGACAAAGCTTACTAAAATATGACGTGACCATAACATCACTAAAGCTACCAAAATGTCGCTGGTTCAGTCTCTTGTGTTCTCCCGTTTTTTATATGCCTCGGAAACTTGCACTGTTAATAAGGCAGATCGAGCTCGGATAGAGGCTTTTGAAATGTGGACGTGGAGAAGAATGCTGAGAATTTCTTATACCGCCCATCGAATTAATGTTTCCATACTGGATGAGCTCGGTAATCCAGAGAGACTATCCTCCATTGCGTCGACGAGAATGCTTACATTCTTCGGACATATTCACAGAAGCGATAATATGGAGAAACTTGTGGTTCAGGGTGACGCCCCGAGTGGGCGGCGCCGTGGCCATTTCCCTACACGCTGGGTGGATACGACGAAACAGTTGCTGGATATGAGTATCAAGTGCGCCACTGAACTGACAGTAAATCGCGAACGATGGCTAGCTACAATTCTCAAAACTATTGATGCATTTTACGAGTTCACAACATGTCTGTTAAGACATTGTGACTATGATGATGATCTGAAGGCATAATAGTGCTAAATGCATCCAATTCAAAAATCAGCCGCTGCTAGTTAGATGAGTACGTGTCTTCGACAGAGAAAAAAAGAATACCAAAGTACCAAAGACGCACAAAGGAATGTAACCCATTTATTAAATTTAGAGGCAACGACCTATCTCTAGGCGCTTGTAAGATGTTGTCAGGCACAAATAAATGCACACGCCCCAATTTGCAAAAGTGCATCCTTTCTAGGGCCACCACACGAGATACTTTACATACCATTTGGCCACACAAGAGAAACAAACATATGTGCTCTAGCTATTGTTCCAATGGCGACATGCGTCCATTGGCGTACCCTGATTTGCTTCCAACGTACGACTAGGGTTGCCAACCTTTTTTTATAAGAAAAAAGTATACTAGGATTAAAAAAACTGTATTTTGGAGAGAAAAACAGTAATTATTTTTTCGGTGTTTTAGACACATGCTTTTGTGAGCGAGCATTTCTAAAGGCCTCATCACATTTTAGGTCAGAATTAAAATACCGGGTGTGCCACGACGATTAAGACAAGCAATATATCGGAACTGGGCAGTAGTAGGGAATTATAATTTTGCGAGTGTAAATTAGAGCAAATATAGTATCTTTTCTTATTATTGTGTCACCCAATGAGGTATTTGTTTTTGATCACGTGACGTCCGATTCAAAAATTTTAATGGGACACCCTGTATATTTGTGACTTTTTGTGTTCCGCCCGATAAAACAATTCCAACAAACTACCACACATGGGGTCTAAAGTGATTAATTCAAGAGCTACGGGTATTTAAAGGACTGTCCCACTACCATTATGAAACACTACCAAAGTAATTCAACTGTAGGGCTACATGTTATAATCAATGGTAGTGGTACCATCCTTTAAGTACCTGTAGCTCCTGAATTAATCACTTTAGACCCCAAGTGTGCTAGTTTGTTGGAATTGTTTTATCGGGAGGAATAGAAAAAGTCACAAATATACAGGGTGTCCCATTAAAAATGTTGAATCGGACGTCACGTGACCAAAAACAAATACCTCATTGGGTGACACGATAATAAGAAAAGATACCTTACTTCAAGTAAGGTGGAAATCGTGGAAATGATGAAAACCTTGGATCCTTGCTGGAAATAACATCCAATCCAATCTACAGCTTCGCAGATGACAGTACATTAGTGTCGTGCATGGAACCAGGCAAGCCACTATCATCCCAGGAGACGGTACGTCGGCGACAGCAGCATGCCTCACAGATCAACGCAGATATCAAAACAATTGTCGAGTGGGGATTAGCAAATAAAGTACAGTTCAACGTACAAAAAACTCAGGCAACAACACTTACAAAGAAGTCTCACGATGGCTTACCAACCGTGGAAATGGAGGGTCACCCCATAGTCGAATCACCTTTCGTCAAGCTTTTGGGAATCAACATCAACAATAACATGTCCTGGCACGACCACGTCGTCAGTATTGCTAAAACGGCATCCCAGAAGCTTGGAGTTTTGTTCCGCTGTAGGAAGTTGTATACATCAGAGCAACTACTGCTGCTCTACAAGGCACAGATCCGACCATCGCTGGAGTATTGCTCCCATGTGTGGGGATGCGCTCCGGAGCACTCTCTAAAGCTTCTGGACACTATCCAGAAAAGAGCGATTAGACTAATCGAAACGCCTAACCTCACAAAGGACCTCCACAGCCTGGAACATCGAAGGAGGGTGGCTGACCTATCCCTGTTTTACAGATTCTATCACTGAAGATGTTCGAGTGAGCTCTCTCAGATAATAACACCACAGGCCGTCCGAACCAGGAACACTAGAGAAGCTCTGCGAGCTCATCCTTACCAGGTCGAGGTCCTTACTCCCCGAACTAGTCTCCTCCAGCATTCCTTCTCTTGGAGAACTTCGACGCTGTGGAATCAGCTGCCGGGGAATTTGTTTCCCGACGGCTACAACCTGCAGCGTTTCAAATCTAACGTGAACCGATACTTATCCTCTCGCAGCGCTTCTACAGCGCCATAGGCTTTCAGCCTTTGCGGGAGGCCGACCATAAAAAAAACCTTGGATCATGACAATTTTAGAAATCGTTAATGCCTTGGATATCCCGGACTGTTGGAAATCCTGAGTATCTTGGGAAACTTGTAAATCCTGAGAGTCGTAGGAATCTTGGTAAACTTGAAAATCTTAGGGAAACCTGTAAATGTTGACTGTCTTAAGAATCTCGGGAATCTTGGAAATATTGGAAGTCTTGGAAATCTCGGAAAACTTGTAAACCTTAGAAATTTTGGATCATTTTGGAATACTTGGAAATCTTGGGAATCTTGGAAATATTGAAGTCCTTGAAATCTTGGAAATATCTGAAATCCTGAATAATATCTTGGACATATTGGAAACCATGGAGATTTTGGAAATGTTTAGAAACCTGTAAATTGTGAGAATCTTAGGAATTTTGGAAATCTTGGAAATTAAGGATATCTAGGAAATATTGGAAATCCTGGATATAAAAAAGAATCAAGGTACTAGACTCGCCGAATCACCAGATCTAACTGGGAAAGGGTTGTCGCGACTATCTTAGGAATCACGGGAATCCTGGAAATTTCGGGAAACTTGGAAATCTTGGCAGCCTTAGAAAGTTTGAATATCTCGGAAAACCTGGACATCTTGGAAACTTTGGAAATGTTGAAAAACCTGGGCAACTTAGACATGTCGGAAAACTTGCAATTCTTGTGGATCTTGGGAATATTGAAGACTTGGAAAACTTGGTAGTATTGGAAATCTTGAATAATATCTTGGACATCTTGGAAATGATGGTGTTTTTGGAAATATTTAGAAACCTGTAAATCCTGAGATTGTTATGAATCTTGGAAATCTTGGAAGTCCTGGAAATCTTCTCGGTCTTTTCTCTGTTGCGTGGTACTTTGTTAATGTACGGTGGTAGTACCTTTGAATACTGTACGCTCATGTCTATCACCCAAAAAGCAATTTGTATATGTACGGTCCTTCTAAAAGGAAGATACCTACGTGGGCCGTACGGGTAATTTCCTTCAATTTTTGGGGCAGTTTCTTAGTTATTCCACCACTACAAAAGATTTATTGAAATGCAAATGTGCGGTATTTGCATGTTACGGGAATAATGAAGCTATTAGAGGTATAACACATGGCTTTTGCGGCCAGTGCTTAGGGTGAATACCATCTTATCCATTATACTATGGGTAAAAACTATTGTGGGCAATTTTGGCGAAATTATGTCATTAAGCAGATTCTAAATCTACAAACCACGCTTCGATTTTTTTGTTGGCTATACTTACAGAAATAAGTGAAACCAACCCAAAAACCGTTTTAAGGTTTGTAAAAACTATTTTAAACGTCCAGTAAGGGCTTTATTTTGAAACTCACAAACCCTCCAGGTAAATAATCAAATAATAATAGAAGTGGCAGGGGTAGTAGTAATATATTCATCCCACAGATCAAATTACATTATATAAGACAGGTCACATACATGTTTAAAACATGGAGTCAAGTTGATTGACTCAGTACTTCCCACACATGAAGCTATAGTCTGAGTCTGAGATCCCCTTGCAACCAAATTGCCGCTGGCCTACCCTCAAAAAAAAATTAACATAAAAATTCTAGTAAATAGCTTTTTGCATATTTCTTTGTAAGAATTAGGACGACACAGTTTATATTCTACAAGCTTCAACTGACCAAAAAAAAAACCATTAGTAACCCCCAAATCGCAAAAATTAGAAGTTTGAGCTTTTTTTATATTTTTAGTTGTTTGTTATTGCTGCGTCACCACTGACACGATTTCTAAAAACCATACGCGTCTTCCATCCATACCACAATAATAATACCTTATCGAAGTTTCATTAAAATCAGTTCCAGGTTAATATAGAACGATATAAAGCAATACTCTCCAGAAAAGTCTCTTGGTTTCTGTAATAGGCAAGTTAATGTTCGAGTGGACCTAAAAAAGGGAATTATTTCGCTAGGTCTTTCTTTCTCAGATAAATGGACAACCTATTATGAAATAACAAACTTTTGGGCTTTACAACCCTCCACCCCCCAACCACCCTAAGTTCACCTCCACCCAAAAAAAGTTGAAAACGATCTGCAACCTGCAACCCCTAAAATGCCTACAAACGATGTTTGAGGAATATTTTGAATTTTTGGTTTTTGCTAACTACTCCGCCTTCCATGCACCGATTTTCAAAATTATAGCAGCATTAACTACTAAGACCCCACATCATATCGGCACCCGAATTTCATCACAATCCATGCAGCGATTACTGAAATTACGAAGCTACAAGCACACGAACAGACAAACAGACAGAAAGATTTTCATTATGTAGACATCATAATGATACAATTATAGCGATATAATAAATAAAATTGCATAAGCACGCTAAGAAAATGATATATCGCTACAAATATAAGTCGGATATGTAATTAAAAATATAGCGCAATAAAATATTTGTTAAAATGTGAAACAAATTCATCTGTGGAATAAAAACAGTTTTGAGGTAACACTTTGTAGACTTCCTTCTTGAACGCATTGAAAAGATGTTTCTTAAAATATGGAGGTAGTTTATTGAATAAACAAATTCAAGCTACTCTTGTGTGCAAGATTTTGATTTAGATAGTATTTAGCAAGAAACAAAAAAACTCAAATATTCCGCAAACTTCGTTTTTAAAAGTTTTAGGGTTCCTGATCATTTTCTATTTTTTTTTAGTGTAGCTGAAATTTGGGGTAGTTGAGGGATGGGGGTCATAAGGCTGAAAAATTTATTGTATTCATAAAAGGCTATCTACTGACCTGTGAAAGAAAGACCTAGCGGTATAATCCACTTTTTCAGGTCCATCCGAACATTGCCTTACCTATTACAGAAACCAAGGGAATTGTTTGATGTAAACATACGAGATTTGCTTCTGATCGTTCTGTATTGTAAGGGGGAAACTATTAAATTGATTTCGATGACATTTTGACACAGTATTATTATCGTAGCGAAGATAATAAGAAATCTAAAATATAAAAACTCCTTTTTTAGGCATTTTAGGGTTTCCTAATCATTTTCTACGATTCAATCAATCAATTTCTAATAAATGTTAAATTCAAGCCTACTTGAGATAAAGCTCATTAAAGATAAAGAAATTATCAACATTTACGTTAACGAATGTATATGAGATATTTGAAAATACATAATAATGTAGATATTTTAACATAAACTCAGTAACAATAGCTTCAAGGCATAATTTTGCAAATGTTCCTAGATATTCCATTACAAGTAATTTGCTGTAGTTCCTCTTCTAACATATGAGCATGGAAAAAGTATGATGGGTCGATCTTAATAAATTCACAATTAAGAATATCTCGAGCTCATATGGCAGCATTCTCAGGTAACTCGGCTTCATTTTATTAAGTTTCGAGTCGACAAAGGGATATAACTTGTAATACCCCCCTCGCATTATCCGAGCGCAGCAGAGTAGAAGTCCAGTGGCCAAAGACGTCCTCAATAACTAGAGCTCCAAGCTAGGAAGTTGTTTAGTTATTTTCCCTTGTACAATATGCTTGGGCTGTTCGGCCGGCATCGACACGCTCCGTCGCCTTAGCGTACAGGCGAAAACCAGAAAATAAGTCAATCTCACTGCAACACAGTGCACAAGAAAATGCCGCCACTAAACAACCTAACGGCAACCAGTTACGCACGTTGTTATTAGGAACCTTTTGCAAGTCCGTTGCCTGATGTTATTTCACGTAATCCGCTATTTGTGACATTCGCAGTTCTCTCAAAATAAACCAATCGACTAATGTCCGATAAAGTTGTACGTTATCTACGGAAGATTACGGTACGATATGATTACGTCATTCGGACATCCCATCCATCCGCAGTTCGTATCCCATCCAAATTTTACGTTCAAATTTCGAAATCATCAAAAAATTTTAGAAGAATTCGTCTATTCGTGTGCTGAGTACTGTGCGCCAGTCTGGATTAACAGCCATCATACCAGACTAATTGACGTCCAACTAAATCACACTATGAGACTTATTACAGGCGCAGTTAAAACAACCCCAACTCAATGGCTGCCTGTACTCTCTGGAATAGCCCCACCGCAGCTGCGAAGGACTGACGCCCTTCTAAGGGAGTATAACAAGATTACGGCCAACAACAAACTGCCCATCCACCGAGCAATACCCCCGTTGCAGATAAACAGACTTAAATCCCGACAACCACCAATAAGGGATGCAGAAGGGCTTAAAACCAATAACTTCGACTCCTTAAGCCAATGGCGCTCCCAGTGGGAAGGTTTTGCGGAACACCACTCGCGATGCGCATTTATTGGGGCAGCCTTACTTCCAGGATCAGAACTACCCCGGAAAGAGTGGGTAAAACTTAACAGAGTCCGAACAGGCCACGGCAGATGTGCCGACTCCCTTTACAAGTGGGGCTATGTGCAATCTCCCCTATGTGACTGTGGCGCGCCCCGCCAAACTATAAACCATATTACGAGCGAATGTGAACTGCGTGCGTTTCAGGGATCGCGAGAAGAGTTCTTCACAGCCACACCGTTGGCGCTGAAGTGGTTGAAAGAACTTGACATCAACGTGTAAATACCAAAGACTATGTATCTTAGTTTGTAGCTGTATATATTTTATTTTAGTATAGGTTATAATAGTTTTTCCTTGAATCTATATTTACTATTGTCATGTTTTTGAGCCATACGATAAATAAAAAAATAAATTTAGAAGAATTTATGCTGCTGCTGACAATAGATCCATAGAAGGTCAAGAAGAATGAGAAGCAAATCGTTAAAAGGTGAACAAACCTAACAGTCCAAAGGAGAAGCAGCGATGAAATTAGGTTAGCAAAATTTTAGTGTATATTTCAACGCCAATATCTCACACAAGGCTTAGCCTTCGAGGTGGCAATATTTGTATTGTACAGCACAAATAAATGAATGAATTAAATGAATATTGCCAGGCCTAAAACGCTATGCCGCAATGAGAACAGAACCATGGTGATTTTGATAGCAACAATACTTATTTTGTGATTTATCATTGTAGAGAAGGATCAAGTTTTCGTTCAAAGTTTTTATTTAAATAAATAAATAGATAAATAAATGGACTTTATTTACCTTACAAGTAAAGAGGCGAAGTGTCAGCTAGTCGCTGTTTTTCAACTTAACCTTTTTATAAACTATAGGAAATATAACGAATAATGTATAAACAACAATAATACACATATACAATAGATAAATAGATACACAAAAAGTTTCCAATTAAAGCTACAAAATAGGCTTCTCTGGCAATAGCGTGTTAGCATCACGGAAGATGAGAGTAAAATGTCATGCTTCGGTGGACCTGCAAAACCTATATGGTTAGGTGTGTATCTGTCTATAGTCACGTCCAATATACCGCCGATGCCTTAAAACGATGTCCAAAGCTTGTTCCATTCTGAGCGTTTGCAAATAAAAACACTATAAAAACAATTAAAAAACACACAGAAAGCCTTAAGCACGAACCTCACTTGTTCTAGGCTACGATAAACAGAGGTGTATGGAAAAAATCAGAATTTTATACTCTACATAGCGTAACGATGGAATCGTTAGATCACGTAAATAACCATTAACGTTTTACTACTGACACTTCGTGTGCTAAAGGCCTACTATTTCGGCAAGCTATTAATAAACAGCATTGTCGTTTCGTGTCGTATGGAGCGTAAGGCAAGCATTATGTAATGTATTGTCCCCTTAACAATACCTCTAGTTGTAATAAAATAAAGTATCATGCATTTGAAGAACAAAACACCATTCGGGTGTCAAATATTATTCAAGTTGCTTCACAATGACAATATCTGCTGGTCAATAAAACGCCGATTACAGTGGGGGCTCCAATAATATACCTAGAGGCTGGGATACGCTTAGCGACATAGCAATTAGCATAAACAAGGTTCGAGTGTTTAGCATATAACTTAATGCGAGACTTAATGTAAACATTTCAAGTCTAATGGGTGAGACGTCAATAGGCTCACCAATCCAACTAAGAGGATAGACCCTTTGGATCGCTCTGGAAAGCACTCACGAATTCCTACCACCACCATAAACGTGAACTCGAGAAGGTAGAGGTCAAATTTCAACATCGAGATGTAAGAAGCATGCTCCAAAAAATAAACATGAAGAAAGCTACCGGTCCTGACCAAATTCCAGCCATTGTCCTTAAACGCTGTGCCGCTGAGCTTGCACCTATTTTTTGCAATCTCTTCAAATTATCGTATCAGCGAGGTGTCTTTCCCGCTCATGGAAGATTGGCTGCATACAACCCATCCCTAAGAAAGCCAAAAACTGATTCCACCAGCTATAGACTTCTGGCTCTTCCCAGCATCATGTCTAAGTTATGGAGACTGTCATTAACACATAGCTCCTGAAATACTTGGACAAAAATAGCATCATAAATGATCATCAGTACAACTTCCGTAAGCTCAGGTCTACGGGTGACCTCCTGGCCCACGTCACTCACTTGTGAAATAGAGCAATTGAAAATCATGGCGAATCCCGTGTCGTTGCACTTGACGTACCGAAAGCCTTCGACAGAGTGTGCAATGAGGGACTTCTGGTCAAGCTTGCTGCTTATGGACTACCACCCGGCCTGTGCCAGTTGCTGAAGAGCTTTTTGAACGGCCAACCTCCGTCTGTTGTATAGTCGAAGGCTTTTCATCAGACGTATTTTCAATAAACACCGGTGTTTCTCAGTGATCTGTCCTATCTCCTACACTGGTTCTGCTATACATCAACGAGCTGCTGGAAATAACATCCAATCTACAGCTTCGCAGACGACACCAGACAAGCCACTATCATCCCAAGAGACGGTACATCGGCGACAGCAGCGTGCCTCATAGATCAACGTAGATATCAAAACAATTGTCGAGTGCGGATTAGTAAATAAAGTACAAATCAACGTACAGAAAACTCACAACACTTACAAAGAAGTATCACGTTGGCCTACCAACTGTGTCACCTTTCGTCAAGCTTTTGAAAATCAACATCAACAATAACATATCTTGGCACGAACACGTCGTCAGTATTAATAAAACGGCATCCCAGAAGCTTGGAGTTTTGTTCCGCTGTAGGAAGCTGTATACACCGAAGCAACTATTACTGCTCTAGAAGGCACAGATCCGACCATCACTGGAGTATTGCTCCCATGTGTGGAGATGCGCTCCGAAGATGCTCTTTAAAGCTTCTGGATGCAATCCAAAAGAGAGAAATTAGACTAATCGATACGCCTAACTTCACAAAGGACCTCCACGGCCTGGAACATCGAAAAAGGTGGCTGACCTGTCCCTGTTCTACAGATTCGGCAGATGTTCGAGAGTGCTCTCCCTCTTTTGGAGAATTTCGTCGCTGTGGAATGAGCTGCCGGGGAATTTGGCTACAACCTGCAGCGTTTCAAGTCTAACGTACACTGGCACCTATCCTCTCGCAGCGCTTCTACAGCGCCATAGGCAATAGACTTTTCAGGAGGCTGGCCTTAAAAAATAGTGAACACGTCACGGGTCGTAAGGATCGCTGTGAAGTACCTACATGGACGTATTGATGTCACTCTAGATTGAGGAAAGAACGTCTATGTCGGTCTCACGGTCGGTTGAATGCAGATCTGACGAGAAGATCGTTCCTCTTTCCTCTCGTGTCGCCTTCTCCAGCGGATGTAGCTGACTCATCACGCATCACCGCTGCGCTGTCTCTCCTCTGCTATTTCGACCACAGCAACGCAATCATTATGCTCGCTTATGTAGGTATATAGTATTGTTAATACGTACGGACAGCCTTGAACTTGCTTTTATTATTAATAATTATTTGCCGGAGAATTACAAATAAGGCCGGCCCCACAAGATCGAGCCTTGCAGCGCCAGGTATAAATGTACATTTGTTTTATTTTAATACACAATTTGCATTGGACCGAAACGATATTACAGTGACACACAACAATATGATCTTCTAAAACCTTTGCTTACTTACTTTTCTGAGGGAGCAGCCTGATGTTTGAATGAATGGATGACTGAACCACCTGTGTATGGGTGTACACACGGGCCCTTTTGTACCTCTCCTTTTTTATGGTCAGCCTCCCTCAAAGGCTGTAGAAGCGCAGCGAGAGGACAGGTATCGGTGCACGTTAGATTCGAAACGCTGCAGGTTGTTGCCGTCGGGAAACGGACGAACGACGGACGACTCTAGCCCGAGTGCTCTCCCTCCACCACCCCTGCATTAAGAGAATCAACCCCCCTTTACCGGCCCCGGGGACGAATTCTCCCAATGCAGACTTGCTGAGCTTCCATGAGTCGTCCGCTTCGCCGAACTACCCTCTCCCCCTTCCAACCCCCCGCCCCCAATTTTGCCCCATTGTCCAAAGTTGGCAGATACTCGCGAAAGCGATGCGGAAGCACGTGGTGGATTTTGATTCACAGTAGCCTTATTTGGCTTTTTCGTGTCGTCCTCTTTGTTGGGGGTTCCTTCGCTGGGACTTTAAGTCCACATTAAGGTGACCCACCAAACGGCTGGTGGGCTCTTCTTTGTTGCCTGGCTTCATTCTTGGTCTTCTTTCTTCTATCTTGCTTGCCCTGCCCCAGGCCCCCCGACCTTCTTTTTACGAGGTCAAGGAGCTTGGGTGAACGTGTTCGCCGTTTTTATCCACCTGTGTTGCAAATCTTGCCTGCAACACATTTATGTCGGTCTTCTACCCCGTTTCTTTGTCTTCTAAGGACTCATCAGCTCTAGTAGCTGGCTTTTCGGTCTTTTGTACCTGTCGATGTTCCTTGGGTCATAGTCCACCGCCTCACGGATAAGGCGGTTTTCGTTCCTCAGAAATTTGACGGCGTGGTTCTGCATCGTCTCCAGTACCGGTACTTGGCGTAGGTCTTCGTATAGCACTCTGTTTGGCACGTACCATGGAGCATCTACCGCTGAAGGGACCTTCCAAATATCTGTTCTAATCATATTTATATAGAAGGTGACCCCAATTTGGTTGTTTTTCTCTTTTATTTATTATATTTTTCCTAGGAATATTTTCGCTTACGTCAATAATTTCCTTTCGCGCGGATAGTGTCCGTGTCGCATGTATGCCACGGATGTTACCTACATATAAATATAACAAACAGATTTGGGTACTTCAAGTTCAGAGTCTATCTTCCATCAGAGTTCATCTAGTCTCTAGTTTTTCATCACCTATCTAAGATAAGATCACCCAGTGTTAACATTTAAGTTAATATATTCAAAAGTTAAGAAGACCTGTATTTATCTTCGTTGCCACTGAAGCTCATAACAGAATACTGGAGGAGACTAGTTCGGGGGTAAGGATCTCAACCAGGTAGGGATGAGCTTGCAGAGCCTCTCTAGTGTTCCTCGTTCGGACGGCCTTTGGTGTTATTACCTGGGAGAGCTCACTTGAAAATCTTCCGTGATAGAATCTGAAAAACAGGGACAGGTCAGACACTTTTCTTCGATGTTCCAGGCTGTGAAGGTCCTTTGTGAGGTTAGGCGTATAGATTAGTCCAGAAGCCTACGACGGTCTGTGCCTGGTAGAGCAGCAGTAGTTGCTCCGGTATATACAGCTTCCTAGAGCGGAACAAATCTTCAAGCTTCTGGGGTGCCGTTTTAGCAATACTGCTGACGTGGTCGTGCCAGGACATATTATTGTTGATGTTGATAACCGAAAGGTTGATGGAGACACGAGACTTCTTTGTCAGTGTTGTTGCCTCAGTTTTCTGCACGTTAAACTGTGCTTTATTTATTAACCTTCACTCGATACTTGTTTTGATATCTACCTTCTACGTTGATCTGTGAGGCATGTTGCTGTCGCCGACGTACCGTTTCCTGGGATGATAGTGGCTGGCCTGGTTCCATGCCCAATATTAATATACTGTCGTTTGCGAAGCTGTACATTGATGATGTTATTTCCAGCAGTTCGTTGATGTAAATCAGAAACAGTGTAAGGGATAAGACAGATCCCTGAGGAACACCGGCGTTTATTGAAAATACGTCTGATGAATAGCCTCCGGCTACAACAAACAGAGATTGGTCGTTCAAGAAGCTATTCAGCCATTAGCACAGGCCAGGTGGTAGTCCATAAGTAGCAAGCTTGACCAGAAGTCCGTCATGCCACACTCTATGGAAGGCTTTCGAAACGTCAAGTGAGTGACGAGGCCAGGAGGTCACCCGTAGACCCACGCTTTCGGAAGGCCTACTGGCGATCATTTAAGATGTTATTGGTGTGTAGGTATTCCAGGAGCTGTATGTTAATGACAGTATCCATAACCTTAGACAGGATGCTGAGAAGAGCCACAGGTCTATAATTGATGGGATCGCTTTTTTTTGTCTTTCTTAGGAATGGGTTGTATGCAGCCAATCTTCCATGCAGCGGGAAACACGCCTCGCTGAATAGTTTGAAGAGAGAGAAGCAGGACAATGGCTAGACATAACTAAAAATGCTCCCCTAACTTCTCTTTTTCTTTCTCTTCAGCGGAAGTTAGCGACCAGCATTTGAAATTGTTCTCTGTCTTACGGTAAACCGCTGGGGTAAGTTCCGAAGCCAGGAGAACCTTTTACGTCAGATCTCTTGTCGTCCTTCGATCTTTCCCTCAACGATTAGTTGTAAAAAATCGTTCTTTTACTCATTCTAGTACTTTACTGTTTATTACACCCCGACCCTCAGTCTAGGATATCCTTAATATGCGTCCCTTAACCTACTATTTGCGAATTAAAAATCATCAAAATTCTTCTCTTATTAGCACTGTCTCCTATCTAAGCCAATATCCTGATGAAGGTGCCCATCATCAGTTATCAGCTAAGTAGTGGCGTGTACAATGTTAAGATGCGCATAGGTAACGAGGTGCCCGCATGATTAGCGATTAATTAATTGGAGAGGAGCTAGACGTGCTGGTCGAGATGCAGATCAGCGTTAACGTTTATCGTTTACCTAGAGCCGAGCCAATTATCAGGCTTACCGGAGTATGGCGCGGGACGACGCCGACGCCGACGGTCTGTCCGACTCCATCCGGCCGCGTTTGACCACGCACACGAAGGACTTGAGGGCATCTCAGACCCCAAGAGACGTTGCCACGTCTACCCGTTTCCTTGTTCTTCTTCTGTCACTGCCTATCCTCTGAGGACCCGTTTAGGGCAGGCTAGAATATCTCCCATCGTACATCCTGCGTTTCGTAAAAGGCGACTAAAAGGAACCGAACTACTGTCGGTAGAATTAAGCAGTAACCTCTTCTCAACCAACAGCTTCGGGTGGACGAGTTGAGAAGAGTCAGGGCACCTTCTTGTCCTTGGGGTGAGAAATCGCCCCTAAAGGCGGATGAAACAGTAGATACCCTATGGTGAACGGCGTGAGGATGCAGAAAGCAAATGGGAAACTACTGCACTAAAGATCTCAAAGATATCCCAAGAGAAACCCGTAAAATGAGTAAATGCATTTTACGAGTTCACAACATGTCTGTTAAGACATTGCGGCTATGCTGATGATCCTCTAAGGATGTCGGCAATCACGTTTTTTTATCAGGCAACCAAAACAGTTCGTGCGGTTTTGAAGGTTAAGAAATAGTTACACAAAAAATAGGTTAAGCTTAGATTTATTCAGAAAAATAATGATCCTCAGCAAGTGTTACCCTTTTGGCCTTTTCCATCTAAAGACAAGACTGTATATCCCATTTTATTAAAAATTTTGCTTTTAGGAACAGAAGAAGTGTGTCATCTCGTTTTCCAAAGCATCTCTATTTTCAAATCGCCGATTCCGTATGTGGTTGTCCAAGGCCACTCGGGGCAAAGTCTGGTAAGTATGGAGGATGAGGTAGAATTTCCCAGTGGAATCGCGTTATAGCTTCCTGGGTGATTCTTGCTGTATGTGGTCTTGAATTATCTTGATGGAAGACAACACCTCTTCTGTTCGCCAAAGCAGACTATTTTTGACTTAGAGCGACCGCAACTCTGTTACGCTGTGCTGCGTAGATCCATTTGGCAAAAGCTCATAGTGCATCTCAGACCCCAGGCGGCGTTGCCACGTTCTCCCATTTCCTTGTTCTGAGATCGGTATAGATGAAGTCAAAAATATATGAGTTGTTTACATTTTTTGCGCTCCTACCGAGTGCCGACACTACAAAGGATGCCTTATGCCTTCACAAGACGCCCGACGAGTCCGACCACGGTAATCCCCTTTCGGCATTTTTTATTTGGCTGCCTAGGGGGCTGACGCGGTCATTAGTGTAGTCAAAATTGTATATTGTCTGTGTACAATCAGATGCCAATAGATTAATTTATTTTGTTTTTAACCATTGCAAATTGGTATTTGCGATTATTTTGATCTCCTACCACTGAATTATCATAATGTATATATTTAGTATAGATAATTACGGTTTCATCATTACTCAGGTCTATATAATAACGCAACTGCACCATAGAAGTGTCAGCACTGGTTGAGACCTGAAAGAAATGTAAACAACTGATATATTTCTGACTACATCTATACCACAGCATACTAAACTACTAAACAATTTGCAAAATATCTCTCAGGTATCCAGATGACATCCAAAGAGCGACGAATCTTGTCCATGAAGTGAGAAACACACTCCACGAATTGGGCAACGAGCAAGTGCTCCACGATGGGAAGCCGTGGGGGGAAAACATCCCAATATTCATTGTTCTAGAGGCATGGCCTTTACGACTAGTGACAAGGTGGAATTTTTTGCCAATGCAATTACAAAATCAGTTCTCACCCAATTATGATCTTGATTGAAATTGTAGGATCCGTCAGAAGATACTTCAGAGCCAATGGTGTAGATGGTGACAATGCTTCTGTTGGTGCATCCCCTTCCGAAGATACTTCTTCGGAAGATTCCTTCACAGAAGCGCTGAGTAGCATAACCGAGGAATTACCTAGTGATTCCTCACTACATACCAGCAGAGCTTCTTTTTTTATGGTCAGCCTCCCGCAAAGGCTGAAAGCCTGTGGCACTGTAGAAACACTGCTAGATGATAAGTGTCGGTGCACGTTAGATTTAAAACGCTGCAGGTTGTAAACCTCGGAAAACAAACCCCCTGGCAGCTCATTCCATAGCGTCGAAGTTCTCCAAAAGACAGAATGTTGGAGGAGACTGGTTCGGGGAGTAAGGACCTCGACCTGGGACATATGAGCTCGCAGAGATTCTCTAGTGTTCCTCGTTCTTGGTGTTATTATATGAGAGAGCTCACTCGAACATCTTCCGCAATAGAATCTGTAACACAGTTAAACAGGGACAGGTCAGCCACCCCTCCAGACTGTGGAGGTCCTTTGTGAGGTTAGGCGTATCGATTAGTCTAATTGCTCTCTTCTGGATAGTGTCGAGATGAAGCTTTAGGGAATGTTTCGGAGTACATCCCGATATATGGGAGCAATCTCCAGCGATGGTCAGATTTGTGCTTTGTAGAGCAGATGTAGTTGCTCTGCTGTGTACAGCTTCTACAGCAGAACAAAACTCCAAGCTTCTGGGATGCCGTTTTAGCAATTCTGAGGACATGGTCGTGCCAGGCCATGTTGTTGTTGATGTTGATCCCCAAAGGCTTGATGGAAGGTGACTCAACTATTGGGTGATCCTCGATTTCCACAGTTGGTAAGCCAACGTGAGACTTCTTTGTAAGTTTTGTTGCCTGAGTTTCCTGTACGTTGAACTATACTTTATTTACTAATCTCCCTCTCGAGAAATTGTTTTGATATCTACGTTGATCTGTGAGCCATACTGCTGTCGCCGACGTACCGTCTCCTGGTATGATAGTGGCTTGCCTGGTTCCATGCACGATATTAATGTACTGACATCTGCGAAGCTGTAGATTGGATTGGATGTTATTTCCAGCAGCTTGTTGGTACAAAATTATTATTAGACCTCCAAATACTTACGCATGTGCGGCTTGGTGTCTTCTAGCTAAGACGCACATGCGAGCTTTGCAGGTACTCCAAAGCAGGATCCTGAGAACTATTACAAATGCTCCTTGGTATCTTTCAAACGAGACCCTGCATAAAGATCTCGATATCCTTTAGTTAAAGGACCATATCAAAACACAGGCGCAGCAGCGCTATGAACAAGCGGAATCGCATAGCAACCCTTTGATTCGCTTCCAAAGGATCTGGAGACCATTACCATTTGGAGCTCAAGAATATGGTGAAAGTTTAATGCTAATTTACAATCAGGTTCTGCCAAGAAGTCGCTCATTCAAGCGCCTAGGAGGCAACATTACAGAAAATCTGGTCAGGGCCCAGGACCAGGATTAAGTTTGGGGGGGGGTCCAAGCAAACTTTTTTATTTGATGTATGCGGCCACTGAAATTAGTGTCGATCGACTCAGAATTAAAAGCTGATTTGATCATATATGCGATATTTTCTAGGGTTGGACCGCTGAACCGAATTTCTATCCAAGGAAAAATGGAGAACGTGGCAACAGCGCGACACAGAACAGACTAGCAGACTGTCTAACCATTAACGTGTAGTGCCGTCGTCGTCTGGTCCTGGGTGTACAGAGCCATATATTTATGAGGTTTTTACACCAGAAGAAGAAGAAGACAGTACTCAGAAGAAATTAGTCATCAATTTACGTAATTAACTATTAACCTAGATTTTATGCTGCCTCATGCTGCTGCGAAATTACCTGCATCATTTTTATCTTTGTATTTATGGCGTCTCGCACCTGTCGAGACACTCCGCAGTCTGCACTCTGATGTAACACGCCCGGCAACGGTTTACGTACATTTCCATTAGTAAATGAACATAGTTTAAAAAAACTAAAAAGCACGCTTTTATAGCACTAAAAAATGTAGTCAAGTTGATTGACTCAGTACTTCCCACACATTCCGATGATACCAGTTGTATTATCTTCCCACAGCATGAAACTGTAGTCTAGATGCCCCTGCAACCAAATCATTGCTCGCCCGACCGCAAAAAAGTGTTTTATTCTACTAGGTGCTTCTTTTACAGGTCAGTGGACAATCTATCATGAATACGACAAATTTTTAAGTTATACAAACCCTCACCCCCGAACCACCCCAATTTCAGCTCCTCCAACCAAAAAAAAAACTTTTATAATGATCACGAAGCCCTAAAACGTCTAAAACGAAGTTTGAGGTGTTTTTTATATTTTTAGCTTTCTATTATTGCCGCGCCGCCACTGAAACGATTTCTAAAAACCATACTTCCTTTCCGTACTTGTCGCGGTAATAAATCTGTATCAAAATGTCATTAAAGTCAATTCAAAAGTCTCCACGTATACAATACAGAACGATCCAAAGTAATACCCGTATGTATTTTATATGCATCAGGAAGCAAGTCCCTTGGTTTCTGTAATCGGCAACGCAATGTTCGGATAGACCTAAAATGTGAATTATGCCGCTAGGTCTTTCTTTCACAGGTCAAAGGGCAGCCTATTATGAATATAAAAAATGCAGTTTTACAACCCCCCACCCCTTAATCATCCCAATTTCACTCCCACCCCACAAAAGTAGAAAATGATCAGGAACCCCTAAAACGCCTAAAAACGAAGTTTGAGCTGTTTTCATATTTTTAGTTTTCTTAATATTGCTGCGCTGCCACTGAGACGATTTCTAAAAATCAGACGCGTTTTCCATCCTCGCCAAAGTAGTAATACTGTGCCGAAATTTCATTAACATCAATTCAGTAATTTCAACATTATAAAATACAGAACGATCTAAAGCAATACTCGTATGTATATTGTATACATCGGAAAATTATCCAAGTCCCTTGGTTCCTGTAATACACAAGGCAGTGTTCGGATGGACTTAAAAAAAACTGTACTATACCGCTAAGTCTTTCTCTCTCAGGTCAGCAGACAGCCTATTATGAGTACAACAAATTTTTCAGCTTTACAACCCCCCACCCCCAACCACCCCAATTTCGCCCCCACCCAAAAAAAGTAGAAAATGATCAGGAACCCCTGAAATGCCTAAAAACGAAGTTTGAGGCATATTTGAAATTTTTCGTTTTTTGCTAATTACTCCGCCGCCCATGCACCGATTTTCAAAATTTTAGCAACATTACCTACTACGACCCTACACCATATCACTACCCAAATTTCATCAAAATATGTGCAGCGGTTACTGAGATTAGGAGGCTAGAAAAACGCCAACAGACAGACAGACCGACAGACAGACAGACCGACAGACAGACAGACCGACAGACAGACAGACCGACAGACAGACAGACCGACAGACAGACAGACCGACAGACAGACAGACCGACAGACAGACAGACAGACAGACCGACAGACAGACAGACCGACAGACAGACAGACCGACAGACAGACAGACCGACAGACAGACAGACAGACAGACCGACAGACAGACAGACCGACAGACAGACAGACCGACAGACAGACCGACAGACAGACCGACAGACAGACCGACAGACAGACCGACAGACAGACCGACAGACAGACCGACAGACAGACCGACAGACAGACCGACAGACAGACCGACAGACAGACCGACAGACAGACCGACAGACAGACCGACAGACAGACCGACAGACAGACCGACAGACAGACCGACAGACAGACCGACAGACAGACCGACAGACAGACCGACAGACAGACCGACAGACAGACCGACAGACAGACCGACAGACAGACCGACAGACAGACCGACAGACAGACCGACAGACAGACCGACAGACAGACCGACGGAAATGAGTGACGTGGATTTTCGTTATGTAGGCATCATAAAACGCCCAAAAAGCATATAATCTCAAAATCGAAAATTTTCGCGATCACAATACTCCCCTCACCTATCGGTGTGGGAAGTAAAAGTGCTTCTTAATAGAAGCTGAAAATAACAATGAATGAAAAAAACTATTATTATTGCGAAAAAATAGCGTTCATCAAGCTTCGAGGTATTGTTTTATATTCCGTGTTGTTGCACTTGATATATCGAAAGCTTTCGACAGAGTATGGCATGACGGACTTCTGGTCAAGCTTGCTGCTTATGGACTACCATCTGGTCTGCGCCAGTGACTGAATAGCTTTTTGAACGACCGATCTCTGTTGTAGTCGAGGGCTGTTCATCAGACGTATTTTCAATAAACGCCGGTGTTCCTCAGGGATCTGTCCTATCCCCTACACTGTTTCTGCTGTACATCAACGAGCTGCTGGAAATAACATTAAATCCAATCTACAGCTTCGCAGATGACAGTACCTACATTAGTGTCGTGCATGGAACCAGGCAAGCCACTATCCTCCCAGGAGACGGTACGTCGGCGACAGCAGCATGCCTCACAGATCAACGCAGATATCAAAACAATTGTTGAGTGGGGATTAGCAAATAAAGTACCGTTCAACGAACAAAAAACTCAGGCAATAACACTTACAAAGAAGTCTCACGATGGCTTACCAACCGTGGAAATCGAGGGTCACCCCATAGTCGAATCACGTTCCGTCAAGCTTTTGGGAATCAACATCAACAGCAACATGCCCTGGCACGATCACGTCGTCAGTATTGCTAAAACGGCATCCCAGAAGTTTGGAGTTTTGTTCCGCTGTAGGAAGTTGTATACACCAGGAGCAACAGCTGCTGCTCTACAAGGCACAGATCCGACCATCGTCCGAGTATTGATCCCATGTGTGGGGATGCGCTCCAAAGCACTCTCTAAAGCTTCTGAACACTATCCAGAAGAGAGCAATTAGACTAATCGATACGCCTAGCCTCACAAAGGACCTCCACAGCCTAGAACATCGAAGAAGGATGGCTGACTTGTCCGTGTTCTACAGATTCTATCACGGCAGATGTTCGAGTGAGCTCTCCCATATAATAACAACAAAAGCCGTCCGAACGAGGAACACCAGAGAAGCTCTGCGAGCGCATCCTTACCAGGTCGAGGTCCTTACTCCCCGAAACAGTCTCCTCCAGCGTTCTTTCTTTTGGAGAACTTCGACGCTGTGGAATGAGCTGCTGGAGAACTTGTCTCCCGGCGGCTACAACCTGCAGCATTTCAAATCTAACGTGCACCAACACTTATCCTCTCACAGCGTTTCTAAACAGGCACGTATCCAGGATTTGGTTTTGAGGAGGGTCCAGATTGTGGGTGTCACTTGCTTGACCTTTCGGGGGGGGGGGGGGTGTCCATATTGAAGATGCCACCTTAAATTTGCTCTCGTCGGAGAGGGGGGGGGGGGTGCAAATTCGTGTTTTTCATTTTTTTAGACGACATTAAATAACGTTTAGGGGGGTCACGTATTTAGGGGGCGGACCCCTGGACCCTTCTAAAGCACCATACAGGGTGTCCAGTTAGTGTGTAAATCTTCGATATCTCGCAAGGTATACCTGATAGAAGAAAATGTCAAATACAGAAGTTATTTGGTTTCTTAAGATGCATATTCTAAAAATATTTTGAAATATACAGGGTGTTGCGGGAAAGTAGGATAGTGATCAACTTGTTTTTTTATATGGAACTATAACCCTTTCTTAAATTTTTTCAGTTTCCATCATTGATCTTATTCAACCCTAAAATATTTTTGGAATCGGTTGCGACGTTGCCAAGTTATAATTTATTTTCTATTAATTTCCGGATTTGCAAGGTCGCAAGTAATACGTCCAAATTGATATATTCCTTTAGCTTTTGTCAATAATATTATACAGCGAGTTAATTGAATATTAGGTGGATATTATTTTGGATGTTACCAGCAATTTCTGTCTACAGGGTGTTTTTGGCAGAATTTTAAATTACGGCAATTTGAAGGTCATTTTACTTTGTTTTTTAAATATAATACCCTGTATGCTTTATTTTAAATCGAAATATCTACTAATATCTTATCTCGCCTTGTAATATTTTTTTCGCGTTTGCTGCGTTGCCAAGTTATAAATTATGTTTCCAAATTTTTAAACAAATTAATATCCCCGATTTTAATTTATTTTAAATAGAATCCTCTACTTATTTTTATTGCAATGAATTGCGCATGTCGAACTTAGTAAGATCTCACAATTTCAAAAATATTTTTCTATTAATTACTGAGATACGGCAACACCGCTTTTTCAGTAAACCGTACCGAAACGCTTAAATACTTCCGAAACTGCCACAGCTGGAGAGGTGAAATTCAATACTTGGGGGTTTTTGAACATACAGAACTCAAAAACGTTAACATCAGTGTTGTCAGATTTACCACTTTTACGTTAGACTTCATAAATAGGGCATTCCATTCAAAATATTGACGTGACGCGAAAAAAAATATTACAAATCGAGATAGGGTATTAGTAGATATTTCAATTTAAAATAAAAAATACAGGGTGTTACAAAGCAAAATGACCTTCAAGTTGCCATAATTTAAACTTCTGCCAAAAACATCCTGTAGATACAAATTGCTTGTAACATCCAAAATAATATCCACTTAATATTCAAGTAACTCGCTGTATAATATTATTGAGAAAAGTTGAAGGACTATATCAATTTGGACGTATTACTTGCGACCTTGCAAATCCGGAAATTAGTAGAAAATGAATTATAACTTGGCAACGTCGCAACCGATCTCAAAAATATTTTAGGGTTGAATAGAGATCAGTAGGAGGTGGGGCAGTTTGGCGTGGGAAAATTTTGGAGACCGTGGGAAAATTTTAATGACCGTGGGAAACGGCGGCACCTTTGATGTGTGATTTATGAGAAATTTCTTTGACATGCGACCCTAATTAGCATATTATTGACGACCGACCTGACAGATCGTGGGAAAATTTTGGCGGCCGTGGGAATAATTTAATGACCGTGGGAAATTCTTGGAGACCGTGGGAAAGTTTTAATTGTCGTGGGGGCGGTGATGTGAAAAGCAAACGGCACCGCCCACGCTTGGTGAGGTATCCTCCAGCCTTCAGCGCTTGGTCAGATACCCGCACGCTACTCCCCATGATTTTAAATAATATTTGCCCCATATGCAGTAAAGAAAATACCTCTGCTGTACCGGTGGCTTGAACCCCGACCGCCCGCCTAAAAGCCAAACCCGCTACCACTAGGCTACGAAGCCATGTACCGAACGTTTGCAAGAAATGAAATAAGGGTGAATAAGACAGACAACACCGGCATGCGGCTCGCAGTCGGGCGTCAAGTGGTCTGACTCAGTCGTACAGCAGTGAGCTACGGGGTGGAGTAGGTAGGTAGCCAGTATTTGAAGATTGCGTTTCATGATGAGGTCGTCGCGGAATCTCGGTCGATTATCGTCGAGTGGTCTGACTCGGTCGTATAGCAATATGCGATACCTTTGTAGCAGTTGTTCAGTTAATGTTGTACGATCTTGTCATCGGAGGGATGTGTCTTCATCGGTCGTCGTCAAGCGGTCGGACTCGGTTTTACATCAATGAGTTAAGGCCTGTAGTAAATATTCAGTATTTGAAGGCTACGTTTCATGATCGGGTCGTCGAGGAATCTTGGTCGATCATTGTCAAATGATCTGACTCGGCCGTATGGCAATGAGTTAAGGGCTGTAGTAGGCATCCAGTATCTGAAGGTTGTATTTCATGATGAGGTCGTCGAGGAATCTCGGTTGGCTATCTTAGAGTGGTGTGACACGGTTGTATAGCAACGAGCTACGAGCTGTAGAAGACATCCAGTATTTAAAGGTTGTATTTCATGATCCGGCCATCGAGGAACCTCGGTTGATCAGCGTCGAGTGGTCTGCCAAGGTCGTATAGCAATAAGCTATGGGTTGTAGTAAGTATCCAGTGTTTGAAGATTGTGTTTCATGATGAGGTCGTCGAGGAATCTCGGTCGATCATCCTAGGTTGGTTTGACTCGGTAATATAGCAATAAGCGACGCCTCGTAGAGGAGTCTACACCGATCGTCGTGGCGTAGTTTGCTTTGTTCGTATAGCATTAGACAACGTCTTGTAATAATTTTTACGTTTTCTGATGTTTGAGTTTTATTATTATGTCGTCGAGGATTCTGTATCGTTCATCATCGTATGGCCTGGCTTGGTCGTATAGTACAGTCTCTTCGGTCGGCGTCGAGTGGACTTACTCGATCGTATATTATTAGGCCACTGTATTGAGTGTCCAGTATTCTGAAATTTGTCTTTCGGGTGTCTCGATCGGCGATCATCGACTGGTCTGACTCTGCTTTATGGGTGTGAGTCGGATGGTAGTGTAACGCTTTCTGTTAATGATAGGGATCTTAAATATACATGGAGACATATCCGAGAAAAAACTCTACGTTGACGGACCCCTTAAAGCTCTGGTCAAACTACAATTTTTTGGTTAATCAATTCTCTTTTTCTATTTTATGTTAAATAGATAGATCCTATACGAACGTCATATGGGGGTCCCCAGTCAACCTGGTATAGTTGTTATATTAAATAATGTGTAAGGAAAACGGGGCGATATATAGATGGACAAAAAAAAGGAATATGTGCTTATCAGTCAGCAAAAGCTGTCCAAGGGAGACCACGAGGAGGTTAAGCACGCCTCCCTCAGGATAAAAGGATGATAAAGTGGAAAGCCCATGCACATACACACACGCCCACACGTGTCTAGTTTCCTATTTATTGTTAAGAGTGGTTATGCGCACCTGGATTATAATCTCTCTTTGTGCAATATCCATTGCAATACAACCTTTGATTTTAGAATCTGTTCATCTGTAAGTTTAGCAGGTGCCATCCAGCAATATACGAATGTTAAACAGTCCAGCTGCATGAATGCCAGACCCCAGGTTATTAGGAACAGTTCAGTAGCTGGAAGTGTTCACCGGTTTGACTAGTAATGGGTCTTTTCTAATTCGGTAGAGGAGTATACATATCAATTTTCTTTTATATACGTTTGTTTTTAATCTTCTTCTATTTTTGTCTTTTCTCTTATCTTTTTTTTTAATTTTTTAACATTCTCCAACAGCACGAACATCGGTCTCTAAGTTAATAAAGACAGTTCATTATTTCGTTGGAGTAGCATTGCCTCTTTTGTTTTGCCAGTGACAACCCCTCCCCCATACTTAGAAGACACCTGCTCATTCTTGGTCAGAAATAACAGTATTTCATCTATTTAATTAAAAAGCTGATGCACCTTTTCAGAAATATTATGTTGAAAACTGTGGTTTCCCAGCACGCACTGTTTATACTACGCCACTCCATAAAATTCCAATGGACGCGGGGATTTAATCATGAGTGCGAGGTCTTTCCACTCTCTCAAAGGATGGGATAAACAAGGGAGTGGTTGGGATAAACTTATGAAGGATATATCATATCGTATCATTTTATTGGTCAAATCTCACAAATAAACACTGTATTTGCCTACAATAATCAACATCAGTAACAAAAATTGTCTTTACAATACGGCAAGTAAGATACAATATCATTTCATGAGCCATAGAATAATTATGTTTTAATTTTTTTGTATCCAAATGGCACTGAGCTGTAATCTGGTAGAAACTTTCGCTTTAAAGAATTTAGCTGATACTTTTTCTTGCAAGGTAGAGTGATAACTTCATGCTCCTGTGTTCGCCTGATCTGTTTAGACATAACGTAAATAGGTTCGTCTATATTTAAAACCATATCTTTGATTGTGTCAAAGTTGATAATACGAGACGCTTCGTAGGTGAGAGATATTCCTTTAACCTTGCAAACAGTTTTAAATGTCTGATCTCTGTTAGACCACAACTTATAACTATAATTTTTAGGCCCTCCAGACACAAACTCTGTGATATACGAGCCAGCCCCGTCTTTTTCTAATTCATCTGTCATTTCACCGATAAAATCGCCTGTAGGTATATCGTTCTCTCCAGGTCTTGATACGTAAATACAGGAATCTGTATCATAGTACAGGCATCGCTCCTGAAGTACCTCTAGATAGCTATATAGCTTCATTCTAGCTTGAGCTGTGACAAATGAAGCCACCACTACATTTACAGTGGCTAATGAATCATAAGCTTCTTCCCTGTACTCCCAATTGACAATCAATGTATTTTCATTGACAGGTAGTACAGTATTGATGTGCTTTGAAGGGCATGACATTAAATTAAAGAAATCTGATGGCTCGTTGATAATTGATGTTTTAGGTTGGTTCTCCCGCTGGCCAAACTTACCCCAAAATGAGTTTAGTATTAACTTTGCTAGAGACCTTAAACCTGGATTATCAACTATTTTAGAAAATTCTAGTAAAATATCTTCTCTTTCAAAAAACTGCTCAATGTACCTATCTCTTTCAGTCTGAGATTGAAAAGCCTGGGGCCAACCAGATGATTCTTGTTTCACCTTTATGAATTTATTCATCATAGCCGTAAACAACCCTTCTTCAGTACCTTTCTTAAATTGAACAGTATCGTATGCCCATACCTCGTATACCTCGATAAGCTGGTACCCCATCTCAATTGCTTTCACTACCTCTTCAACGACCCACGTCCCCGATAAAGCACGCTCATCCTCAGAGTGCACACATTCTCCACCGTTGAGGTTCTCTCCGCACTGTCTACACAGAACAAACATGAGCCTATTATTCATTTTCTGAGGTAACACAGGATGAAATAAGTCAGTAGGAGGTAGCACCTTACATTTAACAAGTCCAGAAATATCTGTTAATATGGGACATTCTTTTCCTACAAATACTTTCGGATGTCCTACAGGGAATTTTCCATACTTACAAACCCATGGGTAGAGGGAGCACACATCCACGTATTTTATCTTTTCATTACCTTGAATCTTGTAATACTTGCAGGAGTTTCCTGTACGACCACCGTAAAACGCATCTCTAGGATCTAGAGGTTCATGCAAAACAAGAGGATGATTTTCGGCGTAATGCTGTAATTTCATGTTTTCAGCCAATCGATTCTTAAATTCGCATTCCCACATTACGGTAACCTCAAATCCTAAAGACTTTAATCTTGCATTCTTAGCCATAGTCGCTTCGTAACGTGAATTCAGTGTTTCCGTTGGTTCTTCTTTTAGAGGTATATCTCTCTGATGCGTGAAACATTGAGGGCATCCATGGTAGTAGCATCCTTCAAATTCAAATATCTGTTTGGTATCTGGACTGTAACCGTCTACCTTCACCCCACCCACGCGGGCCTCTTCTCCCTTTGCAGCATGTTGTATGTTTATGTTTCTACTTTTTTCCTCCAGTACCAACCACTTTATGGCCAGTTTTGATTGATTGTTTCGCATTCGGTATCCTCCCTTTGGAATTATTCCGATGGTGTTTGGCTGAAGAAAATTTCTTCTATACACTATATTACATGCTGATGCTATTGTCACCGCCTCCATAAATGGACATACACCGGTTTCCTCAATCAACATCTCTCTAAACTTTAGACATGACTGTGTCAGAATATCTACATCCGATACACAGTACTGTACAATTTCATTTTGGAAGTCGAAAACGTAGTTCTGCGCTACCATTTCAGAATGCCACTTTACCATTTCATTCCTTGCTTTTTCGTCTTTTAAATTATCCGGATCGTAAAACTTGAGAGCAGGGATAGGTCCGACATAATTTTTGTTTGCCGAGCAATTGAAGAGATGGGGAAAATAACCTTTTGACAGCTCTGCAAAACCAAATGCCTTAGGCAATTTAGAAAGGGCCATGTTGAAATAATTTAACGAATCGAGAAATTTCACGTTACCAACAGTCATGGATATCAACTTAGTACCCCTCATGATGAGATCAGGAGTGAAATCTGTGTTTGTTAGAATGCAATTGAGTACGAATTGATGATCGAAACCTCATCCGTTATGTGCGATAACAAAAACATGTTTGAATTTTTTGCGAATTTGGAGAACATGATCCATAAATGTAGGAATAACTTTATTATCGCTGATAATTTTTTGCCTGAACCCGCAAGTTTGGCAGTAATAAAGTTGTTGCTCCTTAATACAACTGAAACAACGCTGGTTCAATACACAAAGATTTGGTTCGTGAAGAAAGGACGTTACAATATCTTCCTTGTCATTTCTGGGAAGAACTTTTTGGCGAGATACTTCTTGGGTGGTTTCGAGATCATAAAAAATAAACAGAAAATCCTTGACCGGGGGTGCCTTAGTGTGTTTTTGTATGTAGCAAAGATGACCGGAAGGATTCTGTTTATTACAAATTTTGCAAAAGACTTCTCCACAGGTATGTAACCTGTTGGTAGGCACGATTTTAAAACATTCCTCACATCGACGGATTTTTTCACATATTCGGTATTGATAATGGTTTTCTAAACATGTTTGTCCGCGAAAGAACCTTTTACATGAGTCGCACTTTATCGATAATTCATTACCGGAACAACGAGGCGACTGTTGACATCCTGAACATGTTCCTCCGCATCTATGAGCCTGTTTCGAATTAAATGGAACATGACATTCTTCACAAAAATAACTACAACTAAATGCCGCTGTGAGCGAAGATATAACATTATAGTGATTATTATGATGAAGTAAGTTTAAAGAAGGACCGACACCAGAACCTTTAAATATTACATCACGACCCTTTGATCCATATGCGTAAACAATAATTTTGTAATCTATCAAATGTCTTTGGAATTGTTGTAGCTGGGAAATGCCAGCCCCCTCTTCAGGTATGAAAACTCCAGAAGCCTCAGTCAGTAGCCTAGCTCTTTGCTCCTGTAATTTACCGACATCCTGGCGTACTTTTTTAAAATCAGGGTCCTTATCTGTTAAAGCTTTAGCGACCACAAGCGCACGAGGTAAGCACAAGTTGTCATTATTCTTAATGGAAATAATACCTTTCCGTTTAATACATTCTTCGTTAAAAGAATTATATTTTAGAGTTCTAGATGATCCTCGACCCATTGGAAGACTCACAGATGTTATACCCAAGCAAAAGTTTTCAGTATTCAATCCACTAGAGTTAGATTGATATACAGAAGATATTAATTCCCATATGTCATTAACTGTTACCTCAGATACAGGTCTAAAACGCACCCAACCCTGTCCTCTAGAAAAGTCCTTGGAGCAGAAAGTGAATCCTACATAATCAGTAGGTTTTAAATCTTCCGTCCCCTTTAGTACAATCTGAGATATCGCATTTTTCACCCATGTGACAGGATCGGCATTATTAGGAACTGGTTTAATTTTGAACTCTAGTGTACGACCTTGCACACCGAATCGATGAACCTTTTTAGTGGTATCTCTAATCATCAAAAACTTTTCCATTGTTGATGTTCAAGGTTTATGATATTACACTAATTTGACGTCTTCAAAGTAATACTACTTAACAAGATGCGTCTGCACTACCGCACTGTTCAACGATCTGAAACAAAATAAGTGTTATTAGAAGTGCCCTTTTTTATATACCATCTTAACAGCTGACTTAAATAACAGCCACGTATTCAATTGTGCATAATACATAAAATCTAATAAAAAACGATTCTGGCTCTCCGTTCGCTATTCAGTTAAGTAATTTAAAATTATTAGGGAAAGTTAACTCCAAAGATTTAATCTTTAAAAATTAATATTTCGAATACGAGTGACCTTTATAACACAACAATTTGCTTACCATTCCATCAAGTGAATCCATATGAGATACCTTCTAATGTGTTAAAATTAAAATGACTCTCGACTGTACGGCTAAGAGAGATGAGGTTTCAAGATAATTCAATCCTGAAATCATAGATCATACAGCGCGCATTTTAAAATTTGGAAAACCACCACCTAATAGACGAACAAAAACAAATCTGCCATTTCAGGGACCACAATTCACAAGACCGTCATCATGATTGGATATGAAACAATAGGTAAAACTATCATCTTGACATTTTTAATACAGACTATACCTGCTTTACTGAAGAGTACCTATCGGACCTAACTACGATGAATCGAATCAGAATGCACGGTTTCTATAAGAATATTCTTCTAAAAATTTCACTTCTGGTTTTTGTCTCATATTATTATCGAACAGCGTTATCAGACTCCATGATTTTTTCGGTTTTATACACTTACTACCCATTCACCTACAGTTGACACAAAGAATAACATAAGACTACATGGGGTACCCTCCTCTCCTCTCCTTTTCCAACTCACATCTCTCCTCACACCTTTGACCACTGCACCCCCCATCTCTCATCGCGACACCCCCATTCCCTTTCGCTGATCCTCTGTCCCCATAGACAAAACTTTCTTATCAACCATCACAGCCTTCTAACATGCTATTCTTAAAAGATATAATTGATAAAGCATACAAGTCAGGAAAAACGAATATTCTACCGAAAAACTCTCACTCACACACTCACTAAACGGACCGAAATACTGAAAAATAAATCGAAAAATCTCCACTTCTAACCTCAGCTCATTTATGAGATACCTAATACAACATTATCTTCGGATTATGATTTTTAATAAAAAATCCTCCACCCCGTACCAACTCAACTGTATTTGAAGCAGTTGTCCTATATTATGAAATTATGAAACTAAAACTATATGAGGTGTGTCATGTGACAAACAAAATGTTAACGACTGCAGATACACATCGCCACTACACTACCCTACCTCTTACTCAATCAAGAAACAAAAAGCATCACTATAATGAGTACCTTTTACGGATAAATATTCAGGCAAAACAGTTTCTTTAATCCCGCAATCAATATAAACTTTCTATTACTCTAGATGAAAACGATAAAAGCGTACAAGTAATGAAAAATGAACATTCCGTAAAAAATTCCTCATATCTCCTAAACGAATTGAAATATCGAAAAATAAATCGAAAATCTCCCCATACAAGCCTTGATTGTGTCATAAAATAATTAACGCAACTTTATCAACAGATTCCGATATTTTTGTAAAAAAGACCCCCTCCACCATCTTCTGCAAACGTCGTTGAAACCACAGGGTTTATGGTAACTATATTATGAATGTAAAACTGTAACACGTATACGATATCACAGGCAAAATGTTAGCGGATACAGGTAGACACTTCCTGCCACTGCCCCACCCGGCACTCAATAAAAAACAAAAACAAAAAAAGGCATCACTATAACGAGAACTTTTTACGGGGAAAGATACAGGCAATATTATTTTCCAATTCCAAAATCATTTAAGCTTGCTATAGATGGTATTGGTAAAATTGTACATGTCCGAAAAGCATTTCCGAAGAAAAGCTCTCATATCTCCTAAACGGGTTGAAATATCAAAAAATAAATAACAAAATCCCCCCCTCGAATCCGGGGGTTCTCATATGAAATGTCCAATCCAATAGCACTATCAGATTTTGATTTTCAGTAAAAACTCGTCACCACTACCATATCTCGGTAACAAACTGTCTTTGTGACCATAAATAGCGTTTATGAGTTTTATGACTGTGCTGAATCATGGAAGTAAAGCTGTATGTCGTATACAGTCAGGGACAAAACGTTAGCGACCACACTGCCACACTACTTCATCAAAGACACGAGCTTTATTAGTAGGCAAGAAAACGAATATGACAAACGAAAATACATTTCTTAGTTAAAATCATTTATGCATACACTATCTATATGTTCATTATATGTAAAATTACCATACTCTATCATACAGACCTAAAACCTCACATCCTTTTACTGAAAAGACAAATAAATAAATGTACACTTACCTGATAAACCAGCAAAGCACTGGACAAACGGAGCAGAACCAGAAGAAAACACGTACTGAGATATATGCACTGGACCGCGCTTTTATACTACTCAGAAGTACACGACTTCACTTTTTTTCTAGAACATTTACCAGACATAGATCGGTTCAAATTGTTCTTAGTCTGGCTTTCTTACAGACACTGGGTTCAAAACGGCCTTCACAATGGCTGTTGACCTAACGTATAGCCGGGTGGACGCGTTCCAGAAAAGTACAACGACGCGTACACATGGCTATACGTTAGGTCAACAGCCATTGTGAAGGCCGTTTTGAACCCAGTGTCTGTAAGAAAGCCAGACTAAGAACAATTTGAACCGATCTATGTCTGGTAAATGTTCTAGAAAAAAAGTGAAGTCGTGTACTTCTGAGTAGTATAAAAGCGCGGTCCAGTGCATATATCTCAGTACGTGTTTTCTTCTGGTTCTGCTCCGTTTGTCCAGTGCTTTGCTGGTTTATCAGGTAAGTGTACATTTATTTATTTGTCTTTTCAGTAAAAGGATGTGAGGTTTTAGGTCTGTATGATAGAGTATGGTAATTTTACATATAATGAACATATAGATAGTGTATGCATAAATGATTTTAACTAAGAAATGTATTTTCGTTTGTCATATTCGTTTTCTTGCCTACTAATAAAGCTCGTGTCTTTGATGAAGTAGTGTGGCAGTGTGGTCGCTAACGTTTTGTCCCTGACTGTATACGACATACAGCTTTACTTCCATGATTCAGCACAGTCATAAAACTCATAAACGCTATTTATGGTCACAAAGACAGTTTGTTACCGAGATATGGTAGTGGTGACGAGTTTTTACTGAAAATCAAAATCTGATAGTGCTATTGGATTGGACATTTCATATGAGAACCCCCGGATTCGAGGGGGGGATTTTGTTATTTATTTTTTGATATTTCAACCCGTTTAGGAGATATGAGAGCTTTTCTTCGGAAATGCTTTTCGGACATGTACAATTTTACCAATACCATCTATAGCAAGCTTAAATGATTTTGGAATTGGAAAATAATATTGCCTGTATCTTTCCCCGTAAAAAGTTCTCGTTATAGTGATGCCTTTTTTTGTTTTTGTTTTTTATTGAGTGCCGGGTGGGGCAGTGGCAGGAAGTGTCTACCTGTATCCGCTAACATTTTGCCTGTGATATCGTATACGTGTTACAGTTTTACATTCATAATATAGTTACCATAAACCCTGTGGTTTCAACGACGTTTGCAGAAGATGGTGGAGGGGGTCTTTTTTACAAAAATATCGGAATCTGTTGATAAAGTTGCGTTAATTATTTTATGACACAATCAGGGCTTGTATGGGGAGATTTTCGATTTATTTTTCGATATTTCAATTCGTTTAGGAGATATGAGGAATTTTTTACGGAATGTTCATTTTTCATTACTTGTACGCTTTTATCGTTTTCATCTAGAGTAATAGAAAGTTTATATTGATTGCGGGATTAAAGAAACTGTTTTGCCTGAATATTTATCCGTAAAAGGTACTCATTATAGTGATGCTTTTTGTTTCTTGATTGAGTAAGAGGTAGGGTAGTGTAGTGGCGATGTGTATCTGCAGTCGTTAACATTTTGTTTGTCACATGACACACCTCATATAGTTTTAGTTTCATAATTTCATAATATAGGACAACTGCTTCAAATACAGTTGAGTTGGTACGGGGTGGAGGATTTTTTATTAAAAATCATAATCCGAAGATAATGTTGTATTAGGTATCTCATAAATGAGCTGAGGTTAGAAGTGGAGATTTTTCGATTTATTTTTCAGTATTTCGGTCCGTTTAGTGAGTGTGTGAGTGAGAGTTTTTCGGTAGAATATTCGTTTTTCCTGACTTGTATGCTTTATCAATTATATCTTTTAAGAATAGCATGTTAGAAGGCTGTGATGGTTGATAAGAAAGTTTTGTCTATGGGGACAGAGGATCAGCGAAAGGGAATGGGGGTGTCGCGATGAGAGATGGGGGGTGCAGTGGTCAAAGGTGTGAGGAGAGATGTGAGTTGGAAAAGGAGAGGAGAGGAGGGTACCCCATGTAGTCTTATGTTATTCTTTGTGTCAACTGTAGGTGAATGGGTAGTAAGTGTATAAAACCGAAAAAATCATGGAGTCTGATAACGCTGTTCGATAATAATATGAGACAAAAACCAGAAGTGAAATTTTTAGAAGAATATTCTTATAGAAACCGTGCATTCTGATTCGATTCATCGTAGTTAGGTCCGATAGGTACTCTTCAGTAAAGCAGGTATAGTCTGTATTAAAAATGTCAAGATGATAGTTTTACCTATTGTTTCATATCCAATCATGATGACGGTCTTGTGAATTGTGGTCCCTGAAATGGCAGATTTGTTTTTGTTCGTCTATTAGGTGGTGGTTTTCCAAATTTTAAAATGCGCGCTGTATGATCTATGATTTCAGGATTGAATTATCTTGAAACCTCATCTCTCTTAGCCGTACAGTCGAGAGTCATTTTAATTTTAACACATTAGAAGGTATCTCATATGGATTCACTTGATGGAATGGTAAGCAAATTGTTGTGTTATAAAGGTCACTCGTATTCGAAATATTAATTTTTAAAGATTAAATCTTTGGAGTTAACTTTCCCTAATAATTTTAAATTACTTAACTGAATAGCGAACGGAGAGCCAGAATCGTTTTTTATTAGATTTTATGTATTATGCACAATTGAATACGTGGCTGTTATTTAAGTCAGCTGTTAAGATGGTATATAAAAAAGGGCACTTCTAATAACACTTATTTTGTTTCAGATCGTTGAACAGTGCGGTAGTGCAGACGCATCTTGTTAAGTAGTATTACTTTGAAGACGTCAAATTAGTGTAATATCATAAACCTTGAACATCAACAATGGAAAAGTTTTTGATGATTAGAGATACCACTAAAAAGGTTCATCGATTCGGTGTGCAAGGTCGTACACTAGAGTTCAAAATTAAACCAGTTCCTAATAATGCCGATCCTGTCACATGGGTGAAAAATGCGATATCTCAGATTGTACTAAAGGGGACGGAAGATTTAAAACCTACTGATTATGTAGGATTCACTTTCTGCTCCAAGGACTTTTCTAGAGGACAGGGTTGGGTGCGTTTTAGACCTGTATCTGAGGTAACAGTTAATGACATATGGGAATTAATATCTTCTGTATATCAATCTAACTCTAGTGGATTGAATACTGAAAACTTTTGCTTGGGTATAACATCTGTGAGTCTTCCAATGGGTCGAGGATCATCTAGAACTCTAAAATATAATTCTTTTAACGAAGAATGTATTAAACGGAAAGGTATTATTTCCATTAAGAATAATGACAACTTGTGCTTACCTCGTGCGCTTGTGGTCGCTAAAGCTTTAACAGATAAGGACCCTGATTTTAAAAAAGTACGCCAGGATGTCGGTAAATTACAGGAGCAAAGAGCTAGGCTACTGACTGAGGCTTCTGGAGTTTTCATACCTGAAGAGGGGGCTGGCATTTCCCAGCTACAACAATTCCAAAGACATTTGATAGATTACAAAATTATTGTTTACGCATATGGATCAAAGGGTCGTGATGTAATATTTAAAGGTTCTGGTGTCGGTCCTTCTTTAAACTTACTTCATCATAATAATCACTATAATGTTATATCTTCGCTCACAGCGGCATTTAGTTGTAGTTATTTTTGTGAAGAATGTCATGTTCCATTTAATTCGAAACAGGCTCATAGATGCGGAGGAACATGTTCAGGATGTCAACAGTCGCCTCGTTGTTCCGGTAATGAATTATCGATAAAGTGCGACTCATGTAAAAGGTTCTTTCGCGGACAAACATGTTTAGAAAAACCATTATCAATACCGAATATGTGAAAAAATCCGTCGATGTGAGGAATGTTTTAAAATCGTGCCTACCAACAGGTTACATACCTGTGGAGAAGTCTTTTGCAAAATTTGTAATAAACAGAATCCTTCCGGTCATCTTTGCTACATACAAAAACACACTAAGGCACCCCCGGTCAAGGATTTTCTGTTTATTTTTTATGATCTCGAAACCACCCAAGAAGTATCTCGCCAAAAAGTTCTTCCCAGAAATGACAAGGAAGATATTGTAACGTCCTTTCTTCACGAACCAAATCTTTGTGTATTGAACCAGCGTTGTTTCAGTTGTATTAAGGAGCAACAACTTTATTACTGCCAAACTTGCGGGTTCAGGCAAAAAATTATCAGCGATAATAAAGTTATTCCTACATTTATGGATCATGTTCTCCAAATTCGCAAAAAATTCAAACATGTTTTTGTTATCGCACATAACGGATGAGGTTTCGATCATCAATTCGTACTCAATTGCATTCTAACAAACACAGATTTCACTCCTGATCTCATCATGAGGGGTACTAAGTTGATATCCATGACTGTTGGTAACGTGAAATTTCTCGATTCGTTAAATTATTTCAACATGGCCCTTTCTAAATTGCCTAAGGCATTTGGTTTTGCAGAGCTGTCAAAAGGTTATTTTCCCCATCTCTTCAATTGCTCGGCAAACAAAAATTATGTCGGACCTATCCCTGCTCTCAAGTTTTACGATCCGGATAATTTAAAAGACGAAAAAGCAAGGAATGAAATGGTAAAGTGGCATTCTGAAATGGTAGCGCAGAACTACGTTTTCGACTTCCAAAATGAAATTGTACAGTACTGTGTATCGGATGTAGATATTCTGACACAGTCATGTCTAAAGTTTAGAGAGATGTTGATTGAGGAAACCGGTGTATGTCCATTTATGGAGGCGGTGACAATAGCATCAGCATGTAATATAGTGTATAGAAGAAATTTTCTTCAGCCAAACACCATCGGAATAATTCCAAAGGGAGGATACCGAATGCGAAACAATCAATCAAAACTGGCCATAAAGTGGTTGGTACTGGAGGAAAAAAGTAGAAACATAAACATACAACATGCTGCAAAGGGAGAAGAGGCCCGCGTGGGTGGGGTGAAGGTAGACGGTTACAGTCCAGATACCAAACAGATATTTGAATTTGAAGGATGCTACTACCATGGATGCCCTCAATGTTTCACGCATCAGAGAGATATACCTCTAAAAGAAGAACCAACGGAAACACTGAATTCACGTTACGAAGCGACTATGGCTAAGAATGCAAGATTAAAGTCTTTAGGATTTGAGGTTACCGTAATGTGGGAATGCGAATTTAAGAATCGATTGGCTGAAAACATGAAATTACAGCATTACGCCGAAAATCATCCTCTTGTTTTGCATGAACCTCTAGATCCTAGAGATGCGTTTTACGGTGGTCGTACAGGAAACTCCTGCAAGTATTACAAGATTCAAGGTAATGAAAAGATAAAATACGTGGATGTGTGCTCCCTCTACCCATGGGTTTGTAAGTATGGAAAATTCCCTGTAGGACATCCGAAAGTATTTGTAGGAAAAGAATGTCCCATATTAACAGATATTTCTGGACTTGTTAAATGTAAGGTGCTACCTCCTACTGACTTATTTCATCCTGTGTTACCTCAGAAAATGAATAATAGGCTCATGTTTGTTCTGTGTAGACAGTGCGGAGAGAACCTCAACGGTGGAGAATGTGTGCACTCTGAGGATGAGCGTGCTTTATCGGGGACGTGGGTCGTTGAAGAGGTAGTGAAAGCAATTGAGATGGGGTACCAGCTTATCGAGGTATACGAGGTATGGGCATACGATACTGTTCAATTTAAGAAAGGTACTGAAGAAGGGTTGTTTACGGCTATGATGAATAAATTCATAAAGGTGAAACAAGAATCATCTGGTTGGCCCCAGGCTTTTCAATCTCAGACTGAAAGAGATAGGTACATTGAGCAGTTTTTTGAAAGAGAAGATATTTTACTAGAATTTTCTAAAATAGTTGATAATCCAGGTTTAAGGTCTCTAGCAAAGTTAATACTAAACTCATTTTGGGGTAAGTTTGGCCAGCGGGAGAACCAACCTAAAACATCAATTATCAACGAGCCATCAGATTTCTTTAATTTAATGTCATGCCCTTCAAAGCACATCAATACTGTACTACCTGTCAATGAAAATACATTGATTGTCAATTGGGAGTACAGGGAAGAAGCTTATGATTCATTAGCCACTGTAAATGTAGTGGTGGCTTCATTTGTCACAGCTCAAGCTAGAATGAAGCTATATAGCTATCTAGAGGTACTTCAGGAGCGATGCCTGTACTATGATACAGATTCCTGTATTTACGTATCAAGACCTGGAGAGAACGATATACCTACAGGCGATTTTATCGGTGAAATGACAGATGAATTAGAAAAAGACGGGGCTGGCTCGTATATCACAGAGTTTGTGTCTGGAGGGCCTAAAAATTATAGTTATAAGTTGTGGTCTAACAGAGATCAGACATTTAAAACTGTTTGCAAGGTTAAAGGAATATCTCTCACCTACGAAGCGTCTCGTATTATCAACTTTGACACAATCAAAGATATGGTTTTAAATATAGACGAACCTATTTACGTTATGTCTAAACAGATCAGGCGAACACAGGAGCATGAAGTTATCACTCTACCTTGCAAGAAAAAGTATCAGCTAAATTCTTTAAAGCGAAAGTTTCTACCAGATTACAGCTCAGTGCCATTTGGATACAAAAAAATTAAAACATAATTATTCTATGGCTCATGAAATGATATTGTATCTTACTTGCCGTATTGTAAAGACAATTTTTGTTACTGATGTTGATTATTGTAGGCAAATACAGTGTTTATTTGTGAGATTTGACCAATAAAATGATACGATATGATATATCCTTCATAAGTTTATCCCAACCACTCCCTTGTTTATCCCATCCTTTGAGAGAGTGGAAAGACCTCGCACTCATGATTAAATCCCCGCGTCCATTGGAATTTTATGGAGTGGCGTAGTATAAACAGTGCGTGCTGGGAAACCACAGTTTTCAACATAATATTTCTGAAAAGGTGCATCAGCTTTTTAATTAAATATTGTTAATACTGTTATTTCTGACCAAGAATGAGCAGGTGTCTTCTAAGTATGGGGGAGGGGTTGTCACTGGCAAAACAAAAGAGGCAATGCTACTCCAACGAAATAATGAACTGTCTTTATTAACTTAGAGACCGATGTTCGTGCTGTTGGAGAATGTTAAAAAATTAAAAAAAAGATAAGAGAAAAGACAAAAATAGAAGAAGATTAAAAACAAACGTATATAAAAGAAAATTGATATGTATACTCCTCTACCGAATTAGAAAAGACCCATTACTAGTCAAACCGGTGAACACTTCCAGCTACTGAACTGTTCCTAATAACCTGGGGTCTGGCATTCATGCAGCTGGACTGTTTAACATTCGTATATTGCTGGATGGCACCTGCTAAACTTACAGATGAACAGATTCTAAAATCAAAGGTTGTATTGCAATGGATATTGCACAAAGAGAGATTATAATCCAGGTGCGCATAACCACTCTTAACAATAAATAGGAAACTAGACACGTGTGGGCGTGTGTGTATGTGCATGGGCTTTCCACTTTATCATCCTTTTATCCTGAGGGAGGCGTGCTTAACCTCCTCGTGGTCTCCCTTGGACAGCTTTTGCTGACTGATAAGCACATATTCCTTTTTTTTGTCCATCTATATATCGCCCCGTTTTCCTTACACATTATTTAATATAACAACTATACCAGGTTGACTGGGGACCCCCATATGACGTTCGTATAGGATCTATCTATTTAACATAAAATAGAAAAAGAGAATTGATTAACCAAAAAATTGTAGTTTGACCAGAGCTTTAAGGGGTCCGTCAACGTAGAGTTTTTTCTCGGATATGTCTCCATGTATATTTAAGATCCCTATCATTAACAGAAAGCGTTACACTACCATCCGACTCACACCCATAAAGCAGAGTCAGACCAGTCGATGATCGCCGATCGAGACACCCGAAAGACAAATTTCAGAATACTGGACACTCAATACAGTGGCCTAATAATATACGATCGAGTAAGTCCACTCGACGCCGACCGAAGAGACTGTACTATACGACCAAGCCAGGCCATACGATGATGAACGATACAGAATCCTCGACGACATAATAATAAAACTCAAACATCAGAAAACGTAAAAATTATTACAAGACGTTGTCTAATGCTATACGAACAAAGCAAACTACGCCACGACGATCGGTGTAGACTCCTCTACGAGGCGTCGCTTATTGCTATATTACCGAGTCAAACCAACCTAGGATGATCGACCGAGATTCCTCGACGACCTCATCATGAAACACAATCTTCAAACACTGGATACTTACTACAACCCATAGCTTATTGCTATACGACCTTGGCAGACCACTCGACGCTGATCAACCGAGGTTCCTCGATGGCCGGATCATGAAATACAACCTTTAAATACTGGATGTCTTCTACAGCTCGTAGCTCGTTGCTATACAACCGTGTCACACCACTCTAAGATAGCCAACCGAGATTCCTCGACGACCTCATCATGAAATACAACCTTCAGATACTGGATGCCTACTACAGCCCTTAACTCATTGCCATACGGCCGAGTCAGATCATTTGACAATGATCGACCAAGATTCCTCGACGACCCGATCATGAAACGTAGCCTTCAAATACTGAATATTTACTACAGGCCTTAACTCATTGATGTAAAACCGAGTCCGACCGCTTGACGACGACCGATGAAGACACATCCCTCCGATGACAAGATCGTACAACATTAACTGAACAACTGCTACAAAGGTATCGCATATTGCTATACGACCGAGTCAGACCACTCGACGATAATCGACCGAGATTCCGCGACGACCTCATCATGAAACGCAATCTTCAAATACTGGCTACCTACCTACTCCACCCCGTAGCTCACTGCTGTACGACTGAGTCAGACCACTTGACGCCCGACTGCGAGCCGCATGCCGGTGTTGTCTGTCTTATTCACCCTTATTTCATTTCTTGCAAACGTTCGGTACATGGCTTCGTAGCCTAGTGGTAGCGGGTTTGGCTTTTAGGCGGGCGGTCGGGGTTCAAGCCACCGGTACAGCAGAGGTATTTTCTTTACTGCATATGGGGCAAATATTATTTAAAATCATGGGGAGTAGCGTGCGGGTATCTGACCAAGCGCTGAAGGCTGGAGGATACCTCACCAAGCGTGGGCGGTGCCGTTTGCTTTTCACATCACCGCCCCCACGACAATTAAAACTTTCCCACGGTCTCCAAGAATTTCCCACGGTCATTAAATTATTCCCACGGCCGCCAAAATTTTCCCACGGTCTGTCAGGTCGGTCGTCAATAATATGCTAATTAGGGTCGCATGTCAAAGAAATTTCTCATAAATCACACATCAAAGGTGCCGCCGTTTCCCACGGTCATTAAAATTTTCCCACGGTCTCCAAAATTTTCCCACGCCAAACTGCCCCACCTCCTACTGAGATCAATGATGGAAACTAGAAGAATTTAAGAAAAAGTTATAGTTCCATATAAAAAAATCAAGTTGATCACTATCCTACCTTCCCGCAACACCCTGTATATTTCAAAAGATTTTTAGAATATGCGTCTTAAGTAACCAAATAACTTTTGTATTTGACATTTTCTTCTATCAGGTATACCTTGCGAGATATCGAAGATTTACACACTAACTGGACACCCTGTATAGGCTTTCAGCCTTTGCGGGAGGCGGACCATAACAAAAAAAAAATAGCGTACTCTTAATAATTGTGAGGGCGCGTGTTTGTCCGCAGAGAGGCGTCAGGGCGTCGCGGGTTAGTGGTGAACGCGTCACCAGGCAACGACGCCGGGCGTCATCAATTATGCATCGGACAATCCGTTGCTAAATACGCGCCGTCCGCATCGCCTCGTGTCAGACAAGGGGTGAGCATTGACGCCCCTTAGTTCCATGACCGGTCTCCACGGACCTGCCTTCCCCTCACACTAAAAACCCGACGCAAGTAGAAAAATTGAGGTTTTATCTTGTAACTACCTGATTTGTGCAATGCGTGTGGCAGTTCACGCTGTTTGTGGTGGACTGCGACGGGGCTTAAGTTCAACAGATCCACAATATACAGGCAACAACACTAACAAAGAAGTCTCACGATGGCTTACCAACTGTGGAAATGGAGAGTCATCCCACAGTCGAGTTATCTTCCGTAAAGCTTTTGGGGATCAACATCAACAATAACATGTCTTGGCAGGACCACGTCGTCAATATTGCTAAAACGACACCCCATAAGCTTGGAGTTTTGTTCCGCTGTATAGACCAGAGCAAGTACTGCTGCTATACAAGGCACAGATCCGACCATCGCTGGAGTATTGTTCCCATGTGTGAGGATGCGCTCCGAAGTACTCTCTTCTGGATGCTATTTAGAAGAGAGCAATTAGATTAATGGATATCTGTCCGTGTTTTACAGATTCTATCACGGAAGATGTTCGAGTGAGCTCTCCTAGATAATAGCACCAAAGACCGTCCGAATGAGGAACACTAGAGAGACTCAGCGAGCTCATCCTGACCAGGTCGAGGTCCCTACTCCCTGAATCAGTCTCCTCCAGCATTCCCTCTTTTGGAGAAGTTCGGTGCTGTGGAATGAGCTGCCGGGGGAATTTGCTTCCCGACAGCTACAACCTGCAGCGTTTCAAATCTAACATGCACCGACACTTGTCCTCTCGCAACACTTCTACAGCGTGAGAGGCCTTCAACATTTACGGGAAGCTGACCATAAAAAAATGCGATGATGTTTTCCAACCTGCGCTGAGGAAAAGTTACTAAAAGGAGATTTTTTTGCGCAATGCTTCCAAAACAAAGCTAGTCCAATTCAGATGAAATTGTTCAAAAAAGCAATCGCAGCAACGTGTGAGTGGGCGTGGTCTGGATAGCAGAGCGCCTTGCCGCAGCACAGTCGGGATGGGGTATATATAATCAATTATCTACTCTGATAATACAAATATGTGATAAGTTCTAGTAAGTAGGTTAGGTTAGTTAGTTTTTAGCTCTTACTGACTCACTGAAGTCACTGAACAGAGCTTATGCAGAGGTCTCATTTGTTCGTATACAAAAGATAGCCAAAACTATAGGTGCTAGAGAAAAACTACGGTGTATTGATATTCCTGAAGCACAGGCAGCGTGACCAAGTGGTTGTTTAGACGCTAGGAACCAGTCCGAAAGGGCGTGGGTTCGAATCTCACCGCGGTCAACAATTATTGTTATGTTTTTTTTTTTAGATTAAATGTTAAATTTGTTATTCACTACTCCGGGCAAAATCCAGTTTTGTCAATATAATAAAAAAATAAACTTTTACACCAACAAATTCCACAGTGAGAGCGCCATTTGAATTTACTCAAGTGAATTCAGTCCTACTTTTTTTTGGTATGCTGAACCTGATGATATTTTGATTTTTTGATTTCCTGTAATTGGGATATTGCCTGTTGGAAATTAAGAGCTGTCTATCTATCTATCTATCTATGAGATCACCCAATTCAGATGAAATCGTTCAAAAAAGCAGTCGCAGCAACGTGTGAGTGGGCGTGGTCCGGATAGCAGTAAGCAGCGCGCTTGCCGCAGCACAATCGGGATGGGGAGGCGGTCGATAATCCAGATTAGCGGAAACCCGTCGTGGTGCCGGCGAAAGCATCGTTCCCGGTCGCCCGGGCAACGCGGGCCCGCGCCGAGCCGGGACTGGGTCCTACGAACGACCCCTTCGCTTCTACAGGGAGAGGGATTCGTCGTTGTGATCATTCGCCTCGCATAAAATGGACTCGAGACTACGGCAGCTACATACAGGAGACGTATGGGTGAGACTTGACCAAAAAATATAGACGTTTCTATTGACAGTGTAACATTGAAGAGATATACATGAAGCGGAAACTCAAAACTGGGACCTGATTTGTAATCGCCACCCTCAAATTCACCAAAACAGGCACGTATCCAGGATTTGATTTTGGGGGGGGCCAGATTATGGCTGTCACTTACTTGACCTATTGGGGGGGGGGCAGATAAAACCGGATTTGTAATTAGCACCCTCAAAATATCCAAAATAAGAAGTTTTATCTCAATAGAAAGCCAAATAAAGATTTTAGATTTTTTAGGCAAACATAAAGAACTGAAACTTTTATTTTTGTCGAACGAGTCGAAAACTCAAAACTGTGACTGGATCTGTCATTATCACCTTCAAAATATCCAAAATAAGTAGTTTCATCTCAATAGAAAGCCAAATAAAGATTTTAGATTTTTTAGACAAACATGAAGATTGGAAGTTTTTGATTTCGTCAAACGAAACTGAAACTTAAAACTGCGACTGGGTTTGTAATTAGCACCTCCAAAATATCCAAAATAAGAAGTTTCATCTCAATAGAAAGCCAAATAAAGATTTTAAAGGGGTGATACACGTACGAACTTTAAGTACGCGGTTTTTAAGTTCGCGTACTTACTCGGCTCGACGCGGTGACACACGTGAAGCTGAAATCACGCATTTTGATGATTTTCCTAAATAAACAAAACTTTTAACAAACTCCAAACACAACAAGCGTTGCGGATCGATGGCCTACCGAAGCAGAGTGGTGGCTCGCGGCTTGCAGTACGAGCCGAGACAAGCTACGAGCAAGATTTCAAACCAGTTGGCTCGCCGGTGGTTTGCGCGACGGTTTTAAAGTACGCGTACTTACGGTGACACACAGGCGAAAAAGGTCGTCGAGCCATAAGTACGCGTACTTGCTCGTACGTGTATCAGCCCTTTTAGATTTTTGAGGCAAACATATAAAGAACAAAATTTTTTTATTTTTGTCAAACGAGACTGAAACTCAAAACTGCAACCGGATTTGAAATCAGCACCCCAAATTATCCAAAACATGAGGTTTCACCTTAATAGAAAGCCAAATAAAGATTTTCGACTTTTTAGGCAAACATGAAGGTCTGAAATTTCTGATTTTTGCCAAACGAGGCTGTAACTCAAAACTGCGACCGGAATTGTAATAACTCCGAAGGCCATCCGAATGAGGAACACTACAGAGTCTCTGCGACTCATCCTTACCAGGTCGAAGCCTCTACTCCCCGAACCAGTCTCCTCCAGCATTTCTTATTTTGGAGAACTTCGACGCTGTGGAATGAGCTGCTGGGCAAATTGTTTCCCGACCGCTACAACCTGCAGCGTTTTAAATGTAACATGCATCGAGTGCGTCGTAGTGCTTCTACAGCTTCTACAGCGCCATAAAAAATGATGTATATCACCATGGAAATTTTCGAGAAGAAATTCGTTGTGGCAAACTTCTGCCCCCCCCCCCCCCCCCCCCCCGGTAACGAAATTGTTTACCTGATCAAGTCTCAGTCAATCATAGCTGAAAGGTCATCCCTTCCCTAATCTGGACACCCCCCCCCCCCTAACGAAATCTTGGATACGTGGGAGGTGGAGGGTGGCACAATATTTGTAATAGGTATTACAAATAAATGAATGAATGAATGAGTGAATGTTTATATTTATTTGGATGCCCTCAACAAGTTAAAAACTAATAAAGCTACAGGCATTGATGCTATTTCTGCCGAAACGCTAAAATGCTTGGATGACGACGGCATCTCTCTTTTACATAATATTTGTAAGTGTCTGGTCCTCCGCTGTTTGGCCAGATGAATGGTGCACATCAATTTTTGTTCCACTTCATAAAAAGGGATCTCCAACAAATCCAGACAATTATCGCCTACTTTCGTTAATCTCTCATGCAAGTAAGGTTCTACTATATATTTTACAATTTCGTTTGGAGGGTTTTATTGGCTGGCAAATTTCTCAGGCGCAGGCAGGTTTCGTGAAAGGACGCGGTACGCGTGAACAGATCTTGAATTTAAGACAAATTATTGAAAAAGCCAGAGAGCATTATTTTCTAGTTTTTATCTGCTTTGTGGACTATTCTAAGGGTACAAACATAGTGGAGCGACGAGGCTAGAGGCACAGCGACGAGGTGAGCGACGCGACTTGAATTTAACCATGCATTGGAATTGAGTGAAACATAATAGAGATGTTACCGCAGCGTTAAGCGACGATACAAGCGACGCAACTTGCGCCGAGATAAGATTTGGCATTAACTGTCACGTTGACAGTTTAGTTTTTACAAACAGCGGTATAGGGCACGAGTATAGATAGTCGCAATTTTTGTCTAGGTTAAATCGCAAAACGTATCGCTCCACTATAGAATATGTGTTTCATAGCGTTTTTCATCTCGTCGCTAGCCTCGCCGCTAGTCTCTAGCCTCGTCGCTCCACTATGTTTGTACCCTAAGGCGTTTGATAACGTAAAGTGGCCTAAACTGTGGGAAATCCTCATCTCTATGGGAGTTCCTTACCACTTAATATTTCTCATACAGCAACTCTACGAGCCTAATTCGGCTCGTGTAAGAATTGATGGTAACCTGTCTAGTCAAACTACAACCAGAAAAGGAGTTCGTCAGGGATGTGTATTATCTCCGATGTTGTTTAACATTTACTCTGAATTTGTGATGAGACAGGTACTAGACAACTGGAATGACGGTATAACTATTGGCGGAAGCAAAAATCCAACTTAAGATTTGCTGACGATACAACCCTTATTGCAGCTTCTCAGGAAGAACTAGTAGCTCTATTAAACATCTTAGAACAACATAGTGCAACGTATGGTCTTGGTATTAAATACAATAAGGTTATGATCGTAGATAGAGAGCATGACAATCATCGAGAAATAAAGTCAATAGGCCGTTGTGAAGTAGTTCAAAGTTTCGTGTACCTCGGTTCTTTGGTCGACAATTCGGGTAGCTGTGAAAATGAGATTCGACGGCGCATTCAACAGGCACGTGTGGCCATGACAAAGCTTACTAAAATATGGCATCACTATAGCTACAGAAATGTCGCTGGTTCAGTCTCTTGTGTTTTCCATATTTTTGTATGCTTCGGAAACTTGGACTGTTAAAAAGGCAGATCGGGCTCGCATAGATGCTTTTGAAATGTGGACGTGGGGGAGAATGCTGAGAATTCCTCATATCGTCCATCGAACTAACGTTTCCATACTGGATGAGCTCGGTAATCCAAAGAGACTATCCTCCATTGTGTCGACGAGAATGCTTACATTCTTCGGACATATACACAGAAGCGATAATATGGAGAAACTTGTAGTTCAGGGTCATGCCCCGAGTGGGCGGCGCCGTGGCCGTCCCCCTACACGCTGGGTGAATACGACGAAACAGTTGCTGGATATGAGTGTCAAGAGTGCCACTAAACTGACAACAAATCGCGAACGATGGCGAGCTACAGTTTTCAAAACTATTGATAATATTCGTGTCGGCAATACTCTAGCTTCGACTTAATGCATTTTACGAGTTCACAACATGTCTGTTAAGACATTGTGACTATGATGATGATGATGGGCCACATACTAAGAGGTGAAAAATATCATTCGTTACAACTAATATTGAAAGGCAAAATCCACAGTCGAAGGGGACCTGGGAAACGACAACAATCTTGGCTCCGTAATATACGAGAATGGACGGAAATACGCAGTGCAGCACAACTATGGCAGAAGATAGATCCGCTCTAGCCATAGTGATCGCCAACGTCAGGAGGACCTGATACGGCACATGAAAGAAGAAGATTACAAATGAATGAATGAATGTTTCTATCTATTTGGATCGTGGACGGCTTACTTTCTACGCCCTGTAGACATGCCACGAAGATATTTATACACAAACATATACGTCGCGTCTGGACGTTTTGCGTAACGCGCGCTTTCGGATTCTGTCGCGCCGTGCGACATCGACACGGAGGCAGGCCAGGACGGATTGGGAAAGCCCGATTGGCTATTCAGCCGACGAACTCATCACAAAATAAAAGAGCAGAACCGATATCGACGGGAGAATACTGATTAGGAGGAGAGTTTGAAGACCCTGTTCATGTCCATACCGCGCTGGAGACACTACATACGCCATAGGCGGATGGCGTTTGCTTCTTGACAATACGCGAAATACATTTTTCATCTCTGCAAAATAAATAATACGCTTTAAAGTTTTTAAATCCAAAAGTGCGTTTTCAAGTTACCATTGCTTGCTGTTTATGCATTACCACCTGGCCTGCGCCAGTGGCTAAATAGCTTTTTGAACGACCGATCTCTGTTTGTTGTAGTCGAGGGCTGTTCATCAGACGTATTTTCAATAAACGCCGGTGTTCCTCAGGGATCTGTCCTATCCCCTACACTGTTTCTGATGTACATCATCGAGCTGCTGCAGGCAAACCACTTTCATTCCAGGAAACAGTACGTCGGCGACAGCAACATGCCTCACAGATCAATGTAGATATCAAAACAATTGTCGAGTGGGGATTAGTAAATAAAGTACAGCTTAACGTACAGAAACCCAGGCAACAACACTGACAAAGAAGTCTCACTTTGGCTTAAATGAATGAATAAGGACCAGAGGCTATCCAGCACGGAATGTGGCTGGTGCATAGGCCACACGATGGGTCCTTTTGCGCCTCTATCCGCGCTAGTTCCTAAGACCTTCCCTTTTGGCAAAGGCAAGTACATTCTTAGGTACTATCCGTTTTATATCTATTGGTTCCAAGGTTCTTGAGCCCAGCATAGTCTGCCTGTGATAACCCAGGGTTTCACAGCGACACAAGATGTGTGCCGAGGATTCTTCCTCTTCACCACACCACGTGCACGTTTGGTCGTTGACCACCCTCATCACGAACAAGTGACGCCTGAAGGTGTTGTGGCGTTAGTAGGCCTACTAGCAATTTCAAGTTACTCCTATCCAGAGAGAGACAAAATCGTCCTATTCTCTCTGCAGGCCCTGCTAATAGCTCCCGAGCTTGACGGAGATGTCCAGAGATGTTGTTCCATCTCAGAGAGTGTTGATTCTGGATCCACTCTCCAGTTGTTTTCCTAATCAAGTTTGCAGATACCCACATCAGTGATACCTTGTGTTTAGCTGAGATGTCGTCAAGAGCCCTCCTGCACTTCAGGACCAGTCCCGACGTTATTTTCCAAGCACTCAGTGCTTTGATGGCTGCCTGACTGTCAGAGCAGATAGTAATCCGCCTCCTAGACCAGTCAATTTCCCGAATACGATTTACACAAGCAAGTATCGCATAGATCTCAGCCTGGAATACTGTGCTGTGCCCCCCAAGAGGCAGTGAAAGTCTTGTATGAGATCCGTAGACTCCCGAGCCCCAGCCTTCTCTAGGGAGTGAACCGTCTGTGTACCAGACCTGTCCTCCTCCTTCGATGAGCTGTCTTTCCCTAGACTCCCACTCTTCCCTTGACGGAAACACCACCGTAAATTTGCGATTGAAGCGATGCGTAGGAGAAACTGTATCGCTCCTCGCCAACAAAATAGAACAATCCTCATGCAACTCTACTAGAATCGTCGAATGTCCTTTGCCTGGATTCATAAAAGTCCAGCTACCCTGACTCCAGAGACGGAACCCAGTTTTTCTAGCTTGGCTTACCAACTGTGGAAATGGAGGGTCAAGTCACCTTCCGTCAAGCTTTTGGGGATCAACATTAACAATAACATGTCCTGGTACGACCACGTCGTCAGTATTGCTGAAACGGCATCCCAGAAGCTCAGAGCTTTGTTCCGCTGTAGGAAGCTGTAGACACCAGAGCAACTACTGCTGCTCTACAAGGCACAGATCCGACCATCGCTCGAGTATAGCTCCCGTGTGTGGGGATGCGCTCTCTAAAGCTCCTGGACACTATCCAGAAAAGAGCAATTAGACTAATCGATACGCCTAGCCTGGAACACTGAAGAAGGGTAGCTGACCTATCCTTGTTTTATAGATTCTATCATGTAAGATGTTCGAGTGAGCTCTCCCAGATAATAACACCGAAGGCCGTCCGAACGAGGAACACTAGAGAGGCTCTGCGAACACATCCTTAGCAGGTGGAGGTCCCTACTCCCCGAACCAGCATTCCTTCTTTTGTAGAACGCTGGAGACGCTGTGGAATGAGCTGCCGGGGAATTTGTTTCCCAACGACTATAACCGGCAGCGTTTCAAATCTAGTGCACCGATACTTATCCTCTCGCAGCGCTTCTACAGCGCCACAGGCTTTAAGCCTTTGCGGGAGGCTGACCATTAAAAAAATACACAAAAATAAATATTGTTCAAAAATATTCTTCGGAATATGTAGTTCATATTATTGCATTTAAAAATAGGGTGTGTGAATAAGTTATTATTTATTTTAGTCATGGTAGTGCAAATTATTTTGGTAAATAAGAGACCATATTGAGATCTGGCAATAGCGCATTCCCTCTCTTCAAAAAAACCAGGTTACAGTGACAGTAACTGCGCAGTGTTGGTCGGTAGGTTAGGTCGCTTTGTTGATTATCGTTTGTAGGCCTTTACGGAAACTGTGATCGAGTTAACCCTATTACAAGGATCACTGATCCTGACGTTCGGAAAGTGATCTGGGGTCAGTCAGAAATATGGTAGATAGGGTTATTCAGATTAGTAGCGTTTCTTCTTAAACCAAGTTTTTCGGTGCTCGATATTCGTTTAATCCACGGTATCATAAATCCCACTAAACAGCTGATTGACACATAACTGATCGATACGGATCCAGATCACTGTTTCCCTAAAGGCCTTACCACAGCATAATATCTCTGAGGATTTCATATATAAAAATGGTTCCCACAAAATTTGACCTTGGGAGGGTTTATGGATTATCTTACGGCTGTGAAGTTTGGGTAGAGATGCAAAAATGAAAATATCGATACCGGTACAAACTCGATATTTTTTAGCGTCATAAGCGCGTTTGGGTCGTACAGAGCATTTTGTGCAACTGATTACGCCCCTCAATAATTATATAATAATTTTCGATACCGATACCCTACAAAAGTATCGATACCAGCTTGGAATCGCACAAAAAGTATCTAAGATAAAAATACTCGATATTAGTGCAGAGGTACAAGTATCGAGGTATCGGTACCATCCCTACAAAAAATCATCCAAAAGTGGGGATGCGCGTGTAATTTCCGCCAAATTGAGTTATTGTGCTGGTTGTTTATTATGCTGTGGCCTTACGTGTTATCCTTTGATTTATCGGAGAACCATTGACGTCTAATATGTCAATGATAAGAGAAAAAGCGAGTGTCGAGGAATAACTTCCTGCATGAACTTCCTGGGTCCTGAGCCAGCTTTGGGGCTAGCAGTAGGTATCATTAGTAAGAAAATAGAGGTGTGGTTGCAAAATCAACATCTTTGAGATGGAGAGGAACCTCTGGATATCTCTTACCAGCTAGAAAACTTATTTTAGGACCTCTGGCCACGGTAGTGCGGTTCTGTCTCTCACTTGACAGAAGCCGGCTAAGGTTACTTGTTAACCTACTACCTCGCCACACCTTGGGGCGTCGCTTGTATGTGATGGGGGTGGCAAGCGACACTGTGGCGAAGAGTAGGAATCCTTAGCACCCATTTCATGTCACTGTGATGCCCTTAGATATCACAGACACACTATTCTAGGTTCAAGAGTACTTGAGCCTGAAGACTTAAGATGGGCAAGACCCAAGGCCATCCGAAGGACCCGCTTGTAGGCATATGCACTGGTGGTTCTGGTTCTGGTCATAGGAAAGCCTATCTTCGTCTTTCATTCGGCACTGAGTTTTAGCCTGGCAATCACACGCGGATCACACTGGAGTCTATGTTGATATTCTGACCCTCAGGAATAAGTTCAAAACGGGGTGCACCTGCCTTTTTCTAGCTACGGCACTGCGTTTCCATAAATACGACGACAGCGACAGTATAGACAGTGAGATGGTTGAGGTGATAAGATGGTGATATATGCATTATGCACCGACTCGGTGTGGCGTGGCGCTTTTGAAAAATCTCACACGCTCGCCGCGTCTCTCGAATTCGACCAAATTCGGCTTCCGGAGAACGCGAAGTGCATCTATGCATATTTCAACAGGCTCTTGAGTGTTACGAGATGCCGAAACAGGGCCAACAATACAACCCAAGATCATTCAGGCCTCCTTTCACTGCGATTCTATTGGGCTAAGATCCGAATATAAGACGACCTTCACAGAACTGGTTAATGGATGAAAACCATTTTATATTAAATTTAATATGTTAAAAAACATATCGCGAGTGGGTTGGCTGAAAATTTTCAGCCCAGGATATCATTAATTAAATATTGAAAAATCAATTTTTTTTAAACATTTCACTGGTTTGGTTAATAGACAAATCACATACCAATCGAAAGTATGAAGCCCATAAAATATGCAAACGTTAGGGGCTACGTTTTTTCCCATCCCAACTATAGGGTAGGCAGGTATAAACAGGTACATCAATAATAGTAATTTGCACCGATGTGGTTAATGCATGAAACTTATATCAAAATAAAGATAATTTTATTGCAAACACGTCGATATAGGGTTGTCGGCAAAAAATCAGTGTGGAAATCCGGTTGTCGAATTTTAAAGATCAAAATATTGCTGCCAGTGAATACGTGCGCTAAAAAGGTCCGAACGAACTATCTCGTGTATTAACAAAGAACGCAGCATAGCAGCTGCGTGTAGCTCGGCCATTGAATGAAAGAGAGTGCGCATGTCATGTGTCCGTGAAATTGAAAAGGATAGCGATATACTCGTAAATGCTGTGCATCATTGTATTGGAAGTTTGCCTCATTCTTCTGAATTGAAAAAGCGTGCTACTACTGATTGTTGTTATTTATAAACATTAAATTGTGATAAAAAATGGCTAAAAAGTGTTTTGTATGCATACGGACGATGATGTTCTTGATTTTAACGATGAAAGGTATAAAAACTGTTCGTTGAAATTAAATTTTCGTAAAAAGAGAAGTTTTAAATACAGTGGCGTTGAGTTAACCAATGCATCACTCGATTTTGTAGGTTATCATACCACGTGCTACAAAAAAGCGACTGCTTTGGGTAAAAAATATAATGAAGAGTTTAATAACTTTCTTGGTGAGAATACGGTAAGTGCATAATAATTTAATAATTTCACCTTCAAAACTATTAATAAATTATTAGTGCTCCAAAATATTGCACAGCTTTTACGAGTGTATCGCTATCCTTTTCAGTTTCACGGACACATGACATGCGCACTCTCTTTCATTCAATAGCCGAGCTATACGCAGCTGCTATGCTGCGTCCTTTGTTAATACACGGGATAGTTCGCTCGGACCTCTCTGGTGCACGTATTCACTGCAGCAATACTTTGATCTTTAAAATTCGACAACCGGAATTCCAGACTGATTTTTTGCAGACAACCCTATATCGACGTGTTTGCAATCAAATTATCTTTACTTTGATATAAGTTTCATGCATTAACCACACCGGTGCAAATTACTATTATTGATGTACCTGTTTATACCTGCCTACCCTATATAGTTGGGACGGGAAAAATGTAGTCAACCTAACGTTTGCATATTCTATGGGCTTCATACTTTCGATTGGTATGTGATTTGTCTATTAACCAAACCAGTGAAATGTTTAAAAAAAATTAATTTTTCAATATTTAATTAATCATATCCTGGACTGAAATTTTATAGCCAACCCACCCGCGATATGTTTTTTAACATATTAAATTTAATATAAAATGCTTTTCATCCATTAACCAGTTCGGTGAAGGTCGTGTTATATTCGGATCTTCTACTATATTGTGTCTATTGTGGCTCACACCTGTTTAGACCTTACCGTACAATCCACACCTTTTGACGAAGGCGGAAGTCGTGTTGAGTGAAACTTCCTTCAAGACAGTAGGTTTCATTTGGGTAAATCCGAAAGACTGAAACCTAGCTCTTTCCAGTACTGGACAGGAGCACAATACGTGCTCCGCTGTCAAGCCTATCTTCCGCAACTTCCGCAAGTGGTTTGTTTTTCAGACGACAATGTAATGTCAACTGACGCGCTATTCACTGATGGTTCCAAGTCTGAACTGGGGACAGGAGCAAGAGTAGTTGGTACATAGTGTAAATAAACATGAGGCGCTTTCCTTTTACCTGATTTATCTGATAAATCTCACTTGTGACGTCATGACTCAGTTCGATGTACGTTCTTTTGTTTTCTGAAACTGAGACTAAAGTGAGATATTTTACCCCCACTTAAGCCCATCTGCACAAGCTCAAAAGGTAGATCACTTGTCTCAGATCATTTAGATGTCAAATAAATGAGGTTAGGATTGTATGTAAGTTTGAATTTCAGCAGGTTTTTCCGGTTTTATGGCGTATGGATAGCCGATAGTGTAGGGTGAGTGACGAAAAACGTAAAAAACTAGGTTATGGAAAGGATCGACAGATAATAGAACCATAGCATATTACAAAATTTTGAGGAGTGGCATTTAACTGCACAAACACGTTCCTTTAACGCATCTGAGCATCTGAGGTTTCCAACTGAGCTGAGCCAACTCATTTTTAAGTGATCTGAGAAGTGCAGATGTAAAAGGAAAGCACCTATGGTGTGCCCACGCGCATGCAGCCGTCCGAGCGCCGGCACTCTTGGCAGTCCATTCCAAGCCTTGGACACCCTGGGAATAAATATGCGGTTATACCGTTCGGTTCTTGATGTATGAAGAACGACCGCCTTAGGATGAGATGCAGCGGTCGCGCGGGTGCATCTGATAGGAGCGGTGAGCGGCGGAACGATAGAGGATAGCTCAGAGGAGCAGGTTCCATTTGAATATCGGTAGAAGAGTGAGAGGTCACCAACAACACGCCGGAGAGAAGGTAGCTGGAGGTGGCGCGTTACAGTCGGGTCGCCAATTAGTCGAATTGTCATTCTCTGGACGGCATCTAGTATAGACAGGGTAGTAGAGGCAGCAGTTCCCCAGACATGAGAGCAATACTCCATCTGGGCATTATATAGCGTGAGGAGGTTACATGGTGAGAAGTACTTTCTGGCTCTAAATAGGTACCCAAGCTTTTTACCAGCAGCTGTTGCAATTGACGCAAGGGGTTCGTGTTCTTGTAGGCATTGAAGCTGAATCGTGGTGCTACAACGCAACAACGCCCCACGTAATTTGGTAAAATTTCACATTTGAATTAAAGCGGATGGTCTATTATGTACTTGAAGAAAATTGGTGAAAGAAGCATTTTTTGAAAAAAAAAATTGTTAAAACTCAGTATTTTCACCACACCTTCAAAACGTACCCGAACCGTACAAGACAATTTTAGAATCGAAAACCCGCATGACGGACGTCAATAGTGTCACAAAGATGCGGTGTTGCCAGCAAGCAGCAGTTATCAGTTAATGTACTTCACGAAATTGTGCAATTGCAATTTTTTTAGGTTAGTGAAAAACATGGAAAATTCAGTCAATGTGCTTTGGAAAAGATGAAAATAAATCATTTTGGGACTCTCATACACAGATGTTCAAAAGGGATTAAGTTTGACCTGATGTTGTTTTAGCAGAAACTGAAATGGAGGTTGAAGTTGGTGTTAATATACTTAAAATCTAACCAACCTCACCTCAGGTAAGATTGTCGCCTGTTCTGTTTTTAGTGGCAACGGTCCAACGTCAGTTGCACGTTTCAATAATTTATTTGAGCTGATATCGGCCAAATATAACAATAAAGCTTAATCACAAACAATTATATTAAAGTCACCGATTTTACATAAAAGGCCAATATACAAACTAAATAAAACAAACAATAATACATAATGCTTAATCACAAACACCAGCTAGAAACAAAGGAACATTTGAAATAAGATATCTTTAAATTTAGATAGTTAAAAATGTAGAACGATTCACGATTTTTTGTGTTATCCTTGCGCAGGCGCCATGCTAATCTTCTCTGTAACGTTCCAATTTTCAATCTTAGTACATGTACGGTCGAAGCGATGTTAAATATCGAGTAAATGTTGGCAACAGCGCATGTATTATCATCTGTCAAGCAGTATCTCACTTCTAAAATTGTTTTTTTCTGTGCGCATGTGTTACTGAAATCTGTTGAAAATACGGTTTTATCAATTTTTTTCCAAAAAACGTGCTTCTTTCGCAAATTTTATTTTTTAAAATCACATAACAGACCATCCTCTTTACATTGATAAAAAAATTTTCTCAAATAGCGTGGGGCGTCGTTGCGCAATAGACCCCTGATTCCCTGATCTTCGTCCGAACTTTGAGTACAACGCACTGTATCGGCAGTTTCGAAACAAAATGGCAGCCATGGCAGCAGCCTAACAGTCAGATTGTTCAATCCAAAATTCAAGTAATGTCATTTTCATCCAACGCTCTGAGGAATGTAGTTGCTAAAGCAGGCCCTTCAAGGGCATACCACGTAAAGAAAACCATGAAGGGCTACGTATTAGCACCTTCAGGCAGACGCAAAGTAGAAATAGAGAATCCTTACCAACAACAGAAGGTTAGACAGAGGAGCAAGATGGTAAACGAAGCAATGCTGAACAAGCAGAAGCAACTTTGGATACAAGGTAATTCTGACACTCGTACCTCCGTATGATGGATTCTCTGGACTCGACTGGGATGAAAATATATTTTTGCAAATGTAACAATGTCATCTTAATCAATCGACTTTTATAATCGATTAAACATTTCTCATCTCAGTCTCTGTTTTATTTCAGGGTCTTTGCACGTAGCCTCCAAAAGATTTGATGAGTGTTTCGGTCTATGATAACAGATGTTCAGTGAACACGTCAGAATATGTCAACAATTGACAGTTTGAAGACTTATTCTCTCACTTTTCAACTCTACTTTTTATCTCAGTTCAAATTTTATAAAAATGTTGAAGACAAAAACACTAGATGACAGTGCAATATTAATATTATTTTCATGTCTGTCTGTTTCCTTGGAATTAAAGTTTCTATATCTAGTTTGTTTTCATGTCATTCCATCTCAGATTACAGACCAGATACTTGAAGCACTTAAGTACTGAACAATATATTAAATGATGAAACTGTCAGTGTCTTTATGTATCCAGACCTGTTATATATTTTATAGACTCAAAAAGGTATTTTGTTTCACCGCTGCAACTACTGGAACTATAAATCAGATACCAGTACGGTTTTTTTGAGATTTTTTGGAATTTTTTGTCACGCGTTGTTTTACCATGTAGTATGTGAAATCAACCACGCCCAAACATGGACTTACAAGCGTTAAAACACCCTCTAAAGATGACGTCTTTTGAAAGAAGGCTGAATAAAATATAAAGCGTATTTTAGTATTTATGAACTAACTTAAAACTATCAGCATTTTCCATGCAGATTCATGGATGCAACCGGAGAAAGAAAAAAAGACACTGGGGCTCATAACAGCAATATTAGGAACACCCAGAATAACAGAAGAGAACCTCTACCAGCAACGGAAGATTAGAGAAAGAAGCAAAATCATGAATGAAGCAATGCTGAACAAGCAGAAACAACTCTGGGTAAAATGTAACACCTACTTGTGGACCCCAACTTGGACCCCATTTGGATGAAAATAAATTTTGCAATTGTAATAGCGTCATCTTTATCAAGCGATTTTTTTATTGGATTAAACATTTTCTCATCTTAATCTTTGTTTTATTTTAAGAGGCTTCGAGGCTCCGCCAAACCAAAACATTTAAGTTTTTGACTCTATTTTACAGACGTTCTGTAAATTCACTGATAATATTGTCCTCAACCCCAATATCCTATTTTTCTTCACGATTTTTGATTACAGAATTTGTGTTGCTTGAATACTTTGTCCTCGTTTCAAAGCTAACCATTATACGAGATGAAGAAATACAGAAAGTTAGAGAAAGAAGCAAGATCCTGAATGAAACGATGCTGAACAAAAATAAGCAATTTTGGATACAAGGTAATTCTGACACTCGTATCTCCGTATGATGGATTCTCTGGACGCGACTGGAATGAAAATATATTTTTGCAAACTGTAACAATGTCATCTTAATCAATCGACCTTTATAATGGATTAAACATTTCTCATCTCAGTCTCTGTTTTATTTCAGGGTCTTTGAACGTAGCTTCCAAAAGATTTGATAAGTGTTTCGGTCTATGATAATAGATGTTCAGTGAATACGTCAGAATATGTCAACAATTGACAGTTTGAAGCTTTATTTTCTCATTTTTCAACCCTACTTTTTATCTCAGAGCGTTATATGTTTGAATGTTGTCCATATAATCAAATTTTATAAAACGTTTAAAGACAAAAAAAGAACTAGATGGCAGTGCAACATTAATATTATTTTCATGTATGTCTGTTTCCTTGGAATTAAGTTCTAGTTTGTCATCCCACTTCAGATAACAGACCAGATACTTGAAGCAACTATAGTTGCAAATCCCAGTACGGCTCATTTGGAATTTTTTTGGAATTTTTTCTCACGCGAATACGTGGAATCAACCACAGCTAAACCTGAATTTACAAGCGTTAAAATACCCTCTAAAGCGACGTTTTTTGAAAGAAGGCTAAATAAACTATAAAGCGTATTTTAGTATTTATGAACTAACTTAAAACTATCAGCATTTTCCATGCAGATTCATGGATGCAACCGGAGAAAGAAAAAAAGACACTGGGGCTCATAACAGCAATATTAGGGACACCCAGAATAACAGAAGAGAACCTCTACCAGCAACGGAAGATTAGAGAAAGGAGCAAAATCATGAATGAAGCAATGTTGAACAAGCAAAAACAACTTTGGGTAAAATGTAACACCTACTTGTGGACCCCAACTTGGACACCATTTGGATGAAAATGAATTTTGCAACTGTAACATCGTCATCTTATTCAAGCGACTTATATTGGATTAAACATTTTCTCATCTTAATCTTTGTTTTATTTTAAGAGTCTTCGAGGCTCCGCCAAATCAAAGCGTTAAAGTTTTCGCCTCTATTTTACAGATGTTCTGTAAATTCACTGATAATATTGTCCTCAACCCCAATATCCTATTTTTTTCACGATTTTTTATCACAGAATTTGTGTTGCTTGAACACTTGTCCTCATTTCAAAGCCAACCGTTATACGAGATGAAGAAACACAGAAAGTTAGAGAAAGAAGCAAGATCCTGAATGACACGATCCTGAACAAAAAGAAGCAACTTTGGATACAAGGTAATTCTGACACTCGTACCTCCGTATGATGGATTCTCTGGACGCGACTGGGATGAAAATATATTTTTGCAAATGTAACAATGTCATCTTAATCAATCGACCTTTATAATGGATTAAACATTTCTCATCTGTCTCTGTTTTATTTCAGGGTCTTTGCACGTAGCTTCCAAAAGATTTGATGAGTGTTTCGGTCTATAATAACAGATGTTCAGTGAATACGTCAGAATATGTCAACAATTGACAGTTTGAAGCTTTATTCTCTCATTTTTCAACCCTACTTTTTATCTCAGAGCGTTATATATTTGTATGTCGTCCTTATGATTAAATTTTATAAAACGTTTTAAGACCAAAAAAACTAGATGGCAGTGCAACATTAATATTATTTTCATGTCTGTCTGTTTCCTTGGAATTAGTCTAGTTTGTCATTCCACTTCAGATAACAGACCAGATACTTAAAGCAACTAAAGTTATAAATACCAGTATGGCTTTTTTGGAAATTTTTTGGAATTTTTTCTCACGCGAATACGTGGAATCGACCACACGAAACGTTGGACTTACAAGCGTTAAAACAGCCTCTAAAGGCGACGTTTTTTGAAAGAAAGCTGAATAAACTAAAGCGTATTTTAGTATTTATGAACTAACTTAAAACTATCAGCATTTTTCATGCAGATTCATGGATGCAACCGGAAAAAGAAAAAAAGACACTGGGGCTCATAACAGCAATATTAGGAACACCAACACCCAGAATGGCAGAAGAGAGCCTCTACCAGCAACGGAAGAATAAAGAAAGAAGCAAAATCATGGACGAAGCAATGTTGAACAAGCAAAAACAACTTTGGGTAAAATGTAACACCTACTTGTGGACCCCAACTTGGACACCATTTGGATGAAAATGAATTTTGCAACTGTAACATCGTCATCTTATTCAAGCGACTTTTATATTGGATTAAACATTTTCTCATCTTAATCTTTGTTTTATCTTAAGAGTCTTCGAGGCTCCGCCAAATCAAAGCGTTAAAGTTTTCGCCTCTATTTTACAGATGTTCTGTAAATTCACTGATAATATTGTCCTCAACCCCAATATCCTATTTTTTTCACGATTTTTTATCACAGAATTTGTGTTGCTTGAACACTTGTCCTCATTTCAAAGCCAACCGTTATACGAGATGAAGAAACACAGAAAGTTAGAGAAAGAAGCAAGATCCTGAATGAAATGATCCTGAACAAAAAGAAGCAACTTTGGATACAAGGTAATTCTCATCCTCGTACCTCCGTATGATGGATTCTCTGGACGCGACTGGGATGAAAATATATTTTTGCAAATGTAACAATGTCATCTTAATCAATCGACTTCAATAATGGATTAAACATTTCTCATCTCAGTCTCTGTTTTATTTCAGGGTCTTTGAACGTAGCCTCCAAAAGATTTGATGAGTGTTTCGGTCTATGATAACAGATGTTCAGTGAATACGTCAGAATATGTCAACAATTGACAGTTTGAAGCTTTATTCTCTCATTTTTCAACCCTACTTTTCACCTCAGAGCGTTATATGTTTGTATGTCGTCCTTATGATCAAATTTTATAAAACGTTTTAGGACAAAAAAAACTACATGACAGTGCAATATTATTATTTTCATGTATGTTTGTTTCCTTGGAATTAGTCTAGTTTGTGTCATTCCACTTCAAATAACACACCAGATACTTGAAGCAACTAAAGTTACGAATACCAGTACGGCTTATTTGGAAATTTTTGGATTTTTTTGTCACGCGAATACGTGGAATCGACCACACCTAACGCTGGATTTACAAGCGTTAAAACACCCTCTAAAGACGACGTTTTTTGAAAGAAGGCTGATTAAACTATAAAGCGTATTTTAGTATTTATGAACTAACTTAAAACTATCAGCATTTTTCATGCAGATTCATGGATGCAACCCGAAAAAGAAAGAAAGACACTGGGGCTCATAACAGCGATATTAGGAACACCCAGAATGGCAGAAGAAAACCTCTACCAGCAACGGAAGATTAGAGAAAGAAGCAAAATCATGAACGAAGCAATGTTGAACAAACAGAAACAACTCTGGGTAAAATGTAACACCTACTTGTGGACCCCAACTTGGACACCGTTCGGATGAAAATGAATTTTGCAACTGTAATAACGTCATCTTTATCAAGCGACTTTTATATTGGATTAAACATTTTCTCATCTTATTCTTTGTTTTATTTTAAGAGTCTTCGAGGCTCCGCCAAATCAAAACATATAAGTTTTTGACTCTATTTTACAGATATTCTGTAAATTCACTGGTAATATTGTCCTCAACCCCAATATCCTATTTTTCTTCACGATTTTTTATCACAGAATTTGTGTTGCTTGAATACTTGTCCTCATTTCAAAGCCAACCTTTATATGAGATGAAAAAATAAAGAAAGTAGAGAAAGAATTAAGGTCCTGAATGAAACGATCCTGAACAGAAAGAAGCAGCTTTGGATACAAGGTAATTCTGACACTCGTACCTCCGTATGATAGATTCTCTGGACGCGACTGGGATTAAAATATATTTTTGAAACTGTAACAATGTCATCTTAATAAATCGACCTTTATAATGGATTAAACATTTCTCATCTTAGTCTCTGTTTTATTTCAGGGTATTTGCACGTAGCTTCCAAAAGATTTGAAGAGTTTTTCGGTCTATGATCAGTGAATACGTCAGAATATGTCAACAATTGACAGTTTGAAGCTTTATTCTCTCATTTTTCAACCCTACTTTTTATCTCAGAGCGTTATACGTTTGTATGTCGTCCTTATGAACAAATTTTATAAAACGTTTTAAGACAAAAAAAACTAGATGGCAGTGCAACATTAATATTATTTTCATGTCTGTCTGTTTCCTTGGAATTAAAATCTAGTTTGTCTTATTCCACTTCAGATAACAGACCAGATACTTGAAGCAACTAAAATTACAAATACTAGTACGGCTTATTTGGAAATTTTTTGGAATTTTTTGTCACGCGAATACGTGAAATCGCCCACACCCAACGCTGGATCTAGAAGCTGTAAAACACCCTCTAAAAGAGAGGCTTTTTGAAAGAAGGCTGAATAAACTATAAAGCGTATTTTAGTATTTATGAACTAACTTAAAACTATCAGCATTTTTCATGTAGATTCATGGATGCAACCCGAAAAAGAAAAAAAGACACTGGGGCTCATAACAGCGATATTAGGAACACCCAGAATGGCAGAAGAGAACATCTACCAGCAACGGAAGATTAGAGAAAGAAGCAAAATCATGAATGAAGCAATGTTGAACAAACAGAAACAACTCTGGGTAAAATGTAACACCTACTTGTGGACCCCTACTTGGACACCGTTCGGATGAAAATGAATTTTGCAACTGTAATAACGTCATCTTTATCAAGCGACTTTTATTTTGGATTAAACATTTTCTCATCTTAATCTTTGTTTTATTTTAAGAGGCTTCGAGGCTCCGCCAAATCAAAACATTTAGGTTTTTGACTCTATTTTACAAATGTTCTGTAAATTCACTGATAATATTGACCTCAACCCCAAGATCCTATTTTTCTTCACGATTTTTTATCACAGAATTTGTGTTGCTTGAATACTTGTCCTCATTTCAAAGCTAACCGTTATACGAGATGAATAAACACAGAAAGTTAGAGAAAGAAGCAAGATCCTGAATGAAACGATCCTGAACAAGTGGAAGCAACTTTGGATGCAAGGTAATTCTGACACTCGTACCTCCGCATGATGGATTCTCTTGGACCCGACTGGGATGAAAATATATTTTTGCAAATGTAACAATGTCATCTTAATCAATCGACTTTAATAATGGATTAAACATTTCTCATCTCAGTCTCTGTTTTATTTCAGGGTCTTTGAATGTAGCTTCCAAAAGATTTGATGAGTGTTTCGGTCTATGATAACAGATGTTCAGTGAATACGTCAGAATATATGTCAACAATTGACAGTTTGAAGCTTTAATCTCTCGTTTTTCAACCCTACTTTTTATCTCAGTGCGTTATATGTTTGTATGTCGTCCTTATGATCAAATTTTATAAAACGTTTTAAGACAAAAAAAAACTAGATGACAGTGTAACATTGATATTGTTTTCATGTATGTCTGTTTCCTTGGAATTAAGTTCTAGTTTGTCATCCCACTTCAGATAACAGACCAGATACTTGAAGCAACTATAGTTGCAAATCCCAGTACGGCTCATTTGGAATTTTTTTGGAATTTTTTCTCACGCGAATACGTGGAATCAACCACAGCTAAACCTGAATTTACAAGCGTTAAAATACCCTCTAAAGCGACGTTTTTTGAAAGAAGGCTAAATAAACTATAAAGCGTATTTTAGTATCTGAACTATCAGCATTTTTCATGCAGATTCGTGGATGCAACCGGAGAAAGAAAAAAAGACACTGGGGCTCATAACAGCGATATTAGGAACACCCAGAATGGCAGAAGAGAACACCTACCAGCAACGGAAGATTAGAGAAAGGAGCAAAATCATGAACGAAGCAATGGTGAACAAGCAAAAACAACTTTGGGTAAAATGTAACACCTACTTGTGGACCCCAACTTGGACACCATTTGGATGAACATGAATTTTGCAACTGTAATAACGTCATCCTTATCAAGCGACTTTTATACTGGATTAAACATTTTCTCATCTTAATCTTTGTTCTATTTTAAGAGTCCTCGAGGCTTCGTCAAATCAAAACATTTAAGTTTTTGCCTCTATTTTACAGATGTTCTGTAAATTCACTGATAATATTGTCCTCAACCCCAATATCCTATTTTTCTTCACGATTTTTTATCACAGAATTTGTGTTGCTTGAACACTTGTCCTCATTTCAAAGCCAACTGTTATACGAGATGAAGAAACACAGAAAGTTAGAGAAAGAAGCAAGATCCTGAGTGAAACGATCCTGAACAAAAAGAAGCAACTTTGGATATAAGGTAATTCTCATCCTTGTACCTCAGTGGATCTATTGTCAGTGCTTGTACCTCTGTATGATAGATTCTCTGGACTCGACTGGGATGAAAATATATTTTTGAAACTGTAACAATGTCATCTTAATCAATCGACCTTTATAATGGATTAAACATTTCTCATCTCAGTCTCTGTTTTATTTCAGGGTCTTTGAACGTAGCCTCCAAAAGATTTGAGGAGTGTTTCGGTCTATGATAACAGATGTTCAGTGAATACGTCAGAATACGTCAACAATTGACAGTTTGAAGCTTTAATCTCTCATTTTTCAACCCTACTTTTTATCTCAGTGCGTTATATGTTTGTATGTCGTCCTTATGACCAAATTTTATAAAACGTTTTAAGACAAAAAAAACTAGATGACAGTGCAACATTAATATTATTTTCATGTCTGTCTGTTTCCTTGGAATTAAAGTCTAGTTTGTCATTCCACTTCAGATAATAGACCAGATACTTGAAGCAACTAAAGTTAAAAATACCAGTACGGCTTATTTGGAAATCTTTTGGAATTTTCTGTCACGCAAATACGTGGAATCGACCACACCCAACGCTGGATTTACAAGCGTTAAAACAGCCTCCAAAGGCGACGTTTTTTTAAAGAAGGCTGAATAAACTATAAAGCGTATTTTAATATCTGTGAACTAACTTAAAACTATCAGCATTTTTCATGCAGATTCATGGATGCAACCCGAGAAAGAAAAAAAGGCACTGGGGCTCATAACAGCAATATTAGGAAGACCTAGAATGGCAGAAGAGAACCTGTACCAGCAACGGAAGATTAGAGAAAGAAACAAAATCATTAATGAAGCAATGTTGAACAAGCAAAAACAACTTTGGGTAAAATGTAACACCTATTTGTGGACCCCAACTTGGACCCCCTTTGGATGAAAATGAATTTTGCAATTGTAATAACGTCATCTTTATCAAGCGACTTTTATATTGGATTAAAAATTTTCTCATCTTAATCTTTGTTTTATTTTAAGAGTCTTCGAGGCTCCGCTAAATCAAAGCGTTAAAGTTTTTGCCTTTATTTTACAGATGTTCTGTAAATTCAATGATACTATTGTCCTCAACCCCAATATCCTATTTTTCTTCACGATTTTTTATCACAGAGTTTGTGTTGCTTGAACACTTGTCCTCATTTCAAAGCCAACTATTATACGAGATGAAGAAACACAGAAAGTTAGAGAAAGAAGCAAGATCCTGAATGAAACGATCGTGAACAAAAAGAAGCAACTTTGGATACAAGGTAATTCTAACACTCGTACCTCCATATGATGGATTCTCTGGACTCGACTGGGATGAAAATATATTTTTGCAAATGTAACAATGTCATCTTAATCAATCGACTTTAATAATGGATTAAACATTTCTCATCTCAGTCTCTGTTTTATTTCAGGGTCTTTGAACGTAGCCTCCATAAGATTTGATGAGTGTTTCGGTCTATGATAACAGATGTTCAGTGAAAACGTCAGATTATGTCAACAATTGACAGTTTGAAGCTTTATTCTCTCATTTTTCAGCTCTACTTTTTATCTCAGAGCACTATATGTTTGCATGTCGTCCTTATGATCAAATTTTATAAAACGTTTTAAGACAAAAAACTAGATGGCAGTGCAACATTAATATTATTTTCATGTCTGTCTGTTTCCTTGTCTAGTTTGTCATTCCACTTCAGATAACAGACCAGATACTTGAAGCAACTATAGTTACAAATACCAGTACGGCTTCTTCGGAAATTTTTTGGAATTTTCTGTCACGCGAATACGTGGAATCGACCACACCCAACGCTGGATCTACAAGCGTTAAAACACCCTCTAAAGACGACGTTTTTTGAAAGAAGGCTAAATAAACTATAAAGCGTATTTTACTATTTATGAACTAACTTAAAACTATCAGCATTTTTCATGTAGATTCATGGATGCAACCCGAGAAAGAAAAAAAGACACTGGGGCTCATAACAGCGATATTAGGAACACCCAGAATGACAGAAGAGGACCTCTACCAGCAACGGAAGATTAGAGAAAGAAGCAAAATCATGAATGAAGCAATGGTGAACAAGCAAAAACAACTCTGGGTAAAATGTAACACCTACTTGTGGACCCCTACTTGGACACCGTTCGGATGAAAATGAATTTTGCAACTGTAATAACGTCATCTTTATCAAGCGACTTTTATATTGGATTAAACATTTTCTCATTTTAATCTTTGTTTTATTTTATTGTCTTTGAACGTACCTCAGCCACATCAAAAGATATGAGATTTTCACTCATTTTTTTTTATATACTGGATATATTTGGAAGTATAACAACGTTTTTATTCCTTGAGCTTTATCTTATCAGAAAAAAATAATTATGTCGTTTACGCGTTCCTTAGAGCCTAGTAAACATGACAAAATCACTTGTTTGGTTTTTTGGAATCGGCGGTGAGAGATATTCCAAAAATTATTTCAAATGCCGGAAAATGGCGCGCAAACAACCTCTGACGTCAGTGATATCGTATAGTGATGCGATGTAAAGTATTGATATTCGATATCGATAGCCAGTGCTAACCTAACATTTTGACATTGATCATTATAACCACAAAACATACAAACTATTATATAACTTTTGCGCACAAAAACTAAAAATAACACTTTAACTTTCAACTATAACTAATATAAAACAATGTTCGTATTATTAAGAAAAAATAGATGACCATCCAAAATAGAACTGGCCAGTTGATCTCAGATCAGAGCCAATAACATAAATAAAAAAAACACAAAACACAGTCACACACAAAAGTAGAAAAGTCAAAGGACTAAAAGTTAGGCTAGATTACTAATTCACTTTGTAGGGATGGGCTTGAATTAGGTTCTATCTTTGGATTCATTCATAATGGGATGCGCCGAAATAAAATGATAGCTACGATTAGTTGCGAATCTCGGTCACAAACAGGATGAACTGTGATACCTATCAGGTATAAAAATGTATTGCAACGAAAATGCTAGTGGGTTAATTGCCTGTTTCAAATATGTTTAAGTATCAATAAATTGAGTCGCATGTTAAAGAATTCAGATCATCTCTAGTTTGCAGTTGAATCTCACTGACCTGCGCTGTAGCAGTATCGATTGTCGATATCGATAAGATACCTGTGACGTCAGCCCTTGTTTTAAGTCACAAGAAAAAATTTGAATATATCCTTATTTTATTTTGCAAATATCTTTTTTTGGCCGTCAGTAAAATCATGTTTTTTGTTTCCTACTGCTCCTTGATATGGTTTTCTTTACGCTATGTATACTCCCGAGAAAATTTCACGACCTCTGCAAGTACCCTATTTACTAATTTGGGAAAATTTATTTTTTGTCGTAAAGGTGATGGTATATTATGTGATTTTCAAACAGAAAATTTACGGTCGAAGCACGTTTTTTTTTTGAAAAAAAATTGTTAAAGCTCCACCACGTTTTCGTAATACACACTCACAGAACTAGACGATTTTGGAATTGAGAAACCGCTCTACAGGCGTTACAAGTGTGACAGATGCGGTGCTGCCAACATGTGCTCGCTATCTAGTATTTAGATAAATACACTGTTAGCAAAAATAGTACGAAAAAATGACATGCTAATGCTAAGGATGGAATAACACTGACTGTACCATCACTCCCAACCGGCTAGACCTAGACTTCGTTTTGGCTGAAACCGAAATGTGGGTTGAGAGTAGTGTCAGTCGACTCTGTTTGACGCCCTGAGTCAAACCAGACCACTCCCAGACCGAGGAAATGCTCAGGTGAAAAACTACAGCTATTGAAGTTTCAGTATCAAACCTAACTTAACCCGACCGGTTAAGTTGTTGAGGTCAAAATGGATTAAATAGGGTTTAAAGGAGTGTTAATTGACTCGTTTTGAAGTCTTGAGTGGGATTACACCATTCCCAGACTGAGAAAATGGCCGGATGAAAATCTACGGCTCTGAAATTTTAAACCTAACTTGGAAACGACTTCGAAATTTCGATATTTATGTCACGAAATATATGGTCAATTCGAAAGTACTTGACGAGTAGAGAACAAAGGCACTAGAAGCAACACCAAGAAATAAAAAAAGTTATAATACTTTGAATTCCTAATGTTCCTAGAAATACAGTAAGTTTAGGTTGAATTAGGTTTGTTCATTTGTAACAATGGTGGGGGGGGTCGTCACTAATTTTGTAGATTTTGAATACTCTAGGCTACATACCACCAGGTAGGTAGGGTTGTCACCTATTCGTGTGCCTGAATAAGCCTCTGGTAGTGGTCATGTTGGAGTCACGATGTCCAGTCACATCGATTAACACTGATTTTGAGCTCAACAAATCAACTTTTCTGGATAAGTTAGGTCAGGTAATGGATTCAGGACGTCAACCGTGTCGCTTGATACCACTCTTGACCCCCATTTTAGTTTCCGCTAAAACGAAGTCTTACTTTCAAGGATACCCTGTGTGTCAATTGCCAATATAAAAACTACCACCACCGATTCTCACTAGTCAAACCAACACCATGGCAAAGGCAGAACCGTCAACTCCTGTTGACTGTCAACATCCAAAATTCCAGTAATGTCAACACTCTCCACAATCCTAAAGAATGTAGTCAGATCAGGAAGACTTCTCGGCCAGTGCCGAGAATACCGAGCTGTAAGGCAACCGCAGAAATTCCCCATACGGAGAAACTGGTGCGACTATATCATGCCAGACAATACAAGAGCCATACCAGAAAACGCCTACCAACAACAGAAGGCTAGAGAAAGATGCAAGATGATTAAAACAGCGATACTCATACAGTCGAAAAACTATACGCCTGCCAAGAAACCAAGCCAATATCTGCGGCTGTTCAAGTTTCCAAACAGTTAGTTTGGAAAGAGCTGTCGTCAAAGCTTCGGGAAAGAATAAAGGTTTGTATACCATATCTTCTTCTTTATCTACCTTCACTTCCTCTTAGAAGATTGGCTATCATCATGGGGATTCTTGCTTTGAATGAGGCTGCTTGGAATGCTTCTATTGATTCTGTATCTGTAGAGTGGAGAGGGTGGGTAGTCCCAGGGAGTTTTCGTTTTTTTATGGTCTGCCTCCCACAAAGGCTGAGAGCCTATAGGGCGATACTCGTACAGTCGAAAAACTACACGCCTGCCATGAAACCAAGCCAATATCTGCGCCTGTTCAAGTTTCCAAGCAGTTATTTTGGAAAGAGCTGACGTCAAAGCTTCGGGACAGATTAAAGGTTTGTATACCATATGTTTTTCTTTATCTACCTTCACTTCCCCTTTGAAGATTGGCTATCATCATGGGGATTCTTGCTTTGAATGAGGCTGCTTGGAATGCTTCTATTGATTCTGTATCTGTAGAGTGGAGAGGGTGGGTAGTCCCAGGGAGTTTTCGTTTTTTTATGGTCTGCCTCCCACAAAGGCTGAGAGCCTATAGGGCGATACTCGTACAGTCGAAAAACTACACGCCTGCCATGAAACCAAGCCAATATCTGCGCCTGTTCAAGTTTCCAAGCAGTTATTTTGGAAAGAGCTGACGTCAAAGCTTCGGGACAGATTAAAGGTTTGTATACCATATGTTTTTCTTTATCTACCTTCACTTCCCCTTTGAAGATTGGCTATCATCATGGGGATTCTTGCTTTGAATGAGGCTGCTTGGAATGCTTCTATTGATTCTGTATCTGTAGAGTGGAGAGGGTGGGTAGTCCCAGGGAGTTTTCGTTTTTTTATGGTCTGCCTCCCACAAAGGCTGAGAGCCTATAGGGCGATACTCGTACAGTCGAAAAACTACACGCCTGCCATGAAACCAAGCCAATATCTGCGCCTGTTCAAGTTTCCAAGCAGTTATTTTGGAAAGAGCTGACGTCAAAGCTTCGGGACAGATTAAAGGTTTGTATACCATATGTTTTTCTTTATCTACCTTCACTTCCTCTTAGAAGATTGGCTATCATCATGGGGATTCTTGCTTTGAATGAGGCTGCTTGGAATGCTTCTATTGATTCTGTATCTGTAGAGTGGAGAGGGTGGGTAGTCCCAGGGAGTTTTCGTTTTTTTATGGTCTGCCTCCCACAAAGGCTGAGAGCCTATAGGGCGATACTCGTACAGTCGAAAAACTACACGCCTGCCATGAAACCAAGCCAATATCTGCGCCTGTTCAAGTTTCCAAGCAGTTATTTTGGAAAGAGCTGACGTCAAAGCTTCGGGACAGATTAAAGGTTTGTATACCATATGTTTTTCTTTATCTACCTTCACTTCCCCTTTGAAGATTGGCTATCATCATGGGGATTCTTGCTTTGAATGAGGCTGCTTGGAATGCTTCTATTGATTCTGTATCTGTAGAGTGGGGAGGGTGGGTAGTCCCAGGGAGTTTTCGTTTTTTTATGGTCTGCCTCCCACAAAGGCTGAGAGCCTATAGGGCGATACTCGTACAGTCGAAAAACTACACGCCTGCCATGAAACCAAGCCAATATCTGCGCCTGTTCAAGTTTCCAAGCAGTTATTTTGGAAAGAGCTGACGTCAAAGCTTCGGGACAGATTAAAGGTTTGTATACCATATGTTTTTCTTTATCTACCTTCACTTCCCCTTTGAAGATTGGCTATCATCATGGGGATTCTTGCTTTGAATGAGGCTGCTTGGAATGCTTCTATTGATTCTGTATCTGTAGAGTGGAGAGGGTGGGTAGTCCCAGGGAGTTTTCGTTTTTTTATGGTCTGCCTCCCACAAAGGCTGAGAGCCTATAGGGCGATACTCGTACAGTCGAAAAACTACACGCCTGCCATGAAACCAAGCCAATATCTGCGCCTGTTCAAGTTTCCAAGCAGTTATTTTGGAAAGAGCTGACGTCAAAGCTTCGGGACAGATTAAAGGTTTGTATACCATATGTTTTTCTTTATCTACCTTCACTTCCTCTTAGAAGATTGGCTATCATCATGGGGATTCTTGCTTTGAATGAGGCTGCTTGGAATGCTTCTATTGATTCTGTATCTGTAGAGTGGAGAGGGTGGGTAGTCCCAGGGAGTTTTCGTTTTTTTATGGTCTGCCTCCCACAAAGGCTGAGAGCCTATAGGGCGATACTCGTACAGTCGAAAAACTACACGCCTGCCATGAAACCAAGCCAATATCTGCGCCTGTTCAAGTTTCCAAGCAGTTATTTTGGAAAGAGCTGACGTCAAAGCTTCGGGACAGATTAAAGGTTTGTATACCATATGTTTTTCTTTATCTACCTTCACTTCCCCTTTGAAGATTGGCTATCATCATGGGGATTCTTGCTTTGAATGAGGCTGCTTGGAATGCTTCTATTGATTCTGTATCTGTAGAGTGGGGAGGGTGGGTAGTCCCAGGGAGTTTTCGTTTTTTTATGGTCTGCCTCCCACAAAGGCTGAGAGCCTATAGGGCGATACTCGTACAGTCGAAAAACTACACGCCTGCCATGAAACCAAGCCAATATCTGCGCCTGTTCAAGTTTCCAAGCAGTTATTTTGGAAAGAGCTGACGTCAAAGCTTCGGGACAGATTAAAGGTTTGTATACCATATGTTTTTCTTTATCTACCTTCACTTCCCCTTTGAAGATTGGCTATCATCATGGGGATTCTTGCTTTGAATGAGGCTGCTTGGAATGCTTCTATTGATTCTGTATCTGTAGAGTGGAGAGGGTGGGTAGTCCCAGGGAGTTTTCGTTTTTTTATGGTCTGCCTCCCACAAAGGCTGAGAGCCTATAGGGCGATACTCGTACAGTCGAAAAACTACACGCCTGCCATGAAACCAAGCCAATATCTGCGCCTGTTCAAGTTTCCAAGCAGTTATTTTGGAAAGAGCTGACGTCAAAGCTTCGGGACAGATTAAAGGTTTGTATACCATATGTTTTTCTTTATCTACCTTCACTTCCCCTTTGAAGATTGGCTATCATCATGGGGATTCTTGCTTTGAATGAGGCTGCTTGGAATGCTTCTATTGATTCTGTATCTGTAGAGTGGAGAGGGTGGGTAGTCCCAGGGAGTTTTCGTTTTTTTATGGTCTGCCTCCCACAAAGGCTGAGAGCCTATAGGGCGATACTCGTACAGTCGAAAAACTACACGCCTGCCATGAAACCAAGCCAATATCTGCGCCTGTTCAAGTTTCCAAGCAGTTATTTTGGAAAGAGCTGACGTCAAAGCTTCGGGACAGATTAAAGGTTTGTATACCATATGTTTTTCTTTATCTACCTTCACTTCCTCTTAGAAGATTGGCTATCATCATGGGGATTCTTGCTTTGAATGAGGCTGCTTGGAATGCTTCTATTGATTCTGTATCTGTAGAGTGGAGAGGGTGGGTAGTCCCAGGGAGTTTTCGTTTTTTTATGGTCTGCCTCCCACAAAGGCTGAGAGCCTATAGGGCGATACTCGTACAGTCGAAAAACTACACGCCTGCCATGAAACCAAGCCAATATCTGCGCCTGTTCAAGTTTCCAAGCAGTTATTTTGGAAAGAGCTGACGTCAAAGCTTCGGGACAGATTAAAGGTTTGTATACCATATGTTTTTCTTTATCTACCTTCACTTCCCCTTTGAAGATTGGCTATCATCATGGGGATTCTTGCTTTGAATGAGGCTGCTTGGAATGCTTCTATTGATTCTGTATCTGTAGAGTGGGGAGGGTGGGTAGTCCCAGGGAGTTTTCGTTTTTTTATGGTCTGCCTCCCACAAAGGCTGAGAGCCTATAGGGCGATACTCGTACAGTCGAAAAACTACACGCCTGCCATGAAACCAAGCCAATATCTGCGCCTGTTCAAGTTTCCAAGCAGTTATTTTGGAAAGAGCTGACGTCAAAGCTTCGGGACAGATTAAAGGTTTGTATACCATATCTTCTTCTTTATCTACCTTCACTTCCTCTTAGAAGATTGGCTATCATCATGGGGATTCTTGCTTTGAATGAGGCTGCTTGGAATGCTTCTATTGATTCTGTATCTGTAGAGTGGAGAGGGTGGGTAGTCCCAGGGAGTTTTCGTTTTTTTATGGTCTGCCTCCCACAAAGGCTGAGAGCCTATAGGGCGATACTCGTACAGTCGAAAAACTACACGCCTGCCATGAAACCAAGCCAATATCTGCGCCTGTTCAAGTTTCCAAGCAGTTATTTTGGAAAGAGCTGACGTCAAAGCTTCGGGACAGATTAAAGGTTTGTATACCATATGTTTTTCTTTATCTACCTTCACTTCCTCTTAGAAGATTGGCTATCATCATGGGGATTCTTGCTTTGAATGAGGCTGCTTGGAATGCTTCTATTGATTCTGTATCTGTAGAGTGGAGAGGGTGGGTAGTCCCAGGGAGTTTTCGTTTTTTTATGGTCTGCCTCCCACAAAGGCTGAGAGCCTATAGGGCGATACTCGTACAGTCGAAAAACTACACGCCTGCCATGAAACCAAGCCAATATCTGCGCCTGTTCAAGTTTCCAAGCAGTTATTTTGGAAAGAGCTGACGTCAAAGCTTCGGGACAGATTAAAGGTTTGTATACCATATGTTTTTCTTTATCTACCTTCACTTCCTCTTAGAAGATTGGCTATCATCATGGGGATTCTTGCTTTGAATGAGGCTGCTTGGAATGCTTCTATTGATTCTGTATCTGTAGAGTGGAGAGGGTGGGTAGTCCCAGGGAGTTTTCGTTTTTTTATGGTCTGCCTCCCACAAAGGCTGAGAGCCTATAGGGCGATACTCGTACAGTCGAAAAACTACACGCCTGCCATGAAACCAAGCCAATATCTGCGCCTGTTCAAGTTTCCAAGCAGTTATTTTGGAAAGAGCTGACGTCAAAGCTTCGGGACAGATTAAAGGTTTGTATACCATATCTTCTTCTTTATCTACCTTCACTTCCTCTTAGAAGATTGGCTATCATCATGGGGATTCTTGCTTTGAATGAGGCTGCTTGGAATGCTTCTATTGATTCTGTATCTGTAGAGTGGAGAGGGTGGGTAGTCCCAGGGAGTTTTCGTTTTTTTATGGTCTGCCTCCCACAAAGGCTGAGAGCCTATAGGGCGATACTCGTACAGTCGAAAAACTACACGCCTGCCATGAAACCAAGCCAATATCTGCGCCTGTTCAAGTTTCCAAGCAGTTATTTTGGAAAGAGCTGACGTCAAAGCTTCGGGACAGATTAAAGGTTTGTATACCATATCTTCTTCTTTATCTACCTTCACTTCCTCTTAGAAGATTGGCTATCATCATGGGGATTCTTGCTTTGAATGAGGCTGCTTGGAATGCTTCTATTGATTCTGTATCTGTAGAGTGGAGAGGGTGGGTAGTCCCAGGGAGTTTTCGTTTTTTTATGGTCTGCCTCCCACAAAGGCTGAGAGCCTATAGGGCGATACTCGTACAGTCGAAAAACTACACGCCTGCCATGAAACCAAGCCAATATCTGCGCCTGTTCAAGTTTCCAAGCAGTTATTTTGGAAAGAGCTGACGTCAAAGCTTCGGGACAGATTAAAGGTTTGTATACCATATGTTTTTCTTTATCTACCTTCACTTCCTCTTAGAAGATTGGCTATCATCATGGGGATTCTTGCTTTGAATGAGGCTGCTTGGAATGCTTCTATTGATTCTGTATCTGTAGAGTGGAGAGGGTGGGTAGTCCCAGGGAGTTTTCGTTTTTTTATGGTCTGCCTCCCACAAAGGCTGAGAGCCTATAGGGCGATACTCGTACAGTCGAAAAACTACACGCCTGCCATGAAACCAAGCCAATATCTGCGCCTGTTCAAGTTTCCAAGCAGTTATTTTGGAAAGAGCTGACGTCAAAGCTTCGGGACAGATTAAAGGTTTGTATACCATATGTTTTTCTTTATCTACCTTCACTTCCCCTTTGAAGATTGGCTATCATCATGGGGATTCTTGCTTTGAATGAGGCTGCTTGGAATGCTTCTATTGATTCTGTATCTGTAGAGTGGAGAGGGTGGGTAGTCCCAGGGAGTTTTCGTTTTTTTATGGTCTGCCTCCCACAAAGGCTGAGAGCCTATAGGGCGATACTCGTACAGTCGAAAAACTACACGCCTGCCATGAAACCAAGCCAATATCTGCGCCTGTTCAAGTTTCCAAGCAGTTATTTTGGAAAGAGCTGACGTCAAAGCTTCGGGACAGATTAAAGGTTTGTATACCATATGTTTTTCTTTATCTACCTTCACTTCCTCTTAGAAGATTGGCTATCATCATGGGGATTCTTGCTTTGAATGAGGCTGCTTGGAATGCTTCTATTGATTCTGTATCTGTAGAGTGGAGAGGGTGGGTAGTCCCAGGGAGTTTTCGTTTTTTTATGGTCTGCCTCCCACAAAGGCTGAGAGCCTATAGGGCGATACTCGTACAGTCGAAAAACTACACGCCTGCCATGAAACCAAGCCAATATCTGCGCCTGTTCAAGTTTCCAAGCAGTTATTTTGGAAAGAGCTGACGTCAAAGCTTCGGGACAGATTAAAGGTTTGTATACCATATCTTCTTCTTTATCTACCTTCACTTCCTCTTAGAAGATTGGCTATCATCATGGGGATTCTTGCTTTGAATGAGGCTGCTTGGAATGCTTCTATTGATTCTGTATCTGTAGAGTGGAGAGGGTGGGTAGTCCCAGGGAGTTTTCGTTTTTTTATGGTCTGCCTCCCACAAAGGCTGAGAGCCTATAGGGCGATACTCGTACAGTCGAAAAACTACACGCCTGCCATGAAACCAAGCCAATATCTGCGCCTGTTCAAGTTTCCAAGCAGTTATTTTGGAAAGAGCTGACGTCAAAGCTTCGGGACAGATTAAAGGTTTGTATACCATATGTTTTTCTTTATCTACCTTCACTTCCTCTTAGAAGATTGGCTATCATCATGGGGATTCTTGCTTTGAATGAGGCTGCTTGGAATGCTTCTATTGATTCTGTATCTGTAGAGTGGAGAGGGTGGGTAGTCCCAGGGAGTTTTCGTTTTTTTATGGTCTGCCTCCCACAAAGGCTGAGAGCCTATAGGGCGATACTCGTACAGTCGAAAAACTACACGCCTGCCATGAAACCAAGCCAATATCTGCGCCTGTTCAAGTTTCCAAGCAGTTATTTTGGAAAGAGCTGACGTCAAAGCTTCGGGACAGATTAAAGGTTTGTATACCATATGTTTTTCTTTATCTACCTTCACTTCCTCTTAGAAGATTGGCTATCATCATGGGGATTCTTGCTTTGAATGAGGCTGCTTGGAATGCTTCTATTGATTCTGTATCTGTAGAGTGGAGAGGGTGGGTAGTCCCAGGGAGTTTTCGTTTTTTTATGGTCTGCCTCCCACAAAGGCTGAGAGCCTATAGGGCGATACTCGTACAGTCGAAAAACTACACGCCTGCCATGAAACCAAGCCAATATCTGCGCCTGTTCAAGTTTCCAAGCAGTTATTTTGGAAAGAGCTGACGTCAAAGCTTCGGGACAGATTAAAGGTTTGTATACCATATCTTCTTCTTTATCTACCTTCACTTCCTCTTAGAAGATTGGCTATCATCATGGGGATTCTTGCTTTGAATGAGGCTGCTTGGAATGCTTCTATTGATTCTGTATCTGTAGAGTGGAGAGGGTGGGTAGTCCCAGGGAGTTTTCGTTTTTTTATGGTCTGCCTCCCACAAAGGCTGAGAACGTATAGTGCTGTTAGATTTAAAACACTGCAGGTTGTGACCGTCAGGAAACAAACTCCCCGGCAGCTGATTCCACAGCGTCGAAGTTCTCCAAAAGAAGGAATGCTGGAGGAGACTGGTTCGGGGAGTAGAGACCTTGACCTGGTATGGATGAGCTCGCAGAGCCTCTCTAGTGTTTCTCATTCGAACAGCCTTTGGTGTTATTATCTGGGAGAGCTCACTCGAACATCTTCCGTGATAGAATCTGTAGAACAGGGACAGTTCAGCCACCCTTCTTCGATGTTCCAGGTTGTGGAGGTCCTTAGTGAGGTTAGGCATATAGATTGGTCTAATTGAATTCTCTTCGGTATAGTGCCCAGAAGCTTTAGTGAGTACTTTGGACCGCATCCTCCTACATGGGAGCAATACTCCAGCGATGGTCGAAACTGTGCCTTGTAGAGTAGCAGTAGTTGCTCTGGTGTATACAACTTCCTACAGCGGAACAAAACTCCAAGCTTCTGGGATGCCGTTATAGCAATACTGACGACGTGATCATGCCAGGACATGTCATTGTTGATAGTGATCCTCAAAAACTTGACGGAAGGTGTCTCGACTATTAGGTGACCTGTACCATTACCACAGTTGGTAAGCCAACGTGAGACTTCTTTGTCAGTGTTGTTGCCCGAGTTTTCTAAACGTTAAACTGTACTCTAGCGACTCAAACAAAGTATACCTTTCTTACGTGAAAGATGTTTCGGAAATGATTTTTTTAATATTCACATTGTGGCATGGGGCGCGACATGTAAAAATCATATAAATGCGATAGAAACATATAATAAACATTGATATACCCTAGTGAATTGGTATTTTCTTAAAGAAAAATTCTAGATATCCGCCAATTATTTTTCATGTCTTTAGGTATCTACCAATATAAAAATAAGTCAAACTTGACAGAACACAAACATAAATATGACATAAGATATAAATCTAATGTTGCACGAAAAGCAAGAAAAAATACTTTATTTACGAAGTCGTACATTTCTTGCCCCAAGACTATATATACAATGAGATACTAGATAGCATAAAATGTCTAGTGCCTTTAAATTCATTTAAGTATAGTTTGAAAGAATGGATAGTAAATAATAATCGCATAAAAATTCATCATTTTGTTGACACATGTAATACCTGTTATTACTAATATCTATAGAATACATAATATTTAAATATAATTATTCTTGAATTTATCCTTACTTGTTGCTTATATTTTATAATAATTACCCTACACCCAAGCACAAGTTTTTAACTTTTTTGGGGCACTTGTTGTTTATTGTATTATTTATTTTATATCTACAATAAACGCTATTAGTGTTGCTATTACTATTATCTGACTTTCTAAGTTCCTCTCGCATTATTGCGGTAGCAACAAGTGTTGACGGGATGTGCCAAGTCAATACCCTGAGTATTATTGTTCGGAATTTAGGAAGGATCGCACAATATTACGGGTCTTCAGGATTACAGACTTTTGGAATACTTTGTGTAACTTTTCGTCCAGGTCCAACTGTTGGAGGTGTTGTGTAAACGTGTTTGGTGTAAGGCCTGACACCGACATAATAAGGGGGACAATAGTAACTTTGTTTTGTTTCCAAAGTCGTTTTATTTCCATGGCAAGATCCGTGTATTTAGATATCTTCCCAGCGTAGGTGTTTTGGATATTCACATCGTTGGGAATGGCAATATCTATCAAATAGGTAATTTTGTCGACCTTTAATTGGAAAACTATATCTGATCTGTTGGCTGGGATAGTCTTGTCTGTATGTATTTCAACGTCCCAGTACAGTTTGTATCGGTCATGTTCGAGCACTGATGTCGGAGTGTAATTGTCGTATGGATCTGTGTTTTTTATTAGTTTGTTTGCTGTGAATAGTGCTTGGTGTATGACCTTGGCCGCAGAGTTATGTCTGGCTGTGTATTCGGTATCGGCAAGAGTTTTGCATCCGCTTGTTTTGTGATCTATATATTGTTTCTTTTTGTTGGTGACATTTTCTGCAGTTATCGTCTATTATGGATGGATGTTTAATTACGTATTTATTGTACTATTAAGGGCCGATTTTATCAACATGCATATTTAACAAAGAATTTAACAAAGCTTTTCTATTGGATGATATTTAGCAAAAGCTTTCTATTGAGTATTGAGGGCTATGTTAATAAGTATCATCCAATAGTATTTCATCAATATTGAAAACAACACGTCAAAGCTGGATGACACTTTTGTCAAAGATATTTTAGAAATTCATGGATCAAAATTATAGCAGGATATCAGAACAAAGCGATTGATTTGCAAATTAATGCCATATTTTCCATGTCTACATTATTGTATAATTACTAATTGCAAACTGGGATAATTTGTGATAAAAGTAGTAGGTACCTATATCAATCACAGCAACTACCTACCTTATTTAATAATTAAAAATGCCACGTCCGTCAATCAGATGGATTATATGAAAATACATACTTTTATGAAGAATCAGTCTTTCATTTACTGGATGTATGTTTGTTATAGATCTTATAGAAGTATTCACAGGTGCATTGTACATCAAAAATAGGGTTATACTTAATTTTAATTATAAAATGGCAAGCCTTGGCGTTCTGGGGTTCTGGATAGGCAACCAGTAATGCACAGATGTTTGCGAAGTAGCTGTAACCTTTGAAATGTAACAAAATGCTATTTTTTGCCTCTTTTTACTATAAAACAAAGATATATTGCAGTTATTCATAATTATTATCGATAGTAAATTATTGTTTTATCCAAATAATGCAATGAGTGAATTTCTTGTCATCATAGCATTTAATACAGCATGAAACCAGCGATCAAATGGAAATGGAATCTGGAATCTGATTGGTTGAAATTAGCAATTGCTAAACTTTTGATTAAACAAGAAAATGCAATTTTTCACCGATTTGGGATGGAAAATCAGACTGGAAAAGATGTTAGATGATTTACAATGCTCGATTGTATATAAAATATGTCATTTTTGAGCTTTTTGAGGTCAACTTCAAGAGGAATCAATAATTTTCAGAGTACTTTCACAGATGCATGTTCTTAAAAGGGCTGCTCTGATTGGTCAAAGTCTTTGTTAAAATCTGCATGTTGATAAAATCGGGCCTAATATTACTATAACTATAAGGTCCGGCCCTCATGGGCTCTTGCTCTAATGCCTCTATTTAACTAAAAGACCTTGTCGATTATTTTAGGATCGCCTTGGAAAGTGCTAAGTGCCAAAACATGAAAATATAGGGTAGCTAACAAGAACCCCACCTGTCTTCCAACAATCACTTTGCGATGCCATGGCAAATGGAGAACGTCAACTCTGTTGACTGTCAACCGTGACGAAATTCCAGTAATGTCAACAATCTTCAGCATCCTAAAAAATGTAGTCGGACAAGGGATTCGCAGCCAACAACGCCGCGAATTCCGAATCAGAAAGACGTGGTGCGATTACGTTATGCCAGAAAAGGTGAAGCGGCTGCCAGAAAATACTTACTATCAGCAGAGAGCCAGGAAAAGGAACCAAACGATGAACATGACGATACGGACGTACAAGCCCCACAAGCTACCTCAAGGTCGTTTCCTCAGATTTCCGCAGGAAACCCAAAAATATGAATGAAAATGGATGACAGACAGGCAATTTCTCAAGGTATACCTCTTTTTTATTTGAAAACTTTTAATTTATTGCATATTTGGAAAAAATCCGGTCTATAGCGCAACGGCGCCCCACGCGATTTGAGAAAATTTTGTTATCAGTGTAAATAGGATGGTCTGTTATGTGATTTAAAAAGATAAAATTTGCGAAAGAAGCACGTTTCTTGGAAAAAACTGAAAAAATTGTATTTTCAACATATTTCAGTATAACGCATGCACACAGAACTATACAATTTTAGAAGTGACGTTATAGTGTTATAGAGAAAATTAGCATGGCTCCTGCGCAAGGAATAAGGATAGCAAAAAATCGTGAATCGTTCTACATTTTTAACTATCTGAATTTAAAGATATCTTATTAATCAAATATTCCTTTGTTTCTAGCTGATGTTTATGATTAAGTAGGTATTATGTATTATTGTTTGTTTTATTTAGTTTGTATATTAGCTTTTTATGTAAAATCGGTGGCTTTAATATTGTTTGTGATTAAGCTTTATTGTTATATTTGGTCGATATCAGCTCCAATAAATCATTGAAACGTGCGACTGACGTTGGACCGTTGCCACTAAAAGCCGAACAGGTGACAATCTTGCCTGAGGTGAGGTTGGTTAGATATTTCAACATATTTGATATCAGTAACCTCTGGGGGAGCCGAGCCCCCCCAGGCCCCCCGTAACCACCTGGTGCAAACCTAATTAAGCCTAAAATAGCCTAAATTTAGATATCTTTTATATTTCACCAAACCTAGTAAGTATAACGACACCAACTTCAACCTCCATTTCAGTTTCTGCTAAAACAAAATCGGGTCAAACTTAGTCCTTTTTGAACATCTGTGTATGAAAGTCCCAGAGTGATTTATTTTCATCTTTTCCAAAACACATTGAATGAATCTTCCATGTTTTTCACTCACCTAAAAAAATTGCAACTGCACAATTTCGTGAAGTACATTTACTGATAACTGCTGCTTGCTGGCAACACTGCATCTTTGTGACACTATTGAAGTCTGTCATGCGGGTTTTCGATTATAAAATTGTCTTGTACTGTTTGGGTACGTTTTGAAAGTGTGGTGAAAATACAGAGCTTTAACATTCTTTTTTTTTTCAAAAAATGCTTCTTTCACCAAATTTCTTCTTTAAAAGTACAATATAGACCATCCCCTTTAATTCAAATACGAAATTTTACCAAATTACGTGGGGCGTTGTTGCGTTGTAGCACCATATCAGTGATATCAGCAAACCAACATTCAAAGAATTGCTTTTAGCGCTGCAGATGAAAAGACTTTTATTGATTACTGTCGACCAACATATGTTGGATCTTGCCTCTAGATATTGCTAAAACGGTCATGTATGATTTTGTGTATGATTTCCTGACGCCCACGTATGGTAAAAATTGTAAGATTTTGTATACTGATACTGACAGTTTGGTCATTCATGTCAACAACGAACAACTTTTATGAGGATATAAAAAACAATATATCACTCTTTGAGACATCGAACTATGCAATACCCAATTGTCAGTATGCCAAAAAATGCCTCCATGTTAGGGAACATGAAAGACCAGTATGCCGGTAAAGTATTGGCAGATACAGCAAAAAAAACTTTCGAAAAAAGTTGTAGGTAAATCTAAAAGGGGTGATACACGTACGAGCAAGTACGCGTACTTATGGCTCGACGACCTTTTTCGCCTGTGCGTCACCGTAAGTACGCGTACTTTAAAACCGTCGCGCAAACCGCCGGCGAGCCAACTGGTTTGAAATCTTGCTCGTAGCTGGTCTCTGCTCGTACTGCGAGCCGCGAGCCACCACTTTGTTTTGGCAGGCCATCGATGCGCAACGCTTGTTGAGTTTGGCGTTTGTTAAAAAGTTTTGTTTATTTAGGAAAATTGTCAAAATGAGCGATTTCAGCTTCACGTGTGTCACCGCGTCGAGCCGAGTAAGTTCGCGAACTTAAAAACCGCGTACTTAAAGTTCGTACGTGTATCACCCCTTTAAGGTCTACGTTTTAAAATTATCTTATACTGGGTTAATGATAAAACCATGGCATATCAGTTGTTTTTTCCAATCGAGCATCCTATATATTATCCTAAATTTGAGTTGTGCTTCCTCTCCCTATTCCGAAAATATAGGTTTTTTCAGGTTATACAGGGTGATTTCAGAGATATGGTCACTTTTATGTGAAAATCTTGATGGATGAATTCATCACCCTGTATCTTAAAAAATCAATAACTCTATGCTAGAATAATTCCAAGGTTATCTAGTTTTGCCTGAAATGATCAATTTTCTGCTATCTTTGATTTTGTACACAGGGTGAATCAAAACTAGCAACCATAATATTCTTTATTTCAAACGGAACACCTTATAGCATCATCAGAAAGTTCTTACAAAATACTTCCACTTTTATTAAGCATTCCCCATATGTAAATGTAACAGTTATGGAGCTATTTCGTTTTTAAGTATTAAAACGATCCCTAATGCTACATTTTCGTCAAATACTGAAAGTTTCTCACAATTGGCCATGGCTACCGCGTTTGTTGTACTGTTCGACCTTTCTTAGAAAAGAACTCAGTCAAGGATGGAAGGACTCAAAGGACGGGAAGTGACAGGGAAGTTGTATCAGGAAATCAGTTAAGCATTTGTAGATTCCGCTAGAAAAATCTTCGGTTTATAAGACAAAAGTCAATCACTTTTGCATGTTTAGCCAAAATCTGTTTTCTCGTTTTTGATATGTTCACACATAAACCATCTTGTAATAACTAATATAATCTTGAGAATAATATTTTCTTTTAAAATTTTAACTATGCACGTATAATAGCCTCATAATAAACAATTTATGTGATCATAAAAACCTGTCGCCGTATTTACCTATTAAGTATTTGATTAAACTGAAATTTTAAAAAAATTAAACTTAGAAGATTAAGTTACTCAATTAAATAGGTACTAATGCATAGCATTTTATTGCTCGCCAAAAGTATCGTTTTCATGAGAAAGTATTTCTGGCTGACTCAATTCTGCCTTATCAATCTATTTATCAGCATCCCATTTGTCATTTAGCCAATACCCCAAATATTTAAATCTCCTTATTATTTCTGCAGGTCCTGATTTTCTATTTCAATTCTAGGTACACAAAGTTACTACAAAATCAAAAAGCATCATCAAATCTCCTTATTATTTCTGCAGGTCCTGATTTTCTATTTCTATTCTAGGTACACTAAGCTACTACAAAATCAAAAAGCATCACAATTAGGTAACGAAGTCTAGAAGCAAAGAACATGGGTGAAGCAAGAGCAGACATCAAGAAAGCACTCAAAAAATGAAATTTTATATATAATTTTAAGCTGTATCTTGTTGAAGCGCTTCACTGTCAAATATATGTGACTTACTGGAAGTTTTTTTATTATTCTATTCAAATACACCCTTCATTTGAGGTAGGTCATAGAACTGGATGCAAAGAAACCTTACATCCATCTAAAATCTTCATAAGAGAATGAATGATGAATGAAAGAGGGAGAGAGGCTTTCTGGTGATCAGAACCATCAGTGCATAGGCCTACAAGAGGGGCCCTTATGCAACCCTCCTTACCCTTTTTCCCAAGTCCAGCTCTACGCAAAGGTGAGGATAGCCTTGGATCCTGCCCATCTTATATCCTCAGGTTGAAGCACCTAGTACAGTCTACCTGTAGTCAAAATATTACTAGGACGGTCCTGATTTGCAGAATTTCCAACCCATATCACTACTAAAAATATTTTCAATGGTGAGCCGCCTGCAAGGGCAGGAAGCCTATGGCGCAGTAGAAGCGCTGCGAGAGGATTAAGTGTCTGTGCACGTTAGATTTGAAACGCTGCAGGTTGTAGCCGCCTGGAAACAAATTCCAGGTAACTCATTCCACAGAATCGAAGTTCTCCAAAAGAAGCAATGCTGGAGGAGGCTGGTTTGGGGAGTAGGGACCTCGACCTGGTAAGGATGAGCTCGCAGTGCCCCTCTAGTGTTCCTTGTTCGGACGACCTTTGGTGTGATTATCTGGGAGAGCTTACTCGAACATCTTCCGTGATAGAATCTATAAAACAGGGACAGGTCGGCTAGCTTTCTTCGATGTTCCAGGCTGTGTAGGTCCTTTGTGAGGTTACGCGTATCGATTAGTCTAATTGCTCTCTTCTGAATGCACTTCTTCCACAGCTGATATCTATCAAATAACAGTCAACCCAGTACTTTGTACTGTGAAGCCGTCGTTTTTGGGGTCGTATCATCAATATTACGTCATTTTTTTAAATATCCCATTGAGGGCGGCAAAGGAATGTGAGTTGAGCAGAAGCAATGTTGAGTCTCTTCTAACAAATCTACAGTTTCGCATATTAAAGATCAGTGAATGCATTAAGCTGTGGATGAGTATCTCTAATCCTCCATTTAGTGCCCAAACCACATATCCGCTTGTCGTTGGTGCCATCAATAATAATTGTGGTAACAAGAAAGCAGTAAAAGCAGTAAAATTTCATCCAAGATAGGATTAAATGAATAAAGTTGCGTAACAAATGCGCGGCATTCTTTCCAGGAAAATATGATTCTGCTGGGGATGAACACCTAATATATTTAATGAGATTTTTTCCTGCCGTCTGCGTTGGCATCGTATCTGTCTACAAAGAGCTAAACGCTGCAGGAGCGTGACTCAACCCTATTTGTTCTGGCGCTCCGCTTTTTTTTCCTCGTTTTCAGTTCAAGGGCGTATCTTGGTACCTACTTTTTACGATCGGAGAAAATAGGTTACCTCTGAAGAGTCTCTCACTTAGTGGCGGCTCCTCTTAGGCCCAGTTTCACAATTAGTGGTCACTCTGACAGTTTACTAACCTCGACCTGCGAGTTAACTCGAACAATGGAACGCCTCTTGTTTCACAATCAAAAAATGACGTAGGGTTAACTGACCACTAGTTTTAGTATTTTATTTTTAGCGGTTGGTGGTACTGTGTCCGCAATATTTAAAATTCTTCTTCTTCTTATTTTCTTCGTCAGATGTTTCGTGCTGGTGTTTTGTGTTTTTCTGACAAGACTGTCGAAGGATGAATTCGTTGGGTTGTCAGTTCCATGCGATTTCCAACCTCATTTTGGTTTTTTCTACTGATGTTTTTTCTCTTAATTCGCAGTTATTTGGTGTTTCGCATTGTTGGGTTGATGTTTTGTTTTCAAAAGATGAAGAATATCTGTTCATTTCGTTAGTAGAAAAGTACAGGCATGTAATAGAATGCAAAACAAAAGGTGCAACAACATGGCGCGAAAAAGACAACGGCTGGGAAACTATAGGAGAATTCAATTGCACAAGGTGCTGAAAGAAAAATACAAAAATTTAAAAAAGGCCTCAAAATAATTGACTCTAGGTCGAAATATTCTTGGTCTCATTGCTTCTTCATCACTGCTATACGCATTTACATCATAACCATCCATTCCAAATAAAAAGAACGATGGAAAGCGTTAAGGTAAACGATAAAATATGAAACTTCAAACGCCTAGCAAGTAACAAAACTAAAGTGACATAACCTAATGCGCATGCGTCATCGCAAACCTGGGGTTAACTCAAGAATGTCTTTGGGTCAAGTTAACTCAGGGTTAACCTCAAGTAAAATCGAAAACTACCATTTGTGAAACATGACATCTAGGGTTAACCTCCGGTCAACACACAACCTTGAGTTAACCCATTATTGTGCAACCGGCCCTTAAGGAGCCATGGCACCACCACAATAAATTGAGTACCTAACTTTTTTGTGCTACTTTTTAATATTATATTGCATCACATTTTTTTAAATCATTTAGCAAAAATTAAACATTCACAAAAATCCAATATATTATCCCTAATGTTTCGCCAAACACGCCCAGACTATTGCTCGGCGTGCGCTGTCGGAGCCAAACTGGCAGCGGCACCAATTCTGCTATATAGATCAAGCCGAAAGGTTAATATAGGGTTTTATCAGGTATACAGGGTATTATCAGAGATATGGCGCCTTTTATGTGAAAATCTTAATGAATTATTGATCACACTGTATCTTAAAAAATCAGTAACTGGAAGCTTGATTCTCAATGCTAGAATAATGTCATGTTTATCTAGTTTTGTCTAAAATTATCAATTTTCTGGTATCTTTGATTTTATATACAGGGTGAACCAAAACTCACGACCGTAATTTTCTTTGTTATTTTAAATAGAATACCCTGTATTTTATAGCATCGTCAGAAATTTCTTATAATATACTTCCAGATTTATAAGCATTCCCTACTCCTAAATGTAAGAGTTATGGAGTTATTTCGATATAAAGCAGTAAAACAATATCTTTGCCAAATTCTGGTTTTGTTAGAGTTGTCCATGGATGCTATGCTTGCTATATTTTTGGTAAATTATTGAAATTAGTATTTCAGTTTTGATTCGGTTTCAATTATTACAATTGGCAATTAACAAATTGAAAAGCACATGTTAATTACAAGAAATTATCTGAAAATAAAACTACAGAATATTTAACAAGACTATATTAGTTATTACAAGAAGGGTAATATGTTAACGTATCAAAAACGAGAAAATAGAATTTGGCTAGGCATGCAAAAGTGATTGACTTGTCTTATAAACCGAAGATTTTTCTAGCGGAAGCTATAAATGTTTAATTGATTTCCTGTTACAACTTCCGTTTAATTCTTTCATTTCCGTCATTTGAGTTGTCATATCCTGGTACTCCTTAGGCTTCAGGATAGAGCCTAACTATATAAATTATACGAGTGATCACTTTGGTACATGTTTATTAACCACCAACCTTTGGTCAAGGTGCCTGTCATATGTCAGATGTCAACCCTCGATCCCTCTACGTTGCAAATGCGGGGATGCCACGTTGATACATATTACACATAAGTCATTCCTCTCTTGACTCAGTTTTTTTTAAGAAAGGTCAAACAGTATAACAAACACGGTACCATGGCCAACTCTGAGAAATTTTCAGTATTTGGCAAAAATGTAGTATTAGGAATCCTTTTACTACTTCAAATCGAAATAGCTCCATAACTGTTACGTGTAGGCATAAGGAATGATGAGTAAAAGTGAAAGTATTTTATATGAACTTTCTGAAAGTGCCATAAAATAAAGGGTGTTACATTTAAAATAATAAAGAAAATTATGGTTGCGAGTTTTGGTTCACCCTGTATACAAAATCAAACATAGCAAAAACTTGATAACTTTAAACAAAACTAGACAACGACGAAATTATTCTAGCGTTGAGAATCATGGTGACGAATTGAGAACTGTCGGCATCAGCCACCATGAATTGCGGCTGGTGACTTAAGAGATCGGTGAAGCCAAAATTTAAAAAACAACCTAAATTTATCGGCATTTTAAAAAATATAACACTCTAAGAACAGAGTTCTTAATCCTTTTTAGCATGGAAAAGGATCATTCTGCTTCCACTGTGGACATTCTTCGTCTAGGTAGGATCGCTACCAGACAAAATACATGAGAAACAAAAAAATGCGTTTTTCTTATCACATCCACAAATCCAATTGTTTTTATTGTACATATTTCGATTGAACTTCCGTACTCGGCTTTTAACATTCGACGAATTAGACATATTTTGCGTTTTTTGAATATCTAAATCGGGAAGCGGTCTTCTCAATTCCTTGATTTTTTCCTCAATGTGGAAAACGGCTTTGAAAAAAGATTGCTAATACTATTCATTTTGGCAATAGCCCCTCACTTATTACGAGTCACCACTAAATATTATTAAAATAACTTTCTCGTCGGGGCGCGAAGCAGACAGCAGAAATTAATCCGATTATTCCCAATCAACAACGACATCAAGATCTAGTCTTGGTGAGCCAGCAGTTACCTGACTCCTTTTCCTATCAAAATCGCGGTCTGCGCATAGCATTAATATGACCTCATTTAACCTTTCGGCTGGATGTATTATAGCAGAATTGGAGCCGCTATCTGTTTGGCTCTCACACCGCACGTCGTGCTTTCATATCAATATATGGACGTGTTTGGCGAAAAAGCAGGATAATATATTGGATTTTGTCAATGTTTAATTTTTGCTAAATATTTAAAAAAATAGGATGCAATATAATTTTTAAAAGTAGCACAAAGAAGTTAGGTACTCGATTTATTGTGGTCGTGCTATAGCTCCTTGGCTCCTTAAGGCGGCTCCTACGGAGAGCATAAACGGTCATTTTCAAGTGATTTCATCTCAATTCCTGACGCTCTAGTTTTCAATATTTTTGCATGAAATTTTTACATGAAGTTTAAAAGGAAATTACACAGGGGGCTATCGTAGCATTTTTTTGAAAAAAATTGATTTAACATGAAATATGATCGCTTGAAGTTGCCTATTTTCTTCGTCAACTTTGTAATTTTTTAAGAAAAGCCCAGAAGCAAAAATGAAAAAGTGCTTCGATATCACACTGGGCATTTTCGTTCTAAACATCATGTGAACATTTCATGTAAAAATATTGGAAAATAAAGCGTCACGAATTGGGATAAGAAACATCTGCAAATCGCCTTCCTCTTCAATTTTACAAATTTCGGGCGACGCGCTAACATGACTGTTTCCAGTTCTTTCTAATGTAGCGCGCACCTGTTTATTTATCACGCCCATCGTCGGTTCCTTTTCAGCTCCCCGCATCTTCCGGAGAAACTATTCCGGATTTTAGCACGTCACTGACTGCTCTGACAGTTATTCCGTTGACGTGTGCGTATACGCGCTCTTCTACTTCTCTCCACCGTTAATTAGAGCGAGTGTCCACCTGCCGGGATTCTCCCCTTTTCCTCCCTCTCTCTCAACCATCCCCCCTCCCCCAACTCCCAAAGGTGGAGGGTTGCGGGGGTGTCAACTGCACCGACTCACGGCATCGCATAAATCAAGTCGCTCTCTGCGACGCGACGTCTCTAATGACTGTCCTTTGTTTTCCGTGCAAGGCAAGCTTGATACAGCTCGGCTTGCACTGTCTCAGTTTACCCAGACTATACACCGTAACAGAGCTGAATTGCAACAGCAATGTTTTAGCTTCGTAGAAGGTTCTACATACGTTGGCCCCACATTGGGCGCCAATTGTTAAGCATTAGAGATTGATTCCGCGTGCTTGACAGCTTCTATAGAACTGAATTGCGGCAGCAATATTTTAGCTTTGTAGAAGGTTCTACATACATTGGCCCCACATTGGGCGCCAATTGTTAAGCATTAGAGATTGATTCCGCGTGCTTGACAACTTCTATAGAACTGAATTGCGACAGCAATGTTTTAGCTTTGTAGAAGGTTCTACATACATTGGCCCCACGTTGGGCGCCAACTGTTAAATATTAGAGATGGATTCTGCGTGCTAAGTGACTTCTATAGAGCTAAATTGCAACAGCAATGTTTCATCTTCGTAGAAGGTTCTACATACATTGGCCCCACGTTGGGCACCAATTGTGGGGGCGGGTTAGATTAGAATATCTCCCATCGTATATCCTGCGTGTCGTAAAAGGCGACTAAAAGGAACCGAACTACTGTTGGTATAAGCAGTAACCTCTTCTCAACCAACAGCTTCGGGTGGACGAGTTGACAAGAGTCAGGACACCTTCTTGTCCTTGGGGTGAGAAATTGTCCCTAAAGGCGGATGAACCGGTAGATATACATCTGGTCAACGGCATGAGGATGCAGAAAGCAAATGGGAAACTACTGCATTAAAGATCTTTAAGATATCCCAAGAGAAACTCGTAAAATGAGTAATGCATTCAGCCATCCTGAATCCAGGTGCTACCAACTACCCGACGCAGCTGCCACATGGTAGCTATAGACTTTTTACACACATAGTCAATATGATGTGCCCATGCGAGTCTACTGTCAATTTCCAACTGGACCTGCAAAAAATTAACAGGAACAACTTACTGCCAACTTGAAATTATTCTGTCAAACTACACATAGATTGTACTTTTGTTTCCAGCCTTCTTGATATCCAGGGCTGTTTTGATTACGTTAACATGATATACTAAAGTTGTAACCAACCTAAGGAGAAAAAATTAACATTTCAGATGTATATGCATTATCGTTCCCTAAGGTTCAGCTCTAAAGGAACTGGGCTGTTATAATATGAATTATAGTTGATGCGGTGCCCTGGCATGCACAGCTAGCTAGCTAGCCTACTGCGATCTCTCCCCAGCCTGCTTCGCGCACATCTATTGATCGCTCCTGCTTTCCGGCTTCTGGCTTCTCTCTCTGCTCTGCTCTGCTCTGTTCTCTCGGGTCAACACACACAATTTATACACCTGATATCCTTCGGCCCCCTTTTCATTACTGTCCGCCCTTTTAGATAATTTTAGATAAACATGCTTGCGTTAGTAGATGTAGAAGTAGTAATATTAGTAGTAGCAGTGGGGAGGTCAAGCCAGGAGTCCCAAGAGAGTAGTACACCTTTGACCCTTTTTACCAGCACCTAGATCCTCAACTGTTCCTCGTTAGAATGGAATTTGGCCAGGCTACAGCAATGCCCAAATCCACGTTGGGCGCCAATTGTTAAACATTGAAGATTGATTCCGCCTGCTAGGTAACTTCTATAGAGCTTAGCTTCGTAAACAGTTATATATACCTTGGCCCCACGTTGGGCGCCAATTGTGAAACATTAGAGATTGATTCCGCCTGCTAGGTAACTTCTACAGAGCTGAATTTCCACAGCAATGTTTTAGCTTCATAGAAAGTTATACATACCCCATGTTGGGCGCCAATTGTGAAACATTAGAGATTGATTCCGCCTGCTAGGTAACTTCTATAGAGCTGAATTGCGACAGCAATGTTTTAGCTTCGTAGAAGGTTTTACACACACTGGCCCCACGTTGGGCGCCAATTTTTAAGCATTAGAGAATGATTCTGCGTGCTAGATGACTTCTATAGGGCTGAATTGCGACAGCAATGTTTTAGCTTCGTAGAAGGTTCTACATACATTGGCCCCACGTTGGGCGCCAATTGTTAAACATTAGAGATGGATTCTGCGTGCTAGATAACTTCGATGGAGCTGAATTGCGACAGCAATGTTTTAGCTTCGTAGAAGGTTCTACTTGCATTGGCCTCACATTGGGCGCCAATTGTTAAGCATTAGAGATTGATTACGCGTGCTTGGCAACTTCTATACAGCTGAATTGCAACAGCAATGTTTTAACTTTGTAGAAGGGTTTACATACATTAGCCCCACGTTGGGCGCCAATTTTTAAATCTTAGAGGTTGATTCCGCATGCTAGATAACTTCGATAGAGCTGAATTGCGGCAGCAATGTTTTAGCTTTGTAGAAGGTTTTACACACACTGGCCCCATGTTGGGCGCCAATTTTTAAGCATTAGAGAATGATTCTGCGTGCTAGATGACTTCTATAGAGCTGAATTGCGACAGCAGCGTTTTAGCTTTGTAGAAGGTTTTACACACACACTGGCCCCACGTTGAGCGCCAATTGTTAAGCATTAGAGATTGATTCTGCGTGCTAGATAACTTCTATCGAGCTGAATTGCGACAGCAAAGTTTTAGGTTCGTAGAAGGTTCTACATACATTGGCCCCACGTTGGGCGCCAATTGTTAAACATTAGAGATGGATTCTGCGTGGTAGATAATTTCTATAGAGCTGAATTGCGACAACAATGTTTTAACTTTGTAGAAGGTTCTACATACATTGGCCCCACGTTGGGCGCCAATTGTTAAACATTAGAGATGGATTCTGCGTGCTAGATAACTTCTATAGAGCTGAACTGCGACAACAATGTTTTAACTTTGTAGAAGCTTTTACATACACTGGCCCCACGTTGGGCGCCAATTGTTAAACATTAGAGATGGATTCTGCGTGCTAGATAACTTTTATAGAGCTGAACTGCGACAACAATGTTTTAACTTTGTAGAAGGTTCTACATACATTGGCCCCACGTTGGGCGCCAATTGTTAAACATTAGAGATGGATTCTGCGTGCTAGATAACTTCTATCGAGCTGAATTGCGACAGTAAAGTTTTAGGTTCGTAGAAGGTTCTACATACATTGGCCCCACGTTGGGCGCCAATTGTTAAACATTAGAGATGGATTCTGCGTGGTAGATAATTTCTATAGAGCTGAATTGCGACAACAATGTTTTAACTTTGTAGAAGGTTCTACATACATTGGCCCCACGTTGGGCGCCAATTGTTAAACATTAGAGATGGATTCTGCGTGCTAGATAACTTCTATCGAGCTGAATTGCGACAGCAAAGTTTTAGGTTCGTAGAAGGTCCTACATACATTGGCCACACGTTGGGCGCCAATTGTTAAACATTAGAGATGGATTCTGCGTGCTAGATAACTTCTATAGAGCTGAATTGCGACAGCAATGTTTTAGCTTTGTAGAAGGTTCTACATACATTGGCCCCACGTTGGGCGCCAATTGTTAAACATTAGAGATGGATTTCCCATGCTAGGTAACTTCTAAGGAACTGAATTGCAACAGCAATGTTTTAGCTTTTTAGAAGGTTATAAATTCATTGGCCCCACGTTGGGCGTCAATTGTTAAACTTTACCTAGTTAGAGATTGATTCCGCATGCTAGGTAACTTCTGTAGAGCTGAACTGCAACAGCAATGTTTTAGCTTCGTAGAAGGTTCTACATACATTGACCCCACGTTGGGCACCAATTAAACATTAGGCAGAGATTGATTCTCCAAAAATACCGAGAGACCGACTAGTGAGATTGATCCAGGTTTCACTCCACACTCTGCTGTTTTATTAGAGGAAATGTGAGTGTAGTTGCTCACATGCACACATGCTTACATTATTGAACCAAATCGTGCTCTAAATCATTAGTATAATACTCACGAGAGACTAGAGGGAATTATTATGTAACTCTTTGTATTGAAAACGTTCTTGAAAGTTTAAGTAAGCATTATACCTTCTCTGAATTTCAGGGCTCAGTCTATCAAGGGTTACCAAAAAGGTGTTCACTCTGAAATAATCTCTGGAGTCGAAGGGTATTTCAGGTTCTTCATTTGATGTTTTACCCGTATTTTTTGTTTTGTTTTAGGTAGCAGTAGGTAGCTAGGATTGGTCGTTTTCGATAGGGATAAGTTTTTGTGGGAATTTAACGTATCAGTAATAAAAAACATGAGAAAACTAATGATCCTTGTTTGACTTCTATCCTCATAAATCCAATGAGTGAGAAATCTGCCGCCCCTAGACTACGGCCTTACAAATTTCTAACCGATTTTATGAAATATTTTATTATATTATAAGCAAGCACAAATCTTTTCAAAACAACATGTATACCAACGCCCATAAACAAAAAAATGCGTGTCGTTCGAAACCATCACTAGAATACAGAGTTTAGAGAGCACGCAATACCGTAAAAGTATAAAAGCAATCTCTTAGTTATATGGAACATAAAAGATCAGAGCCAATATCGGGCACAGAATACAGATTAGGGCGAGACAGTTTAAAGACCTGGTGTTGTGCCAGCAGAGAACGGGGTGATGCTTGCCTTATTTTAATGTACACACAATATTGTAAACACAATGAGATGTAAAGTTCTGAAAGCCTGTCTCGCACGACAACGGAATACCAACTACCTCATTGTCTTACGAGAGATGACCGATGAAAGTTGTTTTGAATGCTATCGATACAAATTAAATTAAAATAGAACGATCGGTATATGAGAAGATGAATGTTCAAATAGGCTCAAGTACTAAAAAACACCACGGTTTCAGCTTGTGTCTCTCGAATTAGGTGGCAGCTCCAAAGCACAGATCACCTGTAATTCAAGAATGTTCAGAAACTAGCAAGTCATAAGAAGGTGACCCTGCTGTGAATACCTGGACACATTGGAGTATAGGGTAACGAGAGAGTAGACTGTTTAGCTAGGTTAGGCGCCAGCAGCCTCTACATTGTCCCGGAACCTATTATACTTGGAAGTAGCAGGTATCAGGTCAATGTTGTCCTAGACTGGGCCTACAAGGAACTGGCGAAAGCCTGGTTATGGTCAAGCTAAAACGTTCATAGCAAGCCCTGATATGGGCCGAACGCTATGGCTTCTGAACAAAGGCAGAGAGATGCTCAGCCTTATGGTGAGAGTTCTCACTGGCCCTCGCCAGCTGAATAGACATTTGTCATTCATGAGGGAAGTAGGGGGTTCCATCTGCTCCAGATGCTTGGTGGAGGACTAGATCTCGTTCCACTTCCTGAGCAGATGTGCTGTTTATCGCTATCTTAGGGTTCAGAAATTCGCACGACGGAGTTCGGGTAGGAGTCACTTTATTCAGCAAGATGGTCGGACATACTAACTTTGTTTTGGTATTTTTTGCGTCACGCACGTAGTTTTAGTGTAATGATTTGAAGAGTCCTCGATCCGGCACTGCGTATACTAATATTCCTTTAGTCACGATTTCATTTCATATCCGGGATTTCTCTGGAGACAAGATCGCTCCACACCCCTCGCAATCATATCTGACATTGCCTTGTTTAACGTCCCGAACTATTTTAGATTAATTTTTCACGCTCCTGAAAATTGTCCATACCCACAAAATGTTGGTCTTATCTCTGAGTAGATGTGTACTAATACCAAAACTTTGCAAATGAAATTTTTGAAAATTTTTTCAAATTTTAAAAATTTCAAGTTTCAAAATTTAATCGGACCGATGGACTGATATTATGATTGTAATCACGGCAGTAAATTTTCATAAATCTCCGGAAATCTCGTTGACCCACCCTATCCCTAAAATGTGACATTCTCGCGATCGGCCATAGTGATGGGTGTGTCAGTGGGTCGCGCGAGAAAGGTTTTTGGATCATCTCCAAGAATGCCGATCGACCGCTGGTGACCGCGTCGCTTGGAGCGGTGATGTTGATCCGCGGGGAATTTCCCTATTCGTAAGGGAAAATCGTCTAAAGTTGTCACCCGTTCTCGATACTAATAAACAAAAATGAAAGCTTATATCGCGACAACCCTTTCCAATTTACATCTGGTGATTCGTATAGTCTAGTAGTTTGATTCTTTTTATATCCAAGGTTTCCAAGATTTCCAAGATGTCCAAGATTTCCAAGATTTCCAAGATTTCTAAGATTCTCAGGATTTACACATTTCTAAATATTTCCAAAAACTTTACGATTTCCAAGATATCCAAGACATTATTCCAGATTTCTAATATTTCCAAGACTACAATATTTCCAAGATACCCAAGATTTACAGGTTTCCCAAAATGATCCAAGATTTCCAAGGTTTACAAGTTTTCCGAGATGTATAAGTTGCCCAGATTTTTCAATATTTCCAAAGTTTCCAACATGTCCAGGTTTTCCGAGATATCCAAACTTTCCAAGTCTCCCAAAATTTCCAAGTTTTCCAAGATTTTCAATATTTCCAAGATTCTCGAGATAGACAACATTTACAAGTTTCCCTAAGATTTTCAAGTTTCCCAAGATTTCCAATATTTCCTAGATATCCTAGATTTCCAGGATTCCTGAGATTGTCACGATTTAAGTTTTCCAAGATCGCAAAGATTTCCAGGTTTTCCAAAATGATACGAGATTTCCAAAGTTTACAAGTTTTCCGCGATGTCTAAGTTGACTAGGTTTATCAATATTTTCAAAGTTTCCAAGATGTCTAGGTTTTCCGAGATATCCAAACTTTCCAAAGCTGCCAAGACTTCCAAGGTGCCCGAGATTCCTAAAATAGTCAACATTTACAAGTTTCCCAAGATTTTCAAGATTTCCAATATTTCCTAGATATCCTAAATTTCCAAGATTACCAACATTCTCACGATTTATAGGTTTCTAAACATTTCCAAAACTCCAAGGTTTCCATGATGTCCAAAATATTTTTCAAGATTTCAAATATTTCCAAGTTTTCCAAGACTTCAATATTTCCAAGATTTCCAGGTATTCCAAAATGATCCAAGATTTCCAAGGTTTACAAGTTTTCCGAGATTCCCGAGATGTCTAAGATAGTCAACATTTACAAGTTTCCCTAAGATTTTCAAGTTTCCCAAGATTCTTAAGACTCTCAGGATTTACAAGTTTCCCTAAGATTCTCAGGGTTTCCAACATTTCCGGGATATCCAAGATTTTCACGATTTTCAAAATTGCCATGATCCAAGGTTTTCATGATTTCCACAGTTTCCACCTTATTTTGAATAGGTGGCAATCATTTTCCTCGTACATTACATCCTCACGGTAGCCTAAACAAATGTGGGGAAAGCTTTAAGCTAATTTAGACGCTTTAGAGAGTGCTTCGGAGCGCATCCCCACTCATGAGAGCAATACTCCAACAATGGTCGGATCTGTGCTTGTGGTGTATACGGCTTCCTACAGCGGAACAAAACTCCAAGCTTCAGAAATGCCGTTGTAGCAATAACACTACCGACGTGGACGTGCCAGGACATGTTATTATTGATGTTGATCCCCGAAAGCTTGACGGAAGGTGACTCGACTACTGGGTGACCCTCCATTTCGCCAGTTGGTAAGCCAATGAGAGACTTCTTTGTCGGTGTTGTTGCCTGAGTTTTTTGTTCGTTAAACAACTGTACTTGAAATACTAATCTCCACTGGACAATTATATGATACGTTGATCTGTGAGGCATTTTGCTGTCGCCTACGTACCGTCTCCTGGGATGATAGTGGCTTGCCTGGTTCCATGCACGATGTTAGTGTACTACCGTCTGCGAAGCTGTAGATTCGATTGTTTCCATGCACGATATTAATGTCCTGCCATATACGAAGCTGTAGATTCGATTGGATTCAAGACATGTTCCATGATATCCTTGAGGCTCACATTGGTTAAGGTGGAAATCGTTTTCTGGGTGGTATAGGGAAATGTGGGGAAATGTTCAAGCTAACGTTTGGACGTTTAACATCACCGACTTGGACTAACTTTTATTTGTCGTGCAGTAACGCGGATTTGAATTTACTCATTGTAATGTCTCTTCAAAAACTGAGAAATTTTGTAAATATAACTTCTGCTTAACGTCTCAAAAGGTTGCCATTCCCTGACCTAGGGAAATGTGGGGTAATTTTGAAGCTAACTCAGGAAAATAACGTTTGGACGTTTGAATTTACTCATTGCTGTTCAAAAACTGAGAAATATTGTAAATATAACTTTTGGTTAACGTCTTAAAAGGTTGCCGATCCCTGACCTAGGGAAATGTGGGGAAATTTAGAAGCTAACTCAGGGAAATAACCTTTAGATCTTTGAATGTGCTCATTGTAATGGCTCTTCAAAAACTGAGAAATTTTGTAAATATAACTTCTGGTTAACATCTCAAAAGGTTGCCGATCCCTGACCTATGGAAATGTGGGGAAATCTTGCAGATAACTCAGGGGAATAACGAATAACGTTTGGACGTTTGAATTTACTCACTGTAATGGCTCTTCAAAAACTGAGACATTTTGTAAATATAACTTTTGATTAACGGCTCAACAGGTTGCCGATCCCTGACCTAGGGAAATGTGGGGAAATTTTGAAGCTAACTCAGGGAAATAACGTTTAGATGTTTGAATGTACTCATTGTAATGGCTCTTCAAAACCTGAGAAATTTTGTAAATATAACTTTTGGTTAAAATCTCGAAAGGTTGCCGATCCCTGACCTATGGAAATGTGGGGAAATCTTGCAGATAACTCAGGGGAATAACGAATAACGTTTGGACGTTTGAATTTACTCACTGTAATGGCTCTTCAAAAACTGAGACATTTTGTAAATATAACTTTTGATTAACGGCTCAACAGGTTGCCGATCCCTGACCTAGGGAAATGTGGGGAAATTTTGAAGCTAACTCAGGGAAATAACGTTTAGATGTTTGAATGTACCCATTGTAATGGCTCTTCAAAAACTGAGAAATTTTGTAAATATAACTTTTGGTTAACATCTCAAGAGGTTGCCGACCCCTGACCTATGGAAATGTGGGGAAATCTTGCAGATAACTCAGGCGAATAACGAATAACGTTTGGACGTTTGAATTTACTCACTGTAATGGCTCTTCAAAAACTGAGACATTTTGTAAATATAACTTTTGATTAACGGCTCAACAGGTTGCCGATCCCTGACCTAGGGAAATGTGGGGAAATTTTGAAGCTAACTCAGGGAAATAACGTTTAGATGTTTGAATGTACCCATTGTAATGGCTCTTCAAAAACTGAGAAATTTTGTAAATATAACTTTTGGTTAACATCTCAAGAGGTTGCCGATCCCTGACCTATGGAAATGTGGGGAAATCTTGCAGATAACTCAGGGGAATAACGAATAACGTTTGGACGTTTGAATTTACTCACTGTAATGGCTCTTCAAAAACTGAGACATTTTGTAAATATAACTTTTGATTAACGGCTCAACAGGTTGCCGATCCCTGACCTAGGGAAATGTGGGGAAATTTTGAAGCTAACTCAGGGAAATAACGTTTAGATGTTTGAATGTACCCATTGTAATGGCTCTTCAAAAACTGAGAAATTTTGTAAATATAACTTTTGGTTAACATCTCAAGAGGTTGCCGACCCCTGACCTATGGAAATGTGGGGAAATCTTGCAGATAACTCAGGCGAATAACGAATAACGTTTGGACGTTTGAATTTACTCACTGTAATGGCTCTTCAAAAACTGAGACATTTTGTAAATATAACTTTTGATTAACGGCTCAACAGGTTGCCGATCCCTGACCTAGGGAAATGTGGGGAAATTTTGAAGCTAACTCAGGGAAATAACGTTTAGATGTTTGAATGTACCCATTGTAATGGCTCTTCAAAAACTGAGAAATTTTGTAAATATAACTTTTGGTTAACATCTCAAGAGGTTGCCGATCCCTGACCTATGGAAATGTGGGGAAATCTTGCAGATAACTCAGGGGAATAACGAATAACGTTTGGACGTTTGAATTTACTCACTGTAATGGCTCTTCAAAAACTGAGACATTTTGTAAATATAACTTTTGATTAACGGCTCAACAGGTTGCCGATCCCTGACCTAGGGAAATGTGGGGAAATTTTGAAGCTAACTCAGGGAAATAACGTTTAGATGTTTGAATGTACCCATTGTAATGGCTCTTCAAAAACTGAGAAATTTTGTAAATATAACTTTTGGTTAACATCTCAAAAGGTTGCCGATCCCTGACCTATGGAAATGTGGGGAAATCTTGCAGATAACTCAGGGGAATAACGAATAACGTTTGGACGTTTGAATTTACTCACTGTAATGGCTCTTCAAAAACTGAGACATTTTGTAAATATAACTTTTGATTAACGGCTCAACAGGTTGCCGATCCCTGACCTAGGGAAATGTGGGGAAATTTTGAAGCTAACTCAGGGAAATAACGTTTAGATGTTTGAATGTACTCATTGTAATGGCTCTTCAAAAACTGAGAAATTTTGTAAATATAACTTTTGGTTAACATCTCAAAAGGTTGCCGATCCCTGACCTATTAAAATGTGGGGAAATCTTGCAGATAACTCAGGGGAATAACGAATAACGTTTGGACGTTTGAATTTACTCACTGTAATGGCTCTTCAAAAACTGAGACATTTTGTAAATATAACTTTTGATTAACGGCTCAACAGGTTGCCGATCCCTGACCTAGGGAACTGTGGGGAAATTTTGAAGCTAACTCAGGGAAATAACGTTTAGATGTTTGAATGTACTCATTGTAATGGCTCTTCAAAAACTGAGAAATTTTGTAAATATAACTTTTGGCTAACGTCTCAAAACGTTGCCAATCCCTGACCTAGGGAAATGTGGGGAAATTTTGAAGCTAACTCAGGGGAATAACGTTTGGACGTTTGAATTTACTCATTGTAATGGCTCTTCAAAAACTGAGAAATTTTGTAAATATAACTTTTGGTTAACGTCTCAAAAGGTTGCCGATCCCTGACCTAGGGAAATGTAGGGTAATTTTGAAACTAACTCAGGGGAATATCGTTTGGACGTTTGAATTTACTCATTGTAATGGCTCTTCAAAAACTGAGACATTTTGTAAATATAACTTTTGATTAACGTCTCAACAGGTTGCCGATCCCTGACCTAGGAAAATGTGGGGAAATTTTGAAGCTAACTCAGGGGAATAACGTTTGGACGTTTGAATTTACTCATTGTAGTGGCTCTTCAAAAACTGAGACATTTTGTAAATATTACCTTTGGTTAATGTCTCAAAAGGTTGCCGATCCCTGACCTAGGGAAATGTGGGGTAGTTTTGAAGCTAACTCAGGGGAATATCGTTTGGACGTTTGAATTTACTCATTGTAATGGCTCTTCAAAAACTGAGAAATTTTGTAAATATAACTTTTGATTAACGTCTCAACAGGTTGCCGATCCCTGAACTAGGGAAATGTGGGGAAATTTTGAAGCTAACTCAGGGGAATAACGTTTGGACGTTTGAATTTACTCATTGTAATGGCTCTTCAAAAACTGAGAAATTTTGTAAATATAACTTTTGGTTAACGTCTCAAAAGGTTGCCAATCCCTGACCTAGGGAAATGTGGGGAAATTTTGAAACTAACTCAGGGGAATAACGTTTGGACGTTTGAATTTACTCATCGTAATGGCTCTTCAAAAACTGAGAAATTTTGTAAATATAACTTTTGATTAACGTCTCAACAGGTTGCCGATCCCTGACCTAGGAAAATGTGGGGAGCTTTTGAAGCTAACTCAGGGAAATAACGTTTAGATGTTTGAATGTACTCATTGTAATGGCTCTTCAAAAACTGAGAAATTTTGTAAATATAACTTCTGGTTAACGTCTCAAAAGGTTGCCGATCCCTTACCCAGGGAAATGTGGGGAAATTTTGCAACTTAGGGAAATAACGTTTGGACATTTAACATCACCGTCTTGGACTAACTTTTATCTGTCGTGCAGTAAGGCGGATTTGAATTTACAAAAGTCCGTCGGTTGTTGCATAATTCCGATCACACCGGCTCAACGAAGAATTTCTTTTTTTCTCTCGACGCTGGCTGTGACTTACTGTGGCTGCTCGGTAGAAAAGAGATGTGTACAAGATTCGGCACGACGATCGAATATAAATGGGCTCCTTTGAATGTATATCGCCTTATTGGCGACTCAACAATGCTTTAATGTACCATAAGTTTTGCCTCTGTCGTCTGAAATCTGGCTACAGACTGAATAATAAGCTGATGCGGCTCTCAGTCGCGGTCCACATATTGAAAATATTTATGTATGTAGTACGTTTTCAAGTGCTAGAATTAAATTTGGTTTGTTCCTAATCGCCTCTATAGTACTCTAAAGGAAAGGGGTATTGACACTGAGTATCAACAATTGCATGGAGTTAAATCAAAACACCAAAGAACGTATTAGAATTCAAAAACGCCGAAGTATTTGAGTATCCATCTCGTCCTCAAAATAGATGATAAAATGTATATCGCCCAATGAAAAAGAAGCAGTACCGGTAATTTATAAATGCTGTCAAACTATACATAATAAGATGAAACAAAAAAATAGAGTTACATCTTTTGAAATTTTCGAATATATCCAAAATTTCTAAGATACCGAAATTTCAAAGATTCTGAAAATTTACTAGATTTCCAATATTACAAAAATTTCAAAGATATCCGTTTTTTGAAGACTTCCTTGGTTCCATGATTTCCAAAATCTCCATGATATCCAAGATTTCCAAGATATTTAATATTACCAATATTTTCTAGTTTTCCAAGATTCTCAAGACTTCTAAATATTCCAAAATGATCAAGTTTCCCAAGGTTTCCAAAATTTTGAGTTTTCCAAGTTTCTCAAGATTACCAATGTTTCCAAGATTTCGAGGTTTCCCAGTATTTCCAAGATTCCCAACATTCCTAAGATTCCCAAGTTTTCCAAGATTTTCAAGTTTCTCAAGGTGTTCAAAATTTCTGAGACTTCCAAGATTCCCAAGTTTCCTAAGAATCTCAAGAGTTACAAGTTTCCCATGATTTCGACGATTTCCAAGCTATCCAAGATTTCCAATATTTTAAGATTCTTCAGTTTCCTAAGATTTACAAGTTTCCCAAGATTTTAAAAATTCTCAAGATTTCCACGCTTTCTAAGGCTTTAAAGATTTATAAAATAGTTCCAAGATTTCCATGATATCCAGGATACTTGATAGTTCCAGGTCTAGGATGGCCAAGACTTTAGACATTTCAAAAATTCCTAAAACTACTAAGATTCTCAAGTTTCACAAGTTTTCCAAGATTTTCACGTTTTTCAATATTTCCAAGGTTTTCAAGATTTCCGATAGTTCCAGGATTTTCAAGATAACCAATATACTTGACTTCCGAGATGTCCAATATTTTCGATATTTCCAAGATTTCCAAGATTCCCATGATTCTCAAGATTTGCAAGTTTCCCAAGATTTCCACGATTTTTAATATTTCCAATGTTTCCAAGAATTTTGGTAGTTCCAAGATATCCGGGATATTTGAGATTTCCAAGATGTCCAGGTTTTTCTTGATGCGGTTCTTAAGATTTACAAGTCTCCCAAGATTTTCTAGTGTCCCAAGATTTTCACGATTTCCAATATTTCCAAGGTCTGCAAGATTTCCGGTAGGTCCAAGCTTTCCAAGATATCCAAGTTTTTCGACATTTCCAAGATTTCCATTAATCCTAAGATTCTCAAGATCTATAGGTCTCCCAATATTTTCTAATTTCTCAAGATTTCCACGATTTACAATATTTTCAAGGATTCCAAGATTTCAGGAGGTTCCACGATTTCCCCAAGACAACCAGGTTATTGAGATGTCCAAGATATCCAAATTTTTCGACATTTCCAAGATTCCCAATATTTCGAAAATTCTCAAGATTTGAAAGTTTCCCAAGATTTCCACGATTTCCAAGATATAGGATGTTTCTAAGATTTTCAAGATTTTTAAGATTTTCAAGATTTAAAAATCTCCCAAGATATTCAAATTTTCCAAGATTTGAACGATTTCCAATATTTCCAAGATTTCCGTTAGGTCCAAGATATCCAAGATATCCAGAATATTTAAAGCTTAAAGATGTGTAAGGTTTTCAATATTTCCGGGATAATCAAGGTTTTCAAGATTCCAATGTTTCCAAGAGTTCCAGGAAATTCAAGATTTCAAAAATTTTGAAAACTTCCAAGTTTTCTAAGTTTCCCAATAATTCTAGAATTCCCAAGATTTTCGGGATATTCAATATTCCACAATTTCCAATATTACGAAGATATCCAGGATACCTAAAAAAGTTTGATATCGTCAGGCTAACAACAGAAGCCGTCCTTCGCAGCAACTACGCACTGACGACAAGCCCGAAGGCCAGAGAAACTTATTCAGAGCCGACTTTACAAATATACGAAGTCTTGCCTCCAACATAAACTCTGTCCATCAACACCTTCAGGCAGAGAAGCCACACATTCTAGCTCTTACGGAAACTCAAGTCGGCTCTTCAGCAATTGATAACTGCTTCAGATATCTCGGATATGACTTATACACCCGATTTAGACGTTGGTTTGACGTATGCGTGTACGTTAAATCTGGACTTTCTTGTCATCGAGAAGAAGAGCTCGAACTTGAAGGATTTGAGATCATATGGCTCAAAATATCCTTCCAAAATCACTCCAAATTTATATGCTGCATTTATAGGCCACCAAACAGTAACAACTGCAAAGAGCTCTTCGAGAAGCTTTCAGCCACTGTGAACGCACTGCAATCAGATCACCTCATTCAGAGATAGTCTTTCTGGGTGACTTCAACGTTCACAACTCATACTGCCTCAAACACTCAAACAAAACGAACGACGAGGGACGTGAAGCTGAAGCCTTCGCTATTAGCTGCGGCTTGGAGCAAATAGTCAAAGAACCAACAAGGATTCCCAGCCGCCACGGAGATTCTCCAACAATCCACAGTGAAAGTAACCGCCCCACTCGGATCGTTTGACCATAACACCGTCTCAACGCTATGCAGAATGCATTCTCCAGATCTCCACCATGCAAAGCCTCGCCGGGTCTGGCATTACGGTACAGCAAAATGGGACGACCTAAGGGAATACTACCAGTCCTTTCCCTGGAAGGACGTCTGCTTCAAGTCACGAGACCCATCAGCTTGCGCCTAAGAAATAACAGAGGTATTAATATCCGGCATGGAAGCCTATATTCCTCATGTCGTCAAGTATCCCTCCAAAAACAAGCCATGGTTCAATCAGGGCTGTAGAGATGCAGTTACCTCTAAAAACCAACATTACAAAGAATGGAGGAAAAATCCAAATACCGAGAACCACCGCAGTTTTGTCGACGCCAGAAATCACTGTAAACGCGTGATTGACAGTAGCAAGGAGGAACACAACCAAAAAATTAAGAACAAGCTCCTCTCATGTCCTAGTTCGTCCAGAACATTCTGATCTGTAGCTAAGGCTGTTAGTAAGAACTTTTCCTATTCGTCAATACCACCCTTGATCAGAGAGGACAAGTCCATCGCTTTTGCTCCTAAAGAAAAAGCAGACATCTTGGGGAAGCTCTTCGCAGTCAATTCTACTGTAGACTTTTAAGGAAGTACTCCGACCACCACCATAAGCGTGAACTCGAGAATGGCAGAGGTCAGCATGCCTCACAGATCAACGCAGATATCAAAACAATTGTTGAGTAGGGATTGGCAAATAAAGTACAGTTTAACGTACAGAAGATAATACAAAGAAGTCTCACGATGGCTTACCAACCGTGGAAATGGAGGGTCTCTACATAGTCGAATCACCTACCGTCAAGCTTTTGGGAATCAACATCAACAATAGCAAGATCAAATAGCATGACCGCGTCGTCAGTCTTGCTAAAACGGCATCCCAGAAGCTTGGAGTTTTGTTCCGCTGTAGGAAGTTGTATACACCAGAGCAACTGCTACTGCTCTACAAGGCACAGATCCGACCATCGCTGGAGTATTGCTCCCATGTGTGGGATGCGCTCCCAAACACTCTCTAAAGCTTCTGGACACTATCCAGAAAAGAGCAATTAGATTAATCGATACGCCTAACCTCACACAGGACCTCCACAGCCTGGAACATCGAAGGAGGGTGGCTGACCTGTCCCTGTTTTACAGATTCTATCACGGAAGATGTTCCAGTGATCTCTCCCAGATAATAACACCACAGGCCGTCCGAACCAGGAATACTAGAGAGGCTCTGCGAGCTCATCCTTACCAGGTCGAGGTCCTTACTCCCCGAGCCAGTCTCCTCCAGCATTCCTTCTTTTGGAGAACTTCGACGCTGTGGAATTAGCTGCCGGGGAATTTGTTTCCCGACGGCTACAACTTGCAGCGTTTCAAATATAACGTGACCAGATTCTTGTTCTCTCGCAGCGCTTCTATAGCGCCATAGGCTTTCAGCCTTTGCGGGAGGGCGACCATAAAAAAAATCCAAGGTTTTCAAGATTTGCAAGTTTCAAAAATTTTCCAAAATTCCAAATTTTCCAAAATTGACACACAAAGGAAAACAAATAAGAATGGTGCATTTTTACTGTAAATAGACACTCAAAATTCTTTTCTTTTTTATGGCCACAAATTTTTTAATAGCATTCCAAAAAGATTGAAGGAAATTTCGAACTTCAACAACTTCAAAAAGGAAGTTAAACAATATATAAAAGATCATCCAAATCAATTCTAATTATTCTATTCGAAGTGCTTTTCTAATTAAACCGATTTTTTTATATATTTTATTTATTTTGTTTCTATTGGCTCATAGACATGCTCAAACTGCTGCCTACTTCCATCCAGAATTACTTATTACACCAATAGGTTTCTTGTTATGTCAGTTAAATGCTCTGCTCGAACTGCGGCTCACAAGACAGGCTTCGTGGCCTAGCGTCAGCTGCTGTTTGGTAGGGTATTTTTTTTTAACTTATATGTAACCTGTATATCTGCACTTAAACAAATGAAAATTCAGGTATCCAATAAGCCACAAATCCCCTCTCATCTCATGGATGCATCACAAATTAATAACTATTTTATGACGGTTTTTGATGGAAATCATGTTCCACAATCATCTTTAGATTTTTATAACAGTAATGTTTTTTCACACAAGACATTTTCATTTAGATTATTGGACCCTACAGAGATTTATGGCATAATAAAACCATTCAGATCTGAAGCCAAGGGTGTGGATGGTTTGAGCTTGTCAATGATCCAATTGAGCCTGCCAGTCACTTTAATTTATATAACTCATATAGTGAATAGTTGTCTGGAAAAGGGATATTTTCCAAAATCATGGAGACAGGCGATTGTGATTCCTATACCGAAGATTAGCAAACCTGATGAATTTGCTCATTTAAGACCTATTAGTTTGTTATCTATTTTGTCAAAAATATTGGAGAAAGCAGTTCACATTCAGTTGATTTCATACTTAGATGAAAATTGTATCATCCCGGCAGGTCAGTCTGGTTTTCGTAAATCGCATAGCACTACAACGTGTCTTCTTGATATGTGCGATAATATATTAAGAGCACTTGATAAAAAAATTAGTGTTGGCCTAGTTTCAATAGACTTTTCTAAGGCATTTGATAAGATCAGTCACAGTTTGCTCATTACTAAATTAAAATATTACGGATTTGATTGTACATCAGTTAGTTTCTTCAAAAGCTATCTTGATAATAGATCACAGTGTGTTTCTTTGGGTGATATTAGATCTGAATTCAATGTTATTAGTTCAGGAGTACCACAAGGATCCGTATTAGGGCCACTTCTATTTCTTATATATGTTGCAGATCTAGCTAGTAAGGTTTATACATCTCATTTGCATTCACATGCGGATGACACGCAGCTCATCCACTACTTTGACGCAGATAACATACAGCAAACTGAATCTGATCTGAACAATGACTTAGCAAACATATGTAAGTATTGCGAAGATCACAATCTTCAAATAAATGCCACAAAATCTAGTCTTATTTTGTTCTGTCCTGATGCTAGAAGAGAATTTATTAAATCACACCTTAATGTCAAGATCAGCACAGAGAATTTAAAATTCTCCGAAAGTGTCAAAATTCTCGGGGTTACATTTGATGAGAAGCTAAGATTTACTAACCATGTTAAAAATCTCTTGAAGAAAACTTACTTAAGATTACGTACACTTTATGCCCATAAATTCATTTTAAACTTTAAAACAAAGAAAAAACTTTGTGAATCTCTAGTAATGTCAATTTTTAACTACTGTGATGTATTATTTTATCCATGTCTTGATCAGGTGACTAGAAATCGCATACAAATTGTTCAAAATAATTGTGTTAGGTTAATTTTTAGCTTAATGCGTTACGATCATATTTCAGAGAAGTACCCTATTATTAAATGGCTGAAAATGTCTCAGTTAATTAAATTCCATTATCTCGTATTTGTTCATAAGGTTATTACGACCTCAAAACCACAGTATCTGAGGGAAAAGTTATTACTACGGGCGGATGCGCACAATCTAAATATAAGACATGGTTCCAGTCTTACTATACCCTACCATGTTACCACACTTTTTCAACGTAGCTTCTCGTATAACGCTGCTGTTGTTTATAACTCGGTTAGTGCCCAGTATAAAGAAATGTCGTTGAACATTTTCAAAAAAAAAGTCAAGGCCTTAATGTTTGGTCTTTAATATCGCAATAACTCTTCGTAACAGCTGGGAAACTACTGCTACGCCAAATTATTATAATCAAGCTTGTTTTTTTAGTTTATTTTTAACATCTAATAAATGTGAGACACTGGTGGTTAAGTGTAAGAATAGCACTTTGCTAAACTTCGCCACCGATGCCCTATCCTGATGTAAGCTATCTTACATGATATGTTTATTTTCAATAAAGACGATTATTAATTAATTAATTAATTTATGTATCTAGCTAATAATGTATCTTTATATAATCATCAATAAACAATAAACAATAAAAAAAGAAAAAAAAATAAGAGAGAATAGAAAGGTGAAGAAACAGTCGAGTGCGTTAGCCCGGCCTCCTAGCAGCTCGGGGTCGACGCGACGCGTCGTCAGCGTAGCGCGTCGGCGTCGTGCTCCTAATCCGAGATGTGCCGCCGTCCGTTCCCGGATGACCTGTCTATCCCCGGTTGCCGGTTAAGAGGATGAGCAGGGATGTAGGTAATAGGATGTGAGGTCCACGGCTTCGCGACGGCGTCGATACAATGCCGACGACACTTGCGGGGATTCGAGCATCGCATCGCATCCACCATTCCATACGGATATATGCTGCTACTTATTCTACTGATACTCGATACGCAAACCATGGACGTGCTTTGGCAGGTTATTGCCATCAGCGTAGGTAGCGTAGCCACCGAGATAACGATAATGATGTATCAATCCTGAAAAGGCTTAAATACCTATGAAAAAAATGGAGTCAAGTTGATTGACTCAGTACTTCCCACACATAACGATCATACCATTTTATTATTTCCCATTGCACGAAGCTATAGTCTGAAATCCCCTTGCAACTAAATTATCGCCCATCCGCCCGCAAAAACAACATCCAACACAAAAACCCTCGTACATAGTTTCTTGCGTCTCCCTCCTTAGGAACTAGGGCGCCACAGCTTTTGTCTGCATGCTTGAACAGGACGATGCGAAACGATCTAGAGCCTCCAACCCGTCTAAAAACAAAGTTTGAGCTGATTTTATGTTTTTGGTTTTTTGATTATTGCTACGCCGCCACTGACACGGTTTTTCAAAAACAGAGTCGTTTTCCATTCTCGCAGCGGTAATAAATTCTGTGTCAAAATTTTATTAAAATCAATTTAATAATTTTCGCTTTACACAATATAGAACAAAATGAAGCAAAACTCGTATGTATAGATCACAAAATTGGTTTCTGTAATAGGCAAGCCAATATTCAGATGGACCTCATCATCATTATCGTCACAATGCCTTAACAGACTGTGAACTCGTAAAATGCATTAAGTCGGAGCTAGATTATTGCCGACACTAATATTATCAATAATTTTAAGCACTGTAGCTCGCCATCGTTCGCGATTTGTTGTCAGTTTAGTGGCGCTCTTGACACTCATATCCAGCAACTGTTTCGTCGTATCCACCCAGCGTGTACGGGGACGGCCACGGCGCCGCCCACTCGGGGCATGACCCTGAACTACAAGTTTCTCCATATTATCACTTCTGTGTAAGCGAAATTATTATAATTGCGAAATATTGCAAAAAGAGGCTATCATTAAATATTTGGGTATCAATATTGATCAACACATTAGGTGGATAGATCATATCAATTATGTAAATAAGCGTGTGAGGGTTCTATTAAGCAAATTTTAAAGTCTTAGAGATATATGTTCAAGAAAAGTTTTAATCATGATGTATAATGCACTTGTAGCTTCCGTTTTAAAATACTGCATTACGATCTGGGGAGGAGCTTTTACAACAACATTGCAAAATCTACAAAGAGCCCAAAACATTTTAATAAAAATTATTTTTAATAAACACAAACTATTTCCCACAGATTTACTTTACAAAGAAACTAATTTTTTCAGTATAAAGTTTATTTATGTATATCAGTGTCTCACAAAAATGTACCTCAAGCAAAGAAGCTTCAAGAAATTAAGCACAGTATCTAGAGCAGCAGCTAATTTAAATCTGAGTATAGATATTTTTAGAAAAACACTTACACAAAAAACTTTTTTTTATCATGGACCTAAGTTCTTCAACGTACTCCCAGCAGATCTAAAACGTGTAAATAAATTCAAGGAATTTAAATGCAAAGTTAAGGAATTCATAACTGAGAATCAGGATAAGTTTAGTTCTTAAAAGATTGTCTTAGCAGCACCCGCCTCCAGCCTTGTCTTCCCCACTTGCAGAATTTCTGTAGGTATAATGTTTCAAATGTATTCGTTAATTATAATGTTCAGACATTTAAGAGGATTTTTACGCACGTAGGTATAACATTGGAAATTGTGTATTTTAGAACAAATAAAAATAAATAAAAATGTCCGAAGAATGTAAGCATTCTCGTCGACACAATGGAGGTTATCCTCTTTGGATTGCCGACCTCATCCAGTATGGAGACGTTAGTTCGATGGGCGGTATAAGAAACCCTCAGCATTCTCCTCCATGTCCACATTTCAAAAGCGTCTATGCGAGCTCGATCTGCCTTTTTAACAGTCCAAGTTTCCGAGGCATACAAAAATATGGAGAACACAAGAGACTGAACCAGCGACATTTTTGTAGCTTTAGTGATGTTATGGTCACGCCATATTTTAGTAAGCTTTGTCATGGCCACACGTGCCTGTTGAATGCGCCGTCGAATCTCATTTTCACAGCTACCCGAATTATCGATCAAAGAACCGAGGTATATAAAACTTTGAACTACTTCACAACGGCCTATTGGCTTTATTTCTCAATAATTATCATGCTCTCTATCTACGATCATAACCTTGGTCTTATTGTAGTTAATACCAAGCCCATACTCGGCACTACGTTATTCTAAGATGTTTAGTAGAGCTACTAGTTCTTCCTGAGAAGCTGCAATAAGGGTTGTATCGTCAGCAAATCTTAAGCTGGATATTTTGCTTCCGCCAATAGTTACACCGCCATTCCAGTTGTCTAATACCTGTTTCATCACAAATTCAGAGTAAATGTTAAACAACATCGGAGATAATACACATCCCTGACGAACTCCTGTTCTGGTTGCAGTTTGACTAGACAGGTTATCATCAATTCTTACACGAGCCGAATTAGACTCGTAGAGTTGCTGTATGAGAAACACTAGGTAATGAGGAACTCCCATAGAGATGAGAATTTCCCACAGTTTAGGCCACTTTACGTTATCAAACGCCTTAGAATAGTCCACAAAGCAGATAAAAACCGGAAAATAATGCTCTCTGGCTTTTTCAATAATTTGTCTTAAGTTTAAGATCTGTTCACGCGTACCGCGTCCTTTCACGAAACCTGCCTGCGCCTGAGAAATTTGCCAGCCAATAAAACCCTCCAAACGAGATTGTAAAATATACAGTAGAACCTTACTTGCATGAGAGATTAACGAAAGTAGGCGATAATTGTCTGGATTTGTTGGAGATCCCTTATTATGAAGTGGACAGACCGACAGGCATGTCAACATCATAGTCACAATGTCTTAACAGACATGCTGTGAACTCGTAAAATGCATTTACACATTTTACGAGTTTCTCTTGGGATATCTTTAGGATCTTTAATGCAGTAGTTTCCCATTTGCTTTCTGCATCCTCATGCCGTTGACCAGATGGTCTCTACTGGTTCATCCGCCTTTAGGGGCAATTTCTCACCCCAAGGACAAGAAGGTGTCCTGACTCTTCTCAACTCATCCACCCGAAGCTGTTGGTTGAGAAGAGGTTACTGCTTATACCGACAGTAGTTCGGTGTTCCTGTTATTCGCCTTTTACGACACGGAGGATATACGATGGGAGATATTCTAACCCGCCCCCACATGGGCTAAACAATAGGCGATGCTAAAATTGCTGAAGAAGTGTCAATTGCAAAACAACCAGCAATATTTGCGCTTCATGCGGCTAGCCCTTATTTTTTAGGGGAAAACCAATGAAATGGAAGCTAGAAATAGCCAAGCCACTGTGTGTTTTGCGCCACCATAACCTACTACGACCCCACAGCATATCGCTGCCCAAATTTCGTCATAATCCATGCAGCGGTTACTCAGATTACGAAGTTAGAAAAACGCCAATGGACAGACAGTCATGTAGATATCACCAAGCGCCCAAAACTTTCGCAACCACAATACTGCCTGCCCTCACCTATCGCTGTGGGAAGTAAATGATAATTTATGTCAATCTTATCAATCAGATTTCTTAATAAATTCATCGGCGACATCAAGTGTGCCGTGTCGAAACATTCGCAAGCAGAAGTAGTTCTTAATGATGCCACCAGTTCATTAGCAACGAAATAAAGTCTCACATAAGTTACAGTTAATATGAACAGTTATGAGCAAAGTGATAATAATGAAGCCGATCAGTCGCGTAGATCGCAGTTTGCCGTGGCGGCAGTTCCAAGTAAATAGCACGAGCTGTATACCGCCAGTACTGCTGGTACTGCAGGACACCGTTACCGATGTCCGTTCTCCCTAAGCTGGAGGCGTGCTCGGCCTGCAGATGCCTGGCACCAGGAAGCCGCGACCCGTCCATCGGTCGTAAGCTTTACTGGACACACACGCGCAGGACCGTATTGACCGGTGAAAAAAATTATTTCCACCTTACACAAAGTCCACGACAGCGCAGTTTCGATCTTTTGGATCTCATGAGATGAACCAGCAGAATACGACAGAAAAGAACAGAAAACAGAACAAACAAGCAGAAAACAGCTGAAAACAACAGAAAACGACTAAATACAACAGAAATCATCCAAACACAACAGAAATCAAACCAAATACAACCGAATACAACGGACAAGGACAGAAAATAGCTCAAAACAACAGAAGACAAACAAATAACAGCTGGAAACAGCAGAAAACGACTAAATACAACAGAAAACATCCAAACACAACAGAAATCAAACCAAATACAACCGAATACAACGGAAAAGGACAGAAAATAGTTCAAAATAACAGAAGACAAACATACATCTTAGGGAGGCTTTTCGCAGCCAATTCTACTGTAGACTTCCAAGGAAGCAATCCGACCACCAACATAAACGTAAACTCGAGAATGGCAGAGGTCAAATTTCAACATCGAGATGTAAAAAGCATCCTCCAGAAGCTAAACACGAAGAAAGCTACTGGTCCCGACCAAATTCCAGCCATTGCCCTTAAACGCTTTGCCGCTGAGCTTGCACCTATTCTTTGCAAGCTCTTCAAACTTTCATATCAGCAAGGCGTGTTTCCCGCTTCATTGAAAATTGGCTGCGTACAACCCATCCCTAAGAAAGGCAAAAAAACCGATCCCACAAACTATAGACCTGTGGCTCTTCTCAGCATCATGTCTAAGGTTATGGAGACTGCCATTAACACACAGCTCCTGAAATACCTGGACAACAATAACATCATAAATGATCGCCAGTATGACTTCCGTAAGCACAGGTCTCCAGGTGACCTCCTTGCCTGCGTCACTCACTTGTGGAACAGAGCAATAGACAATCATGGCGAATCCCGTGTTGTTGCACTTGATATATCGAAAGCTTTCGACAGAGTATGGCATGACGGACTTCTGGTCAAGCTTGCTGCTTATGGACTACCACCTGGCCTGCGCCAGTGGCTGAATAGCTTTTTGAACGACCAATCTCTGTTTGTTGTAGTCGAGGGCTGTTCATCAGACGTATTTTCAATAAACGCCGGTGTTCCTCAGGGATCTGTCCTATCCCTTACACTGTTTCTGCTGTACATCAACGAGCTGCTGGAAATAACATCCAATCCAATCTACAGCTTCGCAGATGACAGTACATTAGTGTCGTGCATGGAACCAGGCAAGCCACTATCATCCCAGGAGACGGTACGTCGGCGACAGCAGCATGCCTCACAGATCAACGCAGATATCAAAACAATTGTCGAGTGGGGATTAGCAAATAGAGTACAGTTCAACGTACAAAAAACTCGGGCAACAACACTCACAAAGAAGTCTCACGATGGCTTATCAACCATGCAAATGGAGGGTCACCCCATAGTCGAATCACCTTCCGTCAAGCTTTTGGGAATCAACATCAACAGTAACATGTCCTGGCACGACCACGACGCCAGTATTGCTAAAACGGCATCCCAGAAGCTTGGAGTTTTGTTCCGCTGTAGGAAGTTGTATACACCAGAGCAACTGCTGCTGCTCTACAAGGCACAGATCCGACCATCGCTGGAGTATTGCTCCCATGTGTGGGGATGCGCTATGAAGCACTCTCTAAAGCTTCTGGACACTATCCAGAAAGGCGCGATTAGACTAATCGATACGCCAAACCTCACAAAGGACCTCCACAGCCTGGAAAATCGAAGGAGGGTGGCTGACCTATCCCTGTTTTACAGATTCTATCATGGAAGATGTTCGAGTGAGCTCTCGCAGATAATAACACCACAGGCCGTCCGAACCAGGAACACTAGAGAAGCTCTGCGAGCTCATCCTTACCAGGTCGAGGTCCTTACTCCCCGAACCAGTCTCCTCCAGCATTCCTTCTTTTGGAGAACTTCGACGCTGTGGAATCAGCTGCCGGGGAATTTGTTTCCCGACGGCTACAACATGCAGCGTTTCAAATCTAACGTTGACCGATACTTATTCTCTCGCGACGCTTCTACAGCGCCATGGGCTGGCTTTCAGCCTTTGCGGGAGGCCGACCATAAAAAAAAGAACCAGCCGAATACGACAGAAAAGTAGGTGTTGAGGCTTCCGCGGCCGTCGTCAACTGAAAAATCCAAAGATCTTCTCGAGTTTTTTAGACCGTCGTCTGTTGGAACTTCTTCCTAACGTTTGGCCAGCACGAGTGGCTAGCATCTTCAGAGGTCGGTGTTTTCGGATAGAAATCTACCTGACAACTGACTGACAACTGACTGACTGTCTGTCAGTTGTCAGGTAGATTTTGATCCGAAAACACCGACCTCTGAAGATGCTAGCCACTCGTGCTGGCGAAACGTTAGCAAGAAGTTCCAACAGACGACGGCCTAAAAACCCGAGAGAGAGAAGATCTATGGATTTTTCAGACGACAGAAAAGAATAGTTAACAGCTCAGAACAACAAATCACATCGGGAAACAACAGGAAACGACTAAATACAACAGAGAACATCAACATACAACAGAAACGAACAGAAAAGAACAGAAAATAGCTTAAAACAACAGAAAACAAACAGATAACAGCGGTAGACAACAAAAAAGCTGGGTGAAGCCTGGTTTTAGGCTTTTTTATGGTCTGCTTTCCGCAAAGGCTAAAAGCTTATGGCGCTATAGAAGCGCTGTGAGAGAGTAAGTATCGACGCACGTTAGATTTGAAGCGCTGCAAGTTGTAATCGTCGGGAAACAAATTCCCCGGCAGCTCATTCCACATCTTTAAAGTTCTCCAAACGAAGGAATGCTGGAGGAGACTGGTTCGGGGAGTAGGGACCTCGACCTGGTAAGGATGAGCTCGCAGAGCCTCTCTAAGTGTTCGTCGTTCGGACGGCCTTTGGTGTTATTACCTAGGAGAGCTCACTCGAACATCTTCCACGATAGAAGTAAAACAGAGACAGGTCAGTCACCCTTATTCGATGTTCCAGGCTGTGGAGGTACTTTGTGAGGTTAGGTGTATCGATTAGTCGAACTGCTTTCTTCTGGATAGTGTCCAGAAACTTCAAAGAGTGCTTCGCAGCGCATCCCCACACATGGGAGCAATACTCCAACATTGGTCGGATCTTTGCTCTGTAGAGCAGCAGTAGTTTCTCTGATGTATACAGCTTCCTACAGCGGAACAAAACTTAATGTATTGTCGTCTACAAAGCTGTAGATTGGATTGGAGGTTAGTTCCAGCAGCTCGTTGATGTACAGCAAAAACATTGTAGGCGATAGGACAGATCCCTGAAGAACACCGGCGTTTATGGAAAATACGTCTGATCAAGAGCCTTCGACTACAACAAACAGAGATCAGTCATTCAAAAAGCTATTCAGCTACTGGCACAGGCCAGGTGGTAGTCCATAAGGAGCAAGCTTGAACAGAAGTCCCTGATCCCACACTCTGTCGAAGGCTTTCGATATGTCAAGTGCAACAATACGGGATTCGCCATGATTTTCAATTGCTCTGTTCCACAAGTGAGTGACGTAGGCCAGGAAGTCCCCCGTAGACCTATGCTTATGGGAGATCATTTATGATGTTATTGTTGTCAAGGTACTTCAGGTGCTGTGTGTTAATGACGGTCTCCATAACCTCAGACATTATGCTGAGAAGAGCCACAGGTCTATAGTTGGTGGGATCGATTTTCTTGCCTTTCTTAGGAATGGGTTGTACACAGCCAATCTTCCATGCAGCGGGAAACACACCTCGCTGATGCGATATAGTTTGAACAACTTGCAAAGAATACGTGCAAGCTCAGCGGTACAGCGTTTAAGGACAATGGCTGGAACTTGGTCAGGACCAGTAGCTTTCTTCGTGTTTAGATTTTGGAGGATGCTTTTTACATCTCGATGATGAAATTTGACCTCTGCCATTCTCGAGCTCACGTTTGTGGTGGTGGTCGGACCTTGCACAATGACGCGTTGAATGAGATGAACATACTCAGCAACCTAGCCAGCGATAACTAAAAAGTAAAAAATAAAATAAAAGAAAAGACCTTTTTTGAAAAGCTCTAAAAAGAAGAAGTAACCTTATATAAGTAACACGATATAAGTCAAGGAGGAACCTTCAAATAGCTTGTCACTATTAGGTCATATTTTTTGAAAGATTTGTGTGTGTGTGTCTAATTTAACAAAGAGAGCAAATGAAGGAACAGAGACAGAAACGGTCGTTGTCGAAATTTGACACAAACTGTCATAAGTGCCTAATCAAAAAAGGTAATTTTTCGGATGATTATAGGCGCTTTCCTTTTACCTGATTTATCTGATAAATCTCACGTGTGACGTCATGACTCATTTCGATGTACGTTCCTTTTGTCTTCTGAATCTGAGTCTAAAGTGAGATATTTTTACCCCCACTTAAGCCCAGCTGCACAAGATCGAAAGGTAGATCAGTTGTCTCAGATCATTTAGATGTCAAATAAATCAATAAATATATATATATATATATATAGGCGGGTTAGAATTTTTTGTAAGTTTGAATTTCAGCGGGTTTTGTGGTGTATGGATAGTCGATAGTGTATGGTGAGCTACGAAAAACGTAAAAAATAGGTTATGGAAAGGATCGACAGATTATAGAACCATAGCATATTACAAAATATCGAGGATTGACATTTAACTGCACAAATACGTTCCTTTAACTCATCTGAGCATCTGAGGTTTCCAACTGAGCTGAGCCATCTGATTTTTAAGTGATCTGAGTTAGTGCAGATGTACAAGGAAAGCACCTTATGTCAGTACGTGTTGCTTCAACTGGAGACAGGCATATCGGGTCATTTTTAAGATGCAGATCAGCGGATCTAGAACACCTCAAAGACCCGGAACAGTGATCCGGTTTACGGGTCAGTCGGATTCCGCTACCCGACTAGCTAATGCAATCGTTCACCTTCGATCTTGACCGAAGCACGAGGGAACCGCCCAATCTAGGTACTCGGTGCAGACAGAAATGAGCCAGTACAGTACAGTACACTTCATGTATAATTTATTAATTTGTTTTATTTTTATATCAGATAATATTTATTTTTTTTTGTAAATATGTACCTAGAAGATGCATATGTGTTAATACTATTCTTTATAGAACATTTAGATCTGACCTCGTTTAGCACTCCTGGCACGTAAAAGTAATTTTTTGTCTCTACTATAAACAGCCACAACTCATCATACACGAAAAATATTAATTTATTATTCGTCCTAAAATATCTGTCTAAATATTCCTTTAAATTCAGATCCCAGAATATTAAGCATTGTGGCTATCACTTAACTTCAGTAGAACACTGAACCAAAAACTGAACACATCGCCAATCGTCAGATCAACTGACCGACATATATCGCCGTGGCACGCACCATCCTGCTTTGTGATTCTGAATGAACAAGCCGCCGGATTTGTGGCCCGACTGACCCGTTGAGTTTGAATTTAGGATTCGGTTCAGTTAGATCACCTTAAAGATCCGGATCAATAACCCGGATCAGAACCGTTCTACACATCTCTAATGCTAACCATAGTGAAGTTCATTATCAACCAGGTTTAACTAAGCCGACGATTGTATAACGGGTGTCGACTTTAAGCCTGAGCTTAGCTAAGCTTAGACTTAACAAAGCTCGTGTTAAGCCCATATTTGTACAACCGGCCCTTAATCTGCTAAGATTTTTTTTAATTTCTGTTTAATTGAATACTTATAGGTACTTTCGCAAAACTCGTGTTGAGCTTTTACGATCATACAAATTGTGTATAATGAGGCTAGACAGTTAAAATTTTAATCGAAAATTTTACTTTGTTCTTTTTAGGGCCGGTTGTACAAATGCGGGTTCAACACGAGCTTTGTTAAACCTAAGCTTAGCTAAGCTCAGGCTTAAAGTCGACACCCGTTGTACAATCGTCGGCTTAGTTAAACCTGGTTGGAAATGAAATTCACTACAGTTGGCATCAATGAAGCAATACGTACTGACATAATCATCCGAAAAATTACCTTTTTTGGTTAGGCACTTATGACAGTTTGTGTCAAATTTCGGCAACGACCGTTTCTGCCTCTGTTCTTTCATTTGCTTTCTTTGTTAAATTAGACACAAATCTTTCAAAAAATATGACCTAATAAGGTGACAAGCAATTTGAAGGTTCATCCTTGACATATCATGTCACTTGTATCAGGTTAGGTTTAAACCTCAGCTAAGCTCGCGTTAAGCTTCAGCTTACGTAAACCCGTGTTAAACTTAGAGTGGGGGGCTAAGCCAGCATTGTACAACGGACGTTTTGCAACTGACGTGGTTTAACGTCGGCTTACCTTAAGCCGAAGCTTAAGCTTGCATTGGACAACCGGCCCTTAGAGCATTTAAATAAAAGCTTTTTTCTTTTAGTTTCTCCTGATCGTCTTGGCGCATTTCAACTCGAAACAATCACAAATGACGGTCCTGCGCGTTTATCGACGTCTCTATTGGTGTCAAGCAATCACGCATCCTCCATCGCTGCCGATGCAGAGAATAATGTCCGATTGTTTCTTGGAAGCGGCCATGGCGGGTAACGGGACTCGTGATGGCCCATCACATCGGTACTTACAACGGCCAACGATGCTCAGAATGCCGAATGGCTCACACATACACAGGATATGGACGTGCGGACGATGAAACCAAATTGGTTATTGTCCAGATGAGACCAAAGTTCGACAAACTCTGCCTGAGAGGACTTTCGGGTGTCTATCTTCAGCGACCGGAAGCCAAGGTGCGCTTCCTAGACTTTAAATCTTCAGGTCACTGACAGTCCGTTGACTGCACTTATAGGGAACATCGAAAAGATTCTTTCAACGCTATACAGATATGAGATTAGACTTAGTTTTTTCGGTTGGAGTCTAGTCTTCACACGACAATCGAAGCTTATTTTGTGTCCCGTAGGTAGTCGGGGAAGCCAATTTGTGTGCCCAATACTTCCCTTCTCCTAGCTCCGAGTGGCTCACGACCAAAATCCAGTCTCTTGAGACTTATGGCAAAGTCCGCACACCTGTTTTCTGTTATTCTGAGAGAACAGGCGAGTGACCTACCAACTTATAGAGGGTACTTAAGGTTTCAATGCACCAGTAATTTATTCAAATCTGCGTGATTATTTGGAAGTACATTAGTACCAAGATCAAAGAAAAGATGTCTTCATGTGCTTCATCGATTATGAGAAAGCGTTTGACAATGTCAAACACGATTTCCTCATATCATATCTTGGCGATTTGGGACTGGATGGCAAGGATATAAGGCTGATCAGTACTCGGTACTGGAAACAGAAATCAAATGTTCGAATCCATGCATAAAGCAGGATCAACAGATGATGTTGAAATACAAAAGGGAGTTAGACAAGGATGTATCTTGTCGCTGATGTTATTCAACCTATATGTGGGGAGAGCATTTGCTGAGGCAACCTTAGATAGCCCTATCGGCATTAAAATAGACGGATTTCCAATCTACAATCTCCGATATGCAGATGACACTGTCATGCTAGCGGACAATGTGAATGACCTTCAAACCCCACAGGGCCGGTTTCTCAATGTCCTGTTAAAGTGTCAGATAGGTATCTGCCAGATAGCGTTGCTATGGATACAACTGTCAGATAAGATTTACGTGACTTCGTAAGTTTAGCCTTCAGTTGTTTAAACAATTTATCTAACAATTGCTGTTATCTTGCAGATAAATATTTAACTGAACATTGAGAAACCGGTCCTCTGAGTCGCGTTAACGAGGAAAGCCAAAGGCTGGTTCTGAAAATAAATATCAACAAAACCAAGATCATGGTAGTTAGCAGAAATCATATCCCAAACACTCGAATCCACTTGAATGGAGGGGACATCAAACGGGTCAGGAAATTTAGATATCTGGGATACATGGTAAACGAAAGATGGGATCCAGATCAGGAGATAAGTTGCAGAATTGAACAAGCTGGGACAATTTTCCTGAAACTTCGAAAATTTCTTACTAACAAAAATTTGGACCTCAGTCTTAGATACAGGATGTTGAAGTGTCATGTTTGGTCCACTCTGTTGTATGGCGTGGAGGCATGGGCGCTGAAGGCAGCCATTGTAAATAAGATTAAAGCGTTGGAAATGTGGACTCTGCGACGAATGGAGTGCCCTGGGTCGACCATGTGAGAAATGAGAACGTTCTCCAGAGAGCTGGGTTAGCAGAACGAGAACTTTTTGAGGTTATAAGGAAAAAGAAAATAGCTTACCTAGGCCACATAACGCGTGGGGAACGCTATCACCTCCTGCGTCTCATTCTTCAAGGTAAGATCGAAGGTGAGAGAAGAGGAATTGGAAGAAGGAAGCTATCATGGCTAAGAAACATCCGTCAATGGACAGGAATAAGCGACTTCCAGGAATTACAGATGGCTGCAATGAATAGGATGATCTGATGAGAGAAAGGATGAAAACCCTACGCAGGAATCTGCATGGCACCCTAAGAAGAAGAAGATTTGGATGTTAATTAACATTGCTCTCTGAGTGCCGCATCAACTATGACAAACAAGTGACAGAACCTCTGACTTGATATCGGAAGTTGCTGAATAAGTTTCTCAATTTCGGTATGTAAAGAAGAACACCGTGACAGGTGACAGGCTTGGCTATACTATTACGACATGCCGACCAAAGCTTCGATGATATAGCTGTACGCCTGGATTGTATTTTTCAGTACAAGTGGAATTGTGGGACACGTAGTTTTGGATACACAAAAGATATCCACGGCTAAGTGATATACTGAACACTGCCTCCCTAAGGGCATTGAATCTATGAAGAACCTGCGGCCAAAGCCTACACTGAATATTTGATCACGACAAGACTAAGACTTCTCGTGGGCCCTCCATACGGTCCAGAGCTTGCTCTCTGCGACTTTACACTGTTTCGTTTGATCACTAGTGACACTTGACAGAACTGGCTCAAAGAGTTCTGAGGAGAGAGGTGTATTGAATGTAGAGACAAAAAAAGCTGAGCCAAATGTGACAAATGCAATATTTATAACTTAGATAGCTCCAAAACAAGGGTGTGGTGTGATCTCTAAACCTAAGAATAAAGTGGACTATGGGTACAAATATCAGTGTGGTTCAAACGGAACTGGCTAGCATATCGATAGCTGCTAAGGAACTAACCAGGAGAGGTGTATCTGGCAAAACTGTAATAATCTGCACCGATAGCAGATCAGATCCAGTAATAGAATGCTCCTAACCTTTAGCCCATGCTTCAGAAAAAACAATATTGTCCTGAGGTGGGTTAAAGAGCACAACAACAACAAAGACAGCCGTATAGCCGACGCTCTACCCACGAAGGCTGATGACCAAGGAATTTAAGGACCATGTGACCTTTCTGGAATATCGACAACCACAACTGCTGAAACAGCCCATGCTCGAACGGTAAAACGATGGGAAGAACTACAAGGATGCCGAGTTGCCAAGAAAACCATTGCAGTTTTTGGCATGGCAATATCCAAGGAGTACCTTGCGATGACCAGGTCAAACCTACGTCTCACATTAGGATTCCTGTCAGGCCATTCTCAACTCAGAAAACACCTCCACATTTATGGGGTGCAGTGACGCACCGATATGTAGATTGTGTGAAAGCGAAGACGAAACTATGGAACATGTCACATGTGAGTGCCAAGAGTTATCTTCCATAGAGAGTGTGCGTTCGGCGAGTCTTGACCTACACCTGCTCACATATAAGAAAGATCTCCCCAAGCGACTTGTCCATCTTCTTAAATTGGCAGAAAGGACTATGACCTGAGGAAACATCACCATGGGAGGATGCACAATGGATAGGTTGTGGCCTAAGTGCAGTGAAACTACTCACCTTCCCCACTCTACAGATACAGAATTTAGAAAAAAAAAACGGAAAAAATAAAGCTGTATTGCAAAACATTCCTTATACCCTTTGTATACAGGGTGTTTCAAAAAAAGGTGACCCAGTCTAGAGACTACCTAGAGGATAAAGTAGAAAACTGAAAAATATTTGGGGTTCGCTCAGTAAAAAATTTTCGTAACGCCATCCGTATTCAAGATACAAGGCGTTGAATAAAAAAATTATACACTTTTTTACTATTTTGTCGCAACCACTGGCAACAATGTAGTGAATATACATATTAATGTTTTGGAATTTAATACATCCCATGAATTTGTTTTTATATCTGACTCTCATAGAGGGCGCTAGTTACATGGTTCGTACTACTTCGTACCAAGTAGTAATGGACACGACTTTATGAGGTTAGATTTATTAACGAAACTGTTAAGTGAACATAAACATCATTCAGCTCTACACCAAAAAATGAAGTCAAGTTGATTGAATCAGTACTTCCCACACATTACGGTGATACCAGTTTATTATTTTCCCATAGCATAAAGATTTAGTCTGAGATCCCCTTGCAACAAAATCATCGCCAGTCTCCCCCCCCCCCACCACCAAATTGTCATATGGTCTAGGTCTTTCCTGCACACGTCAATGAACAGCCTATTATCAACTTTTCAGTTTTACAAGCCCCCCCCCCCCCAACCACCCCAATTTCACCCCTACCCAAAAAAGGTACAAAAGGAACCCCTAAAACATCTAAAAACGAAGTTTGAGCTGTTTTCATTTTTTTAGTTTTTTGATTATTGCTACGCTGCCACTGACACGATTTCTAACAAACATACGCGTTTTCCATTCTCACCACAGTAATAATAATGTTTCAAAATTTCATTAGAATCAATTAGTCCCTTAATTTCGGTAATAGGCAAGGCAATGTTCAGATGGACCTACCAAGGTGATCTATGTCGCTAGGTCTTCCTTCACAGGTCAGCGAACAGCCTATTATTAATACAGCAAATTTTTCAGTTTTTCAACCCCCCACCCCTCAACCACCAGAATTTCACCCCCACCCAAAAAAACTCAGTAAATTATCAGGAACCTCTAAAACACTTAAAAACGAAGTTTGAGCTGTTTTTATATGTTTAGTTTTTTATTGTTTCTGCGCTGCTACTAGCACGATTTATAAAAGCCATATGCATTTTCTATCCTCGCCACGGTAGTAATACTGTGTCAAAATGTCATTAAAACAACAACAGTTTCTTCGTTACATGGTATAGAGCGATCTAAAGCAATACTCATAAATGTATCGGAAAAAATTCTAAGTCCTTTAGTTTCTGTAATAGGCATAAGGCAATGTTCGGATAGACCTAAAAAAGTTATTTATGTCGCTAGGTCTTCCTTCACAGGTCAGTCGGTAGTCTATTATGAATACAACAACTTTTTTAATTTTACAACCCCCCAACCACCCCAATTTCCACCCCCACCCAAAAAAAGTAGAAAATGATCAGGAACACCTGAAACGCCTAAAAACGAAGTTTGGGGAATATTTGAAATTTTTCGTTTTTTGCTAATTACTCCGCCACCAATGCACCGATTTTCAAAATTATAGCAGCATTACCTACTGCGACCCCACAGCATATCGCTGCCCAAATTTCATCACAATCCATGCAGCGGTTACTGAGATCACGAGGACAGAAAAACGCGTACAGACAGACCGACAGACAGACATACCGACGGAAATGAGTGACGTGGATTTTCGTTATGTAGACATCATGAAACGCCCAAAAAGTGTATTATTTCAAAATGTATATGACTGATATGAGGTTTCTCTCCAGTTTCTATCCGCTGCTTCTCTACAAATTATGACATAATTCGTTGTGAGAGACAATCAAAATAATTACAAATCACACACGAGTTGCAAACAAAAAAAGACAAAATTGCCGGTGTGGGCACAATATGTAATCCACTCCGGTAACAAAATTAAAAATTAGTAACGGGCTCTTTAACTTGCACACTCTACCATATTAGTTAATTACGTTGAGCAATACGTCTAGTTTTCCTGCTTAGCAATGCGCACGGTATACGTTTGAAACTCAGAGAAATAACACTAAACATAGTATTTAGAGCAACTGTTTTCTTTTCATTTCAAAAAAATCGGCCTGCGCAAACCGCCCGTAGATTTTGTCTGACGATTCTTTGGAACATTAGTTTGTAGGTGTACTGAAATGCTACCGCATTTTCATTCGGCCACTTAACGATTTATTTCACGTTTTAACACCCTCCTCTATCTCCGATCTCTGCTATTTTGGGGTTATGGTGCAATGACAAAAGTAACTATCTCTAGAACTCAAACACCAAGCGTCTTCCGGTTTCCTCATCGACACGAAAATTTCGCATCTTATGCCTTAACTATAGGGGGAGGAAACAAACAACTTTACCATGTGATGCTAGAATTTTTTACTTTTTGAATCCTGACCGTCGGTACCAAATATTTAGTAAAACAATCTTGGGATACGGTCAATTATTATATTTCTAAAATATAATTTTTTTACGACGTTTCGACGCTTCTATTACTCTCTCACTGAAAACCAAATTGCCAACACCACCCGGCATAATACATATGACTGTTATGGAATAATTTTTAATACCTGAAGATGACGCCTAATAGAAGTGAGTCTCTCACTGAAAACAAAATTGCCAACACCACCCGGCATAATACATATGACTGTTATGGTATAATTTTTAATACCTGAAGATGACGCCTAATAGAAGCGTCGAAACGTCGTAAAAAAATTATATTTTAGAAATATAATAATTGACCGTATCCCAAGATTGTTTTACTAAAAAAAAAAAAAAAATGTGATGCTAGAATCAGACACTGAACAAAAAAAAAATGACAACTAAGGCTCTAATGCCTATTTGCACCAACTCTTCTAAGGAAGCTTTAAATGTTAAGCATTCTTAAATCATGCTTATGTAGAATATTTCATTGCACCAACATTTAAGGAATACTCAAAGTCTCCTTAAACCGTCTTTTATAAAGCGCTCGATTTTAGCGACTTAAACACGGCTTAAGTGCTTTTTGCATTTATGTAATTATCGCATCATTGTGATCTGGTGCTGTCTTTTTATCGTGATTATGAAAGATTTCGATTTTTTGGATGATGATATGGAAGTTGTCGATATCGTGGAGTGCAGAGTATGGAATTCCTAGAAATATGGAATTCCTAGGCGTATTTACCACAGGCCAAATTACTTTGAGGAGCTAGATGAATTAAGCTTTTTCAAAAGGTTTAGGCTTTAGGCAAAAATACTGTGGCATCTATATCTTGTTTGCATTCACTCATTTTTCTTTTTTTGAAATATATATTCCAATGTACAAAAACAGTAAAGTTTAAGGTTAACTTCAATACTTTAAACTTCAACCTCCAATCCAACCCAAGAAACCACAGAATTTAACAAGAAGAAATGGTGAACACGAACACAATACACAAAATAGGAGTGACAAAACACAAAATAGGCGTGACCATGGCCGACTCTACACTAGGCCGGAGCCTTAGATGTGGCAACGTGGCTTAGCTGTCAAGTAGTGGCCCTATAGTTTCAGAATAATTATTACATTTTATATGTATTAGAGTTCATCTCGGTTAATAAATTAAGAAAAATAGTTTATAGAACTACTACTACTAATAATACCACTTACATCTGATGTCTGGTTCTTCGTAGTCAGACACTACAAAATAAAAATAAACGCAACCTGTTTCCTGATGCCACTTTCACTTCCACTTAAATGAACACTCAATTTACTTTGTAAATTGTCACTTGAGCTAGAAAAATTCACTATTAGGTCACTGTGAAGCCATTCTTGCCGGTCTTGATTCCCTTTCACTATCAAAGCTCTTCGTAGGTATGCCCAGATGCATGCCCTCGTTGGCATGCCCAGATGAGTTCTATTAACTGTCTCTTTCTGTGATATTTGGGAGGTCCAGAAAACATTGTAGGTACCACATTGTGGTTTAAAATAGGTCTTATCCTTTGAAATGTTTGTAAATTATTGTCTTTATCCTTATAAATATAACCAGCCCTTCCGAGGAATCCCTTTCACCCACTTCTGTTTATGTCCCTTATTGGACGCACCATTGCTAGTGCAACCTGGTACTAAACACTTTGCAGGCATCTTTTTATCTTTATAGTTTCATTTGTGCAGGTAAATCAGTAGAAACCCATTAAAAACCACCTTCCACTCTTCGTTGTTACTCTGGAAGGTTATGTTTGTAAGTCCTTGTTTGGAAGCCCCAATTGCTATTGCAACCTGGTACTACACACTTTGCAGGCATCTTTTTATCTTTATAGTTTCATTTGTGCAGGTAAATCAGTAGAAACCCATTTAAAATCACCTTCCACTCTTCGTTGTTACTCTGGAAGGTTATGTTGGTATGTCCTTGTTTGGAAGCCCCAATTACACTTTGCAGGCATCTTTTTATCTTTATAGTTTCGTTTGTTCAGGTAAATAATTAGAAATACATTAATAATCACCTTCCAACCATATTTTTTGCTCTGAAAGAATACACTAATGACAACAACAAACAAAAGCTCGGCCCGCGAACAGTGTTGCCATATTTCGATGCTCCGGCCTAGTGAGTAAAGGCGGCCATGGCGTGACAGAATCAGCGTTGCCACATATAACAAGTACTTAACTAAGTAAGGTTAGACGTCCGCGCAAACGACTGGAACTTTAAGGTCAACTTAAATGTTGAAGTTTCCTTTGTTAATCGTTCTTTAAGTGAAAGTTGGTGCAACTGGGCATAAATATTGTCAGTTGAGATTGTAACAATGCTGACTAACCTAAAAATTCATGCATTTTCACGTTTTCTATGAAGATTTTTCTCTCTCATGATGGGTCCCGGGTCATACGGGGGTTTCTGGTAATGAGGAAGCAGATAGACTGGCCAGGCAGTAGAAAGTAGGTAATGTTATCCCTCAAAAAGTGGGCGAACTATACCCATAAATCATGGCCGGATCAACCATGGGGCTAAAGGGGCTGGAGCCCCGGGCCCCGCGGTTTAGTGGGGCCCCGCGAGGGCTATATTATGTTATTATTATTTATTATTGTGTTATTCATAAAGGGCCCCTTAAGACTATAATAGCCCCGGGCCCCATAAAACCTCAATCCAGCGTTGCCATAAATCAACAATGGAGGCAACGTGAGTGATGCAAAAATTCCAAGGAACCGAGGCCGATGGGCAATCAGAAAATTTCGTGGGTGTTCTAACAGGGCACTGCAGGCTTTAGATAGTGCTTCGGAGCGCATCCCCATACATGGGAACAATACTCCAACGATGGTCGGATATATGCCTTGTAGAGCAGCAGTAGTTGCTCTGGTGTATACAGCTTCCTATATACAGCGGAACAAAACTCCAAACTTCTGGGATGCCGTTTTAGCAATACTGACGACGTGGTCGTGCTAGGACATGTTATTTTTGATGTTGATCCCCAAAAGCTTGACGGAAGGTGACTCGACTATAGGGTGACCCTCCATTTCCATAGTTGGTAAGCCAACGTGAGACTTCTTTGTCAGTGTTGTTATCTGAAGTTTCTGTACGATAAACTGCACTTCATTTATTAATGCTCACTCGACAATTGTTTTGATATCCACGTTGATCTGTGAGGCATGTTGCTGTCGCCGACGTATACCATCTTCTGGGATGATAGTGGCTTGCCTGTTATCTGCGAAGCTGTAGATTGGATTAGATGTTATTTCCAGCAGCTCGCTGATGACCCACCACCACTTCCTTGCGGAATGTGAGTTGCTAGGCGGGGTGAGATACGAGATATTTGGATGCGATAGACTCTAGCCAGAGGAACTACCCTCCCTAAACTGGGCCAATATACTGACCTTTGTTAACAGGTCGGGGAGTTTTGGTAGGGAGGGGAAGGCAGGCAGTGGTGGCTAAGAAGTGATATTCCTACTAGGACCTATTTCCCAGGCGCAGCCCACTACTGTGTTTGGGTACCACGGCCATAAAAGTACTATCTACCTGACTTTGGTACCGAATGATACCATTCTGACACGGAATTAGAAATATCTGTATAGAATGACAGTTATCAGTATCGACTAATCATCATGAAGACCATGATCATCCTCGTCCGCCTTTCAGGTACTGCCAACGCGGTACTACCGATGTTTAGTACCGCGGTACTGCCGCTGGCGGGTCGATTTCCGCCTTTCACCGTCCAGTGATCGGCGCGAGTGGCGCGTGCTTCTAATGTCAACAATTTCTCCATACACGACGACGATGACGATGATGATGACTGCTCGGCTGTGCCAACTGATTCCACCAAGACGGACGGCGACACCCATCATCTATGTCCATTGGCGTAGTACTAGCTAAAGTACTCCTTCATTTTGTGTGCCAATGTTATGTCAAACTCGATCATGCGGTATCCTAAACGATCTCCCTAAAGTAGCGCCCTTAAAGATAGGGTAAAGACACTCAAGAGTACGCACTTAAAGTTTGACAGGCGACGAAAACTTGAAATATACTTATATTCTTTTATTCAACATCAATATCAATTCTTTGGTCTATTAAGCACCAGAAAACAACTTAACACATTTTTCTTGGTATCAACAAAACAAATACCAACTACTTTTAAAAAACAACACACATGCGTACTCTTGCGGACTCTGGATTCAAAGAGTACGCAGTGTTGGTCATAAGAGTACGCAGGTATCCTCAACAAAAATCGCATACAAATTCACCAAACCCAGAATATTTGGTACACTCTTCGTGCCACCAAGTAGCACAAGAGTCGCATATAATCCATTCCGAAGCGCTGTAATGTTCTCTGCACAAGGGACATGCAACATTATTTACAGAGCCGGTGAAACCCTTAGAAGCTGACAATTTATGCTTCAATTGTTTTCTTGTGTGGTCCTCTGAGGCCTTGTGTTTTTCACCGAAGACCTTTTTCTTCACAATATTTCCTTTTAACTCTAGTTTTTCTATTAACATATCTTTGTATGGTGCGCAGGTTAATATTCGCGCGTACTCTTTGTGGGCGTACTCTTTGGGACATGATCAAGGAAACAAAGAACAGCATGCCGTCAAAATATGCAACCACATTTACATAAAGCATATGGATGATTTTATAACCTATAAAACCGCCACTCCGCGGAGTAGTCAAAATCCAGTATGAAACTTAATTTTGATCAAATACTAACTATTGTAATCTCGCAAAAAGTTATAAAATAATACACAAATTATTACTTCTTACATTTTTTCCTGAAAATTTTTCGCAAAACACTGCCTTATTTTGTACAACAATAACCTTCCTTCAGATTTATCTATACTGTAGACTACACCTATCAGACGACCTTCTGTATCTGTAGAGTGGGGAGGGTGAGTGGTCCCACTGCACTTAGGCCACAACTGGCCCATTGTGCATCCTCACAGGGAGTTGTTTCCTCAGGTCATCGTCCATCCTGCCAATTGTAGGAAGGTGAACAAGTCGCTAGGGGACATCTCCCTTATGTGGGCCGGTGTAGGCCAAGACTCGCCGAACGCACACTCTCTAATAGAAGATAACTCTGGGCATTCACATATGACGTGTTCCACAGTTTCGTCTTCACTTTCACACATCCTACATATCGGTGTGTCACTTAACCCCATAGTGTGGAGGTGTTTCCTGAGTTGACAATGGCCAGTCAGGAATCCTACTAAGACGACTCAGACGACCTTACAACTATGTTATCTTGGCACTGCGTACTCTTACAGACTGCGTACTCTTACGTGCTCTTACTGTTCCTAGCTGTATCCATCATATCAGTATTCCGAGTCTTCTTCGTTTTGTATGCCAATGTCATGTCAAACTCGATCATGCGGTACCCTGAAGGATCTCCCCAAAGTACCACCCATAAAGTTATCAAATATCAAATGTATACTTCTTCATTCTGTGTGCCAATGTCACGTCAAATTCACGTCATGCGGTATCCTGAACGATCTCCCTAAAATAGCGCCCTTAAAGACATCATTGTTATCCTTCCAATATGTTCCTAGCTGTATCCATATCAGTACTCCGAGTCTTCTTCATTTTGTATGCCAATGTCATGTCAAACTCGATCATGCGGTATCCTGAAGAATCTCCCCAAAGTACCACCCATAAAGTTATCAAATATCAAATGTATACTTCTTCATTCTGTGTGCCAATGTCACGTCAAATTCATGTCATGCGGTATCCTGAACGATCTCCCTAAAATAGCGCCCTTAAAGATATCATTGTTATCCTTCCAATATGTTCCTAGCTGTATCCATGTCAGTATTCCAAGTCTTCTTCATTTTGTATGCCAATGTCATGTCAAACTCGATCATGCGGTATCATGAAGAATCTCCCCAAAGTACCACCCATAAAGTTATCAAATATCAAATGTATACTTCTTCATTCTGTGTACCAATGTCACGTCAAATTCACGTCATGCGGTATCCTGAACGATCTCCCTAAAGTAGCGCCCCTAAAGATATCATTCCCGTCCTCCCATTATATTCCTACTGGTTTCCACATGTCAGTATTCCAAACCTTCTACATTTTTCCATATTTTAAGGACCTCAAAACGACCTCTCGGATCGGAAGAGGTGTGGAAATGTGTTCTTGAGTGAGCGGCGGAACGATAAAGAATAGCTCAGAGGAGCAGGTTCCGTTGGAATATCGGTAGAAGAGTGAGTGGTCACCAACAACACGCCGGTGAGAAAGTGGCTGGAGGTGGCGCGTTAAGGCCGGGTCACCAATTAGTCGAATTGCCCTTCTCTGGACGGCATCTAGTATAGATAGGGTAGTAGGGGCAGCAACTCCACAGACATATGAGAGCAATACTCCAGGCCAGGTCTTATCTGGGCTTCATATAGCGTGAGGAAGTTACATGGTGAGAAGTACTTTCTGGCTCTCAATAGGTACCCAAGCTTTTTACCAGCAGCTGTTGCAATTGACGCAACGTATTCCTGCCAGATCAGATTTTCTGTAATGTTAACTCCTAACAGCTTGAAGGAGTGACTCCTTGGCAGGGCCCGGTTGTTCATTAGAACCTGGTGTTGGCTTGGGTACTTCTTGTTTGATAGCGTACAATACTGGGTCTTGGAGCATTGAATTTTACCATATTCTTGAGCCCCCAAGCGACAATGGTATCGAGATCCTTTGAAAGTGAAGCTGTCACTGCCAGTCTTCTGCATTCCAGCTCGACCACAGAGATTGGTTTATTGCTCATGATGCCTGTATACGCGAATCCAATCCACAAAACTGTGGATTGGATTCGTAGTGCTAGAGAGTAGATCGTTAATGTGAAGCAAAAACAATGTCGGAGCCAATACCGATCCCTGGAGAACCCCAGCATTGATGATATGAAAAGAAGAGGGAAAGCCGTCCACCAGGACAGAAATTTTCCGACCTGAGAGGAAGTCTGCGAGCCAACCGCAGAGCTTAACAGGGAGCCCGTAAGAGAGGAGCTTGTTTAGGAGAGCTGCATGCCACAGTTGATGGAACGCCTTTGAAATATCGAGAGCAACGACATGAGCATCGCCAAATGACTGGACTCCACACATGTGTGACGTAAGCCAGGAGATCTCCAGTTGATCTTTGGTGTCGGAATCCATATTGTCTGTCGTTGATTAAGTGATGGAGCTCCTGGTATTCCATGAGCTCTTGGTTGACGCATTTCTCCATCACTTTACTGGTTACAGAGAGCAGCATCGGTACTCTCTAACTTAAGAGATAGAAATATGTTTCTATCACCATGACGACCATGACGATCGGGCAGTTTCGGGTGCCTATCACGTGTCTACTACGCTGTCACGGCACGCTATCATATTTACGAGGCCACCCGATCCCATAGCAGATAGTGCATAGAAACACGTTTCTAAGTTACAGAGTACCGGTGCAGAGCTATATCAGGGGTGTGAAACTCAAATGAGGACCCTGTGTAGCGGCGTTAGCGCTAGCCACCTAGCACACCTAGCGGGGTTGCGTGAACTATTGATCAGCCAACTCTGTTTCAAACAGATTCCTAGATGCATCAATAGAAGTGGCCCAATTGTTACGCCTAACATCATTTTGACAGCCATTGTCGTAACTGACATTGTCGTTGCTCGCTTTTGTCGATTAGCGTCTTTTTGCAATTTTGCACTACTTTTGAGATTTTTGTCTGCCTATTGTTGTCTATATGTATTCAGGAATGGGTTCTAAATATTTACGCCGTTGTCTTGCGCCAAATTGCAAGAATGTGGATGCGCGAAGGTAAGTGATTTGCCTGATTTATACCGCTCACCTCATTTTTGTATTGTGAATTTTGATGCAAAATTAATACAAGATTGATCATTTCTACATGAAATATACATATATCATTTGAATGCATTACTAAACACTACTACTCATACTCATATTAACTTGTATTACTGTTCACAATCACATACGGTGCTATAAAGGTGTGCAGCATTCCCTCTCTTTGGCAAACCATTGCATTGAAGGTGAGGGTTCGATGGTCTAAAAATACATTTTCTTATTTCAGACATTATATCCCATCTGATCAGCGTATACAGAGACGCTAGTTAGAACGGATTGGCAACCCAAACCTACAAATATACAAACATCTTGCCTGCATCAATATGAATAGTTAAGGAATATTACCTCTTTACTCTTCAAATTATATACCATCAAAGGATTGTAATTATCATGAAATAGTGATTTTAGTGAATAAATCATGCTTTACTTTTATATGAATTGTTTTTTACCTCGTGTAGCTGATTTTATTTAAGTAATTGTCGTATTGAAATAAATTACAAAAGGGTTTGTTTTGCTTTATTACAGTAATGCATATCTAATACAATGTGTTCCACCATCATTCTTGTCACAAAAATTTACCTAACTCATTAATTACCTGTTTTGAAAATTGCACCGATTAGAAAAGTTAAAACACTAATTAAAAAAAATAGAGTACGTGTCGTCAACAATATTAGTTTTATTACGCCACTTATCAATTCCATTTTTTTAAATTAATGCTTTAATTTTTTTAATCAGGTCCATTTTCAAAACAGGTAATGAATGCGTAAGGTAAATTGTTATGACAAGTTACCACGTTGTCTGGAGGCTGAATAAGCTTATATGGTATGTCAAAAAGCCCGCTCTTTTCGTAACCTACCCCACCTATCGTCGGTCACCTACATCAAACTTTTTAGATTGACCTAGGTCGTGAATATCTACAGTTTCCTGTAATCGATTCGTGAATGCATTGTAGTGACACACGCAACCCGAATAGATGGCGCGGATGTCAGTCAAAAATGCCATGCCAAATTTTCATACACAGAGTGTCCAGTCTTTCAGTGGATCTACGTCTGTAGTTGGTCGGATCAATTTTGGATCCCTTTTTTTGGTGGCAATTGAGAAATCAAGTCCTCTATACCCGCCATTGGTCGTGGTATACACTCATGTATGTCACTGCTTCTACCAAGAAGACGGACGGCAGGCGACACACATCATCCATGTCCAGCGTTCCATCATTACCCTCTATGGGTTATCTACCGTGATACGCCGCGTCGTCCAATACGTAATACTGTTAGGTAACATCAAACGGAGACGCCCGCCCGCCCGCGTTTTGAAATCACACACTGCAAGGTGTAATTTGTCCAGCAACCACCGAGAAAATCACTGTGATGTTGTCATCTTCGACTTGGCTGTCTTCGAAACAGGAAATTGATACTGTCGTTGGAGGCACACGACAAACCAAGCGTGGTGTGTCCATCCTAGTCCGTTCCTTGATGATGGTTACCTAACTGTTGCGCATGATAATGATATGAGATGGACGTAACGCAAGTCTTGAGAAATATGTTTGCCCTAACTTTTAAGGCTCCTTAGGATGACATTTCTGGCTGCCCAACTGCCAAAGGACTAACTTGGCTGTGGAACAGAGCAATAGGGTACTTGCAGAAAAAATATTATGTCGTTTACGCGTTCCTTAGAGCCTAGTAAACATGACAAAATCACTCGTTTAGTTTTTTGGAATCGGCTGTGAGAGATATTCCAAAAATTATTTCAAATGCCGCGCAAACAACCTCTGACGTCAGTGATATCGTATAGTGATGGGATATAAAGTATTGATATTCGATATCGATAGCCAGTGCTAACCTAATATTTTGACATTGATCATTGTAACCACAAAACACAGTTACACACAAAAGTACAAAAATACAAAAGTCAAAAGAATAAAAGTTAGGCTAGATTACTAGTTCACTTTGTAGGGATGGGCTTGAATTAGATTCTTCTTTGGATTCATTCATAATGGGATGCGCCGAAATAAAATGATGGCTTCGATTAGTTGCGAATCTCGGTCACAAACAGGATGAACTGTGATACCTATCAGTTATAAGAATGTATTGCAACGAAAATGCTAGTGGGTTAATTGCCTGTTTCCAATATGTTTAAGTATCAATAAATTGAGTCACATTGTTATAGAATTCAGATCATCTCTAGTCGAACGCGCAATTGGCAAACCTGTAGCAGTATCGATTGTCGATATCGATAAGATATCTGTGACGACAGCCCTTGTTTTAAGTCACGTGGAAAAATTTGAATATGTCCTTATTTTATTTTGCAAATATCTTTTTTTGGCCGTCAGTAAAATCATGTTTTTTGTTTCCTACTGCTTCTTGATATGGTTTTCCCTACGCTATGTATACTCGCGAGGCGATTTCACGACCTCTGCAAGTACCTTATTGAAAATAATGGCAAATCCCGTGTTGTTGCCCTTGACATATCGAAAGCCTTCGACAGAGTGTGGCATGAGGGACTTCTGGTCAGCTTAGGGAGGATTTTCGCAGCCAATTCTACTGTAGACTTTTAAGGAAGTATACTCCGACCACCACCATAAACGTGAACTCTAGTATGGCAGAGGTCAAATTTCAACATCGATATGTAAAAAGCAACTCGAAAAAAAGCTACTGGTCTTGACGAAATTCCAGCGAGCGGATGCAAAATGCAGCCGCGGTTAGGGTATACTATTATAAATCTCAAATGTGACCATAAAAGATGTTGAAAATTGCAGCGAGGATCCCTTATCGGCTTATCGGCGTAGCCGCAAGGGGTGGATTACGGTTAGTCTACCTGTTTGGAGGTATTCTAAAAATTAATTTGGATTTGTACAGCAAAATATTATATGTATAATAATATCATGTGACAGGTCAAATTAATTTTTATCTGAAGCAACAATTCGGTGGCATTTACTTACCTACTTCTGTTAGTGATCTTGAAAACTATATGACATCATAATGATTTTTTTAAATTACAAACCCAAAATTTTATTCGCACTTATTGTTATAGAGATTTAGTAATTCTCTACTTAACTAACTAGAACTTAACTACAAAAGTTAATTTCTTGTTACTAAATAGTCTGCATATAAAGACACCCTTGCATCAGCAGGCTGAATTCCTGCCAAGTCGAAAGCATAAGCGTCAGCTACTTCGTTCGGATTCAGAAATTGTAAGCCAAATGTATATTTTAACCATTTACCAATATCGGTCAAATTTTTGTATTCACTCGCTAAACCTAGACTTTGAATTTTACGCCACCACGCTTGACCTAAGTGAAATCGACATCCAACAATCTGAACTTCAGATCAAACATTTTTTACTGCAGTGTGTATTGCTTTTTCAAAATCTATTACTACAGTTGTTGGTTCTAAATTTAAATTGTTTTTACAACAAATAAGTAATTACAGTCTCATCTATCCCTAACAGAGGGTCGTCCGCTGCAATTTACATGTTTACCTGAAATGGAAAAATAACCAGTCGCTGCAATATTCATATCCCCGATTAAGAATACCTACTTGACCATCGCTGCAATTTGCAATAGCCGATTCCAGCAATTTTCCTTAAACGCTGTGCCATCAGTATTGCTAAGACGGCATCCCAGAAGCTTGGAGTTTTGATCCGCTGTAGGAAGCTGTATACACTAGCGCCACCACTCCTGCTCTACAACGCACAGATCCGACCATCGCTGGAGTATTGCTCCCATGTGAAGGCATGCGCTCCAAAGCACTCTCTAAAGCTTCTGGACCAGAAGAGAGCAAGTAGACTAATCGATACGCCTAACCCCTCAAAGGACCTCAACAGCCTGATGGAACATCGAAGAAGGGTGGCTGACCTGGCCCTGTTTTACAGATTCTATCACGGAAGATCGAGTGAGCTTTCCCAGATAATAACATCAAAGGCCATCCGAATGAGGAACACTATATTGAGGCTCTGCGAACTCACCCTTACTAGGTCATCCAGGTCCCTACTCACCGAACCAGAGCTTCAACGCTGTGGAATGAGGTGTCGGGGAATTTGTTTCCCGACGGATACAACCAGGCACGTATCCAGGATTTGGTTTTGGGGGGTCCAGATTATGGGTGTCACCTGGTTGAACTTTCGGGGGGGGGGGTCCAGATTAGAGTTGCCACCCATGATACTACGACACTGACAGATATGATCACTTGGCGGACAGATTTCGAACCGGTCTGCGCATGACGTCACCGTGTGACAAAAGTGCACAAGCACATGGCGCCAAAGCATTGATTTTTGAAAGTTTTATTTCGTTTCCTGTTATATCTGTCTTAGATATTTAATATTCATACAAAATGAAAATAGCTCATGCACAGTATAATATAAACGATACATATTGCTCTGTATCTGAATAAAAAATTGGTGAAATAGTTATACAGAGAATTGATATTAGTCGACGCCTGACCCGTTTGCAGTAGTTCCGACCGTTCTGAATTTCAGATACAGAAATTTGAATCTATGTACTCAAAAAAAAAATTACATTGTGGAAAAAGAACAGAGCCAGAGTGGTCTGGACGTATTTTTCTGAAATCTCATATAAGAGGTTGATTGGAGTGCCTAGTGAAACCATCTTTTTGTGGGAAAATTTCTTGGGTAGGGGGTGGAATTTTTATATACTCCATTCAGGAGCCTTTGATTACCGTTCTTATTTTTTATATATAGATTATGATGTTGTGTCACCAGCTCTTCAAGCCAATTTGCATATGTATTTACTGTATAAGTCTCTTAATAAAAGGTAGACAAGAAATAAATAACATGATTTTGTCATTAGAGGTTTTTAAAAATCATGAACAAGCATAATGGCATTATGTTTATGGCGAATGAATATTGACTTTTTTCTGCTAATGATTGGTGGAAAAATACATTACCAAATTTTCTTATTTTTTGTTTATTCAAATATATGTCACAACCGCGTATATGTTAAACATAAAATAAAAACATATCACAATACAACAATATAATATCTTTCTGGGCACTGTATTTAGCTAGTACAGCTGAATTCTCGTATACTAAAAATTCCTAGTAATAACAGGTTTTTCCTCAATTTTTTTCAAAATGTTTTCACACGATGTATCTGTTTAATAATATGTTTGAATTAAAAAGTTTGATCCACTTGTAGTGATGGTTTCTGATGGCCTGGGTATAGGGCACATTATTTGTTGCTCTCTTGTGTTGTAGTTAGGTATTGGTTCTGTATATGTATATGAGTCTATGAGGAAATATATTTTGGACAGACAATAAGAACTGAAAAAGGGGTGAATAAGAGCATATAGAACTAGCCTTTCTCTATATGAACTGAAAATGAAATATCAAAATACGTTCTGCAAGCTGTAAATCTCCAACCATCTTTTAGCGCGTTTTTATTTTATGTAGCTTCTTTTTTTATTCCAAATAGGAAAGGCGCTAGGAAAGCTGGATACACCGTCGCAGGACCCTGTATACTTATTACTTTATACTGTTTTACATTGTTAGTGAATTTCAGTTTTCTAATATTCGAGGTCTCTCTAATTCCCCTATCAAGAATTCGTATTCTGAAATACATTTTGCATCTAGAAAACAAGCTCGTCTTTGCTTCAGCAGTCACATATACATTCTCTGATAATTTGTTTAAATTCGCAAGATAGTTTTTTTCAATTTTCAAAGCGTTTTCATTATAGTTGGAAAATATATGGCCGAGCTCATTACATTTTGCCAAGAACTCATCTGTATGTTTTTGTAGTCCACCTTCTGTTAAATGGTTGACCCAACTGAGAGAAGTATCTGTGCAATCTGGGATATAACCCAGTTTCTCCTTATTTTTCAACTTAAATGCAATGAAACCTGCCAAATTTTCCAAACCATCCCAAGTAGCGGTAGTGTGACGAATGGTTTTTACTTTTTTATTATTACATCCCACAACCACACAATAAACCATTGTTCAAATAAGTGTTAAACTCCAGAATCGCAAATAATTAATGTTTTATCAAACTTTACTACGGTAAACGAGTAAACTCAAGAAAATACACTGAAAATGTTCGGCTATAACCTGTAACTAAACGAGTAAACAAACCCCGTTTGTCACACGCTGACGTCACAGGTGGAAGCGAGACGGAAGACATCATGCGCGTGAGCATACCTTCTAAAGTTGTAGTATCATGGTTGCCACCTTAAATCCTTAAATTTGCGGGGGGGGGGGGTGCAAATTTGTGGATTCCATTTTTTAGACGGCATTTTATAACGTTTCGGGGGGGGGTCCGGAACCCCTGACCCCCCTAAATACGTGTCTGGATACAACCTGCAGCGTTTCAAATCTAACGTGAACCCAAACTAATTGACGCATTTCTATTTCAGTCTCGATAGCTTTCTCTGCTGCCTGACAGATAGCTGTCACTATCTTACTTCGTTTACTTTTTTATATTTGAGTGAGGTCTTAGCTTTAAGTCAGTCGTCTTCTAGGCTAGTTTTCCAATTCAAGATTGAGGACATCTGTGGAAATGATAGAATGTCGAGTTAACCTACTTGACACAATTATTTTCTTAATCTTGCCAACTTCCTGTAATCCTATCCTGACCGTCACTGGCGTCACTGCCCTACTTTATTTACTCCTGTTCATATAATGCAAAGAGGTATGTGATTTCTCTCCCGAGAGCAAACTGGGGCGTGGCGATCTCAGCCTCTGACAGAGTGGGGCGGGTAGTGGACCAATCATCTGCGTCGCAGCATCCACGCTACTGGTCCAGAACGACAGCAAATGGAGCAGCACACTGCATCCGTACGGGGACCAATCAATGACGTACGTTGCGAGATGCGTTGCATTGGAGAGTGGAGAGTGGAGAGAGAATCCTACATTCAACCGATTCAACGTCTAACATGTAAATAAGTAAATACATAATGATAAATATGTACTGGCTAACGAAGATAGAAACATGTTATAGTTCTATTGACAGTGTAAAATATTGAAAAGATATACACGGAACACGGATAAAAAATGTTTCTCTCTCAGAGCTATGTGTAAGAATGAATTGGCGATCCACTCCGGGACGTGATTCGCGAGAACATCTAATAATTTACCAAATTCGACTGCCCCAATTTTGATACGTCTATACCTATGTTTTCTGATAAGTAACTGCAACATGGCGGTTGGTTGGAGAAAAGGCCTGACTTGCCCTCTGGGGGGGGGGGGGCAGGATTTGAAGCAAATCTTGGGGCGTTATAGTCCTAAACTGATGATTTATTGGATATATCAGATGGCGGCAAAACCAATGATTAGTATATTGTAGGTACCTACTGTTGTCTGGTGGCAGAAATGTTTGCAACGGGCAGCTAGATTCAAGCTGTGCAATGGATCACCTGCTGGACTATTACTGGTGCGGTGGTGCCATATCTACTATACCAACACTGGCCATGGAGACCCTCCTAAACTTAACACCTCTACACATTGAGGTATAGAAAGAGGTGCCAGAATGGTTGCCTATACAGACTTTTATCAACCGGCAGACAGGATAAAAGAGAACTAGTACCAAACACAACGTGTATCATGGGTGAAATTACCCATCACCACATGGGATGGAGGGATCCTACAATCTCTTTTTCCCAGGACGGGACGAATGGAAAAGGACTGATGGTTTCATGTTACCCTCATTCGGTCTTACGCTATTCACTGATGGCTCCAAGTCTGAACTGGGGACAGGAGAGGGAGTATCAATCCAAGAAATTTCAGTAAACCTTGGGAGATATACCACAGTCTTCCAAGCAGAAATGATAGCCATAGCGCTGGAAGGCAGAGAATTGATCACAAGACCCCTAACAAACAAATCTACAAAAATATTTTCAGACAGCCAGCCCTAAAAGTATTGAGCAAGACTCGTCTAGAACTGTATACATCAGGCACGTATCCAGGATTTGGTTTTTGGGGGAGTCCAGATTATGGGTGTCACTTGGTTGACCTTTCGGAGGGGGTCTAGATTAGAGTTGCCACCTTAAATTTGCGGGGGGGGGGTGCAAATTTGTGGATGGATTCCATTTTTTAGACGTGCCTGGTATACATCTCCTCAACCAAGTTGGAACAAGGAATAAAGTAACTTTGTTTTGGGTTCCAGGTCATAGCGGAATGGAAGGCAATGTATTATCCGACGCAAGAAGATGAACCGAATATGTGTTCAAATAATTATGACCAGAACCATTTGCTGGCATTGCGAAAAGCACCGCTATGAAAACCTTCTCAGATTAGGCAGAGAGGCAGGGACTCCTTCCTGAACTGGCGAGATACACCAGGGCTACTGCACTCGAAGGCGTTCATACGATAGGTACCCCTCTAGTCAGATTCCCCCGAAGATCATAGAATAGAACAGGAATGATCTTCGCATTCTGGTTGGTCTGTTGAGGAACCAATCACCCACTCACGAAAGTTGGGTCTTGAACAAACAACAGACTGTCGCTTCTGCTATGTGGAGGACGAAACAGCGGGGCATATTCTGTGCTCCTGTCCACTCACTTTCAATTCATGTTTTGTATATAGGTATTTTCATCATTCTTAAGCATTCATTCTATATCACAATTCTATTACAATTTTATATCATATTTATCATTCAAGCTTGTTATCGTTCAGTCCAGTCAGTCAGTCCACTTCTTAATATCGAAGCACACAAATAGATATATCGAACATTTATAAAAACGTTGCAATAATGAAAGGTCTATGTTTTTTATCTTCATTGGTACGTAGATACGTAATTTAGTTAAATGTCTAGGATATAGCGCGGGAAATTGAGTAGCAGGTATCCAAGAAAATATACGTATCCTTGTGTTAGCGAGGAGACGTGGCCGCCTGTTCCTTTCTCCAGTGTGGGAGTCTAAGATAAGGAGAGTTAGGTCCAAAAGTCCAAAGGTAAGGTCAAAAGGTCCAGAGGTCGCCATAAAAATGAATTTCGCATTTCGAAGCTACTGGCGTTACCTTCAAACTTACAGTAATGATTCAAAAAGCAAATTGAAGAAGAAATCTTGCGCTATGTCACTTCGGTAGAGCTGTTTTGATATCGTATTTGGTTGTTAAGTTACAGACATTTGAAGAATGTATGATTTTGCATTGCTAGTTTTTTTGTACACTAAAAAAACTTTTGAATAAATTGCTCTGAGGTGTCAGTCATTAAGGTCTTAACTATCACCCTCTGGAATACTGCGTATTTAGTGTTAAGTTACAGACATTTGAAGAATGTATGATTTTGCATTGCTAGTTTTTTTGTACACTAAAAAAACTTTTGAATAAATTGCTCTGAGGTGTCAGTCCTTAAGGTCTTAACTATCACCCTCTGGAATACTGCGTATTTAGTGAGTTCTGTTCGAAATGGCAGTCCGTGTTTTACATGACAAATACATAATTATGTATAAACGTGTGTACCCAGGCCCCTCAAGAAGCAGTAGCAGCCATATTTTCAAGGATTTTAAGAAGACCGAAATTGCAAAGGAAAGAAACAGGTAGACCTTTTTGACACCTGAAGATGGTTCAGATTAAAATAAACCGAAACGTAGCGAAAGAAAGTTATAGTTTCAATCGTTGACCGAAAACCCATGAAAAACAACCAGAAGCCGTTTCACTACATTCTCACTCTCACAGTACCTACCTAGTACCTACAACAAACACTCCTAAAAACCAAATGACAAATCAATCACTAATCTATAGGCAACCGTCTTCGTAGAACTGATATGGCCGCCGTATGCAGCCAGTAACAGTAATTAAAACATGAAAAGCAAGCCGACGCGGTAATGTGCTAGATATGTTACTCAGATAATAATTAACTTAATACCGTATTCATGTCACGTGCACTTACGGTCCTCACCTGACATTGTGGATGACTGCTGAGGATAGACGCCCAAATTCTGGCATATAAGTACGACAAGACTGAATACAGGGTCATACCAGAAAGTACAAGAAGAAAGCAAGTATTGGGTACTATAATACTCGGAAACCCACTAAAGGTTACTTTAGACTACATAATCACTTGTACCTACACGACGTGTTTCAATTTTTTGTACAAGTTAAACCAAATATTATTCGGCGTCAATTTGCTTCAATATTTTATCTGTCAACTGTCTGAATATAGAGTATCAAAGTCGTCAAATCTCGCACACCGCTTCCTGTAATTAGTGTTTTGTGATTGTAAGAAAATAATGTCAAAAACATAACCTAGTTTTTAGGCTTTGGCTTTAGCACAAACCCAACGGAAACTTTTGAAGTGAGGTTAGATTACAAAACTTGTCTTAATCATTTTCATATTACGTCACAAGTGGGCTTGCCTGGTGGGCAAGCTCGTATAAAGGAGCACTCAGAGTTACTTAACGTAAGATGAAAGACGTAACGTAAGACTTAAAGAAAAAAAATAAACGCGAAATCATACGAGAGGGTTCAGAGGGCCATATGCCGTAACGTAAGACTAAAGAAATTCATTTCTTAAATAACGGGACACCAAATTAGAAACCATTTCGGGTGGGAAGTCGACTAGGATCGCTATAGACCTAGACATAATGAAGAGAACACACGGGAATTTAGAAACATGCCATCTAATATTCCTTAAGTCTAAAATAAACCATATCGCAGCATCAGTCTGATGGATTTCGAGCAGGTCACAGCACTACAACATCTTTGCTTAATCTTACTGATAACATAATCAGAGCAGTCGATAAAAAAATGGCAACCATATTGGTTTCCTTGGATTTTTCGAAAGCATTTGACAGGATCGATCATGATTTACTATGTGCAAAATTTCAATACTATGGGCTCAATAACATAACTATTAACATTTTCCATGCATATTTGTCACATCGGACAACAAAATATCATTTAGTAGAGAAATTGTATCTGGCGTTCCGCAAGGGTCCATTTTGGGGCCACTGTTATTTATAATATACACTGCTGACATGCAAAGTGCAATTTCTAATTGCTCCATATCAACCTACGCCTATGATACACAATTAGTATACCATTTTATCCCTTCTCTAGTAGGAGAAGCCAGTGACGATTTGAACAGTGATCTCAACAGTATAGCCCAGTATGCTCATGATCATAATCTATCCCTGAGTGCATCAAAATGCAATACAATGCTTTTCAGTTCCACCAGAAATCGAGATGATTTGAAAATTAATCTGAACCTAGTATTAGAAAACCAAGTTTTAGCTTTCACTGAAAATATGAAAATTCTAGGTTATTATTGATGAAGATCTTAGATTTCGTACACATGTAAAAAGCATTGTCCAAAGATCATTTATTAGACTAAAGCTGCTGTATGCACACAAATACATATTAAGCCCGTCAATTAAGAAGACACTATGTGAAACGTTAGTTATGTCTATTGTTCAGTACTGATCATCACTGTTTAGATTATATAACAAAGCAAATAATCCAAAGAATCCAAAATATGTGTTGTAGGTTTGTTCTCAGGCTGAGAAAGTATGATCATATCTCCAAATATTGAAATCTTGGGGTGGCTAAATACAAGTAAACTGGTTAAGTTACATTGTCTGACTATAACTCAGAAAATATTATCTTCCCCTACTCCGGCGTACCTGATGGAAAAACTTATACCGCGAGGGATACTCATTCGCTTAACCTGAGACATGGAAGTCTGTTGACAATTCCATACCACCAGTCTGCAATGTTCCAAAGATGTTTCACCTATAATGCCGCAAAGCAGTATAATACGATAGATAATACCTTGAGGTCTTTACCAGTTGACAGATTTAAAAAGAAAATGAAAAACATCTTATTGCTAGCATAATGCTCAATCTCGAGTGATATTTTTTTTTCTTCAGTGTTACTGTTAATACTGCTGTTTATAAAATATAATACATACATTCCCTGTTAGCTTAGGTTTAGGTGTTAGTTTAGAATGTAGTTTTATATATAGGTTAAATGTAAGAATAGCCTTAGGTTAAATTTCGCCCAAATAAAGTCGTTAAAATAAAAATAAAAAAAATTATCCACATCTTACGTTAAGTGAGTCTGAGTTTGTCCTCCAGGCACGCCCACTTGTGACGTAATAAGAAATTGATCTATGGGAATTCGTCCCTACCGAAATCTTATACCATTTAAACCTGCTCGAAGAAGTGCTATTTTGCCTTTAAAGAAATAAATTTTTATGCATAATTTATGATTACGAAAAAAATTGACCACTGCGGTAACTGAATCATCCTGTAGTTACTAAACAATGATGGCCTTACTGATACATCGAATCAAATATTTGGCAGTCGCAATCTGTTCGATTGGTGGTGATTCAAAGAAGTTGAACATAAAAGATGAATAGGTGTCTGGAAATACCCCAAAAGATAAGGTTGACCAATAGTCCTTACTTGGTATGAATATTCATTTCTATTGTTAAGCTAACACACAATGAGTAATTTGTTTGAAGGAGATTATTAATATAAAAATATCAATATATACTCCCTAGTGTTTCTCGTTCGGACGATCTTCAGTGTTATTATCTGGGAGAGCTCACTTGAACATCTTCCATGATAGAACTGTAAAACAGGGACAGGTCAGCCACCCTTCTTCGATGTTCCAGGCTGTGGAGGTCCTTTGTGATGTTAGACGTATTGATTAGTCTAATTGCTCTCTTCTGGATAGTGTCCAGAAGCTTTAGAGAGTGCTTCGGAGCGTATCCCCACACATGGGAGCAATCCTTCAACGATGGTCGGATCAGCGCCTTGTAGAGCAGAAGTAGTTGCTCTGGTTTATATAGCTTCCTACAGCGGAACAAAACTCCAAGCTTGTGGGATACCGTTTTAGCAACACTGACGACGTGGTCGTGCCAGGACATGTTGCTGTTGATGTTGATGACCCAAAAGCTTGACGGAAGGTGATTCGACTATTGGATAACTCTCCATTTCCACAGTTGGTAAGCCAACGTGAGACTATGAGAAAAACAATAGTTTACAAGTGGTTTATTAGAACTGTTGCTGATGATATCTTCATATCGATTGGTTCATGTCATGAAATTGTTTCGAATGTTTTGGGTATAAAATATAATATGTGGCAGCAAAATTTATTCCGAAATGTATTTTGAAGAAAAACAGCAACAAATGGAAATTGCTTACTGAATTATATCAACAGCGGTGAAGAATTACTGATTACAGCAAAATCAATAGATATGTTGACCTCTACTGCGTTACTGCATATTTCTTTATCATAACCGCAATTTCTGAAGTCTTACATAAATTTTGAGAAGGAGGCAACGCCGATATAATTTTTATGTGACTTATTTACGATAGAACCTCGACTGTCAAACGTTTGTTTTGTTTGTGCGTCTTTTACGCTTGGTCAGTAAATCGAATTCGCTATTTGTTGGTAACTGTAGTAAAGCTTTACGGACTTGCTCTGCTATATTCGAGTTCAGTTTAACAGTTTTTCGAGATGCTTACTGTAGTGAGCAACTGGTCACTGTCAAAACTGATACCAACTTTAGAAATAGCCAAAGTGATCGAAACGTCTAGTGGTGGAATTTAGAACCCAATGTTGTATGTGTGCCCACGGTAACTAGATTCTTTTATCATGCATGTGTACCAACTCAGAGAGAATGAAATCAAAACACAGAAACGTTATGATATGGTTTTTTTATTACTTGTTTCTTAACATTTGTTTTGTATTTATTAATCATTAGTGCTGAGTGTTTATGGTATGGTTTTATTACTTGATTCTTGTATTTATCAAATCATGAGTGCTTTGTATTTCATATATTTTACTGGTGAAGTATTTATATTGATATGTTAAAATATATGATTCAAAAAATGTCTTATTAATAGTGGTAAACTGGCTTTTGTTATTAATATCGTATAATAAAGAAATGGTTATAAACTTTCGCAGTCTAAATGATAAATAACAATAAGAATACATGGTGGGCTAGGTCTTTGTTCAACGTCAGGGAGAGAAATGTGGATAGAATGTGGAAAAATGTAAAATATCAGCATATATAAATAAATAAATAAATATAACCAACACATAAACGAGTAAATAAAGGACGTAAATGGGATAGGGTATATAAAATATAAGCATAGCATAGCAAGCATAGCAGCATAGCAAGCATAACAGCATAGCAAGCATAACAGCATAGCAAGCATGGTATCTAAGCGCATAAATAGATCAATAAATAAATATAAACAATAAACAACATATAAAATGGCTGGTTAGAGGAAACGTATGGTTCGTGTGAACGCGTGAGCATAACCCACTTCCACCTACGGTGAGGGATAAGCCGTCCCGGGGACAGTCACCTTGGTTTCCACAACCATAAAATGAATATCGTATATACATAAAAAGGAACAGTAAAGGTTGGAATAGATACACCTAAATAAGACAGATTTGTCTCTGCTCACCATCAGCCTGCAATCCCGCAGGACCTAATACCTAGAGTAGACGTAAATCAGAGACCCAACACCATATAAAGTCGTCTTAAAAACCCGGATGTATAGTGTACGTTGTCAAACACTTTAAATATCGTAGCCAGACCACATTAGTTAATAATACAAACTCAAAAGACAACATACCTGCAGATATTCGTGAAAAATACTCAAAAATACTTTTTGTTGAAATTTTGGTCTCCAGCTTGTTACGTTTTCAAAACCAATCCCCTCTCGTAATCAATAAACAAAACTATAGCAACGACTACCAGGACCCACTACTTTATTCAAGTGACAAAAACCAAAAGCATCACAGACCTGTAGCTTTGAGTCACAGAATGAAAGGAATTTTTGCTCTATAGAAAGTCACTCATGATCTGACAAATATCAAAATATCTGAACAATATATGATGTAGTAATAATCAAATACATTACCATCGACTAATTACACTCATACTCAGATCTTAAATTTTTTTATAAATCATCCGTCGATGACATCAATGTCAAACTTCGGTCACGTGACCGCTAAAGGTGCGTTCTAACGTCTGGCAGCCAGGAGCGCGTTCCGGATAACCACATTACATAACATTGTTTACAATTTGAACTGTCACTGCGAGGTCACAGCTGATCAATGTTTGGAGGGTGAAGTGTCAAAGATGATGGCTTTGAACACGCCATGCTGGAGTGGTTTGTTTACTACATCTATGTTCAGTTGTTACTCTGAGGTCTCGATCGACCCAGAAAGAGGCTCATGAAGTGCGTTTTTTTCCACTGCAACCCATCGTCATCGTATCTCCCTAGCCAGTGTGGCGGCGTGGCGGGCGGATCTCATCAGAGCAGCCAAAGCAATCATCTGCTAACAAAAGAAAAACAATCCGGCGTGTCGACCCCTCGGCGAGCGTCTCTTTTGTGTGGAAATTAAAATGTTTGCCGAGGCGATGACGCGATGCCCTAAATGTCAACCGAAATGTCAAGCAGGCTGCGTGCACAGCCTCCCTCATAGCCCAGGAAAACATATAGTAGATTTAGTTGTTTGGGTGAACTCCAGTCCTCACACGCAGCGCCGTATATAAGGGGGGGAGGTTTGGGGGGTTCAAACCCCCCCATGAGTATTCCCATGAATGAAATAACTAGTAAAGTAATACAAAATAAAAATAATCAAGATGCTTTCTCCATAATTCTACTACTAACCAATCCCTCGGCGCTCATAATACATTGGCAGCGATACAATCTATACAGATTTTAAGCAAATTAAGACATTACATATTCTTTTATACATGAACCCCCCCTAAAATCACCATGAACCCCCTCCATGGTCATCGCCTAGCTACGGCCCTGCTCACACGTTTGTGTATGTGTATACTAGTCATTAATGACCAGTTGCTCCAACTGTCACTTAAGGAACGATTAACAAAGGAAACCTCAACATTTAAGATGACCTTAAAGTTCCAATCGTTTGCACGGACGTCAATCGAACCTTACTTATAGCGTTTTCGACTTACTGCACTGATTTTAATTACGATTGCACTACAGTGCACATTGAAAACTCGTCTGGTGCCCAGAAGTGCAATAAATCTGAACTGGTAAGTTGAACATACACCAAATTTGAGTTGAATTCAAGTAACTGTTCTGTCAGCCAACTGATGACAGTTTGATGTCATTTTGCATCCCGAGAGCTCAATCTCATTCTGTGGTGGTTTTGGAATTTGAATAGTTTGAATCCGTCTTATTCAATCACATATTCTATTTATCAACATAAAAACTAACAGCATTTTGTGCAATATGGCTTTTGCACTAAAAATGAATGAACATCTATCTATATCGGTAAATACTTATGTATATCTTGTTGAGTATCATGATCTTGTTGTATCTCTTCTTCCGTCAGTTTATGGACAACATCTTCAACAAATATTCTTATTTTTGGGACACCGCTGCCGTTGTTTGCAATTTAACTAGATATACTTCAATTTCCTCATCATCCGAAGATGACGCTATTCGCAGTTCTTCCAACTACACTTTCCGCACCTTTCATGCTACTATGTATACTACCCCACTACCCAGTTCTTAATTCAAAAAATTATTTTCTCTATATATACAGATAAAATAGGTTATAATTAATATATAGACGTCAAAAATGCACTGAAATCCCCACGAGCTCAGAGAGTCCGTGGCGATAATTTGCACTCAAGTTCAATTAAGCGGATAAGTCGAAAACAAAAAAACACACTAGTTTTGACCTCAAATCTAAGACGAACCATGGCCGACTCTACACTAGGCCGGAGCCTTAGATGTGCCAACGTGGCTTAGCTGTCAAATAGTGGCCCTATAGTTTCATAATAATTATTACATTTTATATGTATTAGAGTTCATCTCGGTTAATAAATTAAGAAAAATACTTTTTAGAACTACTACTACTAATACCACTTACATCTGATGTCTGCTTCATCACAGTCAGACACTACAAAATAAAAATAAACGCAACCTGTTTCCTGCTGCCACTTCCACTTCCACTTAAATGAACACTCAATTTACTTTGTAAATTGTCACTTGAGCTAGAAAAATTCACTATTAGGTCACTGTGAAGCCATTCTTGCTGGTCTTGATTCCCTTTCACTATCAAATCCTTTCGTAGGTATGCCCCAGATGCATGCCCAGATGAGTTCTATTAACTGTATTTTTCTGTGATATTTGGGAGGTCCAGAAAACATTATAGGTACCACATTGTGCTTTAAAATAGGTCTTATCCTTTGAAATGTTTGTAAATTATTGTCTTTATCCTTATAAATATAACCAGCCCTTCCGAGGAATACCTTTCACCCACTTCTGTTTATGTCCCTTATTGGACGCACAATTGCTAGTGCAACCTGGTACTACACACTTTGCAGGCATCTTTTTATCTTTATAGTTTCGTTTGTGCAGGTAAATGAGTAGAAACACATTAAAAATCACCTGGCAACGTTCTTTTCACTCTGGAATAAGGTTATGTTGGGCCATGGATTGGTATGTCCTCTACTGGGCTGCATCCTTGTACTACACGCTTTGCAGGCATCTTGTTATCTTTATAGTTTCGCTTGTCAGGTAAATAAGTAGAAACACATTAAAAATCACCTTGCAACGTTCTTTTCACTCTGGAATAAGGTTATGTTGGGCCATGGTTTGGTATGTCCTCTACCTGGTACTACACGCTTTGCAGGCATCTTGTTATCTTTATAGTTTCGTTTGTGCAGGTAAATAATTAGAAACACATTAATAATCACCTTCCAACCATATTTTCTGCTCCTGGAAGAATACACATGACATAACAACAAATGAAAACTCGGCCCGCTGATTCAGTGTTGCCATATTTCATGCTCCGGCCTAGTGAGTAAAGTCGGCCATGGTTCACCATTTCTTCTTGTTAAATTCCGTGGTTCCTTGGGTTGGATTGGAGGTTGAAGTTTGAAGTATTGAAGTTAACCTTAAACCCTTACCGTTTTTGTACATTGGACTATACAGGGTGTTAATTAAGTATGTTAACAAACTTTAATCATGAATAGTACTCCAAAAAATAGAAAGAAAATGTCATATGAACATGGGTCCGAAAATGCTTCCTAAGGGAGCTACGCTCCTTTGCATGGGACACCCTGAAGACGGTTTTCCCTCGATATTCTCGAAACCATTCATAACAAAATTACGAAATTAGGTACGATGGGTAAACTTTTGACGCTGAATCTGATTCTGAATTCAGAACTTCATAATTTCAATTAGAGGAGTATCATACGGGAGGAGTTAAGGGTAAAAATAACCCCATTTTCTAAATGCTAATTTTTTGGCATTCTGATTTTAGAATATGGTATTTCAGAGATTTCTATGTAAAAATGGTCTCTTGGTACATCTCGATAGGGCTAACCGTTTTCGAGAAAAATGCAAATTATTGAATACAATAGCCTGCATCGACTCAATAATTTGCATTTTTCTCGAAAACGGTTAGCCCTATCGAGATGTACCAAGAGACTATTTTTACGTAGAAATCTCTGACATACCATATTCTAAAATCAAAGTGTCAAAAAAATTACCATTTAGAAAATGGGGTTATTTTTACCCTTAACTCCTCCCGTATGATACGCCTCTGATTAAAATTATAAAATTCTGAATTCAGAATCCGATTCAGCGGCAAAAGTTTACCTATCGTACCTAATTTCGTAATTTTGTTATGAATGGTTTCGAGAATATCGAGGGAAAACCGTCTTCAGGGGCGTAGCTCCCTTAGGAAGCATTTCCGGACCCATATTCATATGACATTTTCTTTCTATTTTTCGGAGTACTATTCGTGGTTAAAGTATGTTAACATACTTAATTAACACCCTGTATATTAGAAAAAAAGAAAAATGGGTGAATGCAAACAAGATATAGATGCCACAGTATTTTTGTGAAGCCTAAACATTTTGAAAAAGCTTAATCCATCTAGCTCCTCAAAGTAATTTGGCCTGTGGTAAATACGCCTAGGAATCCCATACTCAACACTCCACGATATCGACAACTTCCCCATCATCATCCAAAAAATCGAAATCTTCCATAATCACGATAAAAAGTCAGCACCGGATCACAATGATGCGATAATTAAACGCAAGTGGCAGTTAAGTCGAGTTTAAGTCGCTAAAATCGAGCACTTTATAAAGGAAGGTTTAAGGAGACTTTGAGTCTGAGAATGTTGGTGCAATGAAATATTCTACATAAGCATTATTTATGGATGCTTAACATTTAAGGCTTCCTTAGAAGAGTTGGTGCAAATGGGCATAAAGCTCATGAAAAATAACAACTTAGGCAACGTCGCCCATACAGGACATTTTAATTCATGGATCAAGATCATAGTAGAAAATCAGTACAAATCCATTGATTTGCAAATTAATGCCATATTTTTCATATTTACCTCATAATTATTGTATAATTACTGATTGCGCACTGCGTTAGTTTGTGACAGAATCATAAAAGTAGTATCAATCACAGCTACCTCAATTAATAATCAATAATCCCACCTCAGTCAGTCAAATGATTATAGACAAATACATACTTTTATGAAGAAACTTCCATCTACTGGGTGCATGTTTGTTATAGACCTTCTTATAGAAATGTTCACAGAGGATGTAAAGGTGTAGCGAAGCGGTACTAGGTAAAAGACACCGTAGCGCAAATACTATGTAAGGCATGCATATGAATAAAAACTGCATTGCTAGTTTCCCCTTTCTCTGAAAAGTATATAAAGCACCTGATTCACTTTCTCACTATACGACAGGTTTCTGGTTTACAAAACATAAGGTTATACTTTTGCCAGTCTGCGAGCTTTGCTGTTAAGCAGGGAATGGCAACCACTTGTGGCACAGATTGGCCAACATGGTTGGTTAAATTGTGTGTTTAGCTTTGTGAAATTCACCAAAATGTTATTTTTACCCCTTTTTAATATAATACAAAGGTATATTTATAATTATTATCGATAGTAAATTATTCATCTATCAAAATAATGCAGTACCTAATTTGAATTTCTTTTCATCATTATCATTTGCTAGACCACCAATCCAGTGATCAGATGTACTGCTTTTGTGGAATCTGATTGGTTCATATTAGCAATTGCTAACCTCTTTTAAACAAGAAAACGCAATTTTTTACCCATTTAGGATGGAAAATCAGACTGAAAAACATACCACATGGTTCATAATGGTCGATAATCCTCATAAATATCGCCAATTCGGAAACTCTGCAACTTTTGAGACAGTTCGCGCAGCTTGTGGTCGATCGAGACGAGGTTCATGTTCAACTGTTTTTAAAATACTTATGCCACTCAAACACTCTGTCACAGGGGCGTATCCAGACCTCAGTCTTGGGGGGGTAGCGGTGCATGAAGTTGTGTGTGCTTTCACCATTTTTTGTAATACCTTCGTAAGAGAAAAGGAAAATGTTAATAGTGTTAAAATAAAAAAGACGATATAAACAGCAAGTAAAACAGTGGTGTATCAGGTATTTTAGGGAGATGAAATAAAAAATCTATTGATGCATTAATCAATTTTTATTTTACGGAATACAAATAATATGTAATACGTATATCACCCGTTAACATTTTATTGGCACAGCATACAAAATTAAACGATCATGAACACTCACCAGTCAGGTACCCTACAACACGTACTCTATTTTTTTAATTAGTGTTTTAACTTGTCTAGTCGGTGCAACTTTCAAAACAGGTAATTTATGAGTTAGGTAAATTTTTGTGACAAGCTACCATGTTGTATAGGACATTAGAGAGGTTTTGAGCCACTAAAAATTGGGACGACGCTATCCGTAAAACATTATTCTGAGCATGCGCATAAGCGTGTGCCTTGTGTACAGTTTTTGTAACCGGAATCTTTGACGTGTATCGTTGCGTTATTCGACAATTGACATTAACAATTATTGGACCTATTTGATTCTAACTTAACCTCACATTATGATCGATTTGGTCGGAAATGTCCAAAAAATGTTACATGCAACAAGTAAACACCACAAGCAGAAAATAAATCACATCACAAGTAAAATAAAAAATAGGTTATGAAGGATCCCCGAAGCAGGACAGTTCAGATTTCACTACCATGGTTCAGTACCGTGATGATCACACGCTGTTGCCAGAGACACCTAACTTGGTAGCTTTTATTGGATAATACTGTCAAATAAAATTGACGGAAGAAAACCTGATCCTTTTGTACAATGATAAACTACAAAATAAGTATTGTTGCTATCAAAATCATCACGGTTCTTTTCTCATTGTCGCATAGTGGTTTAGACCTGTCAATAATACCGCACGTAATCATATCGTACCGTAAACTTCCATAGCTAACGTACTACTTTATCGGTTATTCGTCGATTTAGTTATTTCAGGAGAATTGCGCATGCCACAAATAGCCGATAACGTGCAATAACGTCAAGTAACCGGACGTCCAAAAACTCTCTATTCAACTGATTATGTAGCAATGGAAATATATTAGATATGCATCACCGTAATAATGCAAAACAAACCCTTTTATAATTTAGTTACCGCAAAAAAAGAGTTTTTTTTTCAGTGCGACAATTGCTTAAATAAATAAGTCAAAGTTGAATCGAGTTTTTTTTCGAAAATCTTGGGGGGTAATTACCCCTGTTACCCCCCCTTGTATACGCATGTGCTCTGTCGTGATAACAAAATAACGAAAATTAGGGGCAATTTTTCTTGACTTTAACACTACTTGGACCGTACTATGATACATCCCCATCCTAAAGATTGGCTTGCGAGTAGCAGTATCGAGTTACGTTTGTTTTGGGAATTGATAGTAATATTATCGCAGTTGCCCGTGCCCGTGAGACAAGCAAACACCAGACACCAGCCAAAACGAGGTTGGGGAGAAGCTTTGCTCGTACAGTGATATAATAGATTGGCTGTAAATTAATAGCCCAAACGATTATTAGTAGGGTAGGACAAGCTGTGAAAATATCCAACCTTACACGAGAGCTGGACAGGACTTGACAGCTTTCAGTTTGCAGAAATGTTGGAAGCACTTTAAGGGCTTGCTTGGAAGCAGAGGGTATTCTAATTGGATCGTAATATATCAATTACTTCAGAAAAGAGGCTGTTAATTAGTCTTGTCAGCCTCCTACTCTTCCCACTACCCTAATTTCCCAAATATAGCCGCCTCCCGTAGACAATGGATGATTAAAGATATCCCTGAAAAGCCTAAAAAGAAGCTTGGAGAAGTTATTTTCTTTAGTAGTAGTGAGGGGGTTTGTGTTCAGCTGCCCTAATAGTTGCTGCTCAATCTCAAGGCTTATTGTGCACACCCATCAAGGAGATCAAACAGACTATTTCATAAAAATAAACTGTGGGGCATATATAGTTTTCATGAACCATGGGAAAATACTCAAAAATCAAGCCAGGATCAGGTACAAAGGAAAATAAAGATTCTAAAAGCAGCATTGACCTTACTTTGAACAAAGCTAGGAAAGGAAGAAGGGGATGTTGGTTAGACGGACCTTGTTGGTCTTCGCTAGTGTCTTTAGATAGGCAGCACGATTTTAATATTATATCATTCAATAGTAAATCAACAAATGAATTATTAAAAGAAAAATATTTTTCTTTGGGGAAGCAATAGGAGTATGTCCATGTCCAAGTTATGAGATTTTATAATTTTAATTAACACTCCCTTAACAAGAGTTTAGATATAAGTTGTTTGACAAACCATTCTACACAAAAGTCTGCGGTTATGTCTTGATAATCTGCAGAAGACTGTGCTGTATTTTTTGCTGACAATAGGTCGATAGGTACAAAAACATTTTTGCGTTAACTGGCTTAAACAAGGTCCATTCAAGCTACAATTCTGGACTTCATCTACCTACTAACCATATCGAACAACATCATGTGTACCGAACCAGGTTTCGTCACTGCTTTTTAATTTCGTTAAAGAAACTGTTGAGTCTAAAGAAGTCTTCAGATGTAACCATGTATACGTGCTTTTCTGGACAGATATCCAAAGATATCACAAATTGTTTTTCCACAATTCCTAATTCCATCCACTAATATTTGCATGACATGTGCTGCAAGGTCAGTCTATGGAGAATCGTTCTGATCGTTCTGAGAAACACCTACTGGTTTCTTAGTAAAGATAAATCAACAAAATGTCATTCTATACTTGTGGAAGTTCTTAGACCTTTGAAATGTAACACGTATAGTCTAGAAGCCAGTTGGCACCCGAAGTAACTTATTTTCAGCAAACCTGAGATTTTATGCCGAGCACTTTTTATAACTGAGCAATACGGCAAAGGCAAAGCCTGAATACCGAAGTGCCGCGACTACTATGGAAGGGTTGTGTTAGGGGAAGTTTGAAAGGCCGTAGGACCGAAGCTTGTTTAGGAGAGCTTTGAGATATCGGAGGCTCGACTTATGCATGATGATGATCTGCAGCTGTTCATCTCTGTCACTGATAAATAAAGTTAACGTGTTTGAATACGAAATACACAGGAGAAATTTAGGAAGCAAACCTTCCGTTCGGATGAGCAAGTCTGAACGTCAGTTAGCTCCGAGACTATTACTTTGGTCTTTGGTTCTAGGATATCGTAGATTAAGCAGATGTTTTGGCGTTTTACTGCATTTGCAATTTTATAGTTCATTCACATTTTTCTAACGTAGTACGGTGATGAAACCTAATATACTCGTATGATAGATAATTGATTTTGTTGCTATTGCTTTATTTTTATTAAATGTCGTTGACCTTTTATTATAATGGATGTTTTTTTATCTCCAACATCTAGACTCTAGCAGAACCCAAAATATAGAAGGCCCACAAATAGACAAGGGTTCGTAATATTTCATTAACATGTTATGACTATTAACTATGTCTCTTAAGGGTCTAGGGTATACAGGGTTATTCACGTTATTCGACATGGAGCATTATGGCTAAAGTATTTGATAAAAAAGAAAATAATGATTTCGTATGGATAGAGACCCATAATAAAGGCTACATTTTAAAAATACTTTCATGTTATACAGGGTGTCCCAAAAACACGAAATGTATCAAAATTATGTTTTTTTAAATGGAACACCTCGTATGTTATTGCACATTCAGATTCCTTGGTGAATTCTAGTGTAACCTTATGTATCATACATGGGACCTAAAGTGAACCGTTTAGGTGTAAATCACCATTTTCGATATTAAGTAGATATCAGGAAAAAAAATGAATATCGCATTATAAAATTTGAAAGGCTGTGACTTTGCCGTATTACTAAGCATAAAATGCGTTAGCTTCAATGAGACTGTCAAATTTAAATTACTTTAGCGCTTGGAGAAATCGGTCGATTAATTAAGGAAACTTCGATCAGCGATAACTTGATTTTTTTCGAATGAGAATGCCTAATTTTTTTATACGGTTAAACGTAGAATTTGATAACCTTTCTAATGATTTAAGGTTGTAAATATCAATCTCTGGTAGTTTTCATTTAATTTCAAATTTTCAAATAAATCGGCGTTTTTCAATTTTCCTACCTATAAGCAACGTAGCAGGCCATGAGATATAAACAAAAAACTGTTCAGGTAGAAGAAAACAACTAACTTAGCAGAAAAATACATACGAACTAGACTAAAGGGACAAGAAGACAGAAAATTACTCACAACAAACAAAGTCTAATCAGAAACAACGGCGGTAACATATCTTTGGTCAAAGAGAAGCGGGAGTATGACAGAAATGGATTTTTTCACGGCCTACTAGCTACTGCAATGTACTAGAGATCGGCAATTTCCAAGATCATTAAAAATTTTGAAACGAAACGAAAACTGCTAGACAATGTTGGAGGCAGTTTCTTATTTTCATAATAAAACTTCACATTTAATGATATAAAAAAGTATGCAGTTCTGTCAGAACTCAAGTCAAAAGTACTTCTGACTGGAGTCTGAAAATTCTTCAGTACCTATTAGCAAGATCGCAGAAAATGAAGAATGAATTAAAATTTAAACATAACTTAAATGGCAGAAAATTTAAATCTGATTTGTCAGTACTCCCTTTTTGCAATATTGCTAATAGATTTTGAAAAATAGAAGGGCTCCAGTGAGAAGTACCGACTTCGATGCAAATTACTACTTCTTTACACCATTACATATGATTGATAATTGCGTGCTGGAGCAACAGTCGCTGGTTGTTTTTGTTTCATATCAGGCTCTTTAATTTTCTTAGAAATGTTTAACCTCTAGTAAATTTCGGTAGCCAGTAGACTGTAAAAGATATCTATTACTGCCATACTCCAGCTTCTCTTTGGCCTTAGAGATGTTATCGCAGTTGTTTCTGGGACAGTTGATTTTTTTGTAAGGAATTTTTATCATCTTGTCTCTTTATTCTACTTCGTCTGTATCTTTTTCTAAGTTACTTGTTTTCTTCCATCTGAATTAACATGTTTTTGTTATATTTCATGGTCTGCTACGTTGCTTATAGGTAAGAAAATTGAAAAACGCCGATTTGTTTGAAAATTTAAAATTAAATGAAAACTACCAGAGATTGATATTTACAACCTTATGTCATTAGAAAGGCTATCAAATTCTACGTTTAACCGTATAAAAAAATTAGGCATTCCCATTTGAAAAAATTAAGTTATCGCTGATCGAAGTTTCCTTAAGTAATCGACCGATTTCTCCAAGCATAAACGTAATTTAAATTTGACAGTCTCATCAAAGCTGACGCATTTTATGCTTAGTAATGCGGCAAAGTCACAGCCTTCCAAATTTTACAATCTCTGCGATATTCAATTTTTTCCTGATACATACTTATACCGAAAATGGTGATTTACACCTAAACAGTTCGCTTTAAGTCCCATGTATGATACATAAAGTCACACTATAATTCACTAAGGAATCGGAAATATGCAATAATATACGGGGTGTTCGATTTAAAAAACATAACTTTGATACATTTCGTGTTTTTGGGACACCCTGTATAACATGAAAGTATTTTTAAAATGTAGCCTTTATTATGGGTCTCTATCCATACGAAATCATTATTTTCTTTTTTATCAAATACTTTAGCCATAATGCTCCGTGTCGGATAACGTGAATAACCCTGTATAGCCCGAACTTGAGAATCCAAAAAAATACGTAATCCCCTATTCCAGATGTGTCTAATATGAAGGGAGGGTACTGAATGATCTATCATACCAGGCTTCCAAAAAATGCCTTTTTATTCTTTTTTATTACGAAAATTACGCCTCAAACAAATAATTATTTTACTTATCTTATACGCTTATGACAACGAAAAAAATGGTTTGTAGATTAAATCAAAGGCACTAAAAGATTTTTAATGAAATAATGAGGAAAAGCCGTGTGCTATTTCAAAAAAAAATTTGAGGGTGAGTTTTAGGGACTGAATTAAAAAAAAGTTACTAAAGCATAGTACGATAGGTGATTTAGTATCCTTGAAAGGCTCACTTTAGTTTTCTTTTTTATATCTGGTTTTGTTACGAAAATATTATCCCTCAAAAAATCTTTATTTTATCCTGATTTTACGAAGAAATAGGTTTGTATATAAAATCAAGGTACTTCAAGATTTTAGATAAAATAGGGATTTGATTTACCTATGTAGGAAAAACTATAAACATTCAGTATTTTTCCCAAAAAAACATGTTTATCACATTTTTTATTTTGAGTGATGGAAAAAACCGTTTTTTAAATCTCTACGTACACATCAGCCGCGGTTCCAGTGAAAAGTTCGTTATGACAAACATGTTGTTGTTCAAAGTTTACTGACCCGCTAATGATATTCACGAAATCAAAATAATAGAGCATTAAAGTTTTTATTAGTGGTCCGATTTCCATATTCCTTCGATAACGTTATCCATCATTACTAGTACCGAGTGTTACGTGGATTCCATGTCAATTGTCGCTTTTATGTAGCTACGTACAGGCTATGGCTTCTTGAATCTTATACCTAATGATTAAGCGTTTAGATACTTACGAATAGAGTTGGAACGCAAAGCTAACTGTTCATTTACGTTTATATCAACGGCTAAACGAATATCGTCAAGTAGCTTGACTCAGTACTTCCCGGAAAACCATTGGAAAATTATCAAGAGTTCCAGAAACGCCTCAAAACGAAGTTTCGGGCGGGTCTAAGGACTCTGAGGATGTTCGATTTTAACACGTTTTAATTTAACTTGTAATGTAGGTATTTTTTTAAAAAAGCTTTTATCTAAATGCTCTAAAAAGAAGCAAATAATATATTCTTTTAAAATGTTAATTATCAACTTATTATATAACCTGATCACAATTTATATGATCATAAAAGCTTATCGCGAGGTTTACGTAAGTACCTATAAGTATTTAATTAAACTGAAATTGTAAAAAATAAGTTAGTCAATTAAATAGGTACTAGTTTAATTACACAAGTAAATCGTGCGACAAGCTTTTATGGTCATATAAATTGTGTCTAATGAGGCCATAAGGTGATAGTTAAATTTAATGTTATTTTCTTCTTTTTAGAGAATTTAAATAAAAGCTTTTTTCAAGGTTTTCTTACTTTTAATATATTTGTTAATTACTCCGCTAGCATGCAATGATCCCATGTTACATTACACACCAAATTCAATCGAAATTAGTGCAGCAATTACTGAGATTATGTTATTTCAAAATATATACAGACGAAGACATACAAGCCGAAAATAATAACCAAAAACCCACATCAAAAATAAATACCACCTCTTACTAATACAGTAGAAAGTAAATCCTATCCCAGCTTTTTCATTATTTAATAGAAAAGGTTCTCGGGATTTTGGGATGATAAAGTACTGATGAGGTTTCTTCACTCAAAAAACCGACGTTTCGTCGTTTATTTTACGCCTTCTTCAGGGCTATCGAGCATACCCCTATAGCACCAAGGGATGGCATGTTCCTTTGGGTCAAACAACTAAAAACATTCCAGAAAATGTTTAAAAAGAATAATAAATGCTGTTTGTCAACACATCTGAATTTGGTATTTGCTGAGCTGCGCTGAAATGTCAGCATGACATTTCGTTGCAGGCATGGCAAATTTGTAGGTTAATTTTGGAGTACGGTGTTGTCAGTTTGTATCACATCCGGAAAAATGTCATTAGTCTAATCTTCCAGAGTAAAAAAGAAGGTTGGAAGGTGATTTTTAATGTGTTTTTAATTATTTACCTGCACAAACGAAACTATAAAGATAAAAAGATGCCTACAAAGTGTGTAGTACCAGGTTGCACTAGCAATTCTGCTTCCAATAAAGGACATATTATCAATTTTCCTCAAGACGAGCATTTCAAACAGAAGTGGGTGAAAGGTATTCCACGTAAGGGCTGGTTATATTTATAAGAATAAAGACAATAATTTACACAATGTTTTCTGGACCTCCGAAATATCACAGAAAAATACAGTTCTAATAGAACACATCCTGGGTACACCTACGAAAACATTTGATAGTGAAGGGGAATCAAGACCAGCAAGAATGGATTCAAAGCGACCTAATAGTGAATTTTTCTAGCTTAAGTGAAAATTTACAAAGTAAATTGAGTGTTCATTTAAGTGGAAGTGGAAGTGGCAGCAGGAAACAGGTTGCGTTTATTTTTATTTTGTAGTGTTTGACTATGATGAACCAGACATCAGATGTAGGTGGTATTAGTATCAATGAATATAGACATTCCTTTAAATCAATAAATCATAATTTGTTGGTGATTTGAGTTAGATTTTACCACTGTCATTAAGAATATCCTGTTGGTCTCAAATAGAAAATATTTTGGCACACTATTTTCAAATAGGTTTTCTGTTGATTTAATGTTAAAACCTTTTCTATGTCCAGCCAAACAAAGTTTACAATTTTGTGAGAGAGAATAAGTTGCCAATTTTACCACCATCCTAAATATTCCTCAAAACTTTGCAGTACTTTAAAAATTGCACCTGACAGAAAATATGCCTTACATTAAAACTGTTGCAGAGGGTTTATTATTCTTGGAGAAGTACATTGTTTTACAAATTGATGAAATATCAGCCTGTATAACTGTTCTTGTCATCATAAAAATTATAGGTAGAACATGAAGGACAAAATTATTTGATAGGTATATTAAATACATACAGCTCATAGTTGGTAGGCGTAACCCTTCCATCAGAGTATACAGCTCAAATTACAGTCCTTATTCACAATAGGTATTGTTAAAATTTTGATCAGGCCAATAGGTATAAAAGTAAGTTTTTGGGCAATTGCACAAAGCAGTTTTAATGAAAATTGCAAAAAAATACATCAATATACATACAGGGTTGGGATAAAGTATGGAACCAAGCAAATAACTTAGGAACGGAAAGAATGATATTGCTGAAAATTTGCAGGCACGTGTAGTGACGTATAATGCATCAGAAGACATTATTTTAGCTATTAATTACTTCCGGTTTAACCGGAAGTACCGTCAACTTTTTCAATTTAAAGGGGATACCCTGTATATTTTTGCAGGTTTTAATAAATCTTTTTTTTTTTCCGAATACGTCCACAGTGGTTTTAGTATTTGTTTCTGTAAAAATAGGAAAGATAAAACTTTTTATTTGTCTCACAAATTCGTCTATGGCGGTCTGCGGTCTTCCCGTTTTAGGTAAATTTTTAATATTCCCAGCTAAATTAAAACGTTTTAGTGTTATAGGACCCCTGTCGGGATGTAAGTCATTGAAAAGTTGACACACTTCTTTGTGAGTTCTCACGCGATCGCCAAAACCGATCATCATTAAGACTTCAAATGGCCGGCATTTTAAACATCTGAAATGATAAAGAAGCTTTATCTTTCTTGTTTTTACAGAAACTAATACTAAACCCACTATGGACATATTCGGAAAAAAAAGATGTATTAAAATCTGCAAAAATATACAGGGTGTCCCATTTAAATCAAAAAATTTGACGGTACTTTCGGTTAAACCGGAAGTACATTAATAGCTAGCATGATGTCTTTGGATGCATTATACGTCACTACATGTGCCTGCAAATTTTCAGCAATATCATTCTTTCCGTTCCAAAGTTATTTGCTTGGTTCCATACTTTATCCCAACCCTGTATAGAACAGTTTGTTCATGTAATCAACCCCAAACTGATGAAATTCTGCTTGAATTAATGTTGTTAATGTAGCAAATATTTTTATTAATAATTACACTGAGACAGTTCAAGACAAAATACAGACTGACAAAACGAAAAAGAGGAAATCTAATGGAAATAAGAAATCTCCAACAGAAGGGAAAATCTCTAAATCTAAATACATGTACATTTTTGTACTGATACTACGGCATTTTTCACCATTCTTATTTTTTCAAAAAGGATTTTTCTTAATTTATCAACCGAGATGAACTCTAATACACATAAAATGTAATAATTATTCTGAAACTATAAAACAATTTAAATTTTCCGCGGAATGCCCGCCGTTCGGCCCACGGTAACCGGCCCACTATTTGACAGCTAAGCTAAGCGACGTTGCCACATCTAAGGCTCCGGCCTAGTGAGTAGAATCGGCCATGGCATAATAAATTGACTCGTATTTCAAATATGACAACATCGCCAAATGAATCCCTTAAGTATCCCTTGAGTATTACTTAAGGGAACCTTAAGTATTACTCAAGAGACGACTAAGAATATGGCCCACACTGTAGCTACATCCGTGATCATCGAATCTTCTGTCGAATTTCTCGACAGCATTTCGCCATACGTCAGCCGTCGCCGTCGCCCCGTTTACGTCCGAAAACAAAAGCATACCGGCGATTGCCGAACATCCAAATAAGAAACAGTTGACACCTGCACCGCTCTCTGACTGATTTCTCCCGCGCGGACTACTTAGCGCCTATCACCGATTCATGGCAGGCGCATTATGAATTCTTCGATGGCATCACGTAGAAACTAAGATGGCGAAAAGAATGATTAATAAATCCATATCGGTCCCGCCGCCTTTCCTACTAAGGCCGCTAAGAGGATGTCCGATCCATAACGAACGGAATAATGGACAACTTTTTATGGTTGGCGCTGATTGGAAACGAGGTGATGGTCTTCTGAAGGTGTGGACGGGTATTGTGTTGATGATGAATTCTTAAAAATACCATTTCATAATAATCTGTTTTTGATTGATTATGCCATGAGCAGAAGCCCCCCCCCCTAGATCCAGGGACTTAACTTAACCCCCCCCCAGATTTAGGGACTTAACTACGCCTATGGGCAATACAGTGTGGCCCAAAGAGTGTGCAACAAATGGGATTTTTTTTTATTAGCTGCACAATCAAAAATCCAATATTGCCAAAAGTTGGTGCATGTCCGGTAACTAATTTAGGTGCACTTAGAATGGTTCCAAGTTCATCAGTATACGGGGTGAATCAAAAAATATAAAAATTGTACAGGAGTAAAGTACCCTTATTTTCAAAAATTCAGCAAAATGTTATTAACAAAAGTTGTTTAGAATCAAGAGTTATGCCTAAATACCAAAACTTGGCCTCCTCTGAGAAAAATTTTTTTTTTGAAAAAAGTGCAATAACTTTTTTTTTAGTAAAACTGTTTGATACACTAATTGAAATTGAATTAATTTTTTAGAACTTTATTTAAATTCAAGCATTTTTGTGAAATTTACCTGAGGTTAAAATTTTTTTGGGAATCACAAGCTAAATGTTTGTTGCAAGGATATTAAATATGGCTTTATAATTTCGGAAAAAATCTTTTTACTAAGGCAAGAGGTTGCTTATAATTACATGCATATCAGAATAACTCTCAATAAAACCGCAAACCTTTTATTAATTTTTTATTTCTAAACATGTATTTAAATTAATCCACGAGTTATTGCACTTTTTTCAAAAAAAAATTTCTTCTCAGAGGAGGCCAAGTTTTGGTATTTAGGCATAACTCTTGATTCTAAACAACTTTTGTTAATAACATTTTGCTGAATTTTTGAAAATAAGGGTACTTTACTCTTGTACAATTTTTATATTTTTTGATTCCCCCCGTATACTGATGCACTTGGAACCATTCTAAGTGCACCTAAATTAGTTATCGGACATGCACCAACTTTTGGCAATATTGGATTTTTGATTGTTCGGCTAATAAAAAAAAATCCCATTTGTTGCACACTCTTTGGACCACACTGTATATCCAAATCATCCACTACCTATCTTAAACTCACAGAACTATCTATCTTATCTTGAAGATAAGCTTAGGAGCTTCCACGCAAAAGTGAACAAGTCCAACTTCATACCAAATTGAGTTATATACGAATTTATGTAGTTTAAGATGATATCTGCCGGATTGGCTATCTATTCCGTGGAATATTACACAAATCCATCATATAACAGCATGACAATATTAAGCATTCATACAAAATGCAACAAGTCCTACTACAGGAGTTTTTTCATCGAAAATCGAACAAAACCTAACAAGTCCCTAATAGTATCATTGGCTTAGATCTACGGATTCAAGCAAAACTCAACAAGTCTACCCGCGCCTGTCTATGAGGAGTAATAAATTTATTTTGTAGCTGCGTGGTGACTTTTATGCAAGGCAAGTATAAGTTCTGAACAGTCAGACGTCTAAGTATGATATGCGCTAACTGAAATGGCGATGCAATTTTAGGAATCCTGGAATATAAGGCACTTTACTGGTTGAGTAGTCTTGGTAACCGTCAACGGCGGCATAACCCCGATCTCATACAAAATCGAAAACCGTTATTATAGTTGTTTAGATTTGTTTGTTGGCAAAAACTCGAGGATAGATTCACATGATATATCAGTTCGGGGGGTAAGAGGTGAACTCGTAAAAGGCAGGAGAAATACACAAAATGGAAGTTGCAATATCGTGAAAGGTTTATTTCAGTTTCTTTTCAAATGATTTCTGTTTGTCAGGGTGATAAATATTTGTTAACCTTTTATAGGTACAAAATTCCTGATGTCAACCTGAATCCAAAAAACTGTAGACGTAAAGGAAAAAATATGAATGTTCCAAGGTCACAGCACTGGAAATAACCCACTATAGGAATAAAATACAAGGTGTAACTAAATAAGTGTAACACATTTAAGGGGGTGATTCCTCATCGAAAAAAAGATAGGATCTTTCATATAAAGAAACTTCATTGGAGCATCCTTGAAAGATACAGCCCCTTAAAGGGGGTACATAAAATTTGTTTAAACATTTTTACCACAAGCATTAAAAAAGTTACAATGTTGTAATTAACCTGACTTCTACTACCAAAAAGATACTACTACACTAGTAATTTACTTGGTTTATGCCATGGTTGTAAAGGGTGGAAAACGCAACCCCTAAAATTTATTTCGAATGCAACTTTTTGTCTTATTATTTGTTTACCATTTAAACATTTATTTCCGATAGACTGTTTCATTCTAAACACAAAATGTCTTTTGAATTTTTTGCCCAAAATAAACCAGCTCGCAGCAAAAAAAATATTTTAAACAATTATTTACAATTATTATTTTAAACAACTCATCGAAAAACATTGCGTTGGTGACTCTATAGCTACAGATAGATAGATAGATTCTCTTTATTTTCAACATTTAGGTTTACAATACATTGTTATTTATGACATCAATGTTCGGGACTGGCCCAGGAATAACGCGTTTTCATATATTTATAATTTATGCTAGGTATATAATCACTTATTAATGAGATGAGATGAGAAAGGTGGGAATGATGAGAATGTGTGAAGGTCGTTATATAAATGTTAGTATAGGTGAGAAGTTCTTAACATCTAAAGGTATGACGGTCTTGGTTGTTGTTGTCTCTTAGATGGGGCCATTTTTCTGTCTCTCTTTGTAAGTGCTGGAATAGCTCGTCCACCTAACCTGGTCGTAGGAAGAAGAACGCGATATTGTCCATATCGTTGATAAGGGTTCACTTCTGGCTGTACTTCAAGACCTTCCATAGGTCTAAGACGGAGCTTATCCAGAGCTGCTCGATGCATGTCCGAGACTCTTAAGTGGTAGGGGTCTCGATCCATCATTTCCCAAAGTGCAGCCGTGGGAAACGATCTTGGTAGGTTTGCTGCCATCTTGTATATTCTCTTAAGATGTACTTCAAGTTTCTTTAGATTCGTCCTGCTGATCCGAGGCAAAAGTGGTATAGTGCCATAATCGATGATGGGTTGGATGCATGCGTCAATCACTCGGAGTTTTGTTTCTATGCTAGTCTTGGTTTCAACTGCATGGTGGCTACTTGAGCTTTTCTCAGTGTCTCTTTGATATGCATATTGGCACTAAGACGTTTGTCTAAATGGTTTCCTAAATACTTGATGGATTTGGAGACTGGAATACTAGCATCATTTAGACGTAATGTCAAAGAATGTTTCCTAGAAAATCCAAAAATGGCACACTCCATTTTGTCGTTGTTACATTTATGTCCCCACTTTTGGTAATAAGCGAGTAACTCTTGAGCAGCCCATCCGGTACGAGTTATCGCTGTATCCGCGTTGTTAGACCTGCTCAAAATGCAAAGATCATCTGCATATTGACTGAGGAATACACCAGCAATATTTTGGGCTGGAATATCGGACATGTAAAGGTTCCACAGTAGTGGTCCTAGTATGGACCCCTGTGGCACTCCAAAGGGAACTGGATTCCATGGTCCTTTGTCGTTGTTAAGCTTTCCTCTTATTTCATGATCTGTGAGGTAATTCTCAATTATCTTGGTTAAGTTAGCTGGAAAGTTCATTCTGTCAAGTTTGTTAATGAGCCCCTTATGGTGGATGCTATCAAAAGCTTTAGAGAGATCTGTAGTCAGCAACGCAACATTTTCTCGATGTTCGAGAGCATCTGCAATGTAGTTTGTGGTCCTCATAAGTTGTGTAGTAGTGCCCTTACCTGGCATAAATCCATGCTGAAACGACGGAATTAGCTTAGCTGCCTCAGGTTGAAGTCGACTATACATGATTCTCTCTAGGATTTTGCCCATGATGTTGAGTAGAGTTATAGGTCTGAAGGCTGTTGGAAGTGCAGGGTCTTTCCCATGCTTATGAATGAATATGCATTCACCTTTTTTCCATCGTAATGGAAAATATCCCGTAGATAGACAGTAGTTAATGATATGCAGCAGTTGTAGCTTCGACGTGGCTCCCATTAGTTTGATTGGTATCACCTGTATCTGGTCTGGTCCAGGGGCTTTATTCTTTCTGAAAGATTTAATAGCTCTCATTAATTCGTCTGGAGTGCTGAGCGGTAATGCTTGAAATGGAGTTTCGGTCAGTGTTGTTTGAAGTGTGGGGTCGATATCTGTATCTCTGACTATAGCGGCCTCGGTGAGTCGACGGATATCATCCTGAATGCCTCTTGAGTCAGGAAAATTTGGTTGCTGACTGTTATCCTTTCTTATTGCCTTTTGAATTCCCCACATTCTTCGGCGATAATCTGAATTATCATCGAGTGCTTTCAACCATTTCGTTTCATTGTGTTCACGAATCTTTTCATTAACTAGATCTCTCAAACGACGATGCTCCATAGTCAGTCCTGGAAGATGGTACCTATATTGCAGCCTCCGTAGTCGGTTTCGTGAGGTGATTAATCTTTGGATGTCTTCAGGCAACTCATTTCTGCAGTTGGATTCAATCAAAGGTGCATGTTGATTAAGAGCTTCCGTAATTGTATGTTCGAGCCTTTGTATTTGTTGTTCACAATGATCCTCACTACAAATCTCCTGTGCTTCTCCAAGTAGATAGTCGGTCGTTTCTGCATATAAATCAGGATTAAAGTTTTTGTAGCAGCGTCTAAGTTGTTTGGTACGTTGGGTTCTCCTCAATAGCAGATTCAGTTCCCAGGGTAGGTGATCGGACTGTATTTCAGGAAGAGTGCTAGTCGTGTAACGATGAACTTGCGTTGATTTAATAACTCCTAAGTCTAACGTTCCTTCTCCTGCATGATAAGGTCGCGATCTATCTTGATGTGTGGCTAGGTATGCAGCACTATTTAACTGGTTATATATTATTCTTCCCCTGGCGTTTGCTGTCCTGTGTCCCAGTACCGGATGCTTTGCATTGAAATCACCAACAGTGACGGTATTCTCTTCATCTAAAATTTGTTGTAGTTGACGATTCGCTATCCTAGTCTGACGTGACACTGCATAAATTCCAGTTATATATATAGTTTCGCCTTGTATCAGATCTAGACGGATCCTGCACCCTTCGATGTGCCTTTCGTTATCATCGTCCTCAGGTAATAGCGGTTGCTTGGCCCAATGAAGGTCTTTCTTAATATATAATCTAGTTCCTAACCTAGGTTGTATAACGTCCTGTATAAAACGATAATTTTGAATATTGCCTTTGTAACCTAAAGGTGCGTTTATCTCGTTTACTACTATTATATCTGGTTTTCTGGTGGCAGCTAGGTGCCTAACTTCACTTATTTTATTGCGAGGTCCGTTGATGTTAATATGGATGATTTTGAGCTTATCCATTATACCTACAATCCATGATATATGTCACAATATCTGTGGCCATCTTTCTGATTTCACTCATTAGCACGTCTTGTCTGCCAACGCGTGCCAGGAAATGAAACACCTTCGCGTCGAGCTCTGGATCTTCTAGCGTGCTCGCCTCTTGCTGGACATACAGTAAGAATTCCTTACGTTCTTTTATCGAATGTGCAAGTGCTAACGATGCTGACTTGATTTTGGATGTAGGTGATGTAACAGCGGTTGCGTACGAGCCTGCGTTTGGGGCCTGTGACTGCTGAGTTAGTGCAGGGGCTCTCGTATGAATACCTCCATGTTGCATAGATGGCCAGTTGTGTTGCTCCATAGTGAAATCTGGCTTTTTACTGACTTGGCGTTGTACTTGAGATCTATATCTATTTTCCCTACGCTCTGCTGCTTTTCCAATCTCCCACTGGAAGAGCTCACACTGAGCATTTCTTGCTGTATGTCCCGCTTCTCCACAATTTGTGCATACATCTTGTTTCTTGCCATTTACGATTTTCTCTGTCGTTTCATTGACTGTTGGCATACCACAATGAGCCCTGACATGACCAAATGCCCAACAGTTTTTACACTGGGTAACTGTGTTCTTTGATATTTTATATTTTTCATTTTTAACTTTTTGCGACAAAATTTTATTTATCGAACGAATTACCTCCCATTCGCAATCGTTGTTGAAAATCAGTAGGATCGAATTTTCACTTTTGTAGATAATGGCTCGCTCTGGTTTTACTTTGTAAGTATTTTCGATGTCTGATATGATCTCTTGTTCTGAAGAACCCGCAGTATGTAAGTTTTTCAACAATATCCTTTTCTTCGGTTGTATCTGATCTTTGCGAGCATACGTATAATGTGAAATGCCCTCTTTCTTCAAAAATTCTAGCATAATGCCATGTGCTTGGCTTGTCGGTGCTGTAAAATAAGCCTTTTTGGCGTCCTTATTAATTTTTATAGTAGATTTGCATTCCTTGGCTAAGTTTATTAAGTACATTTGCCCTTCTTGTGTTGTGGCAAGGTTCTCACTGGTTATGACTATCGGTGGTGGACGTTGTTCTTTTGGTATTACCGTATTGGTTATAGTGGTATCCTGCTCCATAGAATTCTCTAGAAGTTTCTTAGCACTTACAGGTATACTGCCTATTTTTTGTTTTATTCTAGTTAAATCTAACATATCAAAACGATTTGCTAGTGAAATATTATCATCTTCATCACTATCAGATAGGTGTACCTGTTTTCGTTTTCTAGTAGCTTCCCTGCGGCGCTTCCTTGGCTCCAGAAATACCCCGTCATCGGCATTTTCTTGATTTTCATCATCTGGCTGATTTGCCGCCACGGCGGCCATACTCCGTTGATTCTAATATCCTCTGTGTACTGATGGAAGTCACAGTTACACAAATTATATAGTTTCAAGCACAAAAATGAACTTTTTTCACGTAAAATCGATAAATGATATGCTGACCTATAGCTACAGATCATCGCCTCTTGCACCAAAACAATGATAAGGACTACGTTTGCGATTGCTTGACAGAAAGAGACGCCGGCAGTTCATATTTAGATTTTTTAGTTTTCACTGTTAAATATAAATTATAAAATAATACAAAATAGTTTATGCAAAGCATTTTCATTGTGTCTTCCACCTAGAATCAAAATTTTAAAGCTTTTCATTCAAACCTGAACAAGTCCAAGATGCAATCCATGCAAAACTCAACAAATACGTATCGTTCTTTCAAAAGTGCACAAGTCCAAAACAAAATGTGCTTGAAAATAAAACCTCCTTTCTTGAAAAATATGGATTCATACTCAAAATATGAACAAATTAAGCCACTATTTATCATGCAAAAACTGATTCAAATAAATAGTTATTAAAGGTATTATTCAAAAATTGCGTTTCCTGAACAATTATTAAAAGTGGACATGTTGACTTTTGCATGAAAGCTCCTCATCTGATCTTTTTGCCTTTTTTCAGGTCGCTTTTTAGTTTTTTAGTGCGTGGAAATGATCGAGTCAATATATTTTTACGGGCAAAGGTTTATCGTGCATTTATCTTTTGCATGAAAATGTCGACAGTACATAATCGAAACAGTAGCTAATCAAATGTTTGTCTTTTGTGTGATGGAAAATATTGCTTCATTGTACAATATTGCAAAAAAAAATAGTCATTGCAGCATCCGGTAATACGAGTAAAACATAAGCAAAATGTAAGCAGAATCGACAAAATAGTGTTTAGCTAGCTAAAATAATCGGTCGATAACATGTATCATTATAGATGTTTACCTGTGATATTTCCACATTGGCGTACTAGATCTTTTCTGTTTTTCCAGCAGTACTCCATTCTCCATTTCATCTTGCATCCTCCGTGTAGTATAGAATTCTAGATATCATTTTCTATCCTCTGGATCTATCATCTGTGTTCTAAACTTTTCTACTTTCTGTTGACAGTTCAGTCTTTCGTCTTTCGGAACTTTCAACTTTGTATTTTTATTTTTTACCTCTGTACCTCAGTCTCTCGCCTACTTTTCGGCTCGACAAATTTGAATTTGAAAACAATTGACGCTAGAGGTGAATGGTGAAGGTCATGTCAATATCATAGGTATCTGTCATCTGTCAGTACGCTTTCGGTTCTGTGTCAAGTGTCAGTATAGAATATGTTGCATTGTTGGTTCCATTCACAAACCACAAATGGTTTTTGTTTCAACTTTTTAAAACTATAAAATATATCTGTGATGAAAAAAGTACCCATCTACATAGACCATACACTTTTTGGTCTGTGAGAATTACTAAAATAACTTATAAGAGTAATACATTTCTGTACCCCTCAAACGTCTACGGGTCTACGTACAAACAAATCCAAGAAGCCATACATGAAGTCACACTTCTACAATCAAACCACCTATGCAGGCATGCAGGATGAATTGTGGAAACCAGTGGCAGATCCAAGGCGCTACACCACCTCTGAAATGGCCATTTCAACATTTTACTCGTTCCTTCGCCGCCAATGGAATAATTTTCAAAAATGATACACTTTTACTATTTCAAAAGACGTCAAAATTTTATATTACCCTCAATAATTAGGTACCTATGTACCTAGTACACAATAACCTAACCCTGGTACCAGGCTTTCGAGCTCCAGCATGGCCGACTCTACACTAGGCCGGAGCCTTAGATGGGGCAACGTGGCTTAGCTGTCAAATAGTGGCCCTATAGTTTCAGAATAATTATTACATTTTATATGTATTAGGGTTCATCTCGGTTAATAAATTAAGAAAAATACTTTTTAGAACTACTACTACTAATACCACTTACATATGATGTCTGTTTCATCACAGTCAGACACTACAAAATAAAAATAAACGCAACCTGTTTCCTGCCGCCACTTCTATTTCCACTTAAATGAACACTCAATTTACTTTGTAAATTATCACTTGAGCTAGAAAAATTCACTATTAGGTCACTGTGAAGCCATTCTTGCTGGTCTTGATTCCCTTTCACTATCATATCTTTTCGTAGGTATGCCCAGATGCATGCCCAGATGAGTTCTATTAACTGTATTTTTCTGTGATATTTGGGAGGTCCAGAAAACATTATAGGTACCACATTGTGCTTTAAAATAGGTCTTATCCTTTGAAATGTTTGTCAATTATTGTCTTTATCCTTATAAATATAACCAGCCCTTCCGAGGAATACCTTTCACCCACTTCTGTTTATGTCCCTTATCAGACACACAATTGCTAGTGCAACCTGGTACTACACACTTTGCAGGCATATTTTTATCTTTATAGTTTCGTTTGTGCAGGTAAATAAGTAGAAACCCATTCAAAATCACCTTGCTACCTTGCAACGTTCTTTTTAATCTGGAATAAGGTGATGTTGGGCCATGGTTTGGTAGTCCTCTACTGGGCTGCAACCTGGTACTACACGCTTTGCAGGCATCTTGTTATCTTGATAGTTTCGTTTGTGCAGGTAAATAATTAGAAACAAATTAATAATCACCTTTCAACCATATTTTCTGCACCTGGAAGAATACACATGACATAACAACAAATGAAAACACGGCCTGATCTCCAACGTTGCCATATTTCAATGCTCCGGCCTAGTGAGTAGAGACGGCCATGGCTCCAGTCTTTGCAAAAATAGGTAGGTACCCTCGGAAGACAAATGGTTAATGTTCAGCCAGGTCTGAAAGGTTTGAAAGTTAGTATATTACGGGTACCAATTTTTTTTATAAGAACTAAACCATTTTACTTTGGATCAAACTAAATTTATACCTACAAACATGTTTATTTCATTCCCTCCCCTAATACGATTTTTTGCAGTTATAGCATCGATCTGATACCAATAAATAATTTTTTATAGATTCTGGAATATATCACCATCCTGTCGTTTTATCTACTGTAATTAGAAATTCTAATATGATTCCAATAATCCAATGTGAAATTGTTAACTAATACATTCCGATTCCAGTGGGAATCCAAATTCGATGTTCGTTGCGGGATTGCGGCAACCAGTATAACAAGTTGCGGTGCGCGCCATCTAACATAGGTACTTAATATCCCTATGACACTTGGCCAAAGTAATCTTTAGGAAAATACTTCAAATTTCATTATTACAAACAAAGATGACACCTTCGCATCTTTATTTTAGGTAACCAGTTTTACACCTCGCGCCATCTAACGGTAATATCTCTAATTTGCATAAACAAATCTGAAGTAATCTAGGCAAAAATATGCTTAGTTAGGTATTCTTTCAAATAGATGGTGATAAAATGACTGTCATCTGTCATGTAATTTTTTTGACGTTTGACATCAATTAAAATGTTTTGTAAACGTCAAAATACGTGGCCTCCCTAAAGTTTTCATGTTTTTTTGGATAAAAAAATACTGAGAAGTCTCAAATCATTATCTATTCAAGCCGGTATAATACGTAGTCAACTATGGGCCTGTGTAAATGCCCCAAACGTAGAGTAACAAACCAGTTTTGCTTCGAGCATCGAGTATGCGTTTGTGAAAATTGTATGGTCACAAATCATCCTATTGTAAGTATTTTTCTCAACTCTTTCAACACTTATCGGTAACATGATTCTTATTTCAGTGTGTCGTGCAGTCATACTTACAATGGTTGCAAGATAGTGATTACAATTCCATATGTGAACTCTGCAGCAAAGACCTCAACGTTGATGACAGCATAAGGCTAACTTGTTACCGTAAGTATAGTCAAGTAGATGTACTAGTAGTGACGAGGAGGCAAAGTCAGTACGTCCGACCAGTTAACTGAGCATAGTAACTTAGTAGTAACTCCTCCCCAAACATATCTGAACGTTCAGTCTTCTTCCCAACATCTGAAGTGGATAGGTCCTGTACCAATCTTATGAGTTACAAATGTCTGTCCTGCCAGCAATGGCCTGTGTGAATTCTCGCTAAAAGGTTGAGTGTTTCTGTGTTTGTTCAAAAGCCATAGGCTTGTTTTGCTGAGCTCTTATTAGACCATTATAAAACTTATTTTGCTGCCTATCAATACAAGAGCTGGCATGTCATTGTGTCCAGAGACCTACAACAGGATCACATCCTTATGTCGGGCTAGTCTCTGAAGGGCAGCAGGAGTACCACAAGGCTCTATTCTTGGCCCTTTACTTTTTTTATTATACACCATGGATATGAATCTTAATGTTGAGAACTGTACTTTACATCAGTTTGCCGACAATACGCAGGTGGTCAAAAGTTTTAAAGAGGAAGATGTAGGCACAGCATGTTCAGATATAAATATTACCTTGGAGAAAATCTACAAGTATTCCCGCAAACATGGTTTGAGGATTAATCCCAGCAAAACAGCTGCTGTTTATTTTGGAAATATTGGATCTGGCTTAATTGAAAATCTAAATATAACTATTAACGGCAACAAAATAGAGCCTTGTGAATCAGCTAAAAGTTTAGGTCTGATAATTGATAGTAAGCTTAGATTTAGGCAGCATGTTAATTCTATTGTCAGCAAATGTTATATGGCCCTAAAGAATCTTTACCACAGTAGGTCTTTCCTGACATTTTCCTTTTTTCCTTGAAAAAGCAGTTGTGTGAATCGTTAGTTTTAAGTCACCTGAATTATGCCGATACAGTCTATGGATCATGCTTGGATTTTAATTGTAGGGCTAGGATTCAAAGGGTGCAAAATGCCTGTGTTAGACTAATTCACTCTTTGGGTCGAAGTGACCACGTTTCAGATAGACTGGCACAACTAGGTTGGCTTAACATGGAAAAACGGAGAAAACTTCATCTTGCATGTCTTGTACACAAAGTTGTATTGCAAACATCTCCAGTTTATTTATATAATAAGTTACATTTTGCTACTGAGGTACATAACGTTAATACTAGAAATACCCATCTGTTATTAATTAACCGTCTTAAGACGTCGTTATATGAACGATCCTTCAGGTACAACGCCGCAAAAATCTATAATGTGATTCCTATGAATATTAAAAGCCATACTTCCCACGTAATGTTTAAAAATGCTCTTAAAAAATATCTTTTGGCTATTTAATGTATAATTATGAGTTTCCGCTATATTTAGAATAATTTTAATGTGTCTATTGTAATTTGTAATTTTTATTTTATTTGTGATTTATATAATTTTTTTCTTTGAACGATTTTTTGTAAAATTACTGGTACTCGGTTAAGTGGAACAGCCTGGGCTGGACTTCGCAGAGGATTATTAAAATAAAGAATTATTATTATTATTATTATAACACTTGATGGCTAGAGAATAAAACTACAAAATGGGTTCCTCGATTCATCATATTTACTCATTCCTCTCTTGCCTTTTCACAGTTTGCATGTTAAAATTATTTGAGATATAAGCAAAAGTCACTCTCTGATGAATACTTATATCTAAGTCTTGATTATTTTTTTCAGATGTATTCCATTGGTCATGTTTGGACCATTACGCTAGGCAGCTCCCATCGACAACAGCACCAAGAGGTTACACTTGTCCATCTTGTAAAAGTCCACTATTTCCAGCCCCAAATTTGATAAGTCCTGTGGCAGACGTGTTGAAAGAAAAACTAGCTGGTGTAAATTGGGCTAGAGCTGGACTTGGGTTACCATTGGTAAGCGAGAAAACTACTATTGAACTAAATCTTTTGGCAGGCATATTTGATAGTGCAACAGACAAAACTTTTAACTTAACAGTCCGGCTTTGTACCTGTCAATTGGTGCTCTAGTCACTTTCAGTTTATCATACTTCGTTTTAAATTGGTGAATCCTAAAGGTTGTTTCATAATAATGTGCCATTTTTAGGATTTGTCAATAAAATTAACAATGATAGACAAAAGTGACTACTGCACTGTCTGACAGGTACAATGCTTAATCGATCTGACAAAAAAGTATTTGAAAAAGTTGTTTATTTCAACAACTTCTACACTCGCGGGCACGAAAAACGGAGCACTTGAGGAAACATCAAGTTTGAATTAATTTCTAACAAATATCAACCATTTATTTGAAAAAGAAAACTGGATTTAATAAAAAGTGTACTAAAATGAAAATTGCATAGCTCAAAACTGCATAGTTGGCCATGGATTTTTTATTGATTTTATAAATTTGACAGACATTTGTCAGTTTTGTTATATTTTGAAAACATTTATAAGCTTTGCAGCGTTTATTTGAGCTTAAAATGCCTGCTGTTAGTCCCAAACCAAGGCTCTATCCTCTCACCGATTCTGCACTGCACTGATAACTCTCCATTCATATATGTGCTATGTTGCTTTTTCTTTAAAACACAGTTAAAAAAGTATCAACCTAGGACTCGCTCTGTAAATCTGATTTTGATTCTCACAACTGCATTTGATGATACCAAATCCATATGCGTATGTATCTGTCAATTCCAGTTATCCGAAGATAGAGAAGTGAAAACTGTAACACCATCTACAGTGGTGACTAACAATCACTCAGTGTCACCTCCAAGAGCGACACCTAGCCCGTCACACTCTGTGATCAATGTCACCGAAGACCAAGGGGCCTTCCACAGGACTGATAGCAGCTTTCAGAATTCCACACGTAGGGTTTTTCAAGACGTCAGAGATGCAAAGTCTGTGAGATTCGATCATGATGAGGACAAATATAAAAGGAAATCGGTACTGGAGCTGTTAAGCAATTGGTGGAGGTAAGTCTACATTCTTTTTAACATGCTGTTATTAATTTCACCTGTATATTTGTTTGTAACAGACAGCTTTGAACTCGATTTTGATCCACATTAAGCGAACTAAAAAGTGAAAAATGAATGTGGTAAAACAAAATTAAAAAACATCCTTTTAAAGCAATAAAAACTGAAAAATAGTTCCTAATATATTCAGGAAAAACAAATTCAGATATTCCTCAAACTTCGTTTTTACGCGTTTTAGAGGTTCCTGATCGTTTTCTACTTTTTTGGGTGGTGGTGAAATTGATGTTTTGAATTAAGAATAAAAGTATTTTTTTGTGATAAATGGAAAGATCATATATAAGTTTTATAACAAAACTGTTTTTGTTTTCTTTTTTTTTTTCGCAGTAATTCAAAAGTTATATCAAAATAAAAATGGGTTTTTGAATCGAGTACCGAAAACACGCCGACGGCTCCCGAACCCGTGTGACGTCACCACGGCGGTAAGGATGCTCCTTTGACCAACGACGTCCTACTCCGATACTAGATTCTAGATTCCCAGCCAATCGCAAAAATAACATACTGCTAAACTGGTAACTAGTGTATTGCAACACAGTCGATGAATGAAGTTTGCAGCTCGAGACGAAGTCTACGATCGAAATAAATATGTTTTTGAATGTTTGAAGTTGAAGTCAGATTACAGATTCCAGTAAGTAAGTGCCTAATCAAATATGTTTCGTTGAAAAGATATCCTCAATCGAAGGATGGGCCAGTGGTTAGAGAGTCCGATAGTGGATCTCAGGGTCTTTGGATCGAAACCCAGGCCTTCCAACTTTTTTTTTTATTTTTTTTTATCAAAAATTTTATTGATGTGTTTTTTGCACTTGTTGTGCACATTTTTTCTACGATCAACATAAATATGTGTTTGAATCAAATTTTGTTAGACATATTACTTGCACTGCACAGTGCTTGTTAATCTTACTTCAACTTCAAACATTCAAAAACATATTTATTTCGATCGTAGACTCCGTCTCGAGCTGCAAACTTCATTCATCGAATATGTTGCAACAAATATACACTAATTACCAGTTTAGCAGTACGTATTTTTGATTTTTGCGATTGGCTGGGAATCTAGAATCTAGTATCGGAGTAGGACGACGTTGGTCAAAGGAGCATCCTTACCGCCATGGTGACGTCACACGGGTTCGGGAGCCGTCGGCGTGTTTTCGGTACTCGATTCAAAAACCCATTTTTATTTTGATATAACTTTTGAATTATTGCGAAAAAAAAGAAAACAAAAACAGTTTTGTTGTAAAATTTATGTATGATCTTTCCATTTATGACAAAACCTCAATTGGGGTGATTGGGGGATGGGGGTTGTAAAACTGAAAAATCTGTTATATTTATCCATTGACCTGTGGAAGAAAGAGCTAGTGGCATCTGCATAACACATTTTTTTTTTGTGGGTGATGATTTGGTTGCAAGGGGATTTCGTACTATAGCTTCATGCTATGATAAACTAAACTGCTAATGTGTTGGAAGTACTGAGTAACTGAGTCAATCAACTTGACTCCATTTCTTAGTGCCATAATGCCATAATTCCCCAATCTATGTTATTCTACATGCATCTTTTTATTTTTCAGGATAACATACAGACCTTCTGTTAGATCCAGAGGAACGAGATCCACATTCAGAAGATTTTGCATGATAGGCTTTTTTATAATAATTGCTTTTGTTTTATTCATGTTTGTGATGTCAAGATTAGGAAGGCATTTCATTCAAAACGATCCCAGTTTAGATATAGTCAATAATGAATTTGTCAATGTGCGTGATAAGTAACTGTTAAGTCTAAACCTTTATTTTTTATCGATAAAATAAATACACTTGTAGGATTATTTCACTTTGTTATTCATATATGTACAGATTTGTAAAATAATGTAATATAATCAATTCTTAAATACTTTCTGTGAAATCGAACAATGGAATAATAAATTAGATGTAGTTACGATTATTTTTAAAAGTGGTCTGTCCAAAACAAACCTTCAGGCATCATCATCATAGTCACAATGTCTTAACAGACATGTTGTGAACTCGGAAAATGCATTAAGTCGGAGCTAGAGTATTGCCGAAACGAATATTATCAATAGTTTTAAGCACTCTAGCTCGCCTTCGTTCGCGATTTACTGTCAGTTCAGTGGCGCTCTTGATACTCATATCCAGCAAATGTTTCGTCGTATCCGCCCAACGTGTAGGGGAACGGCCACGGCGCCACCCACTGGGGGCACGACCCTGAACTACAAGTTTCTCCATATTATCGCTTCTGTGAATATGTCCGAAGAATGTAAGCATTCTCGTCGACACAATGGAGGCTAGTCTCTTTGGATTACCGAGCTCATCCAGTATGGAAACGTTAGTTCGATGGGTGGTATAAGGACCTCTCAGCATTCTCCTCCACGTCCACATTTAAAAAGCATCTATGCGAGCTCGATCTGCTTTTTTAACAGTCCAAGTTTCCGAGGCATATAAAAATATGGAGGATACAAGATACTGAACCAGCGACATTTTTGTAGCTTTAGTGATGTTATGGTCACGAAACATTTTAGTAAGCTTTGTCATGGCCACACGTACCTGTTGAATGCGCCGTCGAATCTCATTTTCACAGCTCCCCGAATTGTCGATCAAAGAACCGAGGTACACAAAACTTTGAACTACTTCACAACGGCCTATTGACTTTATCTCTCGATGATTATCATGCTCCCTATCTACGATCATAACCTTGGTCTTGTTGTAGTTAATACCAAGACCGTATATGCTGCACTGTGTTGTTCTAAGATGTTTAATAGAGCTACTAGTTCTTCCTGAGAAGCAGCAATAAGGGTTGTAAGGGTTCAGGAATAAGATGCGTGTATTTTGTTGAATGTCGTCTATTAAAACTACATTTTGCCAAAGATTAGATGTCATCGGCAAGACACCCTGAAGGATGTCTTTATTAGGGCTCATCATTTTGAATAAAGATTCTGTTAAAATCTGGACATTTAAGTGGACATCTTTAAGACATGAAAACTTGGACATCTTTAAGATGCATTTAGCGAGACATCTTAAAGATGTCTTTTTCATGCCGCAAGACGATCAGATGTGAGTGCGACATGGAATGGACGTGTTAAGTGGGTGACACACGCACGAACTTTAAGTACGCGGCTTTTAAGTTCGCGAACTTACTCGGCTCGACGTCGGTGACACACGTGAAGCTGAAATGACTCATTTTGATAATTTTCCTAAATAAACAAAACTTTTACAAACACAACAAGCGTTTCGCATCGATGGCCTGCTGAAAAAAAGTGGTGGCTCGCAGTACGAGCCGAGACAAGCTAAAAGGGGTGATACACGTACGAGCAAGTACGCGTACTTATGGCTCGACCTTTTTCACCTGTGTGTCGCCGTAAGTACGCGTACTTTAAAACCGTCGCGCAAACCGCCGGCGATCCAACTGATTTGAAATCTTGCTTGTAGCTTGTCTTGGCTCGTACTGCGAGCAGCGAGCCTCCACTTTGTTTCACATCGCCATCGATGCGCAACGCTTGTTGTGTTTGGCGTTTGTTAAAAGTTTTGTTTATTTAGGAAAATTATCAAAAGAGTGATTTTAGCTTCACGTGTGTCACCGCCTCTAGCCGAGTAAGTTCGCGAACTTAAAAACCGCGTACTTGAAGTTCGTACGTGTGTCACCCCTTTAAGAGCAAGATTTCAAACCAGTTGGATCGCCGGCGGTTTGCGCGACGGTTTTAAAGTACGCGTACTTACGGTGACACACAGGCGAAAAAGGTCGTCGAGCCATAAGTACGCGTACTTGCTCGTAACACCCCTTTTACAGATGTCTTGTGCTATCTGGGCTCACTACAAAAAAAAAATAAATAAATTCTCTCTGTATAATTGGAATCAGCAATGCCAGCGGTTGTCAGTGTCAGTTTTGGACGTGTGTCAACCCTCTGGAAAATCATCAGTTTTTACAGGATTTGAAATAGCAAAATCACATTAAAATGACTTAGACTCAAGGACAATGATGAAGTGCTGTAAGAAAAGTAACCCTCCTGGAGCATACAAGTAAGTACTTGTAGAATGTAAATGTATGTGCTATGCCAAAAATAAACTATATGCCAATATAATTTCATAAAAAAGGACTCAGTCCCCCGAACTTAAATTCTGGCTATGCTTCTGAATGTATTTAGGTTTTCAATTCGACATTTTTATACCTTTTTGAGAAGCTGAGATTATAAGCAATTTTTTCCAGTTTCTTGGTAATATTTTCTTTTAAAGTGAAAAGGAAAATGAGAATTATTTTATATTTCTAGTACCTATCTGTTCTTTTTTCCTAAACTATCCTACATTTTCAACTATTTATGATGGTATTGAATTAGTGTAACTAAAATAATTGCAGATGTTGCTGAACTTTAACGTAGATTTTTTATTGTTTAGACAAAAATGTCAGATTTTGGAATTACTAGAGTTCTATTAAAATTAAAAAATCACAAAAACCACACTGATTTTTGTCCATACAAATATTATGCTAAATTTGATACATTATAGCTCTTCTATCATGCCCCGACACGAATTCGTGGAGTTACATTAAACCCTGTATACACGAATGATTTTAGGTACATTTTGCCGAATTTAAATTTTTGTCAAGCTCCCTATTGAAGAACACCGGTTTGATTTAAAATTTGGAATATAACGAAAAACTACAAGACATTGAAATCGACAACCTGATATGATAGAAAGATGATTGATTTTTGGTACGTCACTGTGCCAGCTCACCGTTGACGTGAGCTAATCGAATACTTTCTTTTTTTATGGTCATCCTCCCGTGAAGGCTGAAAGCGCTGCGAGAGAGTTATAAGTATCGGTGAACGGTAGATTTGAAACGCTGCAGGTTGTATCCGTCGGAAAACAAATTCCTAGCAGCTCATTCCACAGCGTCGAAGTTCTCCAAATGAAGAAATGCTGTAGGAGACTGGTTCGAGGATTAGGGACCTCGACCGGGTGTTATTATGTGGGAGAGCTCACTCGAACATCTTCCGTGATAGAATCTGTAAAACAGGTACAGGTCAGCCATCCTTCTTCCAGATAGTGTCCAGAAGCTTTAGAGAGTGCTTCGGAGCGCATCTCCATACACGGGAGCAGTATCTGTGGCTTGTAGAACACCAGTAAGTTGCTCTGGTGTATACAGCTTCCTACAGCGGAACAAAACTCCAAGCTACTGGGATGCCGTTTTAGCAACACTGACGAGGTGGTCGTGTCAGATTGTTGATGTTATCAGAAGGTACTCGACTATTATTATTGTGTGGCCTGCATTTCCACAGTTGGTAAGCCGACGTGAAACATCATTGTAATTTTTGTTGACTGAGTTTTCGGCACGTTAAACTGTACTTTATTTACTAATCCCCACTAGACAATTGTTTTGACATCTACGTTAATCTGTGTGAGGCATGTTGCTGTCGCCGACGTACCGTCTCCTGGGATGATAGTGGCTTGCCTGGTTCCATGCACGACACTAATGTACTGTCATCTGTGAAGCTGTAGATTGGATTGGATGTTATTTCCAGCAGCTCGTTGATGTTGCGCCCCACGTTGGGCGCCAAAAATGCATCGACACTTTTTTTATTAAATTGTTTTATCTCAGGGGTTCGTAGGTTAGGCGGTTGATGCAGTAAAACCATACACGAATATAGGAACAAATATATTGAACAACTGAATATACACGGAAAATAGCAATGTAAAACGCCAGATGAACGACCCGGAATCAGATGGTAGGGCGAGACACACAGCTCTGATCTATTTCGCTGTCAGTTCGACACTTTTTCAATTCAATTTATTTTTGAATATTCTAGTCTTCAAGTGTCACTTCTTAGCGAACTTTTAATACTAAGACTAAGTGGCTTGCTAGGTCTAGGAGGCGGATTACTATCTGCTCTGACAGTCAGGCAGCCATCAAAGCACTGAGTGCTTGGAAAATAACGTCGGGACTGGTCCTGGAATGCAGGAGGGCTCTTGACGACATCTCAGCTAAACACAAGGTATCACTGATGTGGGTACGTGGGCACGCTGGGGTAAAGGGTAACGACATGGCGGATCATCTGGCTAGGATGGGATCCGGCAACGGTTTTGTGGGCCCGGAACCAGCCTTAGGACTATCTGCAAACTTGATTAGGAAAACAACTGGAGAGTGGATCCAGAATCAACACTCTGAGATAGAACAACATATCTGGTCATCTCCGTCAAGCTCGGGAACTATTAGCAGGGCCTGCAGAGAGAATAGGACGATTGTGTCTCTTTCTGGATAGGAGTAACTTGAGATTGCTAGTAGGCTTATTAACGGGCCACAACACCTTCAGGCGTCACCTGTTCGTGACGAGGGTGGTTAACGACCCCACGAGAACGTGGTGTGGTGAAGAGGAAGAATCCTCGGCACACATCTTGAGTTGCTGTGAAACCCTGGATTATCACAGGCAGACTATGCTGGGCTCAAGAACATTGGAACCAATAGAGATAAAACGGATAGGACCTAAGGATGTACTTGCCTTTGCCAAAAGGGCAGGTCTTAGGAACGAGCGCGGATAGAGGCGCAAAAGGGCCCATCGTGTGGCCTATGCACCAGTCACATTCTATGCTGGATAGCCTCTGGTCCTTATTCATGCATTCAAGTGGCTTGCTACAAGGGGTTATGAAATTTTGGTACGTCACTGTGTCCACTTTCCGATGACGTGATCGCATCGAACACTAACCAACTACCGAGCAACTTATAGATAGATTCTCTTCTAATCTGCAGATATAAGGAGCAGGACCTGCCGGAGATCTTCCGCACATGCAGACCGCCTCCGCCGCCGCCCCCCGGCGAGGAGCTGTGGGAGCTGCAGTTCTGCCGGTGGTGGGGATGGAACTGGGTGAAGAAGAGGGACGACCTGGGGGCCCCGGGAGGTAGGCCGTCGTTGGAGAACGAGCGACCCAACAGGCGGCAGGTGCAGCAACAGCAGTACAGGCCCTCGTACGACGGAGGCAACATGGGGGCAAGGTGCTCACCCACCAGGTGCAACAACGATCGACAGATGATGATGAACAGGTGGGTTTCGCGCAGATCTACAAGTTTTACAAAAAAAACATTTTTTTTGATAATGCGAGGAGTCGCAGTGCCGATCCGAGCACACCTTTGGATTCAGCGGTAGATTTACTATGAGGAAGAGTAGGGAATGATGTCATGAGGTAACGTCCCAAATGGGTCATGAGGTAACAAATGGGTCATGAGGTAACAAATGAGGTCATAAGGTATAACATCCCAAATGGGAACTGGGTGAAGAAGAGGGACGATCTGGGGGCACCGGGAGGTAGGCCGTCGTTGGAGAACGAGCGACCCAACAGGCGGCAGGTGCAGCAACAGCAGTACAGGCCCTCGTACGACGGTGGCAACATGGGGGCAAGGTGCTCACCCACCAGGTGCAACAACGATCGACAGATGATGATGAACAGGTGGGTTTCGCGCAGATCTACAAGTTTTACAAAAAAAACATTTTTTTTTGATAATGCGAGGAGTCGCAGTGCCGATCCGAGCACACCTTTGGATTCAGCGGTAGATTTACTATGAGGAAGAGTAGGGAATGATGTCATGAGGTAACGTCCCAAATGGGTCATGAGGTAACAAATGGGTCATGAGGTAACAAATGAGGTCATAAGGTATAACATCCCAAATGGGAACTGGGTGAAGAAGAGGGACGATCTGGGGGCACCGGGAGGTAGGCCGTCGTTGGAGAACGAGCGACCCAACAGGCGGCAGGTGCAGCAACAGCAGTACAGGCCCTCGTACGACGGTGGCAACATGGGGGCAAGGTGCTCACCCACCAGGTGCAACAACGATCGACAGATGATGATGAACAGGTGGGTTTCGCGCAGATCTACAAGTTTTACAAAAAAAAACATTTTTTTTTGATAATGCGAGGAGTCGCAGTGCCGATCCGAGCACACCTTTGGATTCAGCGGTAGATTTACTATGAGGAAGAGTAGGGAATGATGTCATGAGGTAACGTCCCAAATGGGTCATGAGGTAACAAATGGGTCATGAGGTAACAAATGAGGTCATAAGGTATAACATCCCAAATGGGAACTGGGTGAAGAAGAGGGACGATTTGGGGGCCCCGGGAGGTAGGCCGTCGTTGGAGAACGAGCGACCCAACAGGCGGCAGGTGCAGCAACAGCAGTACAGGCCCTCGTACGACGGTGCCAACATGGGGGCAAGGTGCTCCCCCACCAGGTGCAACAACGATCGACAGATGATGATGAACAGGTGGGTTTCGCGCAGATCTGCAAATTTTGCAAGAAAAAACATTTTTTTTTTTGATAATGCGAGGAGTCGCAGTGCCGATCCGAGCACACCTTTGGATTCAGCGGTAATTAAATTTACTGTGAGGAAGAACATCCAAAGGTAGCCTCCACGCACATATCTAGGATTTGATTTGGGGGGGGGCAGATTACATATGTCACTTATTTTCACTTTTGCTTGACCTTTTGGGGGGGGCAGATATGAGAAATTTGCTCTCGTCGGTCGGGGGGAAAGGGGGGGTGCAAAGGAGGAAGTTTCCATTTTTTCAAATTTTATTTAGTCAGATAGTCCTAAAGAGAGAGAACAACGGCGAAAAAATTTTGTAATTATCTCCATTAATAGAAAAGTTATAGTCCTCCAAAGTTTGAATTGCCGTATCCTCCGCGCGAAGCCGCTGTGACGTCACACGACACAACGCAAGCCTGTGTAGTGTGGATGCCGTGTCAAGGATGCTGCTCCCGCAAACCACCGCGCCGCCGCTGGCCTCCTCGTTCATGTTGTTATTCCTTGTTTTCATTAGGGTTAGGGTAGGCGACGCCGACGGTGACAAAACGATACACTGCAGTTTATTGGTACCCGTATTATTAGAATATGTCTAGCAGACTGAGAAACTATAAATATTGCATTGTACTCAGGTGTACTAACACCACCATAAAAACACCAAACAAATATTTCAATGGATAGCCTATTATGAATACAAAAAATTGAGTTTTATGACCCCCCACCCCCCAACTACCCCAATTTCACCTCCACCCAAAAAAGTAGAAAATGATCACGAAATCCCTAAAAAAAACGCTTAAAAACGAAGTTTGAGCTGTTTCTATATTTTTAGTTTTTCTATTATTGCTGCGCTGCCGCTGACACGATTTTCAAAAATCATAAAGATTTTCCATCCTGGCAGCGGTAGTAATACTGTGTGAAAATTTAATTGAAATCAATCTAATAGTTTCCTAGTTACACCATACAGAATGATCAGAAGCAATACTCTCGCATGTATACATCAGTCCCTTGGTTTCCGTAATAGCCAAGGTAATATTCGGATGCACCTAAAAAATTGTATTATGACGCTAGGCCTTTCTTTCACAGGTTAGTGGACGGCCTGTTATGAATACAATAATTTTGCTGTTTTACAACTCCCCACCTCCAACCACCCCAATATCACCTCTATACCCAAAAAAAGTAGAAAATGATCAAGAACTTCTAAAACGCCTAAAAACAAAATTTGAGGAATATTTAAAATTTTTGGTTTTTTGCTAATTACTCCACCGCCCCATGCACCGATTTTCAAACTTATAGGCACATTACCTACTACTACCCCCACAGCATATCGCTGCCCAAATTTCATAACAATCCATGCAGCGGTTACTGAGATTACGTGGCTAGAAAAACGCATACAGACAGACCGACGGAAATGAGTTGTGTGGATTTCCGTTATGTAGTTCATAATTATGTCGAGATCCACCAGATTACTAGAATCACCACGAACGTAACCTTCCTCCATACTTCAAAAATATACTGGCATCTGCCCGTTACAACAAACACTCCGCCGTTCCACTAAAGTCTAAATGTCGCACACCGTACAGCGCAGCGTATGCATAGCGGAGTCCCGGCTCCCGACTGTGGCTTCAGCGAACGATTCATGTGATGTGACGTCATACGACAATTCACCGCCGCGGTCGCTTTACGCAAATATAAAATTGAATAACTCTGCCGTTTTTTTGGAATATTCCATTTTTTAGGCGGCATTATATATAATTATCTCCATGACACTTGATTTGATTTATGTTTCAAGGCCCCCATACGGTCGCGTGGAAAGAAGAGTAAAGAAGAAGCATATCAAACAACTTTGTAACTGCTTATGCTTTAAGAAGAAACCTCAAGGAACCCCGAGCTTACAAAACATGTACTCAACACCATCAAACAGCGTCGTAATGCACGAGACTTACACTTGTGGGGTGATCCATAACCAAGACTCCGTCGCACGCCTGGAGGTAAGTTATCCAGAACAGTGTCCAGAGTCCTTAAAATATGTTTAGAGGAAAGATAAAATAATCAAATGCTGTCAATAAAAAAACTTAAGTTACGGTTTTTCAAATTTTTTCACCTGACTGAAGGCAGGTGCCTGACATTATATTGGTATAGGATGATATCGACAATCGTAGCTTGATTATTAAACTGATCACAAACTACCTTTTAGTTGCAATTTTCAACCTTAAAAAGTGCAAAATAGCAAGTTATCGTTCTATAGCACACAAACACAAGGATATTACTAAACTAAAAAGTGATTACCATACCTTGTACTCCATCGCTATAGTATACTAGTGACATCAGGGGTTGTTTTCGCGCCATTTTCATTCATTCCAAATTCTACACCGAGTTAGTAAAAAGTACCATCGCATTTCATTTAAAATACCAAAATTATAACAGGAAACGTAAAAGTGGTAAATTTGACATCATTGCTCTTAGCAGTTTTGAATTCTGTAACCTCAAAAACCCCCAGGTGATAAATTTTATCGTTCCATTTGTGGCGGTTCTGGAGATATTTAAGCATTCCGCAGCCTTATTATGTAAACATTCGGGACAGCGGTCGCTGAGCAGATTCCAAGTAACACCGATATGATAGCAACAGGACCGTCAAAATTGTATGTTATATGCTGTTGTCCGTCACAATGACGTCGTTGCATAATACGAAATTTATGCTTGACAGCAGATATTGTGCCGTATGCGATTTAATCCCGTCGCTTGTCGTCTGCAAGATACGTGATAAGGCTGCCGGTACTCCTTAAAGAAAAAGCGCCGTATCTCAGTAATTATAGAAACAAAACTTTGAAATTATGATGAAACCTCACTAAATTTCGACATGCGTAATTATTGGAGTTTTGAATACAAATTTTCTTGTGATAAAGGATCAAAGGATCAACAAGATAATATATACGTTTTATAACAAAACTATTTGTTTTCTTTTTTTTTCGCAATAGTTTAAAATACCCGCTCGAACACAGATTGGCCGGCTAACACTCTGAAACACTGCGCCATCACTGCGTTGCGGAGGAGGTTGCTTCAACGAAAAATATTTGATTAGGTACTTTATTACTGGAATTTGTGATCTAGTTTCAAACATTCAAAAAGATATTTATTTCGATCGTAGATTTCGTCTCGAGCTGCAAACTTCATTCATCGACTGTGTTGCAACAAATATACACTAGTTACCAGTTTACCAGTACGGAGTACGCATTTTTGCGATTGGCTGGGAATCTAGAATCTAGTATTGGAGGTAGCACGTCGTTGGTCAAACAAATGCATCGTGACCACCCTTGCGACGTCACACGGGTTCAAGAGCTGTCGCATGTCTTCGGTACTAGATTCAAAAACCCATTTCTATTTTGATATAACTTTTGCAAAAAAAATAAAACAAAAATAGTTTTGTTATAAAACTTTTATATTGTCTTTCCATTTATTACAAAAGAATATATATTTTTGTTAATTCGAAACCCCAATTCATTGCAACAAGAATAAATAGGGCTCTCCATTCAAAATAACAAAGTTATTACATGTAACGTAAAAGTGGTAAATCTGGCAACACTGCTGTTATCATTTTTTAATTTTTTAGTGCCAGTTTTGGCATTTTTGGAGATATTTGAGCGTTGTGGCACTTTATACTAACCCGGTATGAAATAAGTCTTATAAGCAACTGATAAAATCAAAAACTTGTGTAGGTTGAAAGAAACATCTCCAGAAAGGGCAGAAGAGAAACATGCAGATGTAAATGCTCCCAAGCTCAGCCTTGGATGAACGTCAAAGAAGAATCCGAGAGTAGCGATGAAGGTATTGATTGTCAATGTTGTGGAAAAGTTAATAAGTAAGTATGCAGCGCTTCAAGACGTCATAAACAGACGCACACGGTATCTTTTCTGTATTGTGTAACTTGGTTAATATTGAATGGATTTCAGTAGGATGGGCCCTCGG